>CM044892.1:42464840-43064840 GCA_024500025.1 Syzygium aromaticum
GCCAGGTGGGGTCGCATCTCGTGCTTCCGCTGGGGGCCGCCGTCGCGTTCCCCGGACGGTCGGAGCCCGTCGCTGCTGGTTCTGGGAAAGCTTTTTCGCTCGGGTCGTCGCTGACGATGGAGGAAGAAGAAGAAGAAAAGAAAGTGAGAGACCAGAGCAAGAGAGAGAGAGAAAGATAGAGAGAGAGCGCAGCTGGAGAAGAAGAGTAAAGAAAAAAGGGGAGAGAAGAAAGTCGAAATATCTGAAGAGTGGGTCTCACCTGCACGCGTGGCAATTAAACGATGCGCTCAAGTGTACCGATGATTATAAACTTCAGATTCTCCTCGTTACTTTTTTCAAATCTCTGTACACATCGGATTCCAGAGTCTCCTCGAACTTTTTACAGCCACCCACTAATAAACGCTCTAGCTTCTGGGCGCTTGAAGGATGAGATAACTTTCGCAGAGACCCGCAGCGATCAATATAAAGCCTCTCCAATGATTCTAGCCTAACTGGAATTTCAACCACACGATGACAATATTCTAGAGAAAGTTGCTGGAGCTTCTTGGAGTTGGTCAGGTCGGGCAACTTCTCCAGCAACGGAAGATTCACCAAAATCAAGCGACGCAAGTTCTTCAAATCTTCCGCGCCTTCAATCTCTTTTAGCTTCCAACAGCCTTGTATCCGTATATCCTTCACGTTGAATGAATCAGGACATTTTTCGAGAGATCCACAGGACATTATAAAAAGCCTCTCCAACGATTCTAGCTGACCTCGAACCTCAACCAGCATAGGACACTCTGATATCTGAAGCACCTTGAGCTTCTTCAAGCCGGTCAGGTCAGGCAACTTCACCAGCCATAGAAGATCATGAAGTTGAAGCCGTTTCAGGTTTTTCGAACGTTCGAGACCTTGAATCTCTCTTATCTGTTCACAATTACAGACGCGTAATTCTGATAGCTTCTCCAAATATGAAAGATCTGTCGACTTTTCCATTATCCTGCGCCCATAAATATTGAGGCGTGACAAATTTTGGGGAAGCCCAGGTAGGCATTCTAGGTTATCTACTTTGAGCACCAGATCACTGAGCTTAGAAAGGAGATTAAAATCTGAAGGTAGTTGGGAAGCACTCCCAGAACAAAACAACTCCAAGGACTCTAGCTTTCTTAACCTTGAGATCCACTGGGGGCTTGGAGCCATAGTTGAAAGGAATAGATTGGTCAAACTTTCAGGAAGCTTAGGAACTTCGGAAATTCTCGTATCTGATAATCTCAAGATCCTCAGAAATGACAGTCTTCCAATTTCGCTTGGAAGTTCCTCCAAATCGACACAGCCCTCAGCATACATCTCTTCCAGCTTCTCCAACATTCCAAGGGCGCTAGGTAGCTTTCTTAAGCTGGTGCGAGACATCCTTAGCACTCTCAAATTCTTCATTTCTCCTATTGAATTGGGTAATTCTCGAATTCTTGATCCAGAAATATTCAACTCAACAAGAGATCCAAAATTTCCAGATGGAAGTTCAGTAATTCGTGTATTTTGCAACCTAAGATTTGATAGTGATGTTAAGCAACCAGCAAAATTGCATATACTTAGTGATTTACATCCAACTGCACTGAGAGTTTCCAATTTCTTCATTCCTTTCCATTCGGGAATTTTGGTAATAGGGGTCCCATCAACAATTAGTTCTGTTAGGGCTTCCAGTTCCCCCATCTCGTCCGGCAATGTCCGCAGATTATGACATCTTTCCAAGTTTAAGAACACTAAATGCTTTAACTTACTAATAGACTTATCAACTTGAACCAGTCCCCAGCACCATTGAAGAATCAGTTGCTCTAAATTTTCAAGAGCAGAAAAGTCAGGAGTTCTACGCAAGTTTCCGCATTTTGTCAAATTTAGAACCTTCAAATTCTTTGCCATCTGTGATGAAGGGAAGAGGTTAATTCTGGATCATTTTGAGATACAGGACAACTAAGTTAATATAGCAAATTCATGTTGAAATAATACCATACCTTGAGTTGGTTCCATCCCTCCCAATCATTTGTAATTTCACTCCGCGATAGATCAAGAATCATTAGCTTCGTGAGGGAAAATGCGGTCAATCGGAAAAAGATGGGAAACTCATGCCATGAGAGAAATCTCAACTCCGGAAGGATGAGCAGATTTTTCTGGAAACACTTGGTTGAAGGAAAATGCTGAAAAAAGCTATGCTGTGAGAGCCATCTCGACTTTGGAAGGATGCATAGATTCTTTCGAAACCAGTTAGTAAAAGAAAAATGGTGGACGTTGTTCGTTTCCAAGTCTCTACAATCCACTTGAAGAAACCTTAAATTTGATAGGCTTTCAGGTTCTTCCTTCTTAAAGAAGCGTTGAGATTGACGATCAAACTTGAGACGTAGTGCTTCAACGTTTTTTGTTCCCTGTCAAAGCAGACAAAGGAAACAGAAGCTAATAATCACATTATTGCCTATTGAAGGGATTCAAGTTGAACATACTTCAGGAATGTACATTTTATTTATACTTTCAAATTGATTTACAATATGATTCACAGATGAGCATGTCATCATAGTAAGCAGACAAGTAATGACTCGGTTCAGATAGAAGCAAATAAGCAAAGTCAACGTGCATAACTTGTCCCCTTGAATAGGAATAACATTGCACACACTTTACCTTTGATATGAGAACATCATTTGCTTCATCATGATCCCACACCCGACTTTGCTGCTCTGGTTTAAAATTACCATTTTGACGAACGAAATCTCGCCCAATGTCTCTTATTAGATCATGCATCAACAATCCATCATGTTCTGCAATCTTTATTAAGGACATCTGTTGGAGGACGTCAATATAATAGTCAGGGGGAAACCCACAGCTTTTCCACATGTGCCTCACAATTCTCACATCATGCCCAATGAAGAAGCAACAAACATCTAGAAATATTTCCTTTGCTCGAGGTTATAATGCCTCGATACTGATGTTCAACTTTCCTGCAACATATTCATCAGGAATAGTTTCCAGCTTCTCTAATGTGGTCTCCCAAAATTTTCTGTCTTTTCCAGCTAAAAATGAACCTATGATCTCAAGAGCCAAAGGAAGACCACTGCAGATTTTTATTGCTTTTTCTGAGAGGGGGACGTATTCTGCTGGAGGATGATCTCTTCTAAAGGCATGTCTACTAAACAGTTGAAGCGAATGATCAAAATCCATTTCAGTAAGTTCGTGCTTCAAATCAACATCCTTGAGAACTTCCTTGTTTCTTGTGGTAATCATAACCTTACTTCCTCTGTCGAACCAGCATTTGCCCATCCCCACAAGAGCATCCAGCTGAGTCTTTTGGACAACATCATCAAGTAGAAGTATGACCTTCCTAGAGGATAACCTCTTCTTGATCTCAGTAATCCCTTCTGCGCTATTATGGATGGGCAGACATGTCTCTTTTAGGATACCAGAGATAAGTTGATTCTGCAAAATCTCAATCTTCGTGTCTTTGAAGTTAGACAGGAAGCAACAGTTCGTGGAATTGGCCGACAGTTTGTTATAGATGATTGTGGCAAGAGTTGTCTTTCCGACACCGCCCATACCATAAATACCAACGATCTTTGTTTCAGTGGTCTGTTCACCTATCACTTCCATGATTTTGTCCACGTGATCATCCATTTCAACCAAGTAATCAGATACTGCCAAGTAGTTCTTTTTCAACTCGATCAACAACGTCCGAACAACTTCTTCTGTGAACTCACCTTTGCCTCTGATAGTATTGAAGGCAAAAGGATTAAACTGTTAAATCAAGATGAACAGAATAATATCTAAGCTACAAACAATTCATGAACAACAATAAATTCAAGTACCTCTCTTTGAGTTCCCATCCTCTTAACGCTCCAACCTTGCTAAGAGCTGCCTTCCACTTCTGAATAGTCTCATCAGTGTACCGCCGCTTATTTATGTGTAATTCAATGGCCTCACCGTAACTTCCAGTTTGGTAACGAACCTCGGATGGTGCTATGTCATAGAAAACTGGCATGATCTTACGTCCCCACTTTTCCTTGCACTCCACCATATGGACCAACTCCATGAGGCACCATGGACTGGCAGGATATCCTTTAGATAAGATAGGAATCGAGATTTCCGACTGCTTAATCGCATGGACAAGCTCCGGGCCAATCTCTTCCCCAATGGGAAGCTCTTCATTATCTCTATATGCCCGTATTCCGGCACGAATGAGGCTTTTGTAAAGGTAATCAGCGATGTCACGGCGAGTGTCCGGTCCTCTGAAGCTCAAGATTACTTCATAATCAGATTCTGTTGGCTTCTCCATTTCCTGAATTTTCAGAGGACTTGCAATGGCTTGATATCCCACCTGAAAACCTTTACTATGAAAGTGGAGTGATGACTATCATGATTTCTCTCAGAAACTCTTCTGTTTCAAGTCATTCTAGAAAGAAATGAAGATGGCAAATGCACGAGCTCCTTCTGGGGCATTGCACTATACTCAAAACATGTCAGGTTGTTTTAGTAACAATACGGTAGAGAAGTGGACCCATCTCAATTCTGAAGGAAGAAATTTCTAAAGTAACGTGGAATTATGGGTTTTAATTCACAACCAAAATAGATTCGAGAGAATAATATTTCGAGAAGATAAATCACTGTCAACCTATTTTTGTGTTAAACTCTTACTTTAGGTGATAAAATTTCTCTTGAAAGGTGACATTGAATGTCCTCTGCTCATAAGTGCCTGCTGTTGCTTGAAGGTTGACTAATTATCTTATTGTCTGATAAGAAATTATGATGGAACCTTCCTCTTTTAGTTGTACCAAATTAGATTTGACAAAGACATTCCACAACACTCAATTAGTTGGTCCCTTGACCTTAACGGATGCTGGCGAAGAATCACACTCCCCAATGACTATCTCATTAGAAAAATGAAATCAAGAAATTAATCTGAAGCTAACACAACCCTCATCATTGGACTATTTTCTTAAAAGCATAAACCAATCCCTAATCACAGCCATCTCTTAGGTTATTAACAAACAGATAAAGGGTCAACAGGCGAGCACTAGTCAGGCATGAAGCTATCATTCACATCCGCCAGAAATTATCGGCATATCAGAAAAAGAGGAGTGGATTTCTAGTCAATTATGGAGTAAATAAAATTTCAACGGAAAAGAAGGCATGAATGCTATAACTGTTTTTCCAGTAAATAAGTAGGAACACACAGGAGTGTGGGGATGAGAGCTGCATCTTACAAAAGCTGAGAGTTCCGGTTCACCACAGAGTGCAACATTATAGTCTATTCAGTCTGTATCTACCGTTAAATTGAGAGTTATTTTCTGTCTCGGAGTGTTCTTTCTTACCGCTAATTTACCAGACAATGATGTATTAATTTGCCTCTACTGTTAAACAAATGAAATCAACCGATTCCACTCAAACAAATTCAGCTTTGAGCGCCGGCCCTGTTCCTGAAGAGCGTAAATTCGGTCCCTAATTGCAGAAATCTCTGAGATTTATTAACCAGCCGATGCATCTGAGTGGGATTGTGTTTCAAGATCTGAGGCCTGACAGGTGCATTGATGGAAGCAGCTGAGCAGGGTTTAGCGCGTGACTAGAGCTAGGCCAAAACTATTAGTGTTGGATACAAATTGCAGAGTGATCGATCCTGGAGTCAACTATGGAAAGAACTCATACTGGTCTGAGAGTCCCTCTATTGTTTCCATCAAAATAATGAAAAAAACCAACAGATGTGAAGGAATTACCGGAGATGGAGGGGTGAAGATGCAGAGTCCGGATCAAACGCTGAGAAGCAGATACAGATCCCCAGAAGAAACGTTCCTGGCTTTGAGCTCAGCTGAAGAAAGACTTTCTATTAGACAGTCAATTCACCCTTCTTCGCCATGCTCTTCCAGGAAGGTGACTGGTGAGGACCCGCTAGTTGCGGGTACACGTCAATCCGACCGTGAAAAGTGAATCCGCGTTGCTTTTGACTTTTGAGATGATCGAGTTGAGTTACTGTGAAATTTTTCCACTGGTCCAAAGATTCCTTGGCACGAAAGGCGAGAGTACAAGAGATTTTCATGCAGGTTATTAGTTTAGAAATCATTCAAATTGTACTTATTGATAGTCTTTTAATGACGATGAAACCCTTTTTGTAGGTGAACCCCCGGGCCCATTCAAATTTTACATATATTAAACCTAAAAATGTAGAATTCATATATTTTAAGTAACTAAGATAGATTACGGCAGAGTTATTCACATGAGTTTGTAAGGCTAAAGTTAGGTTTCAAACTTCAAAAGTTCGGGAAAATAATACCACAAATGCTATACTTTTCGTATACCACTCATTTGAGTGTTATAACATGTTTTGAATCGCTTGAGTGATATGATTTTTGAGCGGCGGTCATTTAATTGTCATAATTTTGTTTTTCAATCACTTGAATATCATATAACTTTTGATCGATCAATCGCTTGTATCATAACTTTTTAAAATCACCCACTCGTTGCACGTGTACGTGCACACTCGCTCACTTCATTTCTTTCTTAGCATGCGAAGGCAGTAGCAAGGGCCAAACTAACTTCGCCCAAGTCTAACGAAGGACACCGGTCCCTCGCCGGTGCAACGGTGGTTGCCACGTCGCGCCACCTCAGCCACAGCTCTATCCTTCTTGTTCCCCATTGTTGGACTCTTCCTCTTTTTCCCAAATTTTTACCTTTTTTTCAGATTTTTATTTTTAGAAATCTTGAAATCAATTTTTTTCCTTTTAATTTTTTATAATTTTTCGTAAAATATCTAACACGGAAACCATATTAATGCCCCTATCAGCTTTTTCCATTAGTGCAATCATATAGAGTTAATAGTAGGACTCGACTGCACCAGTTTAATAAATTTTAAGATTTGGTTATACTTTTTGAAAATCTTAGGATTCGATTACACTTTTGTAATAATTTTTAAGACTTATGGTTCATTTATCCCATTTTAAGGGATAATAGCACAAATGGTTCGTAAACTTTGGTCCATTGTGTCATGTCATCTTTGGATTTTCAATTTGTTCAATCTAGTCTCTAAAATATTGATAAATATTCAATTTAGTCCTTATGTTAAATGCATCATTTCCATATAATTTAAGGACTAGAATGACTATTTATTAATAGTTCATGGACCATATTAAATAAATTAAAAGTTTAAAAATGACATAACACATTTGGTTAAAATTTAAGCATCACATTAAACAAATTTAAGATTTAGGGATAACGTTGCATGTAAGATCAAAGTTTGAAGATTATTTGTGTTATTCTCTCAATTTTTATATCTAAAACTCCTTAATCGAAGACACATAGATTCGCAAATAATTTTTTGATAATTTTCCGAAATTTGAACAGTAATTTTAATTTTAACAAAAAAAGTAAAAAAAAAATTACTATTAACATTTTTAAGTCCAAACAAGCATGCATTAAATCAATTTATTTTCGCCATTTCTTTACAATGTCACTTCGCGCGCTGGACGCTAAGTGATAAGATGCAGAGCGCCCCATTTTCATGGGAGGGACGACTGGTGCATTGCCATGTTCTTCAGCGATGTCGTCCCAGCCATCGATCGCTACGTCTCTCTCATCACAAGATGCGTCGCCAAGAAACACTTGAGGCTCGGCATGACCCTGCACTCTCACCTCATCAAGACCGCACTCGCCAGCGACCCGTTCATCGTCAACCATCTAATTGGTATGTACTCCAAATGCTCTTCCATCCGAAGCGCCCACAAGGCTTTTGATGATCTTGATACGAAGAACGGTTACTCTTGGAACACCATCGTGTCTGCGTATGCCCGGATTGGCGATTTCAAGAAAGCGCTCGGCTTGTTCGATGAAATGCCGCAGAGGGCTCTTGTCTCTTATAATTCCTTGATTTCTGGGTTGTCCCGTCATGGGTTTTATGTGGAGTCTCTGAAGATCTTCATGCAGATGCAAAAGGATTATGATTGTCTGTTCATGGATGAATTTACTTTTGTGGGTGTTGTGGGTGCCTGTGCTCACTTGGGTGCATTTAAGTTCTTGCGCCAGGTTCATGGAGTTGCCATCATAATGGGCTTGAAATTTACTAAGATAACTTACAATTCCCTCATTGATGCTTATGGTAAATGTGGTGGAGCTGATATATGCCATACCTTGTTCGACGTTATGCCTGAAAAGGATATTGTGTCGTGGACTTCCATGGTTGTTGCTTATACGCGTGCTCATAACTTAGATGATGCTTGTGCAATATTCAACAATATGCCAGCAAAGAACACAGTCTCTTGGACTGCACTGATCGCAGGCTTTGCGCAGAATGGACATGGTGCTGAAGCTTTGGACCTTTTTGTTCAAATGCATGAGGAAGGAATACAGCCAAGTCCTCATACTTTTGTCAGTGTTCTATGTGCTTGTGCTGATCGAGCACTTGCTGAAAGAGGCAAACAGATTCATGGTTGCATCATTAGGACCTGCTTTAATAGAGATTTGGATAACATATTTATATGGAATGCTCTAATTGACATGTATTGCAAGTGTGGTGACATGAGATCAGCTGAGATCTTATTCTTGACGATGCCGGAAAGGGATATTGTATCATGGAACTCGATGATAACTGGGTTTGCGCAAAATGGTCTAGGGCATGAATCACTTGTTTTTCTCAAGACGATGCTAGAGACAAATGTAAGACCCAACGATGTCACGTTTCTTGGTGCTCTATCTGCTTGCAGCCACACAGGTCTAGATGTTGAAGCGCTTTGGATTTTCAATACAATGGAAAAGGATTACAGCCTTCAACCAAGATCCGATCACTACGCTATTTTGGTTGATCTGCTTGGGAGGCAAAACAGACTTGTGGAAGCCATGGAGCTAATAGAGAGTGTCTCAAACAAATCAAACCATGTTGGAATGTGGGGTGCACTTTTGGGTGCATGCAAAGTCCATGGTAATCTAGTTATTGCCCGAAAAGCTGTGGATGCTCTATTGAATTTGGAACCCCGAAATGCTGCGAGGTATGTGATGTTATCAAGCATATATGCTGCAACTAACAGATGGGATGATTCCTGCGGAGTAAGGAACCAAATGGAGGAGAGAGATTTGACAAAAGATGTGGCAAACAGTTGGATTGAGGTAAAGCATGAAATGCACAAATTTCCAGCAAAGGACCAATTCCACTATCAGATAGGAGACATATACAAAGTGCTCGGGAAACTAGCATATCATATGAAGGAAGCCGGGTATGTTCCTGAACCCAACTTAAGGCTCATCTTAGATGATGATAATGATGGTGGGTAATGAATAAGAAGTGTTTAGACGAAAGATGCTGGAGAAAAATAGAAGGCTACAGCTCCCAGGTGATAGCTCTTCTACTAATGAACAATTTATACCTTACAAGAGAACCTCATGTTAAAGATGTTATAAAGTTTCAGGAAGGATTCATGGTCCACCGAAAATCAGGCATCATGAAAGCCTCTCATTGCACCTGGAGGTTTTGCGTGAGGTTGGTGGAGATTGCTTGGATGCTATCTGGTAATGGCATTCTGTGTACATATTTTCAGATTCTGACCTCATTGTTGCTTGAAAAATGGATCCCCTCTAACTTGCCATTTTTCATTCTTTTGGATGCTAAAGCATGACCAGATCGTTTTTTTTTTTTTTTTTTGAAAATGGTTATGTCCATGATTGCGGAAGTTTTCCCTCAAGTTAAACATGATGTCCCTGACCAGGGCGTGACCTGGAACTTCTCTCAGAACTATATACAGCTCGAAGCTCCATACTTGTCATTGTTCCTGTGATTTCTTGTCAGGCTTCTGCTTCAGCAAGGAAGCAGTTTAGAGCCAACGATTTTCCACAAAGTGGTGACGAAAGGTCTAACTTGTACAGATCTGGGATGGAGTTCCATTCTTTGTTTTGTTCTCAGTGACTGTTTATTGTTCTTCAAGAATTCAGGAAAGTATGTGCATGGTCAAAACAGGCTGTGGCCTATGATTCTTATAGCTGTAGCTGATGGTTTCATCATTTTCCTGTGGGATTGGCTAGGAGCGACCTGTATTTGTGGTGTTGGTCTGCTCCCAACCATAGAAATTACCTCAGGATTTGACTGTAGACGTACAACTCATGGTATTTCTTCTACATCTTGACATAACTACATAAAAAAACCAGAGTGGATTTTTGAATCATGCTAAGAAGAGATGTATATGTTGACAGAAGATGTAAAATAATTTTGCGTGCAAAGCATTGTGCGAGTGCCATTGCATCAGTTGATCTAGGCAATTGGAAGTACTATACCTAATGCAGTTGATCCAACATCCCTGATTTTTTTTTGGCCCCTACTTATGCCATGCTTGAGTTGCTTCCATTGCATCCGAACTACTTTTTCTGTTTTGACAATTGAACTCTCTTTTTGATGTAAGAAACAAACAGCTGTAGAGGTGACGATTCTTTAAGTGTAATCTCCTAGCATGTGAAATAATAGAATTTACTAACACATTTGGGAAATTACCATCATCAACTGACAACTACAAATGTAAGATAAAATATCATTGGCTTTAGCTCATGGATTTATGGAATTTTCACTATAAGACATATACCTGTATATAATGTTTTTTGGTTGGAAGAATCCTAGGACACTTATTCTCTGCAAGGTCAATCCTTATTTTCTTAATAAGTTATGTGTCGCACATGAGTACTGCGAATTTGATATGATATACTGATCTAAGAAGATTATCAAGTTAAATTAGTCTTCGCGATAATGGAGCTAGATTTTAATAGGTGATATGTCTCTTTCTTATGTTTGTGGTCAAGACAAATCCTTATTAAAAGATCCCGTGGTTGTTATAAGAATCTCGGGTTTCAGTTTCAAAATTCAAATAATTACATCTTTCATGGCCGTCCACAACCATTTGATCTTGCTATTTGTATGCACTTTATTATGATTTATACGATCTATAACCCTTATGGTGCCTTTGGTTACATATTGGAAATGAGCCTGCAATATCATAAATATTTCGTGTTAGTAATGCTACAAGTTACTATTTAATTTGGTTTCGTACTAGCTAGATAAGGGAATGACAACATCCAAAATGCTCTGTCGTCGTATCTGTCCTTTCTCCCTCTGCCAAGACCACTGCCGTGGCTAGTGATTGCTCATGGAAGGTAGCCGCCCGGTCGCCTTGTAGGCAGGGGGTCACTAGGATGGTGAGCCAATGATGGTAAGCCAGCATGAGGTGACGATGGTCGTTCATGTTGAGTAGCAATGGTCGTTGGTCTTGTGCGGGCAGACCCAATATCCACCGAGTAGGTAAGGGAGGGAGAATGATATTCTCGAACTACTCTATCCCATTTAGGTCATAATCGGTACGCCGTAAATACAATCATGACTCATGAGCAACTATAACTGTAAGCACACAATGTAAATACGTAGCGACGTTCGATCGATGTCCTTCTCTATTCTTTTAAAAAAATCAAATTCATATTGAATTCCGGCGAGAATAAAGGACAAAAAAATCCCATTGGCAAGAAAGTGCCGAATTCGATGTCGGGTGATCGTTTGGACGCGACTGACAGAGAAAATATGGGACGACTTTCTGGAAGACGTACGTTGTGGGGATCCATGTAAGTCCATGAAAAACTCTCTGTCCTGAAGATGTTTTCCTTCATTTCAAGATGGCGATCCTCAAATTTCTGTTACTTCTGATTTACTCCTCGTAGGTCAATGTTTCTCCTCTATTGGATTTGACATGCGACATTCAAGAGAACAAGAAAGAGGATGGGACTCGGTCAGCGTAGTTATAGCATGGATCAAAGCTCCAGGGAGACTATTTTAGCATTGTTTTCGCCTCTCCTTTTTTTTTTTTTCTAATGATGTTTGGAGGGTAATTTGATTAAAAAAATTTTGAATAGATAAATAAAGAGGACTTTCTTTTATCAAGGCCATGTTCATTTATTCTACTTTTGTTCTGCAATGTGAAATGTATGTATACACATACCTCTACAGTTTCATGCAAGAAACAAGCGTGAGCATATTGCGACTGTGATTTTTCTCAATATTGTCGTACTTTTTACAATTATGCATTGTAAATTAAAGTTTAGTAATTTTCGAATCAAATGTGATAATGATCATGAAACCAAATATATATCCAATTTAGAAGTATCTAGCCCATGTCACGTCTGTTTGGGCAGGTATCATTAGCCATATCTAACAATTTCACCGGCTAAGCCTATGTGGGGGACACAATCCAGTCGTTCCCATAACTTTGAATGAACCCACTAAATTAGCACCAAACATTGATTTATCTATTTTGCTACTTGTTGGAACCTGATTTCGGGCATACAGTAGGGTAGATGATCCATCTTGGTGTATTAAATCGAGGGTTGAAGAAAATTCTCCCTAAATGTAATTTAATTTATTGTTATCCTGAGATACCCAATATTCCTATTCCTATATTAGTTATGATGATAAGGATGGGTACTCAATTATTTTTCCGTCTCACGAATTTAGGGAAGAGGGCACTCGCCATCTGTGAGCTGGTGAAGCCTAGCAAAAACGTGTGAGCTAGGAAGAGTCCAAAAGATTTGTGAACTTGACAAGACCAGCTCGACGGGAGCGCAAATTTCCAACTTCTAGAAGCCAATAACGCTGACAATGACCCCCTTTGCTTCATAGCCTACAATCAACAACATGCTCTGACTAAACCCTAAATGTGTCCAATTTTTTTTGTTTTTTTTATTAGTGGCAGAAAATGTTCATTTAAGTATTATAGTGGGGTCCTTTTGGCTAACCAGTCAAAAGCAAAGTGATTGAAGTCCCTCTTTTCGGATCTTTACGCGGAAACAAAGGCATGAAAAAGAAGGAAAAAGAAAACATGTTCATCCAGAATTACTTTCTTGATACTGTTCAAATTCCGTAATTTCATTTGGTAAATCGATCATATCAAGCGAGTTCTTTGATTATATTATAATATTTCGATGGAATCACTAATTATAAAGTTTAGGGTATTTCTTTTTCTTTTTCCTTTTTCTTTTTTTTACCTTTGGCTTTTGCACTTGTAATATATGGACTAGCCGCGCAAGAGTTAGACGAAGGAGTTTTTTTTTTTTTTTTTGGGTGGAAAGACGAACGAGTTGAAATGTGTAAGTTTGGACAAACGGAGAAAAAAGAGGGCTCGTTTGAATCAAGTCACTTGACCTCCCCCCATCAAAGACGGCAATGACTTTTTGTTGCATTTGAACCTTATAACACCACACACGACACATGCTTCCCATGCCCCATGAACATCACTCTCCAACTGGTCAAATTTCTCCCTCTCTCAAGCCATGTTTGCTCAGAACCACATCTTCTCTTTCACTCCCAAATCCCTCAACACTCTTGAGAAGAGCAGAGATCTTGAGTTTGATTTCTGGGTTCCGAGTAGAACGAGGAACCACCACAGCAGAAGCTGTGATCCTGACTCGCCAACCCTGTGGAAGCGCGAAAACATGTCAGTAGAAATTGCCAAAGATGTAGACACATCCCCACTTCTTCCCCAAGATCACCACTACAGCAGTCTCTCTCCTTCGTCTAGGACTCGGAGGATCGAAGAAGGAAGAAGAGAGATGATGGAGATGATCCGGAACTTGCCCGAGTCGAGTTACGAGCTTTCCCTCAAAGATATCGTGGATGAGCAGCTATCTTCTCAGGTAATAGTACACTCGGTTCGGTTCGGTTCGGTTCGGTTCGGCTCGGTTCGCTTCTTGTTTGATCTTGAAATCTGATCTTATTTCTGTAATCATATAGTAGACACAACAGAGTATCATACTGATGTGCTGTAGAAGTGCTCTTCATCTGTTGTATATGCTTTGAAACCAATCTGGGCAAAATGTTCTGCTGATTAAGGAAATTACGTTTTATTGATGGAGGACAAATAATTAAACTTGGATTGCTTTGCAGGAAAATCAAGAGGAGGAAGAGAGAAAATTTGAGTTTCCAAGTGTTGAGGCAGAGTCAAATAAAAACCAGAAGAGGAAAAAGAGGAAGAAAGTCACGAGGACCACTAGTCATCAGCATCATCAGGTGTCAAGATGTAATAGCATGGAGACCGGAACTTTCCTGATCAAGATGTTTTTCCCGTCTTTCTTGGCATCGAATAAGAAACCTGCAACATCACGGAACACCAGGTCGAAGATTTCGCCAAGGACGTCGTTTGAAGGCCCTGAACAGAGGAATCTGGACACTGTGTCGAGGATTAAAATGAGTCCTGTTGCGAAAGATCAGGGGAGTCGCGATCGAGTTAGAACTGAAAGCGGTACCAGCAGGAGCAAGAGCTATTCCAGCAGGTAAGAACTCGAATATTTTCAATATGACATTCTATTTATGGATTTTCGGATATTCACCTTTCTGCTGACTCGGTAATTTCCTAATCATATTGCAAGAAAAGGTAATACTTATTGGAGAAATTGCACATGGTTTCATTTGGATTAAGTAAAACCGTATCTTTATTGAGCCCCAAAACAGTATTTCCACTTGTTAGCCTAAAATAACATGCTGATCCGGTACGCAAATAACACAAAATGTTTCAAACTGAACTATACCAGTTCGAACCTTTCGATCTATTTTTTTTTTGTCTGTTCGATTTGAGATTGAAACTTCCATGTTAGTGAGAAATTATACTCTTAAAGAGCAGTTGTAAAAGCTTATGATCCCTATCTTTGTGCAGGAATAATGACGGCGATGCTTTCCTGGGTTGCTGGCCTTTTGCCGGACCGAAAGGGAAAATGAGAAGGCAGAGAACATGTGTTTTCTGATTTCCTCTGCCTCCTGCACATGAAGGTAGAATCAAAGATTGAATTTGCTTTCAGAACCTAGAAATATACTCGAACAGCAGAAGGGTGACCACAGTTGATAAGCCGGTTTTATTATCTCGGCTCTGATGAAGATTTCACTAATCAGTCCAAGGAAAATCTAATGCAGAGATGCCTATAGCATTTGATACTTGTCCACTGGGCATCTTGTTAAATACTAAACTTCTCAGGAGACAAAGCTAGTGTAAGTTTTAGATTTCTGTAGAGACTATGCAGGCCATAGCTCGCCTCATCGTGATCACGAGTGCGCGAGTTATTAGCGGCCGAGAATATGTATTATCATAATGTAACAAAGCTAAGGATCAAATAAACTGAATGCTGTCGGTATTTTTTTCATTCATTGCTTCTTGTGCGGTACGTTGAGGACGTAACGGATGAACAAGAACCATGTAAAGTGATCAGGTGGAACTTGCGTACCAGAAACGAAAAACAATTGAAGATATGCTTGTAATGGAGGGGATGAATTAGCGAGGCAGGGACGCTTGTAATGAGTGGTGGGGGCCAATGCCGCCGCTGGCCACTTTTGATTATGATTCATGGCAAATTCTGTCCTCCAGCGCCCATTTGCACGGATATTATACTTGAGCAATTTGGGAGTTCATTTAGAAAGAAAGGAGGAGGACCCTACCATCAAATAAGTACAAATTAATTGAAATTCCGTTGTGTGGTGTTCCAAGTAAGTTTCGTCGAGTAATTTTCAGAAAACTCACTACTAATGTAATGAAAATTGTGGCTGTGCAACCGGATAGGCTCTATCAGGGAATCGGACTGAGCCACTCTAAGAGCCAATCATGTACCAGGATCCTATTGGAACCGGTCCGATTCTTGGTTTCAAATTTTTGGAATCGGTGGAAATTGTTTCAATTCCCAATTGCAAGTGAAGAACTACCCAGGAACAGAACCAATCGGACTGAATTTACAACCGATTTCATAAAACTACCACTCTCTCTTGCTCGCGACTCACCCTTCTCCTTGTGGCTCGCTCTTGCTCATTCCTGACTCGCCTTCGCTCACTCACTCTTGTTCATATTTTATTTTTGAACATGTTGACACCTAAATTTTGACTAACCATTTAATGTTAAATTGCATTGAAAATTAAGGATTAATTTTAACCCATAAACAAAAATATTTAGAATTGCATAGCATATAGTCTAGGTTCATATAGGTTAATTGCATTCCACATCAGACCGGTGGTAGCGAGTAAGCTGAAAATCCATTGCATAAACTGAGCTTGGGTACCGAACGAAACTTGGCTCACTTAGGGGATATGGGCCGAAAATCAGAAGTCTAAAAGGCTTTCATTATCTTAATTTGAGCTTAAATTAGTCTATTAAGCTTAATTAGAGAAAAGCCCAAATTAATTCAGCCCATTTGAAATTAAAATTAAATTAAATGATAAAGCCTAGACCAAAGCCTATTAGGATTAGAAAAGCCTGGCCAAATAACATAGATATGCGATATAAATATGTCATTATGTCTTATAATTTAGAGAGCTCTCATAATTTTCGGATTAGAATTTTCAAATAGCACAAGTGTGAGTGAGAGCAAAAACTGAGAGAGAGGGAGAGGTGATTGTGGATCGGTTCAACCCCGTCCGTCCTGTACCACCGCCGCGCTCCGGTACCGCCACGCCGTGCTCGGCTCACAACTCACCGCCGTGCCGCCATTCCCGCGCTGTGTCCAAGTCACCGTTCGTGCTGCTCTCGGCGACCCGAGCTGCCACTCCGCCTACTGCCCATCGCCGCACCTTCGGCTCACGGCCAGACCTGTGGCCATGAACCTTTGGCGGGCGCCTGAACCGACTGACTCTCCAGCTTGCTCTGTCGTGCCCAACCGAGCCGCACTCCCCTCCGGCAAAGCAGTTCAGCGGACGAATTTTCAGCGAACTCCAGTAACGTCCGCGCAACCTCCTCCCCAGTCAAGCTAGTTGCCGTCCACGCTCTCAAGTTGACCTTCAAGTCTTGTTGCTGAGTTTCCACGATCCCCATAAGAAAAAGCCAAAGAAAAGAATGTAATAAGTGGGTGGAATTTGTCCCTTCTTGGCTGGTGAGACATGGAAAGTTGACTTAAGTTCCCATGAAGAAGACACGTGGAATTGAACACAAAAGAAGACCGTGACTTTGTGGTTCTGTCGACGATCAACGGGTTGTTACTCGTTACATTATCAACCCTTCTGACTCCCTACAACGTATACTCGGCGTCCACTGCCTCGTTCTTCACCGCCACGGAGGCATCCCTTTGCCTTGTTCGAATGCTCTTTTGCAGGTGTCTAACAACTTTTCCGGTGATTCCGACGAGCTTAGTTTTGAGCCATAGCTTTCCCTCATCGGTGGCCGTAAAACTTGTTGCTACCACTCCTTCGTGAAGCTGGAGAAGTCCACACTACTGCAAGCCGCCGTTGGCCACTGTCTCGATCCACCGTGAATTCAGATTTGGAAGTTATCCACGAAATCAGGGAAGATCATTATCCGAATATTTTTCAAAATATTTAATTTCCTAAGTTTTCGGTGTTTGAATATTTCGTGGATATTCTTTGATGGTTAGCTAGATATCTTAGGATAATATTTGTAATATCCGCAATATCCTAAGATATCCCAAATTAGGAGTTTTGCCTAATTTAGCAACGTATCTAGTCGACTATCTGACCTTAACCCTAAAGTACGATACGCGGCGATACAGAAATATCGTTATTTTATCCATAACCATTTGAATACGACAATAAATCTTATCCGCTTTCCAAATTCAAACAATCAGCTTTCGATTGATACATATAAACCTAAATATAACTGTTAGTTTGATTCCCTTTCCTAATTCGAACATGACAAGAAAGATCTTGCGGATCGCATGAATGATTGATCTTTGATTGCTATTTTGTGTGTGATTTATTTCCCTTTTAAAAAGAAAATCAAAATATATATTAGTTAGTATTTAAATTAGAAGTTTTGCATGTTTAGGGAATCTTAAATATATCCAAAAAATAAGATAATTATTTGATTTAAATTGAGATTTAGGGTAGCATATTTCCTAGTTTAAATTAGAGATTGTTTTAATCTTAGTGGATTATTTAGGATATTTAATTATTTCGAATTTTCATAAAATACCCAAAAAGAGTTACTTTAGGATAGAATAAATCATTTTCCCTAGGATAGATTGCATTGTTAATTTGAGTAATTTTTAATTTCAAATTTTAATAAAAAAATTCCGAAAAAAAGTTGTTAGATTGCAAGTTAATATAGGCTACTTATTCCGAATTTCATTGGAAAAATACCAAAAATAAATCATCTACCTGTCATTAGAAAGAGGTTATATTGTCACATGTCATATAGTTTTGCATGCTAGGATTAATTAATCGCATGCCATGTTTTGGACGTCATTGCACTTAGGCTAGTTTCATTAATATGAAGAGAAGATCCAAAAATATGCTAAGTGGATTGCTTTGTTAATTAGAAATTATATTAGGATTGTTTATATGATTTTCTAACTAACAATAGATATGTTTTTGCTGCTCTTAGGTATGTTATTCTCCTAATCTAACAATCTATTCACGACTTTTGTTATTGGGTGTTAAATTGGTGGATTGCGCACCTACATGGTCATCTCATATGTTAATATCTAGGTAATAAAATAGATCTAGATTGCCTACTTAAAGATTTTTTTTTTGAAAAAAAAAGGTACCGAAAGAGCGTCAGACTAGGTCTAGCGTAATCAAGTCCCCAAACTTAAAATCTCTGGTTCGTAGAAATAAAATATATCTCCATATGTTTTATTTAGGTTTCTAATTGACCTACCACAAATAGATTAATGGCAACTCCAAGCATGAAAACATTTGCACATTAAGAACTAAAACCTTAAGTCGCGAATTGGTAGGACTTAGGAGAGCTCAAATTAAGCTTAGTCTTAAAAATCCATTAACCGAACTCTTAGGTGATGCTCCCGCAGGAGGTTTAGGTCATGATAGAACCATTTTGTTACTTATATTATTTTGCCGTAAAAACTAAGACCATAAAAAGGAAAAAAAAGAGTTTTCGGGATAGATCCTAAAACCATACTGAAAAAAATGGTGTAGGTTTAAAACTAAGAACCGATTTTAACATAATAGATTTCACTTTCCTCACCTTGTAATCAATCACCCATGATAAAAATTACTTTCTTGTAAGACGATGCAACCAAAGATTTTTACAGCAATACCAAGCTTGAATCTGTGAAACAATAAGATTATGAATAATGAAGAGGGAGGGTTCACTGTGGGCTTGTTGGGATTAATCAGCGCAGTATCCTTTTTTCTAGCCCATCCATACACATTTCAGGCCCTAGCCCCAGGGATAGAAATTGACTTACCATATCTGAATTGACTTTAATTTACGATTGTTCAATGACATAACTGAAATTGAATTATCCTTCGCTCAATAAGATAATTAGAAACGGGTCGGACGACAAAGAGATACAATTGGGAGGGCTTGGGGGATACAATTAGGGGGATGTACGATGCAGTAAATTCTCTAGGGAACTCTACAAACGACATGAAAGTGCGTTGCGGTGATGCTTTCCTTCCGCTATTCCTAATCACAACGACAGTACATAAACTATAACACATCGGTGGGGTGATCGATTTGGTTGGCATCTTCTTGGTCAACGTCTTCTGGCTTGACAATAGAGGCAAAGGGCCCGGCAGTTCCCAACTTTTAAATGGCGATACGATCGAGGGTCCAAATCTTTCTGATGATTTGCTAGAGGGAGAATGATTAAAAGGAGCTGTTGAGAATAATGACAAGGGACTTTGGTCCCCCTTTAAAATTGTGGGAACTAGTAATCAAACCTACGTGTTTGTCATGAGATACCGGGTACATGAATAGGAGAAGAAGTAGCCGTTTGTTGGAATAACAAGACATGACCCCCCATAGACTGAAGGATTAGGGCCAATACGCCCCCTAACCTTTCGAGTTTAACCGATTCGTTAATCAATAATGAATAGTTGGATCACTAACTTTTTTCAGGTGTTTATTTTCTACTCGCTAACTTTTTTCAGGTGATTCATTTCATGAATAGTTGGATCACTTGTTATTTTTTCATCCCGCAAAATCATTTCATGTAGTGTGTCATGGATACTTTAGTACCGCACTTCTAGAAATGCCCCAAGTACTCTGTGCGTGAAGATATCACCGCCTTATCTCTCTAGACCTTTCGTATTTCAATATCTAATTAATGTGGTTGTTTGTATTTGGTTTTGACCTTTCGTGTTTCGATATCTAGTTAATATCAAATACATGTATAGTCATTTATGAGTCATATCAAGAGTCTTGTACTATGCCTATATAAAGGCAAGTTTAGTTGAAGTATTAGTAAGGTGAATCAAGTCATAATAAAATAGTTTATTTCTCTCCTCTCCTTGTGTGTTTTTCTTCGAAAGTTGTCGACAATAGTTATCGACAAGATCAAGGCTTTCACTTTTGAAGTGTTACATCTTAAACTCTCTACAAGTGGTATCAGAGCCTAGGAGCCGAGGACCATTGTACGTGAGCAACTGGTCAGGGACCGAAGAACGCCGAAATTCTATCATTGCAAAGACAGGAACTGTGATTCATTGGTCTGGGACCAAGCTGAATTGGTGTAGCGCCATGTGTTATATCCAAGTCTGATGGCGGATATTTCAAGTTCGATGAACAAGGTTGAGAAGCTCAACAACTCCAATTATAATAATTGGAGTTCCCGAATGCAATTTCACTTGCTAGGACAAGATTTGTGGGATATCATTGGCGGGGGCAACATCACACCACCGACGAACGATGGCGAGTTAAGGAGATGGAATATCAAAGCGGGTAAAGCTCTTTATGCTCTTTCTATGACTGTAGAAGATGAATTAATGCAGCATATAAAGAGCGCAAGGACTCCAAAAGAGGCATGGGATAACTTGGCAACGCTATTCGCAAGGTCGAATGATGCCAAGCTACAAAGGCTGGAGAACGAGTTGCTGTCGATAGCACAACAAAATATGACGGTGAGTCAGTATTTCTCCAAAGTTAAGTCTATTTGTGACAAAATTTCAAAATTGGATCCCACTAATGCCATCTCAGAAACAATAATGAGAAGAATTATTATTCATGGGTTAAAGCCGGAGTATAATGGTATTATTACGGCTACTCGTGGATGGGCAACTCAACCAACGTTGACCGATCTGGAGAGTATTCTGGCTAACCAAGAGACTTTAGATAGTCAAATGTCTAAGGTTTCAATTAAGAGAGAAGAAAGTGCCCTCTTCAGTGATAAGAGAGGGTTCAAGGGTCAAAGGCGAACCGGTACTGACAATAAAGATGGCAAGTCGAGGAAAAGCTATGTCGAATGGCAAAAGCAACCAGCTCGTGAAGAATGGCAAAAGAGTCCAGGAGAGACGAGTCTTCGACCAAGGGGAGCTTGGCGAGGCGATGACAAAAGAAGTAGTGGACGATGTTACGTTTGCGGCAAAGAGGGCCACTTTGCCAGAGATTGGCGAACAAAGAAAGTTGAAGGAAATGTCGCAGCATCATCGAAGAAGAATGATTTCGATGAAGATAAGGAATGGGACTTCCAAACGTCTGTTGCAATGGTGGTATCAGACGAGCTCCTTATCTCTTCTACAGACAAGTCAAACGATGCGATGGCATTAATCTCTGTAAGTGAAAAGTCGATTAATTATGATTTCGACTGAATTGTTGATTCAGGGTGTTCAAGTCATATGACTGGTGATCAAGGCAAGCTGTCGAACATGCATGAATATACCGGATGACGTGTTGTTATTACTGCAGATGGCTCGAGGCTGCCGATTACTCATATCAGCAAGACGATGATAAATCCTCGATTCCATTCACAACCAGTTGAATTGAAAAGTGTGTATCACGTGCCGGGAATGAAGACGAATTTATTGTCTGTGTCCCAGCTCACAGACTTGGGTAATTATGTGGTGTTCGGTCCACAAGATGTTAAGGTGTACCGAAGTATGAAGCCCATTGGTCGACCAATCATGGAGGGATGTCGATTGGAGTCCGTTTACATGATGTCTACTTAAACAGCATATGTAAACAAAACCCAAAGGAATGATACACCAGATTTATGGCATGCGCGGCTTGGGCACGTAAGTTATCACAAGTTGAAAGTGATGATGCAAAAGAACATGCTGAGGGGTCTTCCTCGGTTGGAAGTGCAAGAAGATGTGATTTGTGTCGGGTGCCAATATGGGAAGGCACATCAACTTCCATATGAGGAATCATCGTTCAAAACTCGGATGCCTCTCGAGCTCATTCACTTAGATGTGTTTGGTCTAGTGAAGCAGCCGTCTGTTAGCGGATTCAAGTATATGATCACTTTCATCGACGACTTCTCCAGGTATGTCTAGGTTGTTTTCATGAGGGAAAAATCTGAGGCGTTTATTAAATTTAAGGAGTTTAAGGAGAAGGTTGAAAGTGAAGTAGGCAAAAAAATCCGTTGCCTACGCATCGATAATGGGGGAGAATACACTTCCTACGAATTCACAAAATATTTGCAAGAGTGCAAGATACGTCAACAGTATACTTGTCCGTATACGCTGCAGCAGAACGGTGTTACCGAAAGAAAGAATCGGCATCTAGCTGAGACATGCAGGAGCATGCTACATGCAAAGAATGTTCCACCAAGGTTTTGGGCCGAATGTATGAAGACAACGACTCACGTGATTAACAGGCTGCCACAAGCAAGGTTCGTTTTTATGTCACCATACAAGAAGTTATGGAATCGCAAGCCTGTGGTAAGTCACTTTAGAGTTTTCGGGTGCGTATGTTATGCATTTGTGCCTGATCATCTTCGCAGCAAATTCGACAAGAAGGCGGTTCGTTGCATATTCGTGGGATATGATGATCAACGAAAGGGGTGGAAGTGTTGCGACCCTACAACAGGGAGGTGTTATACTTCAAGGAATGTGGTGTTCGATGAATTGTCATCTTGGTGGTCACCTCAAGCTGTTGAATTGCCAAATTCACAACATTTCGACGAAGAGATCAAAGAAAGGCTGAAAGAATTCGATGAGAATCAGCCTGTTGAAAAAGATGTCGACACACAGTCACTAGGATCGACAAGTTCATTTGATGAGCTCCCAAAGTCGATAGAAGAACTTCGACCAAGTCAGGTTGAAGAACTTGAAGAGGAGGAGCCTCAACTTCGGAGATCGACGAGGCAAAGAAAGCCAAACCCCAAGTATGCCAATACGGCATTGACTGTAGATGTTGGCATGATTGAGCCTTCGACATATGAAGAAGCCTCAAAGGGTACAGAATGGAGGAAGGCCATGGAAGAAGAAATCCTCGCACTAAAGAAGAATGAGACGTGGGACTTGGTACCAAAACCTGAAAAGGTATGTCCTATTTCCTGCAAATGGGTTTATAAACTTAAAACTCGATCAGATGGGTTGATTGAGAGGTATAAAGCACATCTAGTGGCTCGAGGTTTTTTGCAAAAATATGGGATTGATTATGAAGAGACCTTTAATCCAGTAGCAAAGGTCACCACGGTTCGAGTTCTATTAGCACTTGCAGCAAGCAAGTCATGGAATATGTGGCAGATGGATGTGAAGAATGCTTTCCTGCATGGAGAACATGAGCGAGAGATATGCATGGAGCAGCCGAATGGTTTCAAGAGCAAAACTTATCCAGAATATGTCTGCAAGCTAAAGAAAGCGTTGTATGGCTTAAAGCAAGCCCCGAGAGTGTAGTATGGAAAGATTGCAAAATTCTTATTGAAGAATGGTTATAATGTAGCTCCAGCAGACTCGAGCCTGTTCGTGAAGGCAAAAGATGGAAAGGTTGCAACTGTGCTGGTTTATGTAGATGATCTCATCATTACTGGAGATGATGAAGATGAGATATGTCAAATTAGAGCTAATCTCTCTGTGCGGTTCCAAATGAAGGAGCTTGGAGAGCTAAAACACTTTCTGGGGCTCGAGGTTGATAGGACAAAAGAAGAATTATTCCTATGTCAACAGAAGTATGCACGAGATCTCTTGGAAAAATTCGGGATGCTCGATTGCAAACCTATATCTACTTCGTTGGATGGGAACGCAAAGCCATGTGCTGAAGAAGGTCGAGAGTTAGAAGATTCGTCTATGTATAGGCAACTGGTAGGTAGTCTAATCTACCTTACCATAACTCGGCCTGACATCTCTTTTGCAGTAGGAGTAGTGAGTCGATTCATGGAGAAGCCAAGGAAGCCTCACTAGGATGCGGCCAAACGTATCCTAAGGCATGTTAAGAAAACTTTTAATGTTGGGCTTCTGTATAAAAAAGAATCATCGGGTGAGTTGGTCGGTCATTGTGATGCCGACTATGCTGGAGATCAACACACACAGCGATCAACTACTGGATATTCATTTCATCTTGGATCAGCAGTAGTATCCTGGTGCAGTAAAAGACAGCCGACTGTGTCTTTGTCTACAACAGAAGCTGAATACAGAGCAGCAGCAATGGTAGCTCAAGGGAGCACGTGGCTAGTGCAATTATTGGATGATCTTCATCAGTCGATAGATTATTCGACATTATTGTATTGTGATAATTTATCCGCTATAAGCTTGGCAGAAAATTCAGTTTTTCATGCTAGGACTAAGCATGTGGAAGTCCACTATCACTTTCTACGAGAGAAAGTGTTGGAGGGCGAGATCAAGATGGAGTACACCAAGACAGATGATCAAGTTGTTGATATCTTCACTAAAGGTCTTGGAGTTGCAAAGTTTGAAGAGTTTCGAGCTCAGCTTGGTATGGTCACAAGAACTATTCTTAGAGAGAGTAGTCGGTGAGGGGGAGTATTGAAGATATCACCGCCTTATCTCTCTAGATCTTTCGTGATTCGTTTTGACCTTTTGTATTTCAATATCTAATTAATGTGGTTGTTTGTATTTGGTCTTGACCTTTCGTGTTTCAATATCTAGTTAATATCAAATACATGTATAGTCATTTATGAGTCATATCAAGAGTTTTATACTATGTCTATATAAAGGCAAGTTTAGTTGAAGAATTAGTAAGGTGAATCAAGTCATAATAAAATAGTTTATTTCTCTCCTCTCCTTGTGTGTTTTTCTTCGAAAGTTGTCGACAATAGTTATCGACAAGTCATTCACCTTCGAGATCTTGTTGACAATAGTTATCGACAAGATCAAGGCTTTCACTTTTGAAGTGTTACGTCTTAAACTCTTTACAGTGCGAGTTGCTAAGGATCAGTCATGATGACCCAATCTTAATCTTTAGTGGAGTAGGACAGATTGAAAGTTGAGATGCATATGAAGAAACCTAAGCTGTTTGAACCATTATTTTCTAGACTTTCAATTGGTTTAATAATAGGTCCTTTCGTAGTATTTAGAGTTGACTTGCCCGTTTGACTTTTTTGCACACATCGATGAGCAATTAGTTACTTCTTAAGAATAAAACTACCCACCTTGTCATTGGCATCGGATGTGTGATGTGTAAAATCACACAGTTTGTGAACCATGTATTCATCCAAAATAAAACAATCTGTATCATAGAAAGAACCCACAAATAGCAACTAGGAAACGGATGACTGATCACTCGACCGCCTCGTTGGTCTCCACTGACAATTTTCTTTTATGTACGAGGGCTATCGTATTCTGGATAAAGAATCTCTTAACATATTATTTTACCGGTCTTTCCGGTGTCCAGTTAATCGATCAAAGGAATGCAGACATCGCAAGCATATGAACATTCAAGGAAACCTCCTCCCAAGACACACGTCGCCCACGAAACATGCCGAAAGAAATATTATAATACAGGAATAATTACACAAGCAATCCCTGAACTTTAATTCAATATGAAATATTTTTCTTGAACTTTTAATTTATTTAATGTGATTCTTGAATTTTAACTCAATGTGCAATGTCGCCCCTGAACTTTTAATTGGTTCAATGTGGTCAATGAACTTTTGGTAAATATTTGATCTAATATCTAAACTATATGAAAATATCCAATATTATTCTTTAATTGATTCAAGTTTATGGACAATATTAAACATTTTTATATAATTTAGGGACTAAATTGAACATGTTCCAAAAATCGAAGGATCATATTGAACAAATTAAAAGTTTAAGAATGATATCACATATTATGCTAAAATTCATGGACTACATTAACTAAATTAAAAGTTTATGGATAACATTACACATTAGATCAAAGTTTATAAATCATTTATGTTATTTTATTGGTCTCTCCACCCAAGCAAAACCAAGCCTCATCTCTCTCTATAAGGCACGAGGAAGATATCTCTCTCTCTCTCTCTCTCTCTCTCAATGGCTACTTAATCTCCTTGACAAATTCGAATGCAACGGAATGATTAGAGAATGATTCTCTCAAGACTATACAACGGCTAGATTGGAAGTAGATAAGTATAAAAGGAGATTCTGGTGAAAGAAGTCATGAATATGAAATTCCAAAGTCCAAGAGAAATTCTACCTTGCACAATTGAGAGTGATTCTAAAATAGTGAGACGAGTGACTTTGAAATAGTGAGACCTATCAAGATTGAGTGTTATCACTCTCATATGTAACCTATGATTGATTCACTAGTGAAATTCAGCCATTCGATTGTCTATATGAAGAGTGGACGTAGGGTTGCAATAAACCGAATTACTATAACTTCTGTGCAATTTCTCTATCCCTTAACTCTTTATTATCTTTGATAGTGTTTGTACGCAAGTGAATATGATTATAGCATAATCCCACTTCAGACTCTGTCTTCGCCTAATATCAATCTCGACGGTTTAATTCCAATTTAATTTATCAAATTCAATTATAATCACCTATTCACCTCCTCTAGGTGATAGTGTTAGCAATCTCAGGGAGGAGAACCGAGTTCTAAACAGTTCCGCAGAGCGAAGATCCCCAACCAACGCCGCTACAGTCCATGGCGCAACTTGGACAGTAATTTTCATGTAAGACAATGCAACCGAAGAGACCCACAGGAATGCCTAACTTGAACTTGCAAAAAAGATCAAATATTAAAAGATAAAAAGAAGGGTTCAATTTGGGCTTGGTTGGGTCATTCAGTGCAGCGCCCTTTTTCTAGCCCGTCCATTAACATTGCAGGCCCTAGGCCCCAGGGAAAAAAGTGATCACTATATCTGAATCTAGTTCAGTTTACAATCGTTCAATGACATAACTGAAATTAAATTATCCTTCGCTCAATAAGATAATTAGAAATGGGTCGGACGACAAAGAGATTCAATTGGGAGGGTTAAATGATACAATTAGGGTGATGCACGAAACCGAAAATTCTCTAGGGAACTCTGCAAACAATGTATGCGTTACTGGGTGCAGCACTTATTCTTGCCAAAGCTACAATGTATATCTTCTTAGATTAGCATTGGCCGTAAACAGGTCAGACCTTTGATGAAGAGCGGAAATTACCCAATGTGGAGGACAAGGGATTCAAATCTTGTTAAGATTAATCGGAAACTCAAAATAAATCCAAAAAATAAAGTTGGAAAGAGGCTAACTAAGAGGTTCTATTTTGGGGATAAACAAGTGATTTGGATTCTTGATTAAGTGATCGTCCCTAAGTTTATCTATATTAAGGATCCCATGAGAAAGAAAAGACCCGGATAGAATATTATTTCTTTTAACTTTAGTAAAAGAGAAGCCCAATTTTTTAGTGTGACGGCGTATTGATGACGAGGGGGTGTCGAACTTAGAGGAAGAAAAAAACAAACGAGGGTATTAAGTCACTAAATTTGTATCCACAATAAGATTACTATAGGGGTGTTGAACTTCACACCCAGGATTCGAAGATTAGCATAAGGGTGTGACGTAAAAAATGATTTACGAGATTAATCCATAAAATGACCCGACAAGATCAATGAGTATGAGAACAAGCGAGTCAAATCGAACAGACATCCGCGGGACATCACAAATCGATTTCAATTTCTTTTGTGAGAAGCAAATGCCCGACCCTGTGATACGCAAGTTATGGAAAACCAATGCCCAGGACTTACTAGAATTAAAATATATGGAAGTCGTGGGAAGGGGTCAAGCAACGTATTCGAGTTGATGTCGAGGAGAGGTTTGCGTGGAATGACGCCGACCAGTAGAAAGTCCGCTTGGGGATCCTTCAAGGAACCTTCGCATCGGCTCCGCCGCGTGTGGATACATAACATCGACCGAACACCAGGATCGGGAGTCATTCTCACGGGCGAGGACGACCTTTTCAATCCCTAATCATGACAGGAAGTACATCAGCCGGCACATGTCGACGGGCGATCCTTCTTGTTGGCGCTTTTTGTCAACGTCGTCTCATGGACCACAAAGGAAGGAGGACACTGATTGTTTCCCAAGGCAAACCTATAGGTCTAATCTTTCTGATTTTGTTGTGTTGGGAGAATGATGGAGAACTGCTGTGACTAATGGTTAGAGACTTAGGGTTCGTTTATAAATCGTGGGAAGCGTATCATTTTTCATGCTCCGACTTTTTTCCGTACGATTTCTTTCATGAACAGTCATGTCGTTTTTTACTTTTTTAGCTTGCAAAATCATTTCCCATAGCATGTTGTGAATGCTTTAGTCCGAGCATGATCGATCGTGTAAACCCAGTCTAAATCGTAAGTGGAGTAGGTCTCATTGAATGTTGTATTGTCGTGAAAAAACCTAATTAAGCTATTTGGGCCATTGGGGTTAGGATTCACAATTAGTTAAATAATAAGTCCATCATGATATCAGAGTTGACATACTCGCGTAATTTTTTTCATACGCATTCCATGTTATCAACCGTTTGTTACTTGTTAAAGATAACACCATCCACCGTCTCAATGGCATTAGAAGAGTTGCACGGCCTATGTACCCGATATTTATCCAAAACAAAACTGCCGGTCTGAATGGACAATGTTAGATGTAGGATGTGTAAAAAAAGGGGTTACACCATCTGTGTACCTAATATTTTTCCATGAAACAAATTAGAGTTGTCTCCAGAGCCTGTGGTTTCCACACCTAGTTCTAGTTTCAACAAGAAAGAACTAAGAAAGAACCAACAAATAAGGACTAGGAAGTGAAGGATCACTTGCGCAAGTGAGCAGGCCGTTAATCTCCATCGATAACTTCTTGATTGGTGTTTCTGTTGACGACAACCTTTTAGAATAATTCAGGGACATCCTGAACTAACGTACTGATAGATAAACAGAGTGCCTGGGGAGGGGATGTATTGTCTTTTTCAGTCGTCACACGTATTCCAATTTGTCTTTTTTGCGACGACTTAATCGAATTGGCAGGATATGCCAGGAACCTTCAAGGAAACCTCCTCCGCTACCAACACGCACATTCCACCGACCAGACAAACCGGAGACCAACGGCCATATGTATAAATACCACATCGCTCCACCACCCAAGCAAGATCAGACCTCATCTCTCTCTCTCTCTCTCTCTCTCTCTCTCTCTCTCTCTCTCTCTAAAAAGCACGACAAAGAAAGCCCGATGGCTCCCATGCAGGAAGCCATGAAAGAGAAGGAAACAGCATTGAATAGGCAAGAGGTGCTTGTGCCTCCTCCCCGGTGCGGGCGCATAAAGCGCCTCGTGTTCGCCCGTGTGTTCCGGAGCTTGAAAGCCCTTGTGGGTAAAACCTTCGGCTTTCTTCTCAGCCGTGATGCCATGTGCACCCCCGCATCAAGTCACAAGTCACCTCTCTTGTCTTCGTAGACTCGTTGGGGTTGCAGGAAGAAATCGTCCCAGGTCGCTCGATAATGTTGATGGGGAGTTGTGTTCGATTCCTGAGTTCTGAGTCCTATTCTGCTTTTTGTAGTAGTTTTCGGCGGGAAAATGGCACCGTCCTTTTCGTCTGATGTTCTGTTATCTTCTGCCACTTGTTTTCAATCTTTCTGTGCTACGGTTGTACATCGTGTCCTAAAATCGTCGGTGATACAAGCGACCCATTTTGGAAAGCCACATCTTCCTCCGGTACCACAGGCTCGATTTTCAATTCTTGTACATGAGAAAAAGATCGATAACATGTAATTCATGCGGTATTTTCAACAGGGTATTTGCTTTTTCAGCTTTCAAGTGGCCATTGTTTTTGTTTGTACAAGTCTCAATCGGCAACATTTTTTGACATTTAGTTTAGGAAAAAGGACCACGTGGACACGCATCAATCATCTCAATTTCAATGTGGTACCAGACAAGATACCAAGAGATGTACGCATGTTGTTCGGAAAATGTGTAAAAAAAGTCCTAAACTTTTTGTATTAGTGTCAATTTAATTCTAAACTTTTTTTTTGCGTCAATTCAGTCCTAAACCTTTTACATTTGTGCCAATTTAGTCCTAGACCTTTTTTTTGTGCCAATTAAGTCCTAAACATCTTTAAATTTGTGACAATTAAGTCCTAAACATCTTTAAATTTGTGTCAATTCAGTCCTAAACCTTTCGTTTTTGTGCCAATTTAGTCTTTCTGACCAATTTTGATCGGAATTTGCCGACGTGGACACCGGCCGGCCGGCGATTGGTCACCGGCGCCGACGTGGTCCGGCGACCGGCTAGAGGAAGGAGGATAAAAAAATTTTGGAAAAAAAAGAAAAAAAAAGGAAAAAAAATATTAAAATATTATTGAATTTGTCTACGTCGGCGCCGATGACTGGTCGCCGGCTGGCTGGCGTCCACATTGGCAAATTCCGATCAAAATTGGCTAGAAGGACTAAATTGGCACAAGAACAAAAGGTTTAGGACTGAATTGGCAACAATTTAAAAAGTTTAGGACTTAATTGGCACAAATATAAAAGGTTTAGGACCGAATTAGCACTAAAAAGAAGTTTAGGACTAAATTGGCACTAATGCAAAAGATTTAAAAAATTTTTTGGCACTTTTCCTCTTGTTGTGCTTTAGAATTTACTTTTGGAAGGAGGAGGACAACGAGATTGATTATCATTGACCCCCCAAACAAGAAAATTGATCCTGGTAAGCTCTGCTACACTTATGATAAATTTGTCCTTCATTAAATTGGATTAATATCACGAAAAATAAAAAAATTAATACGTATGTGACAAATGGAGAGTTAAATCTTAAATTGGTATACCTGTCAACTATCACGTGTCATCTATCTTAGCAATTTAACGGTAAAATTTAATGAAAACTAATAGAGAGTAAATTTATCACAAGTGTACCGGTTTGAGATTTTTTATGATCAAAAAATTAATTTAAGGTAAATTTATGACGAGTGTTCTAATTTAGAGTTATTCGTGGTATTAACCCAAGATTTATATCAACAAAAAAATCGGCCAATATCCTATTCTCTAGGTTAAGTGCGGCTATCAGTATTCTCTAGGAGTACCCGTGTCCACCTTGTGTGGTCCACCACCTAATAGTTGAAAACAACTCTCCTTGAACTTATCCTAGAAAGGGTTTAGAGTACTTGCTTGATGATTGGTTTGGATGGGGGCATATAGGGTGATGAGATGGTGATTCGAGTTATTGAATACTCAAAGTTTTGTTAAAGTTAATGTCTTGTATTCTGTTATTCAAGAGATTATGAGACGATTCCGAAAGGCCCCCTGATAACTGGACAGCACGGGAATCTGAGGGGGCCCCCCCAGCGGGGGTCCCGGGGGGGGCCCCCCTGGCAGGGGTCGCGGGGGCAGTGGCCCCGAGTCGCCAGAGGCGTTTTATGTTCAGTCATAGAATTATTCATATGGGAAAGTTAAATATTTTAGGCTATGTGGACAATTTTATAATTTGTGCCACGTAGGATTTCGCTATATATATTTAGGGCGAAACGGGCCTTTAAAATAGAGGCATGGGGTGAGAAAGAGTGGTTATACACTTTTCTATGTTATTAATGAAACGAATCTCTTCTCCCTGTGGACGTAGGTAGGCGGAACATCTTCCTTGCTGAACCACGTAAATTATTGTATTGTGCGAATTTCCATTACTTTCTTGCATCGTTGATAGGATCGAATTTAGATATTCGACAAGTTTTCCATTGTAAGATCCATGTGTATTTGAATTCTTAAACCATGCTGTTGATTCAATGCGAACATTGCTCGTCATAGGACACGGAATTTCATATCTCATTTGACAGTTGCACGAAATTCATTAATCTCTCTAATTGTTTTTCCCTCCATCTAGTAAATGATACTAAACTTCGATCTACCATTTTTTTTCAGTTGAGTTTGGATTATCAGTGAGAAAAAGCAGGTTCAGGTTTCTATGCAGGGCCATTTATTTTATTCTATGGATGGGGCAGTGAAAATTTAGCTTTTAGCATGTGGAATCGAGCAAACCTCAATATTAAAGAAGACATATATAATATCAGTAGAGTTATAAATTATATAGAATTTTTAATAATTTGAAAGATTGGAACAATATTTCATTTCAAGGCATCAAACAGAAAGTCCTTTCTTAAGGCCTAACGAACATAAGTGTTCCATTTATTTCCTGTCTTTCGTCCCCAAATTCCTGTCGCATGGTTTTGTGATATAAAACCAGCCGTTATTGCCAAATATCTTCATTAACTTTTCCTCTCTAAAACCACAAAATTTCATCAATAAGATTCTATAAACCTCTTTCAATGAGTCAATTAGATTGACTTGTCTCTGTTGTTTCTGCAGCATAAAGTACATAAATGTTGCCATGATTACTGTCCTGAAGAATGTTATGAATGTGATTACAGCAGTTGGGGAGATGTATGTAATTTAATAAGCATCATGATGATAGAGTTTGGGCTGCCTTATTCTTGATGGTCTGTTTCTGACTTTTCATTTCATTTCATGAGGACCAAGATCAAGATTGACAATTTCCAGTTACAGAGAGACCTTATAGTTGCATAACAGAATGTATACAAGCTAAAAATTGGTCCACCTGATGGAAGCATCGACTCATCTTGCTGAGTTGCTTTTTACAAATGTGGCGAGCATTATTCTGGTGTACTGAATCTTCTGTTAAGTCCATGAGAGAATGTGGATGTCCATGCATCTTCTATTGGCAAACTAATCTGTGAGGTGCTTGATAATTAATGGCATGGTTAGCATACTCTTTACTGTCGGTTCTTCTACACTTTAACGGCGGGAAAATGGCTCCGTCCTTTCCGTCTGGTGTTCCGTTACCTCGGCCGACATCTCCTGCCGCTTGTTTTCAATCTTTCACCGCTCCAGTTTGTACATACACCTGGGTCATAAAATTGCCGCTTTGGGAAGCCACGTCATCCTACGGTGGTACCACAGGCTCGATTTTCAATTCCTGTACATTAGACAAAAGATATATAATATGTAATTTATTCGGGTCTTTTGGGCAGGGTATTTGCTTTCTCGGCTTTCTAGTGGCCACCATATTTTAGTTTGTATCAGTCGCAATTAGCAGTAACTTTTCACATTTAGGGTGCGTTTGTTTTAAAAAAAGTATTTTTCAAGAATCCGTTTTTCGGATTTTCACTTATTTGATTTACCGAAAATGATTAGTCAACTGAAAATACTTTCCGATCAAAAAAAAATTTCATATATAAAATTAGAAAAGTAAATTCTCTAATCTAAGAAAGTAAAAACAATTTCCAAAATTGCTTTCCTTTACTCTTTAAATATTTTATACTTTTCTTTCTTTTCTTTATTTATTTATTTTTAAAAATAAAAGTATTTAAAATTTTGAAAAAGAATTTTCCCTGAGATAAAATCATGGGATTGAAATCATTTTTCAATTGAGATCCAAACATCATAAAATGTTTTCAATCACATATCACTAAATAAAGGAAAACTAATTATTTTCTTAAAAAATGATTTTCCGTAAAAATATTTTCCAGAAATGTTACAATGTTCGTAAAACAAACGCAACCTTAGGATAGGTAAAAGGACCATGTCGACACGTATCGATCATTTCAATTCCAATTGGGTGCTAGACAAGAAACCGAGAGATCTAGGCATGTCGTGGTGCTTCAGAACTTATTTTTGGGTGGATGAGGAGGACGAGATTTATTATCATTGACCCCCCATAAAAAGAAAATTGATCCTGATAAACTCTGCTACATTAATTAACCACCTATGGGGAAGGTTTATCTCGAAAGGGTACCAAGGTACACGATGCTGGTTGTATGATTGGAGTTGGCCGACTTTTGCAGAGATAAAAAAAAAAAATGCATTAGCTGGTAAAGAAAAACAGAGGCTATTTGTGACCCTAACGGCCCCACCCATCAAGCCAGTGTCAAATATATATGAATTCGATCCTATTAACAATGCGAGAAAATAATGGAAATTTACACAACACAAAAATTTATGTGGTTCAGTAGGGGAGATGATCCGCCTACCTACGTCCACGGGGAGAAGAGATCCATTTTCACTAATAACGTATAAAAGTGTACAGCCATTTTTTTTCACCTCCTGCCTCTATTTTGAAACCCGTTTCACTCTAAATATAAATAGCGAAATCCTACATTGGACAAATTACAAAATTACGCACATAGCCTAAAATATTTAGCTTTTCCCATATAAATCATTATATGACTGAATATAAAACACCTATGGGGGCTCGGGAGCGTTGCCCCCGCGACCCTCGCCGGGGCGGTCCCCCCGAACCTTCGCCCGCTCACCGGAGAGCGGAACCTCCGTGCTGTCCAGTCGTTAGGGAGCCTTTTGGAACCGCTTCATAATTTCTTGGATAACAGAATACAAGACATCAATCTCAACAATCTCCACCTTGGTTTGGATTCTGTAAACCCACCTGCGAAAAAATATGAAATGGATATGTCTGCATCCCCGTACCTCCATAAGAGGTACACTCCCGCACTCATTGAGTGCGTCCCTCACCTTCAACAGCGAGTTATATTAATTGAGCCCAAACATGACCCAAACTTTTCAATAGTAACTGGCTTGGTAAAACAATCTGTAGGTTTGTTATTTGTGTGAATCTTCCTCAAGTGAATGTTGTCATCTGACACAAGCTCCTTGATTTTATGAAACCTCACATCTATATGCTTTGTTCTTGCATGAAACACTTGATTCTTGGCGAGATGTATGGCACTCTGACTGTCACAATGTAACACCGCACCTCCTTGCTCTAAACCCAACTCACGAACCAACCCAGTCAATCAATGCCCTTCCTTAGTAGCTTCTATAACTGCCATGTACTCTGCCTCTGTAGTAGACAATGCAATTGTGGACTGGAGCATCGCCCTCCATGAGATAGGTCCGCTAGCTAATGTGAAGACATATCCTGTAGTAGACCTCCTCTTGTCTAGGTCACCAGTAAAATCTGAATCAACATATCCCGCTAGCTCCTTCGAACCTCCGTTGCGACTGAACATAATACCCAAATCTGTAGTCCCGCTCAGATATCTAAAGATCCACTCGACTGCATTTCAATGCTCATTCCCTGGATTACTCATGTATCTGCTAACAACACTGACTGCATGAGATAAATCTGGTCTGCTACACACCATAGCATACATGAGACTCCCAAATGCGCTAGCATAGGGAACTCGAGATATCTCCTCATGTTTTGTGAGGCATTGCTGTTCAGATAATCTGAAGTGGCTAACTAATGGTGTCCTTACTGGTTTAGCCTTATTCATGTTGAAATGCTCAAGCACTTTTTCAACATACTTCTTTTGAGATACCCAGAGTTTACCTGCACTTCTATTTCTATGAATTTCCATACCAAGGATTCTCTTAGCAGTACCAAGATCCTTCATCTCAAACTTATTATTCAATAAGGACTTTAAAGAGATAATATCATGCATATTTTTAGCAGCACTGAGTATGTCATCAACATAAAGCATCAAAAGAATAATCGAATTATCATCTAACACTTTAAAATAAGCACAACAATCATACTCACTTCTCAAATAGTCAATTTTCACCATAAAAGAGTTAAAGCGCTTGTATCACTGTCTCAGAGATTGCTTAAGGCCATAAAGCGACTTCTTAAGCAGACAAACATGATCTTCCTTTCCTGGCACTTTGAACCCGTTAGGTTGCTCCATGAAAATCTGTTCCTCCAAGTTTCCATGAAGAAACGCCGTCTTCACATCAAGTTGCTCCAACTCAAAATCAAACATGGCTACCAAGGTAAGTAGAACCCGAATGGAAGTGTGCTTTATTACTGGAGAGAATATTTCATTATAATCCACCCCTTCCTTCTGTGCATATCCTTACCTGCTCATTATATTCTTAACCTTGTACCTTACCTGCTCATTCTCAGACACTGCCTTTTTCTTGCGAAAGATTCATTTACACCCAATGATCTTTCGGCCTTTAGGTTTCTCCACAATCTTCCAAGTCCTGTTTTTCTGTAAGGATTCCATTTCTTCCATCATAGCTGACATCTATTTATCACTATCAGCATCAGATATCGTATCCTGATAGGAAGATGGATCACCTGTACCTACTGTAAGGGCATAAGCAACCATATCCTCAAACCCGTATCTCACAGGTACTTTGTGAGTACGTTTTCCTCTACCTTTTACAATAGTGTAAGTATCTTCTACTGTCTCATGTGATTCTAGTGAGTTACTGGATGATTCCCTTCCTCTCGCTATTTCTGGTTCACTTGACTCCACCTGCACAGTAGATCTTTTTTCACTTCTGCCATCTACATGTGAACTATTATTTGCCTTCACCATGTCAGATTCATTAAAGACAACATCCCTGCTAACCACGGTCTTCCGTACATTAGGATATCATGGCTTGAATCCTTTCACACATTCATAGCCAAGAAAGATGCACTGCTTAGATTTTGAGTCTAACTTGGAACGATGTCCACTTTGTATATGAACATAGGCTGGACAACCAAATACTCTTAAACCAGAATAGTCAATTGAATTACTTGTCCACACCTCCTCAGGAACTCTGCATTCAATGGCTGTAGATGGAGACCTGTTAATGAGATAGCATGCCATATTAACTGCTTCTGCCCAGAAACTTTTACTCAGCCCTGCATTCAGCCTCATACTCCAAGCCCTTTCCAAAAGTGTCATGTTCATCCTCTCAGCTACATCGTTTTGCTGTGGTGTATTTGATGTTGTGAAGTGACATGTGATCCCTTCAGCTCTACATAGTTCCAGGAATGGCGTATACCTATATTCCCCTTCGTTGTCTGTTCTCAAGCACTTTAGTTTCTTTCCTGTCTGCCTTTCTACTTCAGCCTTCCGCTCTTTGAATTTGGAGAAGACTTCATTTTTTTGCTTCATGAAGTAGACCCAGACTTTCCTTGAGTAATTATCAATGAATGTCACAAAATATTCAGCTCCACCTTTTGATTTGATCGGTGCAGGACCCCATACATCGCTGTGTACATAATCAAGTACGTCCTTGCTCGTATGCTTTGCAATTCTGAAACTAACTCTGCTCTGTTTTTCGAAAACGCAGTATTTGCAAAAGTTCAATTTGCAGCTTTTGACACCTTTTAACAGTTTCCTTTTATGAAACTCCATCATACCCCTTTCACCCATATGCCCTAACCGCATATGCCACAGATGAGTGTTATCTGTATCGAACTCTGCAGCTGTAGTCACAGATGCTCCACCTGTTATTGTACTCCCTATGAGCCTGTATAAACTTCCAGTCAACTCTCATTTCTTGACAACCATAGCTCCCTTAATGACTTTGAGAACTCTACCTATTACTGCATACTTGCAACCATTTACATCAAGCGCACCCAAAGATATCAAATTTTTCTTTAGATCTGAAATGTACCTCACATCCACCAAAGTTCTGACTATTCCATCAAACATTTTGATTTTAATAGTCCCTATTCCAATGGTTTTGCAAACCGCATCATTCCCCAATAGAACAGATCTGCCACTATATGATCGGTATGAATCAAACCAATCCTTATTTGAGCACATGTGATAAGAGCATCAAGAGTCTAAAATCCATGAATCAGCGAACTGATTCTTACCTGATGATATAGAGAGAAGATCTTCATCATCACCGTCTGAGCTATCAGCCACACTTGCTTGATTAGAAGTTTTCTCGCGCTCCTTCAAGTTTTCCTTTTTCTTATAACAGTTTCTTTTCAGATGGCCTTCCTTTTTGCAATAATAACAAGATAATTTTGTTTTACCCCTTCTTGATTTCGATCGACCCTTATTCTCGGTTCCCCGCTGGATTATTCTTCCCCGTTCTTGCTCCTTGACTTTTTCGATGAGACCCTCACCCTATGCTGTAGCACTGTTAACCCTCTTTTTCGTATCATTAGATAATAGGGCAGCAGTGACCTCATCTGTCTTAAGCGTCTCTTTTCCATACAAGTGTGTCATCACCAGATGATCATAAGATGCTGGTAGCAACGATAGCAGTAATGGGGCTTTGTCTTCATCATCCATTGAAACCTCCAGACTTGCAAGTTTACTCAGAATCTAATTGAATGTGTTGATGTGTTCTAACATATCTGAGCCTTCCTCCATCTGTAGAGAGTATAACTATTTTTTCAGAAAAAAGTTTGTTCGTTAGGGACTTGGTCATATAGATGCTCTCAAGTTTCGTCCACACCTACGGCGCCGACTTGAGATCCACCACATACTGTAGAACCTCATCAGAAAGGTTCAATCGAATGGCGCTTACTGCCCTTTCCTCCATCTCCCCCCAATATTCATCACTTGTTTCTGGTTTCTTTCCTTTCCCCAGCAGCACTTTCGACAGGCCCTGCTAAATCCGAAGATCCATCATTCATCGTCGCCAGAGAGTGAAGTTGTTCTTTCCATTAAACCTCTCGATGTCGTACTTGACACTTGAACCCTTTCCTGCCATCTTGATAGCTCGCTGAACCAAGCTCTGATACCAATTGTCAAATATATATGAATTCGATCTTATCTACGATGCAAGAAAGTAATAGAAATTTGCACAACACAAGAATTTACATGGTTCAACAGGGGAGATGTTCCGCATACCTACATCAATAGGGAGAAGAGATTTGTTTTCACTAATAATGTAGAAAAGTGTACAACCACTCTTTCTTACCTCCTGCCTCTATTTTGAAACCCGTTTCGCCCTAAATAAAAATAGCGAAATCCTACATGGCACAAATTACAAAATTGCTCACATAGCCTAAAATATTTAGCTTTTCCTATATAAATCATTATATGACTGAATATAAAACACCTCTGGCGACTCGGGAGCGCTGTCCCTGCGATCCCCGTCGAGGCGGCCCCCCCCAACCTCCGCCCGCTCACCGGGGAGCGGAACCTCTATGCTGTCCAGTCGTCAGGAGGCCTTTCAGAACCGCCTCATAATTTCCTGGATAACAGAAAACAAGACATCAATCTCAACAGCCAGGACAGCCTACGTGCAAATTGGTGGGCTTGATATTGCAAGTTCAGTTGGCCGACTGATCTTGTGGGCCCCATATGCGGTCCACACATGCAACAGACGAGATGCACTAGACTTATGTTGTGGTTTGGGTGCAGCTAATAATTTCCCCTCAATTGGGACCGCATGAAAAGCCGAAAACCCTACACTTTGGGCTTAGTTGGGCTAGTTAGTGTAGCACCCTTTTTCTAGCCCATCCATATACATTGCAGGCCCAGCCCCTAGGGATAGAAGTGATTAAATATATCTGAATTGACTTTAGTTTTAGATTGGTACACTACATAATTGAAATTACCATTTTATGAGATTTGTTGAGCCTAATATTTTTAGAATTATTTGTTGGCTTTGGCTTTGAGAAGAAAAACTATATCCTTCAATCAATGACATAATTAGAAATGGGTCGAACAACACTGAGGATATGATTAGGGGGATGTACGACGTAGTAAATTTTCTAGGTAACTATGCAAATGATGTATACGTTATTTGGTCTGGCACTTACTTTGGCTGAAGCTACAATGTGTATCTTCTTATACTAGCAATCGCCATAAACGGGTCGGGCATTATATGAAGAGCGCTAATTACCCAATGTGAGGAAGAATGATTGAAATCTTGTAAAAATTAGTCGGATTCTTGAAAAAGTCTGAGGAAATGTTGGAAAGAGGTTGACTTAAGGGGCTCGTTTTTTAGGATATATATAAGTGATTTGGATTCTTGAGTTAGTCATCGTCCCTGAGCTTATGTAGATCAAAGATTCCATGAAAAGCAAAAACCCAATTTAGGATATTATTTCCTCTAACTTAATTAAAAAAGAAGCCGAATTTTTTGGTGTGCGTGCTCGGAATGTTTTCGGCCCAATTTTGTCGGCTCCATTGTCATTTTCCTTGATCTAATTAGTGAAGCTAAGAGAGCATACACTGGCGGGAGCAATATTTAATGCATGATTCTAAGAAGTAGTATCAGCTATCTGGAGTTTACTTAGAATAGGAAGATGCTACAGGCTAGGTCCTACAGTTGAACTGAGATCCAAAAGAAGAGGAAGAAAAAAACGAACAAATGAGGGTATTAAGCAATTAAATTTGAGTCAACAATAAGATTTCTATGGGGGTGTTGAACTTTGTACCCGCGATTCGAAGATTGGTGTAAGGGTGTAATAGTCAAGAATGATTAACGAGATTAATTTAAGAAATGATTCGACGAAATCATTAAATATGTGAACAGCGAGTCACATTGAACAATCATCAATTACATATCAATTTCCACAAATCAAATCAGTCCTTTCAATCAATTTCTTGTACGAGAAGCAAATGCACGACTAGATGAAACGCGAATCATTAGAATAAAATATATGGAAGTCGGGGGAAGGGTCAAGCAACGTATTCGAGTCGATGCGGTGGAAGAGGAAGCATTGACTGACGCCGCCGAGGACGAGTCCTCTTGGGATCCTTCGAGGAAACCTTCGGCTCCACTGCGTGTGGATACGGAACATCATCCGAACACCAGAAGTGCATCAGCCGGCACACATTGATGGGCGATCCCCTTGTCGGCCCTTTTTGTCAACGATCGTCTGATTTTGTTATGTTGGGAGAATGATAGAGAACTGTTGTGAAATGTGAATAATGGTTAGAGACTTGGGGTTCGTTTATAAATGAAATAAGTGCACTAGAAATCCTAAAACTTGTCATAAAAGTGTAATTGAGTTCTAAAACTTTCAAAAAATATGAATAAGTCCTAAAATTTATTACGAAAGTACAATCAAGTCCTAAAATTTTTAAAAAGTGTAATCAAGTCCTAAAACTTTTCATTAATGTACAATTAAATCTTAAAACTTTGAAAAAGTGCAATCAATGGAAGGACTTGATTTAATCAGTTTGACAAGTTTTAGAACTTGTTTATACTTTTTGAAAATTTTAGGACTCAATTATACTTTCGTAACAAATTTTAAGACTTAATTGCACATTATAAAAGTTTTAGGACTCAATTACACTTTTGTGACAAGTTTTAGGACTTTTAATGCACTTATCCCTTTATAAATTGTGGGAAGTATTATTATCTTTCATGTGCCGACTTTTTTCCGTGTAATTCCTTTCACGAATAGTCAAATCGTTTGGTTTTGTTGTTTTTTGTTTTTTTTTTGGAGCTCACAAAATCATTTCACATAGCATGTTGCGAATGCTTTAGCCCGAGCATCGGCAAGGATCGACTGTGGAAACCCAATCTAAATCTTAAGAGGAGTAGGCCTCATTGAAAGTTGACATTTCATGAAAAAACGTAAGCTATTTGGGCCATTGAGGTCAAGACTCACGATTGGTTTGATAATAGGCTCCATCATATTACTAGAGTTGACATGGCCGAGCGACTTTTTTTCCTACGCATTCCACATTTCTCACCATTGAGATGAACCGTTAGTTACTTATTAAAAAAATAAAACTATCCACAGAGTTACACAGCCTATGTACCCGATATTTGTCCAAAACAAAACTACCGTGTTAGATATAGGATGCGTAAAAAAGGGGTTACATCATCTGCCTACCTAGTCTTTTTTCCATAAAACGTATTGGAGTCGTCTCCAGAGACTGTGGCTTCTGCAAGTAGTTGTAGTTTTCGCAAGAAAGAACCAGGAAAGAGCCAACAAATAACAACTAGGAAGGTGGAAACAGCGAAGAATCGCTTGCGCGCGTGAGCAGGCGGTTGATCTCCATCGATAACTTATAAATTCGTGCTCCTGTTGACGACCACTTCGAATAATTCAGAGATATACTGAACTGACGTACTAATCGACAAACAAAGTGACAGCGGAGGGGATGGATTGTCTTTTTTAGTCGTCACACGTAATCGAATTTTGTTATATCTTTGTTAACCGCTCTTTCTGTCGACGACTTAATCGTATTAGCAGCATGCCAGGAACCTTCAAGGAAACCTCCTCGACCAACACGCACATTCCACCGACCAGACAGCCGAAGATGGAAGACTACGTATAAATATCACATCTCTCCACCCAAGCAAGACCAGACCTCATTTCTCTCTCTCTCTCTCTAGAAAGCACGACAAAGAAAGCCCGATTGCTTCCATGCAGGAAGCCATGAAAGAGTGGAATCCTCCTTCCCGGTGCGGACGCATAAAGCGTCTCGTGTTCGCCTGTGTGTTCCGGAGCTTCGAAGCCCTTGTGGGTAAAATCTTTGGCTTTCTTCTCGGCCGCAACCCGATGCGCACCCCCACATCAAATCACTAGCCGCCTCTCTTGTCTTCGCTAACTCGTTTGGGGTTGCAGGAAGAAATCATCCTGAACCGCCCAATAGTGTTGACGGGTAGTCTGCTTTTGTAGTAGTTTTCGGCGGGAAGATGGCTCGGTCTTTTTCGTCTGATGTTCCGTTATCTGATCCGACATGTTCTGCCACTTGTTTTCAATCTGTCAATGCTTCAGCTTCAGTTGTACATCGTGTCCTAAAATCGTCGGTGATATGAGCGACCCGTTTTGGAAAGCCACGTCATCCTACGCAGCACATAAGAAAAAAGACGAAATTATGTATTTTATTCCGTCTTTTCAGCAGGGTATTTGCTTTTTCAGCTTTCGAGTGGCCATGTTTTTGTTTGTATCAGTCTCAATCAGCATCAATTTTTGACATTTTTAGTTTAGGAAAAAGGACCATGTGGACACGCATCAATCATTTCAGTTCCAATTGGGTACTAAACAAGGAACTGAGATGTAGGCATGCCGTGTTCTAGAACTAGAACTTACTCTTGGATGGAGGAGGAGGAGATTGATTATAATTGACCCCCCAAAAAAGAATCTGATAAATGCTGCTGCATTAATTAATCATTTAAGGAGAAAGTTTATATCCTTGTGCGGTGGATGTTGCTTGAAAGGTACAAAGGCACTCAATCCTCGCGCTGTCGTATGCTTGGACTCAGTTGACTTTCACAGAGATAAAATCAAATACATCGATTATTAACAACAAAACAGAGTTATTTATAACCCGAGTGGCTTGGCTGATCAAGCCGGTGTAGGTTATGTGCAAATTGGCGGGCTTGACGAGTATATTGCAATTTCAGTTGGCCAATTGATCTCGTGGGCCCCACGCGGGATCCGCACGATCCGACAGATGACATGCACCGGACCTATATGATTCGGACGCAGCTAACAATTTTCCCTTGATCAAGGATCTCGTGAGAAGCCAAAACCCCAAATAAGATACTATTTCTTTTTGACAATTTGTCCACTATTTCGGTATTCGGTGCGGGGGCGCGGAATGTTTTCCGCCCAATTTTGTTGGCTCACGCGTCATTTTTTCTTTCATTTAATGAGCGAAGCTAATGAGGGGATTAACTTATAAGATTTATATCAACAATAAAATTACTCAGTATTCTATTCTCTGGGTTAAATGCGGCTATCAGTATTCTCTAGGAGTACCTGTGTCCACCTTGTGTGGTCCACCACCTAATCTTTGATAACAACTCCCCTTGAACTTATCCTAGAGAGATAGTTTAGAGTCGCTTGATGATTGGTTTGGATGGGGCATAGAGGGCACTGAAATGGTGATTCGAGTTCCTGAATATACGAAGTTTCCCATTGTAAGATCCATGTATATTTGAATTCTTAAACCATGCTGCTAATTCAATGCGAACATTGCTAGTCGTAGAACACGGAATTTCATATCTCATTTGATAGTTGCACGGAACTCGTTAATCTCTCTAATTGTTTTTCCCTCCATCTGGTAAATGATACTGAACTCAGTGAGAAAAAGCAGGTTTAGGTTTTTATGCAGGGCCATTTATATTATTTTATGGATGGGACAGTGAAAATTTAGCTTTTAGCATATGGAATCGAGCGAACCTCAATATTAAAGAAGACATATATAATATCAGTATAGTAAAAATTATATAGAATTTTTCATAATTTGAAAGATTGGAAAAATATTTCATTTCAAGGCATCAAACGGAAAGTCCTTTCTTAAGGCTTAACGAACATAAGTGTTCCATTTATTTCCTGTCTTTCGCCCCCAAATTCCTGTCACACGGTTTTGTGATATAAAACCAGCCGTTATTGCCAAATATCTTCATTAACTTTTCCTCTCTAAAACCACAAAATTTCATCCATAAGATTATATAAACCTCTTTCAATGAGTCAATTAGATTGACTTGTCTCTGTTGTTTCTGCAGCTTAAAGTACATAAATGTTGCCATGATTACTGTCCTGAAGAATGTTATGAATGTGATTACAGCAGTTGGGGAGATGTATGTAATTTAATAAGCATCATAATGATAGAGTTTGGGCTGCCTTGTTCTTGATGGTCTGTTTCTGACTTTTCATTTCATTTCATGGGGACCAAGATCAAGATTGACAATTTCCAGTTGCAGAGAAAGCTTATAGTTGCATAAAAGAATATATATAAGCTAAAATTTGGTCCACCTGATGGAAGCGTTGACTCATCTTGCTGATTTGTTCTTACAAATGTAGCAAGCATTATTCTGGTGTACTGAATCTTCTGTTAAGTCCACGAGAGAATGTGGATGTCCATACATCTTTTATTGGCAAACTAATCTGTGAGGTGCTTAATAATTAAGTGCACGGTTGTAACTGCACACTCTTACGGTTCTTCTGCACTTTAAATTTCTACAGTAGTCTCTGCAGAAAGATTAGCTGTCCTGCATGATTATGCTTCATTTTCCTCTTTCGGACAGATTGCCACTTTAGGACATTTCATGAATTTAGAAATGTTTCTCTACTGAAAGTTCTGATTGATTTGGCAGATCGTTTCAGAAACTTCTGGAGGGATTACCGATAGTTCATTCCATGCAATTGGCCATGAATGGCAGATTACTAATTGTTACTTAACAGCGTCATATTCGGCGAGTATGCTCAAGGTTCCTTAATGTCACATGGAAGCTTCAATTACCTATTTTTAAATGTTTGACATAGAGTGTAGATTTGCATCGATAATATTGTAATGAGAACTATTGAGATCAGATAAACTTTTTAAGTTTCAAATGAAATCTGCAAAAGTACTTCTTACTAGTTATTTCAAATAAGTACTGCTATGAGTTTCACTGCATCTAATTTGATTTGCCAAATGCTTATACAAACTGCTATAACTTTTAAATATTTAGAACAGACTCCCTGAGCAACCATCCCAAACAGGTGGGCTGTCTCTAGATGAACAGATGAAATTGCATATTTTGTGCATAAATTAGCTAGATGACAAGTTGGCCTTAAGTTGGTTGTAAGTGCTGTGAAGTCTACATACTGCCACTCCTCTATTATTGATCCAAGTGGTTGTTAAAACTACACGAGCTTATCCTCAATGGGTTGTGGGATCTGTCATCCTTTTATCTCACCAATCTCTTTCTACGAGTTTGAGTAGCCAATTGAAATTGAACTGGTGTGCATCCATTTATCTATTTACTCGTTTTTTTCAATGCAGCTAAAACTACGTAAAGTCATGGATACAGCATAGCAAGTCACAAAATCTGGAAACTTGAATGAGTTCTATATGGTCCTTCTAAGCAATACCCTCTCTTTGCCTTTTGGAGTCATTCTTATATGTTTTTTTAATGAGATGGACTATCTGATTAAAAAGTGAGTTTTCTCTTCCTTCCTTTCATGATTATTTATTTGCCCCGTAATCTTGTTAAAATTATTTTCCTTTGGTTTATGTATTATGTAAAATCTTCTGCTGATCGGTGACTGAGTTTAAGCTTAATATCTTGATTATCCTTTAGTATATTGGGCGCCTTGAACCTGGTAGCGATGTATTTGTCCTTGAACATTAGCTGGAATCTCATGTGGCTGCATATAGTGTTTTTTTTTTTTTTTTTTCAGTTTTAAGTAGCCTCTCACTTCATGTCATTGTCATTTGCTAATTATTCACTTTGACGGCTGAATGTGTTCGTTTGACAACGTGTAATGTTGACATTCATATTAAACCAGTAGATACCTATCACTTGTGATCGTAAGAAAGATGAGAATGGTCTGTCTAATATGAAGAAACAATGTTTCGCGATCTTGCTGTTTCAATTGATTAAATGTTAATAAGCTTCTGTTCTTTTCTAATCAAGAAAACGTGCTTGCGTAATAGGTGCAATATGTAGTTTTAAACCTGTTATATTTAAGCTTATGATATTTTCTTTGTAATTATGTAGTTGCAGGCCTCTTTTAAGGTTACCAACCTTTTGGTTGGTGATGACGTTTAGTGGGATTCTTGGGTTAACTATCAGCTTCACTTCTATGTGGTTTCTTCATCAAACAGGGCCACCACGTACAGGTTTGAACATCAAGTTTGCTCTGTCTGATATCAACACAATATTTCTTCTTGTGGTTTACTAACGGAATCCTGTTTTTGGCCAATAAATAGACTTTAAGCAGCTAGTAGACGAACTGTGAATTTTTGTCCACAGGAACATGGGCGTGACTTCTTGTTAGTTGAACCCTGATTGCTCCCTGAAGGGTGACTAAGAAAATTTCTATCCATGGCTTTAGGAAGAAAATAGGAAAAACATGAATCGTAAGTGCATGTTGACTACAGAAATTTTTGCTCTTATGTTGGCACTTTTCATTAGTCTTTCCAACTCATTTTCAGTTTAAACACCTGAGTCCGAGTTGACAAAATTTTCAGACGAAGAGTATCTTGTTCGCTCTAGTCATGCGTGAATTGTCACATGTCAGTAAAAGCGTGCTGCTTCTTGCACCTTTTGTTTCACGTGTACTCCTATCAGGTTTAGTTCTTCTTAGACAATTATACTATGTTTCACTTGTCTTGTATGTTGTATTTTTAATTAAATGCCTCACCATCTTGTGGGCTTGGAAGCTGAGCAAACAATATTTCCAAATATCTTGATCTGAATTTTAGTTCTGTGTGGTTCCATCTTGTTGCATGTAGTTATGTTAGGCTGAGGTTGGAGATAGCTTGCTTTCTTACACTTTTAGATATGCCGATATCTGGAGGTTAAATCTTTTTGCCAACTTGCATGTACCTTCTATAGTCAGATGATTATCTACAATCACTACAAAAAAAAAAAGGTTTTAGCGACGAATTTTCCCATGAAAAAGTGGAAAAATTCGTTGCTAAACGAATTTGCGATGAAAAAAATTTCGTCGCCAATTCGGTATCGTAAAAATTTAGCGATGAAAATTTTCAATTTTCGTCGCTAAATTGCAACGAAATATAATCGTGGCAAAATTTGTCACTAATTTTTTTTTCCTATATTCTTTGCCGGACCGGCGACCGACTAAGGCCGGCGAGTTCAACCTTGCCAGCCATGGGCCAGGCTGGCCCTCGCTGGTGCTGGCGAGGGTGAGGTCAAGCGGCCATGGCGAGGCCGCTCGACCTCACCCAGATCTGGGGGAGGCTGAGCGGCCTTGCCATGGTCGCCGCTCCACCTTGCCGTCTTTGGGCGATAGCGAAAAATATCAAACTGAGTCATCTCTTTTTTCCGGCGATCGAGTCTAAAGAGGTCGACAAAAAATTTTTCATCGCTAATTTTCCGTGGCTAAATCCTTTTTTGCTTGTAGTGAATCATTTGCACTGTCAAGCTATCATCAGTTCTTTTGTCGATTTCATGTTTTTCTTCTTAAAAGGTTTGTGTGTTTTCCAAGTTGCATGATCAAATAATATGAAACACTAACACCCATAAATAAGTTTGGAATACTTGGACGATGGCCTAAGTTTCTATTTTTGATTCAGTCGTGCAGTCGTCATCACTGTTTTTAGCGTCTAAAAGGGAAGATGAGGGATTCGTAAATTACCAACATCATACTTTTGTTACTAGCGAACTATTTAGCTGAAGATTTGTAAAGTCTAATAAGAAATTTGTTACAGTATTAGAGAGAAAGAAAAACTGACAATATACAATAAAGTAAGTCTATTTCTTACTTCTTAAAAAAAATAGAATGCTTACAACGGATGCTCTTTTAAAAAGCTAATATATGATGGTTAAGAAAGAATGTGCATCCACTAACTCCTAAAAAACAGTAACGTGCATAAATCACCTACTAACTTGATAAAACACTAACCCATGTTCAGCACCACTACAAAACAAACTCCTAAAAACTAGGACAACAAACAACTGACTATAATAGGATAGATAAATATGGTCAAATAAAATCACGTGACTCAACAAAATTGTCCCATCTTTTATTTTCCTTTTCTCTACTCAAACACTCGGCCTCTCTCCCGTCTTGATCATAATTATCAAAGGATTCAAAAACTTAAAATAGTCCTTCTTGGTCTTGACCCATGAAAGAGTTTGAATACACGTGTAGGAGATAATTAATTTTCGCAATATGACTTTCAAAGAGGCATTTTAATGTGATAAGATGGTCCACGGGTACAATGGATTCTCATCATCTAAACGGTATGTGGATGACCCAGACGCCAGGTTCATGGAATAAGATCCCATTGTCTATTCCTGGCATCCTCCTGTACAAACTACCAACTGGTTTGGAAAACTTTGCAAGCATCCTGCGGTAAATTTTCTCCCTCTAGTCTTAACTATACGAGGCACAGCCTCAGAATAGTATGTCATGTGGTATTTTGTCTTGCAGGTCTTTTGGCTGGCGTATTTTTTTTCGAGAGCCAAAATTCGGGAGGGATCATAATTCCAAATTTTTAATCAAACACTTGTTGCACGGCTGTTCTACGCTTTTCGCCCATCCATCGTCTCTATTTTACAGTCTGGTGAGAGGGAAACTAATTGCACTACACCGGTCATCAGCTCAATTTCTTCCTGTTGCTGAGGCTTTGTGCTCTACTTCTCTTTGCTTGAAAGAGAGAACTTTTGTGGGTTTGGTCAGTCGGGATGTTTCTGTTGTATTCTGAAAGAGGTCACTCGCTAATTGTGGAATTAGGAAATATATCGGATATATACTGTGTCGCTCGAGAGTGACTTTCATTTTGGCTGTATTGATGAAGAGAGCGACCCCTCTCTCCTTTCTTGGTCCTGATCCATCAAGAGTTGATTATGCAAGGAGGAGAATGGATTTTCGCATTTTCACTTCTATAGAGGCATGTTAATAGAATGTGCATGTCACGTGCTCATTGCCTTCTAAAATTTATGTTAAAGAAATTGTTATTGAAAAGACAAATGTAAAATAGCTCATCCTTAAGCACCTTCATTTTCCGAAATTAAAATATTATTGAAAAGACCTACTACTATTCTTTGTTGACCCACGAAAGAAGAAGTCATGCATCTAGTATAAAAAAATATATCAAGAAAACCAAATAGTGAACAAACCAACTCAAACAAAGTGCCAAATCTTAGGCAACTCATTCCTCTGTTCCATAATCCAAGCGTTGAAGGAGTTAACAAGTCTTCCAGAGCTTCATTGGCCCAGCTCTACACAGTTCTAGACCAGACATTAATATTCACTTACATCCATAGTAAAGAATTGAGGAAGGGCGAGCAAATATCATCCGCGTTTATGAAGGTGATCAAGCAATCACGAATTGCAATCATCATTTTTTCCAAAGACTAGGCCTCTTCGTCATGGTGTTTGGAAGAGGCAACAAAAATAGTAGAGTGCAAGATGCAAAAGGACCTGATTGTGTTGCTATTGTATTACAAAGTGGAACCAAGAGAGGTGAGAGGGCAAGACAATTATAGAGAAGTTATGACTAAGCACGAGGTCAAGTTTGGAAAGGATCGAGAGAAAGTAAAGAAATGGCAGAAAACTCTTCTTTATGCTAGTAGCTATTTTACTTTTGGGTACGTGAGAACACTTCTACTACTTCAAATTTAGCCTATATTTGATGAATAAATGATATTAGAATTATAAAATGATTATGCATAGTCTTTACAATTAAATGAAACATTTTTTTTAAATAGGAGAGACAAGAATAAGATTTTTTGTGCGAAAAGGTCAGCGGGGAGCACTCGCACACGTGGAGCCACGTGTCACTTCCTGTTTAAGTGAGGGCCACGTTGACATGGAGGGGCCAATCTACCCAATATTTTCTCCTCCCTTCTTGAGGCTAACTATAAAAAAAAATTAAAAACTAAAAATTGTCCTTGGTCTTGATCATAAAAGAGTTGATTATGCAAGGAGGATGAGATATTTGATTTTCTCATTTTCACTTTCGTAGAGGCATATTAATAGGATGTGCATCTCACATGCAACTTTCGTGCACATGACATGCGCGCACTCATCGGCTGCTAAAATTTATGATAAATAAAATATAATTGAAAAGACCTACTACTACTCTGTTGAGTTTTAAGAAAAAATATATTCCACGACATCAAATATGGACGCATGCTCGTTCCTTGAAGTTCGCATCGTTCGGATTGAAGCACCTCCTAAACTGGCCTTAAGAAGGTTCACATGACTGACAAGATCACTTGAGAGGTATACCCTATTTGCTAGTAATGAGAATTGTGTTCTAACTATTATAGGTGATGATCCAAGTACTGTCAAGAAAGCAAGAAGCGCGGAGGATACCAAACAGTGGGAGAAAACCATGAAAGGTGAGATGGACTCACTAGATAAAAATGGAACGTGGAGTTTGGTAAAACTTCCCGCAAATTGACAAGCAATTGGTTGCAAGAGGGTGTTCAAGAAGAAGATGTCAACAGATGGAGAGATAGAATGATACAAAGCTCGTTTGGTTGTGAAGGGATACTCGCAAATAGGGGGAGTCGATTATGGTGAGATTTTTTTCCCCGTTGCTAAATTGAATTCCTTAAGACCTATCTTATAAGCAGCAGCTGCATACAATTTGGAGGTAGAGCAGCTTGATGTGAAGACATCATCTCTCCATGATGACTTGGAGGGGGATATTTACATGAAACAATTAGAAGGGTTTGTTGTTTGCAAACTGAACAAGTCTTTGTATAGCTTGAAGTAATCTCCAAGGATGTGGTACCAAAAGTTCGACTCATATGTTGTGAAGCTTGGCTTTGTTCGTTGTGATGTTGATCATTGTGTCTATGTGCAAAGGTTACAAAATGATTTTATTATCTTAACCTCATATTTTGATGATATGCTGCTTGTATTGAATGGTTTGTGAATGATTAGCACTAATAGGAATGTTGGCAAAACAGTTTGAAATGAAAGATTTGAGCATAGCAAACTTCATCTTAGGCATGCAGATAAAAAAGGAGCGTGAGAATGGGAAGTTGTGGTTAAGTAAGAAGAAATATATTGAAAAAGTGCCAAAGAAGTTCAACATGGCAGACTATAAACTAGTAAGACCCTCGTGTCCACAAGTTCCAAGTTATCAACACTTTAGTGTCCTAAGACGAACGAAGAGATAGTAACAATCCCATATGCAAGCACAATTGGGAGCTTGACATATGTCATGGTGTGTAGTCATCCAAATATTGACCAAGTAGTGGGAGTATTAAGCACTTAGTTGTCCAATCCAGGGAAAGAACAAAGCAGGTGCTTCATTATCTTCACAGTACATATAACTTTGAGCTATGTTATGAAGGTACGAAAAGCTCAAAGAGACAGCCAACGTTAGAACTGAAGTGTTTTGTGGATGTTGATTAGGGAGGTAACATTGACAGTAGGAAGACATGTTGTTTTCTTATTCGGCAGAGCTGTGAGTTGGATGAGTAAGAGGCAGAGCACAGTTGTTTTATCTACTACTGAGGCAGAGTACATGGCCCTTGCTTTTGTTGCTAAAGAAGCAATATGGATGCGCAAATTATGGAAAAAGCTTGATTTTACGTAAGGAGGAGTGAAGATCGGGTGTGATAACCATAATGTTATATTCTTGGCTAAAAATCCTGGATTTCATGCAAGAACAAAGCATATCAGCATACAATATCACTTTATGCAAGAGAAAATTGACACATAGATGAATAGTGCATATTTTTTGACTAAGATAATGAGTGCAGAAAAATTTGAATGGTTTACAACTGTGTTAAGATTAAAGAAGTGTATGAAGTATTCACCAAGTGAGGGAATATTGGGATGTGGTTCATATTCCCCATCAACTGTGTTTGAGCCTGAAAAAGGAAAGTTTCCTAATTCAAGTAAATTTCCTATTTTGAATATGTTTTCTAATTGAATGATTTTCTAAAAAGAGGTTTCCTATTTCAGATCAAATTATTGCCAATATATATATTTTTTTCTCTTGTAATTGAGAAATGTAACAAAAAGATGCAAGGTGCTAATTATAGTGAAATTCTTTGCTGGACATAACCTTAGTATTAGGGTAAACTAAGATAAAAACCTTGTGTCTTAATTTTTTTCTCACTTTTACTTTCTATTTCCTTGTAATTGTGCGCCGAATATCGAACCTATATGAAAATTTATATTTTCTTACTGGGACTCGACGTGGATTGAACTAGTTTCAATATGTGATTGACATAATTTATTAAACTCTCATATGACAACTTCTTTATAGCACTCCTTCCTAGATGAGCCAATCTAGCTTTACCTTCTTCTTTTTTCACTTATAAGACTTCGAAGGCTCTTGCTCCAATTTCGTTGGGCCTCTAGACCTCTAGATAAGGTGAAAACAGAGCTGCGGGAGAGCTATACAAGGGCTGTGCTATTAGGTGGAGCGATCTGAGTGATGCGTTGTAGTCTTTGATGATCAGAGTTGAGTAGCCAAAAGCATCACTATAGCTTATATAGACTCCGACCCAAGCAGCACGGGCCACGTGGAATATTTTTGGAATCAGCAAGGCTCACCTTGAGGCTAAATACTCATGGATGACCGATAATGAAGTAGTAGCGTGAGAGAAGGGTGAAAAGAACTTCTATTGTTGGCTATCGCGTGAGTCCAGGAAGCTGCGAGAGAGCCCAACAGCGCCGCTCCAGCCCGTGGGGCAACTTGAACAGCAAATTTGCTGTTAGACAATGCAACCTAAGATACCCACAGTAATACATAGCTTGAACTCGTGTGAGAAAATAACATAATGAAAAAAATTAAAAGTAAGGGCTCACTTTGGGCTTGGCTGGGCTATTCAGTGTAGCACTTTTTTTCTCTAGCCCTTCCAAGTATTACATTGCAGGCCCTAGCCCAGAGGAATGGAAGTGATTGCTATATTTGAATTCACTTTAGTTTTGGATCTTTCCACGACATAATTGAAATTACCATCTTATGAGATTTGTTGAGCCTAATATTTCTGATATCACTTGTTTGAATTTGACTGTGCCCAATAAATATAATTAGAAATGGGTCCGACGAGACGGCAAAGAGATTCAATTGGGAGGGTGTAGGGGATGCGATTAGGGGATGTATGACATGGTAATTCTCTAGGGCGCTCTACAATATACATGTTACTGGCTTTTGCACTTATTTTAGCCAAAGCTACAATGTTTACTTTCTTAGATTTGCATTGGCTATAAACAGGTCAGACATTAGATGAAGATCCGTAAATACTCAATGTGGAGGACGTGGGACTCAAATCTTGTAAAGATTAGTTAGTTACTCAAAAAAAATTCAAAAAAAAATTATTGTTGGAAAAAGAAGAGTCGGAAAGAGGTTGACTAAGAGGCTCTATTTTGGGGAGAATTAAGTAATTTGGATTCCTGAGTTATATATTGCCCTTAGTCTGTGTACACCAAGGGTCCATGACTCCATGAGAAGCCAAAACCCGAATAGAATATCGTCTCTTTCTAACTTAAATAAGAGAGAAGCCCACTTTCACGGTGTGAGTGATCGGAATGTTTTCGGCTGACGTGTCATTTTTTCTTGATTTAATTAGTGAGCTAAGGAAGCTTGCACAAGCGGGGGCAATGTTTAAAGCAAGTATCTAAGAAGTAGTATCGACCAACTATCTGGAGTTTACTTAACAAGGGCATTAAATTATTGAATTTGTACTCACGATAAGATTACTAGGGCGGGTGTTGAACTTCATACCCATGATACGAAGATTAGCACAAGTAGCACAAGGGTGTAACGGTCACAAACGATTTACGAGATTAATTCATAAAAAGGCCCGACAGGATCGGTAGTACGTGAACAGCAAGTCATATCGAACAAACATCCGCAGGATGTCATGGATGAATTTCCACGAATTGAATCGGCTTTTCAGTTCCTCGTGTGAGAAGCAAACGCCCAACAAAATGAAAGAATGCTAGTGCGCATGAATTATTAGAACAAAACATAGGGAAGTCATGGGAAGGGTCAAGCAACGTATCCTGAGCTGATGAGGATGGAGGAGGAAGCATTGACTGACGCCGTCGAGTACGAAGTCCGCTTGGGGATCCTTCCAGGAAGCCTTCGGCTCCGCCGCTCGTGCCCAGAACATCAACCGAACACCAGGGTCAAGAGTCATCCCCACCAGGGTAGTTTCATTATGTACCCGACATTTATCCAAAATAAAATGAAACTACCAGTCTCGATGATCGACGGTGTTAGATATGCGATGTGTGTAAAAAAGGGTTACACCCTCTGGGCACCTATTATGCAGTCGTAATACAGGTCTTTCCGTCCACGACTTAATCGAATAACAACAGTAAGTCCAAGGAACCTTCAAGGAAACCTCCTCCAGGGCCTCCACCAAAACGGAGTCGACCCCAACTTGCCCAAAGGCTAACTCTGCATAAATACCCCCATCTCTCCACCCAACCAAGACCAGGCTTCATCTCTCTCTCTCTCTCTCTCTAAAGGGCAGGACAAAGAAAGCACGATGGCTCCCATGCAGGAAGCCATGAAAGAGAAGGAATTGGCAGGGAAGAGGCAAGAGCTGCTTCTTCATCCTCCCCGGCGCGGACGCATAAAGCGTCTCGTGTTTGCCTGCTTATACCAAACCTTGAAAGCCCTTGTGGGTAAAATCTTCGGCTTTCTTCTCGGCCGCACCGCGACGTGCACCCCCGCGTCAGATCACCAGCCACCTCCCTTGTCTTCGCTTCCTCGATGGGGTTGCAGGAAGAAATCATCCTAGACCCCTCGACAGCGTTGATGGGTAGTCGCGTTCGGCTCCCGAGTTCTGCCTCGTGTTCTACTTCTGTAGTAGTTTTCGGCGGGAAAATGGCTCCGTCCTTTCCGTCTGGTGTTCCGTTGTCTCGGCCGACATCTTCTGCCGCTTGTTTTCAATCTTTCACTGCTTCAGTTTGTACATACAGCCGTGTTATAAAATTGCCGCTTTGGGAAGCCACGTCATCCTACGGTGGTACCACAGGCTCGGTTTTCAATTCCTGTACATTAAAAAAAAAGATATATAATATGTATTTCATTCGGATCTTTTCCGCAGGGTATTTGCCTTTTCAGATTTCTAGTGGCCACCATATTTTGATTTGTATCAGTCGCAATCAGCATTAACTTTTGGTACTCCGTATAGAAAATGGTACCATATCGACCCGTATCAATCATTTCAGTTCCAATTGAATACTAGACAAGAAACCGAGAGACGTAGGCTTGTCATGGTGCTTTTAGTATCATTGACCCCCCCCCCCCCCCATAAAAAGGCAATTGATCCTGACACATTCTGATGCATTAATTAACCACCTATGGGGAAAGTTTATCTCGAAAGGTACAATGGTACAGGATGCTTTGTGGTGTGATTGGAGTTGGCTGACTTTCGACGAGATTAAAAAAATGCATCGGTTGGTAAAAAAAAAACAAAAGCTATTCGTGATCCTAGCAATCCAATCGTTCAAGCGGAGTGCAGCTTACGTACAATTTGGTGGGCTTAACATGTTCGTGCAAGTTCAATTGGCCCAATGATCTTTTGGGCCCCACGTGCAATCCGCACGTCCGATGGATGACATGCACTCGACCTATACGGTCCAGGCGCTAGCTAATAATTTCCCCCCCGATTGGTACCGCATGAAAAGCCGAAAACCCTATACTTTGGGCGAAGTTGGCCTATTCGGTGTAGCACCCTTTTTCTAGCCCATCCATATATATTGCAGGCCCTAGCCCCTAGGGATAGAAGTGATCAAATATATCTGAATTGACTTTACTTTAAGATCGCTCCACTACATAATTGAAATTATCATTTGATGAGATTTGTTGAGCCTCATATTATTAGAATTATTTGTTGGGTCTGGATTTGAGAAGAAAACCTACGTCCTTCAATCAATAAGTTAATTAGAAACGGCTCGGACAAAAAAGAGGATATGATTAAGGGGATGTATGACACAGTAAATTCTTCAGATAACTCTTCAAACAGCGTATACCTTATTTGGTCCGGCACTCATTTTGGCCAAAGCTACAATGTTTATCTTCTTAGACTAGCATTGGCCATAAATGGGTTGGGCATTAGATGAAGAGCGCTAATTACTGAGGAAGAGTGACTGAAATCTTGTAAAAATTAGTTGGATGCTAAAAAAAAGTCTAGAAAAAAAAGTCGGAAAGAGGTTGACTTGAGAGGCTCGTTTTTGGGGAGATATATATATACACACACACAAGTGATTGGGATTCTTGTGTTAGTTATCGTCCCTGAGTTTATGTAGATCAAGGATTCCATGAAAAGCCAAAAACCCAATTTAGAATATTATTTCTTTTGACTTAATTAAAAAAAGAAGCCGAAATTTTTGGTGTGCGTGCTCAGAATGTTTTCGGCCCAATTTTGTCGCCTCCCGTGTCATTTTCCTTGATTTTATTAGTGAAGCTAAGAGAGCTTACACTGGCGGGGGCAATATTTAATGCATGGTTCTAAGAATAGGAGGATAGGAAGTTGCTGCAGGTTAGGTCCTACAGTTCAACTGAGATCCAAAAGAGGAGGAAGAAAAAGAAAAAAAAACAAATGAGGGTTTTAAGTTATTAAAATTTGTGTTCACAATAAGATTACTAATGGGGGTGTTCAATTTCGTACCCGTGATTCGAAAATTGAAGTAAGAGTGTAATGGTCAACAATGATTTGCAAGTTTGATTTAAGAAATGATTCGAGGAAATCAGTAAGTATGTGAACAATGAGTCACGTCGAACAATCGTCAATGGGACATTACGGATCAATTTCCCAAATCAAATCAGCCCTCCCAATTTCTTGTACGAGAAGCAAATGCAAGTGCACGACTCGATGAAACATGACCGACTAGAATAAAATAAATGGAAGTCCGGGAAAAGGGTCAAGCAACGTATTCGAGCAGATGCGGTGGAGGAGGAAGCATTGACTGACGCCGCCGAGGACCACAAGTCCGCCTTGGGATCCTTCCGGGGAACCTTCGGCTCCCCTGCGTGTGGAAACAGAACATCAACCGAACACCAGAAGTACATCAGCCGGCACATGTTGATGGGCGATCTTCTTGTCGGCCCTTTTTGTCAATCGACCTCGTCTCGTGGACCATAAAGGAAAGAGACACCGATTGTTCCCAAGGCAAATCTATCAGGTCTAATCTTTCTGATTTTGTTATGTTGGGAGAATAATGGACAACTGTTGTAAATAACGGTTAGAGACATGCGCCAACTTTTTTCCTGTGCGATTCCTTTCGTGGACAGTCAAATCGTTTGTTATTTTTCGAGCTTGCAAAATCATTTCACATAGCATGTTGCGAGTGCTTTAGTCCGACCATTGGCAAGGATCGACCATGGAAACCCAGTCTAAATCTTGAGAGGAGTAGGCCTCATCGAAGGTTGACGTTTCACGAAAACACCTAAGCTATTTCGGCCATTGAGGCCAGGACTCATGATTGGTTTAATAACATGGTCCAACATAATACGAGAGTCGCACATGCCCGTGTAACTTTTTTTCCTACGCATTCCACGTTTCTCACCGTCGAGATAAACCTTTCAGTTACTTATTAAAAAAAAAAAGAAAAACACTATCCACTGACTCGATGGTGTCAGAAGAGTCATGCGGCCTATGTACCCACTATTTGTCCAAAACAAATCTGCGGTGTTAGGTATAGGATGTGTAAAAAAGGGGGGTTACGCCCATCTGCGTACCTAGTCGTCTTTTTTCCACAAAACAAATTGGAGTCGTCTCCGGAGTCTGTGGTCTCTGCACGGAGCTGTAGTTTTAGCAAGAAAGAAATAGGAAAGAGCCAGTAAAATGACGACCAGGGAGGTGCGAACTGCGAAGAACCGCTTGCGCGCGCGAGCAGGCCGTTGATCTCCATCGATGACTCCGACATTCGTGTCATGTCTGGAAGTCAATTTTCGCAGGGATAAAAAAAAATGCGTCGGTTGGCAAAAAAAAAAACCAAAAGCCATTCGTGAACCCTAACGGCCTCGCCGATCAAGCCGGTGCAGCTCACGTGCAAATTGGCGGGCTTGACATGTTACTGCGAGTTGAATTGGCGCAGCGATCCTTGTGCACCCCACGTGGGGTCCACACCTCGACCTGCCCTGGGCTTATACGGTCACGGTGGAGCTAATAGTCTCCGCTCAATTGGGGGGCACCATGAAAAGTCAAAAACCCTAGAATAAAATGTCATTTCCTTTTAACTTAATCAACACACTATTTCGGTGAATTTTGTTGGCTCACGTGTCATTTTTCTTTGATTTAAGTACCGGAGCTAAGGAAGCATAAACCAGCGGGAGCAGTGCTTAATGCATGCCTTTTTTAAGAAGTAGTATCAACTATCAGGAGTTTATCTGGAAGGGGAATGTGCTGCAGGTTAGGTCCTATAGTTAAATCGATATCCAAAAGGAAATGTTAAAGTAAAAAGAGGGTATTAACTTATAAAACGTATATCGACATTAAAATTACTATGTGGGTGTTGAACTTCGATCATCCATAATTTATAAGGTTGTACCATGACGAGAATGATCATACAAAACTAACTTATAAAATGACCCGACAAAATCAATAAGGTTGCGCAAACTATACGAGTTATCTAATGTATATGTGCACGACTTATTAGAATATAAATAAATGGAAGAAGCCATGGGAAAGGGTGTCAAAGTTGGGGATTCGAGAGGATGAACGTTCCAGGAATGATCGACGCTCCTGCGTGTATGCGAAGAACATGCAGTCCAACCAGAATCAAGAATCACTCTCTATAACAACTTCGAATGATTTGCCACGCGGGAGCAGGTGTTAATCTCCGTGGACAACTCCTTCATTGGTGTTTAATTCTTCCGACGACATTCTACCAGTCGATAATCAAAGCGACTGTGGAGGGCATAAATTGTCCTTTTTAAGTCGTAACACAGGTCTTTCCGTCCACGACTTAATCGAATGACGTCAATATCGTATAGAGGCCAAGGAACCTTCAAGGAAACCTCCTCCAAACACAACGGAGTCGACCCCAACTTGCCCAGAGCCTAACCCTGCAGAAATACCCCCCCCATCTCTCCACTCAACCAAGGCCAGGCCTCATCTCTCTCTCTCTCTCTCTCTCTCTCTCTCTCTCTCTCTCTAAAGCAGGACAAAGAACGCCCGATGGCTCCCGTGCATGAAGCCAAGAAAGAGAAGGAATCAGCAGCAGTGAAGAGACAAGAGCTGTTTCTTCATCCTCCTCTCCGGCGCGGACGCATAAAGCGTCTCGTGTTCGCCTGCTTGTACCGAAGCTTGAAAGCCCTTGTCACTAAAATCTTCGGCTTTCTTCTCGGCCGCACCGCGGGGACAAGCACACCCACGTCAAATTGACAAGCCGCCTCCCTTGTCTTCGCGTCCTTGTGGGGGTTGCAGGAAGAAATCATCCTAGACCGCTCGATAGTGCTGATGGGTAGTCGCGTTCGATTCCCGAGCCCTGTGTCCTGTTCTGCTTTTGTCGTAGTTTCGCACTGTAAATGGCTTCGTCCTTTTTCGTCCGATGATCCGTTCTCTCACCCTGACATCTTCTACTGCTTGTTTTCAATCTTTCAATGCTTCAGTTGTACATCGTGTCCTAAAATCGTCGGTGCTATGAGCGACCCATTTTGGAAAGCCACGTCATCCGACGGTACCGCAGGCTCGATGTTCAATTCCTGTACATAGGAGAAAGATCGATACTATGTATTTATTCGGTCTTTTCGGCAAGGGTACTTGCTGTGCTTTTTCCAGCTTTTCAAAGTATCCATGTTTTTGTTTGTATCCGTCCCAGTCAGCATCGGCTTTTGTGTGCATGTTGCAGGAAAAAGGACCCGAAGCCATCATGTGCACGCGCATCAATCATTTCAGTTCCGGTTTGGTTTGGTACTAGACAAGAACCCGAGAGATGTAGGCATGCATGTCACGCCTTAGAACTTACTTTTGGATGGAGGACGACGACGACGACGATTATCGTTGATCCCCCAAAACAGAAAACTGATCCTCATGAACGTTGCTTCGTTAATTAACTACCTACGGGGAAAGTTTACCTCAAAAGGTTGAACGTTACAAGAAGCTCGCGGTATGATTGGACTCGGTTGACTTTCGTAGAGATTAAAAATAAGTGCATCAGGTTGGTAATAATAATTAGATCTCTCCCTTACCCGAGCGGCCTGTTTGTTCAAGCTAACGTAGCTCACGTGCCAATTGGTGGGCTTGAAATGCTATTGCGTGGGCCCCACGTGGGGTCCAGACGATCTAACGGGTGACATGTGTTGGATCTATACTATCTGTGTAAACCCCAAACTAGGATACTATTTCTTTTTGACGCGGGTTCACGGAATGTTTTGGGACCAATTTTGCCGGCTCTCGTGTCATCTTTCTTTGATTTAATTAGTGAAGCTAAGGAAGCTTATGCTAGCGGGATCATTATTTAATGCATATTTTTAAGTAGTAGTATCAACTACCTTTTAGATAAATTACTATGAGGGTATTAACTTATAAACCAAATATCAACAATAAAATTACTATGAGGGTGTTGAACATCATATCCATAGTATATGAGGTTGTAATTTGACAAGAATGATTATACAAAATGAACTTATAATACGAAATTATACCAATAAGGTATGTGAACAAAATAAAAATAAATGGAAGAACTCATGGGAAGGGTGTCAAAGTCAAGGGATGTGAGAGGACGAGCCTTCCAGGAACGATCGACACTCCTGTGTGTATACGAAGAACATGCAGTCCAACCAGAACCAAGAATCAATCTCTCTCTCTCTCTCATGAGCCCTCTAACTGATCTGAATCCAAAAAGTGTATACGAGCTAAGCTACCACATATTGATCAGTCATCTTTCCGTCGGCCATTTTTGTTGACTTTGTCTAATCGGGAATAAAGGAAAAGGAACCAACAGTACCCACTACAAACCCAGGTCTAAATCTTTCTGACTTTGTTATGTTTTGTTCTATAATTATATAGAGGAGGGAGAATGATAAAGAACGGCTGAGAATAATGGTAAGAGTTTGGTCCCATTTGTAAAAATTTGCGGGGAAAAGATCATTTAAACCCGTGTCTTAATCTTGAGATAACCAAGTATGATCATAGCATAAGAAGTAGCTGTTTGTTGGAATAACGGGAAATCACCCCCATCAACTGAAGGATTAGGGCCAACATGACCCTAACCTTTCCATTTCAATCATTTCGTTAGTCAATTTTTTTTTTCACGAATATTTTTTTAGCTTGCAAAACCATTTCACATGGCACGTCACCGGCGATTCGGTACTGCGTCTTTCAAACGTGATGCCCTATAGCATCTTACGCGCATCAGCGAGAGGGTCCACCGTGAAGACCCGGCCTCAGTCATGACTAGGATTGATGTGAAATTTGACATGCCGTGAGAGAACGGAAAAAGAGGCGGTGCGGACAAGAAAGAAAGAAACCTCAAATAACGACAAGAAAAAGAGCCGGTGCGAACTGCGAAGAATCATTTTCATGGACAATTTCTTCATTTGGCGTTCCTGTTGACCGACTTTCTTTGAGAGTAATATACTGAACTAATTTTACTAATTAAAAAATTAAGCGACTAGGTGGGGATAGATCTTTTCTTTTTTTAGTCGTGACACGGGGTATTCGAGCTTCCAATTTGGATTTTGTGAAAACACTTAAGTCATCCCATCTGCATACATAGGTGGCAATGAAAATTGTCCTAACATAATTTTGTTTATGTAGGTTACGATATACTGGACAATGATTTCATTATATCTGGCGCCACTCATCTTCTCCATCTTCGCGCAATTTTTTTCCTTCTACCGGTCTCGCGTCGACGAGTAGGTTAAATAAAAGTACCGACAAGCGACGACATTCCCACGAACCTTCAAGGAAGCCTCCTCACGCAATCGCAGTCCGCCCCCCAAACTGTCCGAAGGACTGACCCTATAATATATACATAAAAGAAAACACGTCTCCACCCAAGCAAGAACCACCCACCCTCATATCTCTCTCTCTCTCTCTCTCTCTCTCTAAAAAGCAAGGGAAAGAAAGCGCGATGGCTGCCATGCAGGAAGCTATGAAAGAGATGGAATTAGAGGTGAAGAGACAAGAGCTGCTTCTTCATCCTCCCAGGCGCGGACGTGGACAAGTAAAGCGTCTCATATTCGCCTGCTTGTTCCGAAGCTTTAAGGCCCTTGTCGCTAAAACCTTCGGTTTTCTTCTCGGCCAAAACGCAACGCACACTCCCACCTCGCAAGTCACCGCTCTCATCTTCACCTAGGCTGCTCGATAAGGTTTGATCGGTAGTTGCGTTCTGACTAGTAAGTTCTGTACAGTGTTCTGCTTTTGTAGTAGTTTCGCGCGAGAAAATGGCTGTGCGTTTCGTCTGATGTTGTTATCTCATCCGACATCTTCTGCTACTTGTTTTCAATCTTTCACTGGTTCGGATTATACGTCAGGTCCTAAAGTTCCCGGTGATATGGCCGAACCATTTGGGAAAGTGACTTCATCCTATGTTCAGTTGCTGTTCATAAGAAGAAGATCAATTATATATATTTTCATTCATGCTTTTTCAGTTATCTGAGGACCGGAAATCATAATGTCGACACGTATCAATTACTTTGATTCCAATTTCGAGGGAGGAAGACGACAAGATGTATTATCATTACTCCTCATAAAAAGAAACTGTTCCTGATCATTTCTGCAACATTACATGGGGAAAGTTTGCTTCCTTGTGTGTTCGATGTTACTTGAAAGGAACAAAGGTACTGAATGTTTGTGATATGACTGGATTTGGTTGACTTTCCCAAAGGGTTAAAAAAAAAATGCAACAGTTATAATTTTGTGAGCCCCCGTGGAGCCAATGCGATTCGAAGGATGACATCCACCGGTCTATATGATCAAGTCCGGTTGCATCTAATAATTTTCCCATTAATTAAGTGTTTTAAACTAAAAGCCCGAGTTGACCCGGTTGGAGTTGATCGGCCGCTACCCTTTGTCCAAGTGTGTAGGTCAATTCATGCTCACGTTTTGTCTTTCATAAGAAAAAATGACAACGAACTTTGACAAGAAAATAGATGGCAATTTTCTCGAACGCATACGTTTTAGATTGATAACGCTTTGTATGGATCTTGCGACAGTGAAATGAACTCGTGTTGACAGCATATGGTATGTGGACTCTTAAATACGAGAGAGAACCACACCGAAGCAATCGGCCAAGTTGAGTGGACCATAGACCTTTTGGAGGGACTGCACCCAATCGGTCGCCTCCGTCCGCAACACCGCATCTTTTAGCTAAAAAATAAAAACGCATCGTCAGCTTACGTAAGAAAGACCTCTCACATTGAATGCGTAGAGTCGAAAAGAAGCAATTGATGATATCTAATCAATCATTAACTCTGTGGTTTAAATTTGTGAATGAAGGTGAATCCAAATCGATTATCGATTGGCTCAACTTATGGGCTCCCTCTCGGATCTCTCTATTGTGCAGTTATTACACTTCTGCGGAGGCATGATTTGCGCAACCCCGGATTCTCTAATGATACAATCTTGAGTCCGTTCTTTGTCTCATGCGACACAGAAGATGGTACATGAGAGTAACTCAGATGAGTTCCGCACCAGATAAGTCATTTGGCTTATGCACAGGAAGGTGAGAGTAGAGAGATTAGTCGATCAAACGTAGCACACACCATGCCAAAAACAAGGGGAGGGGTTTGGTGGGTGTTTTGGGCCCGGGAACGAAGGTGTAGAGGAGGTTTCCGCGAAGCGGCGTAGGCGGAAAAACGTGTTTGAGGGTTCCATGCCAATGACAATAGCAACGCCGTAATCGAGCACCTTAGCCTTAATAAATCCTAATAAACTTCTGGGTTTGGATATGCTTATCGGCCCGGTTCGGTTAGTTAATCTCTAGTAATTCTGGGTGCACATAAATGTCGTAGAAAAGTTTACTAAAACAGTGCTGCGCGTGTACAAAAGTTAGTTTACTAAGATTTGGTAATTATATATGGCACACGTGGCACCGTAAGATACTAATCGATCTTTTTCAGCACTTTTGACTTTTCCTCTAATTCGATGGGTTTGCGTAATACCGTGGCCCAGTGGAATTTAAGCACCATTGAAGTACGTTGGCCCAAAATAGCCTCGAGTTGGCAAGAGGGCAATTAAGTTGTGGCCTTGTTGCTAGGACATAGCCATGTAAGTAGTCGATTTTGGGAGCCTAAAAACGTGAGATCCACAACCATGATCACGGACCGCAGGAATTTTTGGGCAATGATTGCAATAATGATTCGAAAGAAAACATGAATTTGTGAACCCGTTGCATTTAGCATTTGATGATTGAATGCGTTGATGAGAATGTTGCTATGTGACTCATGAGAGCACCTAAAAATCTTTTTCACTGGCCGCGTTACCTGATCATAGGTGGTGATGACGTGCAGATCTAAAAGGCCACTGACATTGGGCCGAAGCGGTTGGGCTGATCCAAGCCTCGATATGGTAAATAAGGAAATTTCTAGATTTTATTTATGAAGACCCTCGTATACTTAAATTAATAAAGGAAACATAAAGAGTAAGGCAGAAAGAGAGAGCTAAAAGAGGTAGGAATGAGAAATACCACAATGTTGTCCTACCCTTTTCTATTTATAGGCTTGCTCTAAACGTGACCCCCACGTGAGTCCCTTCAATGGGCCTCTGCTATCTCGTGTCATTAAAGATTTGCGTGTTTATCAATCGAGAGGATATGATTGGCGCGGTGAGATAAGATCGTATGGGTCTTTTTTTTGTGCAAAACTGAACAAACCTAGTGACTCTGAAATGGTTATTTGGTATTGTAAAATCCGGAATGGGAAGTAGCAATCATCATACACAATCCCTCTTATATACTTTGGTAGTTTGGATTTGAGTCCATATAGGATAATAAAATATCCTATCCAATGTTTGGCGACGTCTTTTGGACCGGATATACCCGGATAAAATGCCGGATAAGATATATGGGCTAGGAGGTGGGATAGACTTGGTTTGGGTAAAAAAGTGAAAAAAAAAAACATAATAATTTCTTTCCAACTATGAAGTGATGGAGTCTGGCTTCGCTGACCATCGTGTAAGGACCTTCACCACAATAACCTATCACTCCTTACCACCATGCAACCATCATTGTCTCCGACCAATGCGGATCATCATTGCTGTCTAGCCAATTATCCTTTGATGACTGTTGAACCAAACCAGATATCGCTGATGAATGACCTAGTATCGATGGATTGACTTGAAAAGTCATCTTTGAAAAAGTAGAAGAAAAAAAAAAACAAAACGTATGAAGTTTTGGGTGCTCATGGTGGTCATCTAATTTTGCCGTGATGCTTCGACGTCCAATCCAGTCCTCTGCTTAGATCTAAGACTGTATATTGACAATCGGAAGACTTCAAATGAGATGGAGCTTTGGCGAAAACGGTGATTGCTCAAAATGATGCAAGTCTTGTTCGTGCAAGATTACGTCAAGCTGATTCTATCTTATATTTGGATAGTATTACCTTTGTAAGCAAGTGAGATTTTCAAAGATTTTGAATCTTATTTTAGATTGCACCAAACATGATAGAGGATATTTAAAGGATTTCTAATTGTACCTTATCGTATCCTATCCCAATCCCAAATTGGGATAGGATAGGATAAAGGGGATTTGAAATCCTCTAAATATTTTTCGGATTATAGAAATTTTTTATCATATGTTTGGTGCAACTTATGATAGGATTTGAAGATGGAGCTACTGCAGTGGGGGGAACATAATGGAGGAGGGCGAGCTACAGAGCAAAATGGAGGAGGGTGACCTCTTCCATTAAACAAAATTCTTAACTAAAGGCGAGGGGGATCTCATTGGCATTTCATCAAACACTTAGTGAGAACCTAGTTTAGAGTCAACCAAGAGAGAGATCGTGGAACAATGGAGACCGAGGATAAGTAAATGGAGGTGCAGTAGGGAAAAGAACCAAGAGATGATTCGGTGATGGTGGAAAAGTTGGAAAACCAATTACAAAAGAGAGGGACCCATGGATGAGGTGGTGAGCTCTAGCCTTCCAAGTGAGCCATAAGCAAGGCACCAATGAGGATACTTGAGGATGCCGGAGTGAGGGACAGTCGTGGTAGACGGTTGTCAAAGTGATGGTGGGGGGCTACCGGTAAGAAATGCCAAGGATGGTAAGTCACGCCTGAGGTGGGGTTTTCCTAGTATGTGAGAATTGTTAAGTTAATATTTAGAATTTTATATCCAATCCGAAATTATCCCACCCACTATGCCAAATTTCTTACCTGGCGTTTTATCCGGTGTCTCCAGGTTTATCTAATCTGGAGAACGTCACTAATCATTAGATAGGATAATTGTTATCCTGTCTAGACCTATCCGGACTCAAACCCAAACCACCAAATGCAGCCTAGAAGAATAAAAAGTAATAAGGGAAGTTCAAAAAACTAAAGAAGTAGATTCCATGACGAAGATGAATTGCAGGATCAAAAGGATAAGTTTTATTGAGTTGTTGTATTGTATATGCACAAGTTTTTTTTACAGAATCAAAATCAAAATAAAAGATAATAGAAAACAAACTAACTAAATATATGCGGTCGAGTTTAGTGGGTTGCTAGCTTAATTAGTTAATCTTAGGAGTTACAATTTGAGTTTTGAATAAGGGTGATCGGTTTCCAAAATTGGGAATCGGGGACCAGGCCAATTGGTCCTAGGACCGAGAATCGATCACTGATGGTTTAGTTTACAATTTACTAATTTTGATCAATGAATTTATATTAATGAAGTTCATTTAGGGTTTAGTTCACATTTTACTAGTTTTTGTCAATGAAGTTCACTTAAGGTTTAGTTAACATTTTACTAATTTTTTTAAGAAAAAAAGTATATGGAGTTGGTCCAGTTTGGTCGGTCTAATTCTCCCTTGGAATTGAGAACTAGACCACTCGGACACTGGTTCTATTTTTAGGAACTGGGAACCGGTCACTTAGGGTTTAGTTCACATTTTACTAATTTTTATCAATGAATTTATATTAATGAAGTTCACTTAGGGTTTAGTTTACATTTTACTAATTTTTGTCAATGAATTTATGTTAATGAAGTTTACTTAGGGTTTAGATAACATTTTACTAATTTTTTTGAATAAAAAAAAGTATATGTAGTTGGTCCGATCCAATAGGTCCAGTTCTCTCTTGGAACCGAGAACGGGACCACTCAGACACCGGTTTCATGGGAACCGGTAACCGGACCGACACTCTCGGGAACGGAAACAAACCAGCTGATTCGGTCTGATCCAGGCGGTTCCTGATTTAGGCGATTCGTTTTACACACCCCTAGTTTTGAATTAAAGAGAGGAGGGGGGGAGAGATTAACCTCACAAAAAATAAAATAAAAAAGAAAAGAAAGCGAGCATTTAAAAGTGAAGAGCATTTTCTAATTAAATATTTGGAGAAAGAGAGAGGGAGAGGGCGCGAGAGAGATTCCGACCAGGAGAAGGAGAGAGAGATGCGAGAGAAAGTGAGAATCTAAAAATGTGGAGCATTTTTTAATTAATTGATTAAAGAGAGAGGCCGAGCACTTTTGATTAATTAAATTAAAAATGCTCTTAGTTTTCTTTTTGGTGTTATTATAAGGTTTGATGTCTCCCTCTCTAATTAACTCATTGAAACATGCTCGGCATTTTTAAATGCTCGCTTTTCTTTCTTTTTGTTCCTGCAAGGTTTAATCTCTCTCTATTTTTTTTTTGTTAGAATAATCTCTCTCTAATTAACTTATTTAAAAAATGCTCAGCCTTTTTAACGTCAACGTTTGGTTTCTCTCGCTATCACTTTCGTCATATAAGTATATACATGTAAAAAATAGAAGAACGATTCAAAATCATATTGCATATTAGAATATATGACTAAAGTTTCAGTGAGAATTTGACTAGAGTCAACATCCAATGTACATCGATATGTAGTTTTGAAATATAATTTTGAGCAGTCCCTATATTTTTCTCACATGTGTAAGTGATGTATGATCAATTAGTCTTCCATAACTAATCACGTGCCATCACGTGGTCAAGTGTGTGACAAAAAATTGGCTAGAGGCAACGATAGGGAGCACCTTGCCGCCAATTTCACAAAGTCAAATGACAAATTGCAAAAATTGAAACGTCAAAGGGAAACTTGCCCTAATCCCCAAAACCTGGGGGGCAAAATGTAATTCTCCGTACATAATCAATCTAACTTATATATATATATATATATATATATATATATATATATATATATATATATATATATATATATATATATGAGTAAAACCAACATACTATTGACGTTGCCACTGAGAAAAATTTCTGGATTCGTTCCTTGAAGAAGCTATTTCTATTGAAACTGCATCAGGAAGATTGAATTTACTAAATACTAATGAGAAGACCCAATGGTGTTCGTATTCCATGTTCTTCAAGTCAGAAAACACCCGAGTTTTCTTGATCAGATCGATCGACGTGGGTCTAACAAGGTTGAAAGATCCGATGTTTTTTTGTTTGTTTGCTTGTTTTTAGGAATTGGAACATCTACATCTAGAGGATTCCTTCCTGGAATGCACGGCTCTTCTCGACGTTGAATAAACACTCTTTAAGCTGTTTGGAGCATCGATCCATATGAGGACGTCTCGGTTGAATTACCCAATGCGGAGGAAGAGGGATTCGAATCTTGTAAAGATTAGTCGGATGCTAAAAATGTCTAAAAAATGTTACTGTTAGAAGAAAAAAAGAAGTTGAAAACAGGTTGACTAGGAGGCTCTTCTTTGGGGATAAATAAATGATTTGGATTCTTGAGTTACTTAACGTCACTGAGTTTCCCTAGATCAAGATTTAGATGAGAAGCCAAAACTCCCAAATGAAATATTATTTCCTTTTAACTTGAATAAATAAACTAAGCCCACTTTTTCAGAGTTAGTGCCAGGAATGTTTTGGTCCCAATTTTGTCGGCTCAAGTATCGATTTTATGTGATAGAATTAGTGAAGCAAAGGAAGCTTCCTCTAGCGGGAGCAATGTTTAGAGCATGTTTTGTAAGTAGTATCAAACTCTCTGGAGTTTCCCTGGAAGGGGAATGTTCTGCCGGTTAAAGAAAATTTCAAGACAGTCATCAAGGAGGCTCGTTCACTGCATGGTATAATCTGGAGGCCGAGTCGAATGATCATGCAGCATAAAACCCAAAGAGGTTTAGAAAGTATCAAAACAAACTTACAACTTCAAATTCATTTGACGTTTAGCAATGGATTTTTTTCTTTCTAATTCATCGTCGAGAAACTTTATTGCTCAAAACCCAGAAAAGCGCCAAGGGCCAACAACCATTCTGCCCAAGAAAACTGAGAATGTCGCAATAGCTATTCAACACATCAATTCAACAGTCCTGATGGTAAGTGTGTCCCAGTAACGAACACCAAGCCTCGTCTAAAACCGATGTCCCAGTAACAAAAACACAAAAGCTAAATGAAGAAAACCCTGCCCCACCCGCATATATAATCACAAGAAACTGCAGTATATATTCCGAAATCCGAAAATAACACCATATTTTGCACAATGATCCCAATAAAACACATGCTATAATAGTTAATAATCAATTTATTATCTGTGAGTCTAACGAGCTACCGACCTCTCAGCTCACTCAGAAACTGCTGCAACATGGAGTTTAAGTGCATTCAGTTGACCTTTCATGGCGGACATCGTGGCTTGACGATTTGCTATCTCCTTCCTCCATCTTCTCTTTCCCGGCAGACATCTTTGAGTCGTGCTTCATCTGTAGAGCGGATTGCTTGATGGCTACTACGTGTTCCCAAATCGCGGAATTCAGGGCACGAACAATCGAGAAAAAACTTAGGGCTCAAACCTTATTCCGCCACTCTGACGGAGCTTCAAACCTAAAGTTGACGCATCTCTCTTTTGATTTCTATTCGATTTTTTCGGCAAAATCAATTCGCTTCCGAACCCTAATAGACATGGGGACAAAGAAAACACATTTAATTTGCCCCAGCGCCATCAGCCACATAGAGATACCATGAGCGAGGTGGAGAGAGAGAGAGATTAGGGAGAGGAGGGGCGGGAGAGATCAAACCTTACAGAAATGAAAAAGAAAAGAAAGCGAGCATTTAAAAATAAAGAGCATTTTTTTAATTTATTAATTAATTAGAGAGAGAGAGAGAGAGAGAGAGAGAGAGAGAGTTATGAGAGAAAGTGAGAATCTAAAAATGTCGAGCTTTTATTAATTAATTGGTTAAAGAGAGAGAGGTCGAGCACTTTTGATTAATTAATTTAAAAATGCTCTCACTTTTCTTTTTGGTGTTTCTACAAGGTTTGATTTCTCCCCTCTCTAATTAACTAATTGAAAGATGCTCGGCATTTTTAAATGCTCACTTTTCTTTTCTTTTTGTTTCTATAACGTTTAATCTCTCTCTATCTTTTTTTGGTCAGAATAATCTCTCTCTAATTAACTTATTAAAAAAATGCTCGGCCTTTTTAATGTCGACGTTTGGTTTCTCTCTGTATAACTTTCGTTTATATATATATTAGAAGGTTTAATCTCTCTCTCTCTTCTTTAAGTTTATTTTGATCAGACCCCACCACGAGCCCTCGGATTTATCAGAATCCAAAAGGTAGATCGAGGTGATCCTTTTCTGATCCCACAATTCTTGTGGTATCAGAATAAACTATAAGAGGCTTCCCTCCCATTTATAAATTGTAGGAAAATATTATTTAAACCCAATCATAAGATTCCATATCTCCCAATAGGACAAGAAGTAGCTGTTTGTTGGAATAACATTAAATTTCCTCCATCAACTGAAGTATTAGGACTGATATGCCCCTAACCTTTTTTTTATTTCAATCTCTGTGCGCTAACTTTTCTCAGGTGATTGTTTTTCACGAATAGTCGGATGATTTGTTATCTTTCAACTTGCGAAACCATTTCATGTAGTGGTACCACGCTATTTAAAAAACACCTTAAGTATTCGAGGCGCACTGGCAAGGATCAATCGTGAAGACCCGATCTCAAACTCAAATGGGGTAGGATTTGATTGAAAGTTGATATGCGCACGAAAAAACCTAAGCTGTTTGAGCCATTAGTTTCTAGGCTTGCAATTGGTTTAATATGAGGTTTAGACTTGCCCATGTAACTTTTTGGGAAAATGATACAGATGATCTCTGAACTTTGACCCAATGTATAATGTGGTTCATAAACTTTTAATTTTTTCGATGTGATTCATAAACTTTAATCTAATGTGTAATGTCGTCCATGAATTTTCAATTTGATCAATATGGTCCTTGAACTTTTGATACATGTTCAATCTAATTCCTGGAGTCCATGGACTAACTTGAACATGTACAAAAAATCTAGGGACCACATAGAACAAATTAAAAGTTCAAAGATTACATTGCCTGTTGGACTAAAGTGAAGAGACTATATTGCACGTTGGGATAAAGTTCACGGATAATTTGTGTCATTATCCCTAACTTTTTTCTGCATAATAGTGAGCAGTCAGTTACTTCTTAAGAGTAAAATAAAATTACGCAATTTTGTGTACCTAATATATATATCCAAAATAAAGCTATCCGTCTCATGGAAAGAACCCACAAACAGCAACTAGGAAAAGGAGGAGGTGCAAACTGCAAGTGCAAGGAAAGATTTGATCACCTGACGAGCTCGTTGGTCTCCACTGACAACTTTTTTCATGTTCGTAGGTTTATCATATTCTGGATAAAGATTCTCTTTCTGGTGTTCAGGTAGAGCAAAAGAAAGCCGAGTGCATCCCCAGCATGGAACATTCGAGGAAACCTCCTCCCGGAAGCACACTCCACCCTCCATAACATGCCCAGAGACTAACACCTCATAAAAACCACATCTCTCCCACTTCCAAGCAAGACCAAGCCTCCTCTCTCTCTCTCTCTCTCTCTCTCTCTCTCTCTCTCTCTCTCTAAAAAGCACGGCAAAGGAAGTGCGATGCCTCTCATGCGGGAAGCTGTGAAAGAGAAGGAATTAGCAGTGAAGAGACGAGCTGCTTCTTCTTCCTCCCAGGCGTGGAGGCATAAAGCGTCTCATGTTCGCCTGTCTGGCCCGAAGCTTCAAAGCCCTTGGCGGTAAAATCTTCAGCTCTCCTCTCGGCCGCAACGCAGCCTACATTCCCACGTAAAATCGAAAGTCACCTCTCTCATCTTCGCTCACACGTTGGGGTCGCCAAAATAATCATCCTGGATGGCTATGTATAATGTGGATCTGTTGTTGCGTTCTGTTTCGGAGGTCTGTGTTGCGTTCTGCTTGTGCAGTAGCTTCGAGTTGGGAAATGGCTCCGTGTTTATCGTCGGTTGTTCTGTGATCTCATCCAAAATTTGTCTCCACAGTGTATAGGCTAATCCATGCATACCATGTTTATGTTTTGTTTCTCTTTTCTACATTTTTATTCCATTCTCTTGTCTTGTACAAGTAAGCTATCGATCAAATTAAAAGTGTAAATACTTTTGCTTTTTTTTTTTTTTATGTCATTCATTCATTCATGAATTAAAAATACTTTTATTGTCCATGAATGTATTTAAACATAAATATCGATAATGAAAATATTTTTTACTAACTAATTAATTCAAGTGAAATGATTGATCCCCTCGTCTTCCTCCATAAAAAAATAAGTCCTCCAACATGACATCTCTACATCTATAGGTTACGTATTTAGCACCAAATTGAAATTGAAATGATCAACATGTGTCAATGTGATGGTTTTTGGTGCTTTTGTCTATACTCAAGTGTCAACTATGAACCATTCGGGTTGCCTCGGTAGCCACCTTTCCCATTTGGAAAGGAGGAGGTAAGGAAATTGATTCCCCACTTTCTCGAGGAGCTAGGATGGCGACGCATGAGTGAGGGAATAGGGTTTCACAATTTACGCAGAGCACATAATACATATGGTAAATTGTGAAACAATTATAGGATAGGATCAGACAAAAAAACATGTTAACTATGGATGCTGATTGTGACTGATACAAACAAAAATGTGGGCACTAGAAAACTGAAAAACCAAATACCCCAGCGAAATGACCGGATGAACTGCATGTTATTGATCTTTTTTCTTTTGTCCAATTATTGGAAATCGAGCCTGTGGTTCGGTTTTGACTATTCCTCTAGTTCGATGGATTTGCTAAATTCTGTGGCCCGCTCAATTCTGTGGCCCAAATGGGTTTGAACGCCAATGAGAAGTATGTTGGCCCAAATAGAGTCTAGTTGGAAAAAGGGCAGTTAAGTTGTGGCCTCGTTGGTTGCTAGGACACAATAGCCATGTACGTAGTTGATTTTGGGCCCATAAACCTGAGATCCACATCCACGATCCCCGATGACAGAAATTTTTCCGGCAATCATCGCAATGGTGATGTGAAAGGAAACATAAAATTGCTGAACGCATTGCGCATATCACGATTGAATCGGGCGGATGAGAATGTTGCTTTACATGGCGGACCTGCACGCTCCAGACAAAGGAAGTTTTCTGGATTTTAGGACTCTCCAATACTTAGGGAAATGTGAAGAGAAAGGCAGAAGGAGAGAGCTAAAAGAGGTATGATAATGCTGCCCCTTTACTGATTTTATGCGGAAGAAATTAAAGGGAGAGAAATTAATAAGAAAAAAAAGACCACTTGCTGTGTAGAAATTCTCAAAAAGAAGAAAAAAAAAACAAGATATTCATCTAGAGTACTTTCTTGATACTGTTACGTAATTCAATTTAGTAAGCTGATTACGTAAATTGATGATGTTGTGTTCACATGATAAATTTAAATGTGTAGTAGCGACTGAAAATTGTGTGAATCGGACAGATGGAGAAAAAGGAGTGCTTTTTTGAAGCGGGATAAGTGCATTAGAAGTCCTAAAACTTATTAACAAAACGTAATTAAATTCTAAAACTTTCAAAATGTGCAATCAAGTCTTAAATCTTGTTAGAAAAGTATAATTAAGTCCTAAAACTTTCAAAAAATGCAATTGATAGAATGACTTGATTGTTCTAATTTAATAAATTTTAAAAATTGATAAAATTTTTTAAAAATTTTAGGACTTGATTGCACTTTTGTGATAAGTTTTAATTTTTCTATTATATTTTTTAAAAATTTTAGGACTCAATTATATTTTCATAATAAATTTTAAAACTTTCAATACAATTATTACTCGACCTCTCATCTTTGATGGCCAACGACTTTCGTTGCATTAACACCACTCATGACACGCACGTCCTAATTCTCATGAAAATCACTCTCCAACAGCACTAAATTCTCTCTCTCTCTCTCTCGAGCCACGTTTTCTTTAGAACCACATCTTCTCTTTCACTCCCAAATCCCACAACACTCTTGAGAAAAGCAGAGGTCTTGAGTTTGATTTCTGGGTTCCAAGCAAAATGAGACGCCACCACAGCAGAAACTGTGATCCTGACTCGCCAACTCTGTGGAAGCGCGAAAAAATGTCGCTAAGTATTGCCAAAGATCACCACTACAGCAATCTCTCTCCTTCGACAAGGACTCGCAGGATCGAAGAAGGAAGAAGAGAAATGATGGAGATGATCCGGAACTTGCCCGAGTGGAGTTACGAGCTTTCCCTCAAAGATATTGTGGATAAGCGGCTACCTTTGCAGGTATTAGTGGACTCAGTTCGGTTCAGTGTGGTTTGGTTCGCTTCTTGTTCAATCATGAAATCTGATCTCATATCTGTAATCACACAGTTGACATAACATAGTAACATACCGATGTGCTTTAAAAGTGCTCTTCATCTGTTGCATATGCCTTGAAACCAATCTAGGGAAACACTAAGGAAATGATGTTTTAGAACTGGAAGACAAATAATTAAACGTGGATTGCTTTGCAGGAGAATCAAGAGGAGGAAGAGGAAAAATTTCAGTTTCCCAGTGCTGAGGCAGAGTCAAATAAGAATCAGAAGAGGAAGGAGGTCACTAGGACCCCTAGTCATCAGCATCAGGTGTCAAGATGTAATGGCATGGAAACAGGAACTTTCCTGATCAAGATGTTTTTCCCATCTTTCTTGGCATTGAATAAGAAACCAGCAACATCACAGAACAGCAGGTCGAAGATTTCGCCGAGGACATCATTTGAAGGGTCTAATCAGAGGAATGTGGACACGGTGTCTAGGGTTAAAATGAGTCCCGTCACAGGAGATCAGGGGAGTTGCAATCAAGATATAACTGAAAGTGGTACCAGCAGGAGCAAGAGCTATACAAGTAGGTAAGAACTTGAATATTTTTCAATATGACATTCTATTTGTGGATTTTTGGTTATTCACCTTCTACTGACCGAGTAATATCCTAGCCATATTGCCAGAAAAGGTAAGTTTTCTTGGAGAAACTGCACATCGTTTCATTTAAAATTGAGAAAGACGGTATCTCTATTGAGCCCCAAAGCACAATTTCCATTCTTCACCAGTAGCAATCCTGTTATTGAGTCTTGAACAACATGCTGATTTGGTCTGCAAATAACAGAAAATGTTTCAAATCGAACTATACCAGTTCTAACCTTTTGATCTACTTTCAATTTTGTTTGTTCAATTTGAAATTAAAACTTTGCATTTTAGTAAGAAATTGTACTCTTACCAGCAGTTGTAAAAGCGTACGATTCCTACCTTTATACAGGAACCATGACGGCGACTCTTTCCTGGGTTGCTGGCCTTTTTCCGGAAGAAAAGGCAAATGCAGCGGCTGAGAGCACGTGTTTCCAGATTTCCTCTGCCACCTGCACATGAAGGTATAATCAGAGATTGATTTTGCCTTCAGAATCTAGAGATATACTCAAACAGCAGAAGGGTGTCCACAGTTTGATTAAGCTGGTTTGATTATCTCGGCTCTGATGAAGATTTGGCTAATCAGTCCAAGAAAAATCTAATGCTAGTGAAGTTTTAGATTTCTGTAGAGACTATGCAGGCCTTAACTTGCCTCATCGTGATCATGAGTAGGTGAGTTGTTAGTGGCTGAGAATATGAATCATCATTATGTCACAAAACTAAGGATCGCATAAACTGGATGCCGTTTCTATTTTTTCATTTAATGCTACTTGTGCTGTACACCAAGAATATAACAGATGAACAAGAACTATGCAAAGTGATCAGAGAGAGCTTTGCGTGCCAAAAAAGGAGAACAATCAAGGCTGGTTTAAGAGGATTAGTGGGGCTAAGTTCTTCCTCTGAATGGAGGGGATGAATTAGCCAGGCAGGGACGCCTGTAATAAGTGGGAATTCATTTAGAAAGAAGGAAGAAGAACCCTACGATCAAATAAGTACAGATTAGCTGAGAATCCATTGTCTGCTGTTTTCTAAATCGGATTGCTCAACATGAGTCTAACAAGGTTGAAAGATCCGGTGTTCATTTTGTTTTTTCTAGGAATTGGCACATCTACATCTAAAGGATTCCTGGTACGTGCAGCTTTTCTGGACTTGAATACACTCTTTTTGGCCGTCTGAGACATCCAGCACTCGTGCAATATGGTTGGAACATTGATCCTATGAATTCGTCTCTGTTGAAGTACCAAGGTTCGGCGGAATATGATTGGATGGTCATCCTCACAGTTGGAACATCAAACATAGTCTCATCTGCTGCAACACGCAACGAGCACTCATCTAAGCTGCACGAGGGTGTGGTGGTGGAAGCACCGTCCTCTCATGCAGAACAACAATCCAAAGTACTTTGGCTCTCTAGCTACATTTCCTTGCCCGAAATGGTTGATAGAGAAATATTAGATGGACTCAAATAATGTGGTGAACATACTCAATTATAATATCAAATCTACATACAAATTTGCATTTTCTTAGTGGGACTCGGTGTGGATTGACCTAATTTTTAATATTCGATTGACGTAATTTATTAGACTCTCCACATATAATAACTTCTTGTATAGGGCCTTTCCTATATGAATCAAGCTAGCTTTCACTTACAGGACCTCAAAGACTTTTGCTCCAATTTCGATGGGCCTTTTGACCATGTGAAAATGGAGTTGTGGGAAAGCAATGGAAGCGTCATGCTCTTATGTGAGATAGTGGAGTGCTGCATCCTATTCCTTGATAGTTAGAGTTCAGTAGGCGAAAATATTGCTGTAACTTATGCATTTTGACCCAAGCAACATGCGACACTTGGAATATCGTGCGAATCAACAAGGATTGCCTTGAGATTAAATACTCAAAGTTAGCGAAGTAGTAGCATGAGAGAAGGATGAAAAGAATTCCCATCCTTCGCATAAGGTGAGTCCAGGATTGGGAAAAGTATCAAAAAAGTCATAAACCTATTATATTGCAATCAATTCAGTTCTTAAACTTTTCAATTGGATCAATTTAGTCTTAAACATTTTCACATTTGTACCAATTCAGTCCATCCAGCCTATTTAGGCTAAAAACCGCTTATAAGGACACCAACCGTCTTACGTGGCATGATCGACAATGATGTAGAAAATTTTGTAATGATTTTTTTTTGAATTTTTTTTCTTTTTTAATTCTTTTCTTGTTTTTCCTTTATGCAGTTGCATTCCCTTTTCTTTTTGCCGGTGGCCGGCAAGAGCTGGCCGTGCCTAGGCGAGGGCAAGCGCTAGCATGGCCCCCTTTGCCAAGCCTCACCCTCCCCTAGGCCAAGATGAGGCTCACCGGACCTTGCCCTTGCCTAGGTGAGGCCTATCAAGGCACGATGAGGCTATCCTAGCCTGGACAAAGGTCGGTCTCACTAAATCTAGCAAGGGTATGGAAAGATTTCCAAGTTCTTATTCAACACCGACGAAAAGAAAAGGGAAAGGAAAAAAAAGAAAAAATTTCAAAAAAATTATTTGAAATATCTTTGAAAAAAAATGTCCACATGAGCGTCGACCATGCCATGTAGGATGGTCAGTATCTACGTCAGCAATTTCCGATCTCAGGTGGCCGAATGGATTGAATTGGTACCAAGGTGAAAATATTTAGAATTAAATTGATACAACTAAAAGATTTATAACTAAATTGGAATCAATACAATAGGTTGAAGACTTTTTTTTGTACTTTTCTCGTCTAGGATGCTGCGACGGAGGAGATCCGAGTTCTGAATGGTGCTGCGAGAAGCAAAGATCCCCAACCAACGCTAACAGCCGGTGGGGCAACTTGAACAGTAATTTTCATGTGAGACAACGCAACCCAAGTTAGCCACTGGAATGTTAGCTTAAACCTGTGAAACAATACAATTATGAAAAATGAAAAGAGAGGTTTCACTTTGGGCTTCGTTGGGCTATTCAGTTTAGCACCCTTCTTATAGCCCATCCAGAAGCATTGCAGGCCCCAGCCCCTTAGGATAAAAGCGATTATATATTTTAGTATATGAATTTTTCATGAATTAATTTTCTGAACTATCATGAGTCTAATTTGTTGAAAATGATCAGTTTACGGAAAATCATTTATAGTTAAATAAAATATGCATATTTAAAGTTAGAAAAATGAATTCTCTAACATAAAAAGGGAGAACCTTTTCTTATAATATGATTGCCCGTGCAATTTTCGCCTCTATTTTCTACCGACCTAAACTTGCTGAGTGAGAAGCTATAGAACTTGCTCCCTTTCCTCTGCTGATTCTCCGCGGGCATCAGCTATGGAGTGTTGGTCGCCATCCTAGTATGAAGCCAAGTGCAACATTGCGCTGAAATTGATCATGTCCTCCGCGGCTATCTTCCGTGCTGCGAGTTTTAGCATATACTTGGGAAGATTTGTCCAATAGTTCGCTACAATTCGAAGTGTCGCATGTTTGAGCAGTCGTGTTACAAATTCAAATGCACTCCGAATTAAAATTAGGACAAATACAAAAAAGAAGGCAAAATATTGACCAATATAGGAGTTCCTCAAAATCTTCAAACACCTAAACAAAAGCCTTACAAATAGGCAAATCTCCTTTAAAGTTAGTGCATCAGATTTATTCATATTAAAAATATATTCTGCTTGTCTATCCCATGATGAAATTTTTCTCCCCAATGCAAAGCCCAAGCTTGAGGGAAAATATTAAAAAATTCATAAACCTAAGCCCAAGTTTAAGGGAAAAGTACCGGAAAAGTCTTAAACCTATTGCACTTGTGTCAATTTAGTCCTAAATATTTTTTTGGTATCAATTCAATTATAAACCTTTTGTCTCTATACCAACTCAGTTATTTCGGCTAATTTTAATTGGATATTATTGACATAGATACCGATCGGCTTACGTGGCACCACCGACGTTGATATGGATAATTTTTAATAATATTTTAATATTTTTTGAATTACTTTTTTCATTCTTTTCTTTTCTTTTCTTTTCTTTTTTTCTATCTTTTTTTTCTTCCCTTTCTTCTTCCTCCAACGAGTGGCCCTTGCTAGCCACTGGTGAGGCTCACCCTCACCAATGATTGCGAAGGCAAGCCTCACCATGGCAAGGCGAGGGCTACTTGCTAGAGACCGCTAGGGCGGCCTCGCGCTGCGCTAATGAGGGCTCGAGCCTCAATAGTGGCATGGCGAGACAAGACCTTGCTGGATCTTGTGAGGTCGGGCCTCACCCATGGTTGGCAAGGCTCGACCTCACCAGCCCAGCACGAGGCCACCCTCGTAGCCATCTAGCGAGGGCAAGCCTCATGGCCTTTGGCGATGAGCCCTCGCCCAGCAATGGCAAGGCTCGCCTTTGCTGTCGCTTGCGAAGATGAGCCTCACCAGTGGTTGGCAAGGTTGACCTCGTTGGCTCTAACCTTTGGCTGGTCCCTAGACCGGCGACTGATTGGAGGAAGAAGAAATGGAAGGAAAAAAGAAATGAAAAAAATTTAAAAATAAATACAAAAATTTGAAAAATATTAAAATATTATTAAAAATTGTCCATGTTAGCGCCGGTGGTGCCACATAGATTGACCAGCATCCACGTCAGGAATATTTGGCCAAAATTAGTCGGAATGACTGAATTGGCACAAAACAAAATGTTGAGAATTGAATTAATACAAAAAAAAATTTATGACTAAATTGATATCATTGCTATAGAATTATGACTATTTTGACACTTTTCCCCAAATTTAATGGGAGGAACTATTCCTAATTCACACCACTTGAAGAGAAGATATTGCGTTTTTGGCCAAAGAAGAAGATGAACGGTATAAGTTTTAGTGTTTATTCACTAATTTTTTTCTTGCTTTTTTTAATCTTTTCTTTTCTTTTTAAATTTTTAAATATTTTTCTGACGTGGTGCTTGACAGGCGCCATGTATCTTTGTTAGGATTAGTTGCACAAATAAGAAGAAAGTAAAGGCGAGGAAAAGAAATCGAGACATAAGATTTTATCGTGGTTCACCCTTAGGCTCTATTCGTTTCATAGAACATATTTTCCAAGATTACATTTTCTGGCATTCGGTTCGCTTAGAAAAATGAGTCAACAAAAAATGTTTTTCTGGTTAATGGAAAACCTATGCTTAAATTCAGAAAAATGATTTCCGTTTTGGAAAAGTCTGGAAACATTTTCCAAAATATGAAAGATATCGGTGCTTGAACCCGAAACTCTACTTTTGAAAACAGGAACCCCAACGCTAATTCCCAAGTCTCCAGCGCTTGGGCTAAGTCCATCAAGGTAGGGACCAGATCACTCACGCCCAAGCACGAGTCTATTGAGGCCGGATTTCGGTCCTTTGAAGCCAGAATTGGAACCCTAGTGCCTAGGCCTAGGCCCCTAATGCCCATGCCTGAGTCTATCGAGGCTAGACCTGAACCCCTGATGCCTATGCCCTATGCCCCGGCACCTAAGCCCACGTCCATAAAGGTCGAGCTCAAGTCCTCGACACTCAAGCTTTAGTTCCTAGCAGTTAGGCCCAAGTCCACAAAGGTTGTGCGCAAGTCTTCAGCCCTTGGACTCGGGCTCTTGATTAATGAAAATTTTGTTTATAAAAAAAATTGCATTTTTTAATTATTTTTCTTTTTTTTATTTTTCCTTCTTCCTAGGCTCATTTCCGGCCACTACAACACCCAATGACCAACCATAGGCAAGTCTCGAGCTCACTGGATCTAGCGAGGTTGAGCTCGACCGAGGCCAATGAGCTCGAGACTCATCGGAATCGGGCAAGGCTCGAGCTCATATGTTGTCGGTCGTTAGCTATCACTATGGCCGGCGACTGGCAGAGATAGAAGGAAAAAGAAAAAAAATAATTAAAAAAAAGAGAAAAAACCATCAAAAACCTCAAACTATGTCACATGTGTCATATTTATCCTGAATTTTTTTTTGTGATACAAAAAACCCCAAACTATATTATTTGTGACACATTTATCTCATTATACTTTAGTCCATGGGCATTTTCGTCTTTTTTTGTTCTTTTTTTTCCTTTCTAGCGAGGGTGGGCCTCGCCGGCGTCTGGCGAAGGTCGCCTCGCCTGGGCGAGTGAAGGTGGCCCTCGCCCAACTCAAGTAAGGGCGATCCTCGCTGGCGTTGGACGAGGGTCGCCATCGCCTGAGTCGGGCAAGGGCTGCCCTCCCCAACGTCGAGCAAGGGTCACTCTCGACTGAGTCGGGCCAGAGCTGCCCTCGCTTGCCCAGGCAAGGTGACCCTCCCTAGATCCGGCGAGGGCCGCCCTTGCCTGAGTAGGGCAAGGGTCGCCTTGCCTAGGCAAGCGAGGGCGGCCCTAGCCCGACTCAGGCGACGACAACCCTCACTCAACTCAGGCGAGGGCGACCCTCGGTCGATGTCGGCGAGAGCGGCCCTCACCGGAAAGGAAATAAAAAGGAAAAAAAAAGAAAAAGAAAAAAAAATGAAAATGCCCATGGACTAAAGTATAATGAAGTAAATGTGTCACAAACAGCATAGTTTGGGGTTTTTTGTGTCACAAAAAAGTTCAAGATAAATATGTTACAGGTTACATAGTTTGGGATTTTTGGTAGTTTTTTCCCTTAAAAAATTGAATTTTTTTATATTTTTCCAGAAAAATCAAATCAAATTTTCTATGCCAAATGGATAAAATATTTTCTAACTAATTTTTAGGTTTCAACCAAACACCGGAAAATATTGTCTTTTTTCTAGAAAATGATTTCTTGAAAATCATTTTTGATTTTCAAAACATGTCACGTTTTCCGCAAAACAAATGAAACCTTAAATTTAGGTTATGTCCAACAAAGGATTCTATTATATTTAGCACATCTTACCTCTCTATTACATATATCAATTATAAGATAAAAAGATAATATATACTCAGTAGCTCTTCATGGACCAAAGCCCAAACTACTAATAAAATATATGACCAAATAATAGAAACCTCTGGCGTCGTGGGAGCACAGCCCCCTACCACCTCGACTGAGGTGGCCCCCCCGAAGCCCCACCCCCTCACCGGGGAGTGGGACTCTCATGATTTCCTATCGATGGGGAATACGAACCATACCACAACAATCTTAACAAAGTAATAGAAAAAGCCACATCAACACTATCCGTTAGACAAGTTGGATGGAATTAACGGGATGACTTAATTGCATTTTTCGAAAGTTTTAGGACTAAATTGTGCTTTCATGAAAATCTTAAGACTTTCAATGCACTTTTTCCTAAAAAATTTTATCCAAAACAAGATTACCGTGGCAGGGTTGAACTTCATAATTTAGAGATTACTGTAGGGGTGTCATCGCTGAAAATGATTTGCAAAATTATTCTATGAAATTACCCGACAAAATGATAAGTATGTTAACAAGAGAGCCATATGAAACAAACGTCAGCAAAAGCATCAGAAACCAATCTCACAAATTAAATCAGTTTTTCCATTTCTCGTAAGAATATGAATCAAACTTGAAAACCAAACGCACAATTATATAAAACATTAATTATTGAACGTAAAAAGGAGATCACATGGACCACGATTATCCATGGTTTCTTAGGAATAAAATGTATGGAAGTCATGGGAAGGGGTCAAGCAGCGTAATCGAGTTGAATAACCTGATCAATACCGTCGTGGAGATGAAGCATTAGGTGACGCCGTTAATTAGAACTCCGTTAGGGAAGAAGCTTCATGGAAAGTTCGTCTCCCTGCGTGCATATATAGAGCCATCCACGACAAGCAGAATCAAGAGTCACTCTCTCGTTACACCCAAGGAAAAAACATCTCTTCTCTTCTTAAGTTTGTTTCAACTTAATTAATCTCGCTTTGCGCTGAGCAAACCATCTGGTGATCTTGATCAGACCCCGATGAAGCACGTGAAAGAAAGCCTCATGGCTTCCATGCAGGAAGCTATGACAGAGAAGGAGTTAGCGGCGAAGAAACAAGAGCTGCATCTTCTTCCTCCCAGGCGCGGACGCATAAAGCGTCTCGCGTTCGCCTGTTTGGTCCGAAGCCTTAAGGCCCTTGTGGGTAAAATCATCAGCCCTCTTCTTGGCCGCAATGGAACGAAGGCTTCCTCATGAATTCTCAAGTCTGTGCTTGTGTTCTGCTTTTGTAGTGGTTTCGCGCGGGAAAATGGCTCCATGTTTTTCATCTGATGCTTTGTTCTCTCATCCGACATCTTCTGCTTTCTGCTACTTGTTTTCGATCTTTCACTGCTTCAGTTGTCCTTCCTGTCCCAAAATCCTCGGTGACATGACCGACAGATTTTGGGAAGCTACGTCAACCTATGTTCGATTCCGGCACATATGAAAAAGGATCAATATTATATATTAGGGTATTTGCTTTTTCTGTTTTCTTGGGGCCATATTTATGTTTACATCAGTTGCAATCAGCATCCGTAGTGGACACATTTTAGCACAGAAAAAAAGGGTCAGAAACCATCATGTGGACACGGACCGATTATTTCAATTTCAATTTGGTACTAGATAACAAACCCAGATTTGTAGACTTCAAGTTTTTGAACTTTGATTGGATGGAGGAAGACGACGAGATTATGTTTCTTGAAAGGGACAAAGGCGCTCTGCCCTCGTGGTATGTCATGACTCGGTTGACTTTACCTATGCACACCGGTAGGTAGTAATAACAAGATCTATTGAAATGAGAAGCCGAAACCATTAATAAAATATTATTTCTTTTTAGCTAAAATAACCCATTATTCCGGTGCTAGTGCAAGGAACAATTTCGGCCCAATCTTGTCGGCTCTTGGTGTCATATTTCTTTGATATAATTAGCGAAGCTAAGAGAGCTTACTCTAGCGAGAGCTATATTTAATGCATGTTTTTAAAAAGTAGCATAAGCTATCTGGAGTTTATTCGGAAGGGGAATGTGGTGTAGGTTAGTTCCTATAGTTAAACTGATACCCAAAAGAGGAAAAAAAAAAAAGGAAATGAGGGTATTAACCAATAAAATTTATACCCACAATAAGATTACTGCATGGGTGTTGAACTCTGTATCTATAACTTGAAGATTATCGTAAGGGTGTAATTGCCAAGAATGATCTGCAAAATTGATTTATAAAATGACCCAACAAAATTAATAAGTATGCGAACCAGTGGGTGATATCAAACAAACGTCCACGGGACATCATGAATCAATTTCACAAATTAAATCAGTCCTTTTTCATTTCTTGTGTGAATACGAATCAACTTAAAAAGTAGTTGCACAACTAATGAAGCGGGAGTTATCGTACAAGTGATGCCGTTAAATGGAACTCCGTTTCGGATCCTTCCGGGAACATTCGGCTCCGCTGAGTGTATCTAGGGAACATCTACTCATACCAGAACCAAGAAACGCTCTCTCATGAGCCGTCTGATTGATCTGAATCCAGAAGGTGGATCCATGAGATCCTTTTCCCATTCCTAAATCATAGCAAACAGTATCTGATCGGTGGTGATCTTGCTGATGGTCATATTTGTCAACGTCGTGTGATAGACAATCAAGAAAAAGGACCTGACAGTTCGCAATACAATACAAACCCATGTCTAAATCTTTTCTGATTTTGTTATGTTCTTTTTCTATAATTAAATAGAGGAAGGAGAATGATAAGGAACGGCTGAGAATGATGAGGAGAGACTGTGGTCTCATTTGTAGATTTGTGGGGAAAGATAATTTAGACCTGTGTCCTAATCATGAGATAACCAAGTATAATCAAAGGATAAGAAGTAACCCTTTAGTGGAATAACAGGAAACTACCCCAATCAACTGAAGGATTAGGAGGACCAATATGCCCCTAACCTTTTTTACTTTAATCATTTTGTGAGTCGGCAATGGAAAAAACAGGCAAGGACTGAGGGTCACCCAGATTTCTAGTGGGCCGCGAAGCACTCACCGCAACCCTTGCCCGCACCCGATGACATGATCGAGGGTCAAGACGACTGGGCAAGTGGGCCAGGGCCATGAACCTCACCTTTTTGGCTGGCAAGGGCTTCGTGGCTGTCGCCATATCTAGGTGAGGGTCACAACTCTCAAATAATTGGGCAAGGGTTGTGACCCTCACCTGCAAAAGGCCAAGGCTTTGCGGCCCTCGCCTAGTGACGGGCGATGGTTGTCAGCCCTCGCCTAGGGTTGGTGAGGGTTAGCCGACCCTTGCCTAGGACCGATGATGGTTGGGTAGCTCACTGAACTTTGAAGAAAACAAAGAAAATAAAATAAAAAAGAAAAATAAAAAATTATAAAAATTATTCACATCAGCGTCGATCATCCTTTGTGGCATTGCTAGCATTTACATTAGCGATTTCTAGTCAAAATTAATCAGAAGGACTAAATAAGTCAAATTAAAAGGTTTATGATTGAATTTAAATTAATGCACTAAGTTTAGAAGTTTTTGATAACCTATGCTGTTTGGGCCAATATGGTCTAGACTTGGAATTGGATTAATAATAGATTCATCAAAATACTTAGGATTGACACGCCCATGTAACTTTTCTCTAAAGATCCCACTTTCTCACTATTGAGATGATCAGTTAGTTATTTGCTAAAATTAAAACTACCCACCATTTCAATGGTATCGGATGCGTACCTAATATTAATACAAAATGAAACTACCCAGTCTCGATGGTGTTAGATGTTCGCGTGCGTAGAAAAAGGTTGCACACTATGGTTAGCCACGCGTGAGCAGCTAAGAAAGAACCAACAAGTAACTTAGGAAAAGCAGACGGTGCAGCTGCAAAGCTAAGCTGCAAAGAATGATTAGCCACACGTGAGCAGGTCGTCAATCTCCATTGACAACTTTTATCTTATTGGTGTTTCTATTGATTCTTTTAGAATAATTCGAGATGTGCTGAACTAATTTACTATTTGATAAGTAAAGTGACCGAGGGGGGAACAAATTTTTTTCAGTTTTTTTAGTCGTAACATGATGTATTCGAATTTTGGATTTAGTTTTTACAAAAACGCGCAAATCGTCCCGTCCACGGACATTAAGAGAGAATCCGAGGCCGAGGTCATGATTCGAATTGTCCTGACATTATGTTTTTACTTAGGTTATTGTATTCTGTATTACTTCTTTAACTGGTCCTTCTGTCGACGACTTGATTGTGTAAAGAGAATCGACTCCAACTCAACCAGGAAGCTTCAAGGAAACCTCCTTCATCCACACACAGATTACACCGACCAGACAACCGAAGACTAAAGACTTCATGTATAAATTGCAACATCTCTCCTCCGCACATGCAGGACCAGGTCTCGCCTCTCTCTTTAAGAAGCACGGCAAAGAAAGCCCGATGGCTCCCCTTCAGGAAGCCATGAAAGAGAACGAATTAGAAGAGAAGAGACAAGAGCTGCTTCTTCTTCCTCCTGGGCGCGGGCGCGGACGCATAAAGCGTCTCATATTCGCCTGTTTTTTCCGAAGCCTTAAAGCCCTCATCGCTAAAATCTTCTGCTTTCTTCTCGGCCGCAACACAACACGCCATCCCATATCAAACCACAAGTCGCCTCTCTTATCTTCAGTTACTCGTTAGGGTTGCAGGAAGAAATCATCCTAGACCGCTTGATAATGTTGAGCGGTTGTGGCGTTCGATTTCTGAGTTCTGTGTTGTGTTCTGCTTTTGTAGTAGGTTCGCGCGGGAAAATGGCTGTGTTTTTCGTCTGATGTGGCCTGGGGTCATCCGACTTCTTTCTGCTGCTTGTTTTCAATGTTTCACTAGTTTAGTTATCCATCGTCTCCCCAAATTCTCGGTTAAATATGACCGACCGATTTTGGAAATGTGACGTGGTCCTATGTTCAATTCCCGTACGTAATGAAAAGATCAATTATACATATTTCATTCATGCATTTTCAGTTTTTTTAGTGGCCGTATATTTTGTTTGTATCAATCAGCACAACAGTCGACAGTTCAGTATAAGGAAAAGGACCAGAAACCATCATGTGGGCAGGCAACGATCACGTCAATTCCAATTTGGATGGAGGAAGACGAGGAGATCGATTATCGTTACCCCCCAAGAATCGAAAATTTGATCCTGATGACGTTAATTAATCACCCATGGGAAAGCGCACTTCCTCGTGGGGTCGATGTTATTCGAAAGGTCGTAAGATGCTTGCTTGAAAGTAGTGATTGGGGCCATTTACTTACTATTTCAGGCATCCATGGTAGGGATTTCTATCAGAGAGGGTGCTCGTTTAACGTCTCCGGTTTTTTTTTCAGCAATATGACCTTTCCACAGAGTACAAGGATGTTACTGATCGAAATCGAAAGGTTTCAGGGACCAATGGAAAAGAGTCTTCTTTTTCACTGAGGACATTCGAAAAATGTCTCTGTCCACAGTATAAAGTATGGCTGAAAGCAATGTTTCCAAGTAGTGGTAATTAGTCCTCCTCCCGAAAGTGTCTTCACTTTAGCTTGTTGCTGCTTGGTGATGATGGTTTTGTGTTTTGTAGCAATTTTGACGTGGCACGCGGTAGAGGCTTTTCCTTCCAATTGATGCTCTTTCTTCTATATGTTAATCCTTTTTCCTTTTGCAATAATGCGTCTATTATAAAATCGTGATAGTATTGGCACTTCCTGTAATATCTACGAATTTACGATTTGTTTCAGAAATTTACTTAACAAAAGGAACCTGTCCCACAAGAAAAACTATCACGCTCTAAACGAAAGTGACTTCTACCATTATTTTTCCAGATAGTTGTTTAATCATCGAAAGCATAGATTACCTATATTGACGATAGATGGAGACAGCTTATGTAAGAAAGACCTTACATGAACTTTGTATCAAAGACTAATCTTTTTTTTTTATTAACAATCATAATTGAACAAATTCTATAGGTGAAGGCGCTTAGTTTCTCGAGGGGGACTTGGCGCTCAAGATGCATTGGCATGAATAACTTACTTATTTCGAACAATAAAAAAAATATATTGATTCGTTGTATTGTGAGCCATGGAGTCCTAAGTTATTCGGCTGTCCATACAAAATGTTAAAAATATATGCATTACAGTGAAAGAAAGAAGTCCGATGTCGGATGCCTAGAGTTCAAGGAAGCCAATGATAAGACTAGTTGGTCGTTTTCTTCATGACTTAAGCTTTTGAATGAAAGTGGATCAAAGAAAGTTATCGATGCAATCAACTTATGGGCTCTCTCTTGGATCTCTACGTTATCTTATGAAAGTACTGGACTTATGCAAGGCAAGATTTGCTCAACCCTGGATGGTCTAATAATACAATCTTGTACCCGTTCTCATTTCATGCAACACAAAAGTTGGTCAATGAAAATAATTTCGAAAAATGACACAAATGGTCCTGAACTTTTAAATTGTTTAACGTGGACCTTAAACTTTTAGTACATGTTCAGTTTAGTCCTTTGAATATATAAAAATATTTAATGTTATCCATGAATTTGAATTAATGGAATGATAACATTTGATATTTTTACATAGTTTATGGATCAAGTTGAACATTACCAAAGGTTTATGGACTAAATTGAACAAATTAAAAGTTCATAGATCACATTACACATCTGGCCAAAGTGTAGGGACCATTTATGTAATAATCCCAAATAATTTCTTATGCACATGAATGTGAGAGTAGAGAGATGTGTGGATCAAAAGTAGTAGACGCCATGCCAATAAAGGGACAGGGGTTTGGTGGTGATCGAGCCTGGGAACGAAGGTATACAGGAAGCTTCTGGGAAACGGCCTATCGCAAGAACTTTTCCATGCAAATGACGATAGCTACTCCGTAATCGAGCACTTAAGTCTTGTATGATTCTCATAAACTTTTTTGGGTTTGGATATGCTTGTTGGTCTGGAAAGTTAATCTCTAGTAATTCCCGGACCACAATTGTTTGTCGCACAAAATTTTACCAAATCAGTGCTACACACGTGCAAAGCTTACTAAGATTTGGTAATTACCCATGGCATGTGTTATTCTCTTATCACTTTTTACTATTCCCCTAATTCGATGGTTCGCTTAATACAGTGGCCTAAATGGAATTTCAGCAACGTTGGAGTATGTTGGCCCAAATAGCCTCTAGTTGGGCAAAAGGGCAAGAGTTGTGGCCTTGTTGCTGGGACATAAGCCATGTAAGTGGTTGATTCTGGGCCTAAAGACCTGAAATCCACATCCATGATCATGGATCGCAGAACACATTCTGGCAATGACCCCAAGCCTCGGTACGTGTGCTGGAACTTTATCAAAACAGGTCCGAAAAATCATTCGAGAGAGAGGATCATCCGCTTTGATCACCACTTTGCATCGCTTGGGGAGGATCGTCCCGCCGCCTCCGCCGCCGTCGGAGTCAGCGATGGCTTAATCGTTATTGTCAAGCGCACGCTCAAGAGAACGAGAACAAGAGAGACAGACAAGACCGATTTAGATCTAGACCAAAACATCGTCAAAGGTGGTTTTTGGTCCGCCGCGTCACCAATGCCCACGAGGCCGGTATTCGGCACTAGGGGCCACCACCGACGGAGCCGCTGGTGGGGCGATCTGCCACGATCCAGTCTAGATCGTTGCAGACTTGAAGTTGAAGTGTTTGTTCCCGATTTGGAATCTCCAAGTCTGCAACGACACTTTCATTTGTCTTTTTTAATATTCATTGTTAAAATTTTTGGATGCTAAACAGTATTTTGATATTTCGTTTATTTGTTTTTTCTTCTAGATTTATTAAACCTTTAGATACTTTTGGACGAAAAATATATTTTAGTCTTCTCTTAATTTGGCTTTTTTTTTTTTTTCTGATAAACTTACTTTATTAACTCTTTAGATTGCACTTTATTACATGATAGGATTAGGTTGACTTTTTTATTTGCTAGCTGCGCAGAATTTACTAATCATCACATAGATTAAAAAATTTCATTTGTTAGACTATTATACGTTAATTTTTATGCATAGCGTGTCCCTAGACTTTACAGTAAGGTTTTATATAGTTTTGCCCAATAAACTTTGGGTTATTTCCCTTTTTCTTTCTTTTGCCTTTTTAACCTATTTACTTTGTTGTTGACCATTTAAATTTATTGTTTGCGTACTTATACAATATAACATAGGTTTGCATGCTTTTAGAAATAAAATATCAAAAAGATTGCATGAAATATGTTTTACTAAAAGGGAAAAGGGACTAGCAATGGGAGTTAGCCATAACTAGTGTAATCAAGTTTCCAAAACCTAAATTTTTTGTTTGCGAAAGTAAGGCGTGCTTCTACGTTATACTCAGCTCCTAAAGGGCCTAGAATAGGTTAGTAATGACTCCAGTTAAAAAAATCCAATGAGTAATATATGAAAAACCAAGTTGCAGTTGGTATGGTTTGAGAAAACTCATGCAAAGCGTAAGCAGCACCTAGAAAGAGGGTTATATGTGCCTGCATAGCAATCTGTTAACGAGTTCCATCTCAAGAGGGTTGTGACACAAGATTTCCATATTTAAGGGGCAAAACTACTAAGAATTGGAGGGCGGTTGGATTGGGCATGGGTGAGATGATATGTGCTGTTAAAATTGTATTACGTAAAAATATATCAATGAATTAAGTGGGTCAATTGGGGTCGGATCCACTTTCGACTCACGCAAACCCAACCCGATCCCCAATTAGACGATGTTTTCTCAAGGTAAATATTTTGATTCATGGGTTGAAAGTGGTTTATTACTAACCCTTTTTTTTTGGGGGGTTTTTCACTTTGGAACCCATTTTGACATAATCTGAGGTGATATATAACCCATACCAATAAATATAAGTTAAATTATGGGTTTGTGACCCATTTTTGACATCCCTACTTGCATGCTACAATTAAGGAGGTTTTCTGGGTTTTGCTCAGGAGGACCCTTTGATGCTGGGGTTGATTAAGGGCTACGATAGTGCCCAAACGGTGCTTTTCTAGGGCTTGCTCTTCCAACCAAGAAAGCGGCACCCTCAATCTTCTCTTCCCTCCCTTGAGTAATTGATTGTTGCCACTCCTCAATCTTTTCTAGCGATTTGCCGATAAACTCGAATTTGTTTTTCACCTGCAATGTGCGTCTCATCGCCTTTGAATATGTTGTGTAGTTATCATGGGTCAGCACACGAAACAAGAATGCTTTCAAGATTGTTGGAAGTGTCAAGATAACATGGCTGGGAAGGGTCAATCACCTTATTTTTGCATGTGCTTCCTCGGCCATATTGCAAAGGATGTGGGTCATGCATGGTGTGTTTTAATCTCTTTGTCATGATACCACAAGAGAATTTGTGATTGGCCTCTATTTCTCATCGTACATGCAGAAATAAATACAAGGTATTGCTCAATAAAAAAAAAAGAAAATCTACCAAATCTACCAATTACCTAACTAATTATAAGAGACGCAAAGTATTATGCTAACTAAATACATAAAGTAGATCTTCCTTAATAAAAAAAAATAAAGGAAATCTACCAAATCTACCTATCATCCCTAATAAATCATAAGAGAAACATAAATGATTATGCTAACTAAAAAACAGAAAGAAGATACTCCCTAATATAATTATATGCAACATGTGTTGTTTAATATGAAGAGGAGATCATATGGAGCCCGAATGTCCATGCCTTATCAGAATAAAATATATGGAAGTCAGAGGAAGGGGCCAAGCAGCGGATTAAGAGTTGATGAACCTGATCTGAATCGTGGTGGAGATGGAGGATCAATTGAAGCAGTTAAATAGAACTTCGTTTGGGATCCTCTCAGGAGCCGTATATATAGAAAATCCACTCCCACCAGGATCAAGAATCACTCTCTCAGATCCCGCCAAGAGTTTATCTGAATTTAAAAGATGGATCGAGGAGATCTTATTCTGATTCCTAATCATAGCAAAAAGTACAGTAGCTTTCACATATTGATCGCAGATCTGGTGGTTGGCCATGTTTGTCAACGTCGTCTGATTGACAATAAAGGAGAAGGACATGACAGTTCCTATTAAAACCAGGACTAAATCTTTCTAAATTTTTCGGATAGTTTGATAGAGGAGGGTGAATGATAAAAAAAAACTGTCGATAATAATGATATGAGACTTTGGTCCCATTTGTAAATTTGTGGGAAAGGAATATTTATACCGGCAACTAAATCGTGAGATACAATGTGTAATAATAGGACAAGGAAGTAGCTGTGTGTTGTAATGACAGGAAATTACTCCTATCAACTGACCGATTAGAGTGCACAAACTTTTCTCATGTGATTCTTTCTTGAATAGTTAGATCATTTCTTATTTTATAACTTGCAAAATCATTTCATGTAGCGCGTTAAGATTACTTCGGAACCACGCTTTTAAACATGCCCAAGTGTTCTACGTGCATGGGCAAGGATCAACCAGAAGACTCTGTCCAAATCTTAAGTGGAGTAGAATTGATTGAAAGTTTACACGCCAGGAGAAAACCTAAGTTGTTTGGGCTCTAGACTTGCAATTGGTTCAACAATCGGTCCATTGCAATACTAAGAGTCGGCATGCTCATGCAGCCGATTCGTATATATCCCACCTTTTTTACCATTTCGGAGTTAATTACATGATAAAAATAAAATCACTCGCTGTCTCAATGCTTTCAAATACGGAATGTGCAAAAGAAAAAAACTAATGTTTATCGAAGATACAAACTACATGTCTCAACTGCGTTAGATGTGGGATCTATATTTTTCCATCAAAGAAGTAGAATGATCTTCAGAATCGTAGATTCTATACATGGTTTTAGTTTCATTTCAACAAGAAAGAACTAAGAAAGAACCAACAAAAAACCACTTAGGAAAAAGAAGGCCGTTGCAAACCGGGCGAGGAGACGGCAAATCCGCAAAGAAAACCTTTGCATCGGTGTTTCTTTTGACTCACTTTCTTTTTCAATAATCGGAGATATCAAGTAAGAGAGAACATTGAGGGTAATGCTGACAACCAACAAGACAAGCAAAAAGAAAAAACAAAGCTAAGAGAGGCCGGGACGTGAATTGTCCCAACACGAACCGTTTATTTAGCCTAGGCACCAGAACGAGCACATCGAAGTTTCCAGGCAATGTACATGGTGATCTTTTCCAGTAAACATGCAGCAAGACTAACCTATAAATATGAACACCACATCCCTCACACCCAAGCAATCTCTCTCTCTCTCTCTCTCTCTCTGAAAAGCACGGCAAAGAAAGCACGATGGCTTTCATGCAGGAAGCCATGAAAGAGAAGGAATCAGCAGTGATGAGTCAAGAGGTGTTTCTTCTTCCTCCCAGGCGCGGACGCATAAAGCGTCTCATTTTCGCCCGTTTGTTCCGGAGCTCTAAAGCCCTCGTCGCTAAAATCTCGGGCTTTCTTCTCCGCCGCAACGCGAGGACGTGCGCTCCCACGCCGAATCAAAAGTCGCCTCTCTTATCTTCGGTCGCTCGTTGGGGTTGCAGGAAGGAACTATCCTAGCCCGCTCGATTACGTCGATCGGTTGTGGCGTTCGGTTCCTGAGTTCTGTGTTCGGGTTCTGCTTTCGTAGTAGTTCCGCGCGGGAAAATGGCTGCGTGTTTTTTCGTCTGATGTCGCGTTATGTCATCCGACATTTTCTACTACTGCTTTTCGAGAACTTCGCTGCCTGTGCTGCTTCAGCTATGAGCGTAGGGTCGTCTCGGCCACCCATTTGGGGAAGTGACGTCATCCTATGTTCGATTCCTGTACATGAGGAAAAGATAAAATAATATATGTTTTTACTCAGTCTTTCCTTCCGAGAAAATCTTGGTTGCCAGGTGGGACGTAAATTAGTCCACTAATTTGTTGCCACGCGCACGCTCTGGGCCCCACTCTTCTCCCTTACTCTCGAGAAAATACTCTCTTCGTCCTCCGCCTCTCGCTCCCGGGGCCACCTCCTGAACGGCAGCACCGTCTTGCCGTCGGGAAGTTGACCTCCCTCCCCGGCCCTCGCCGCCGCTCGATTCTTCGATGAAGAAGGCAAAATGGTCCAGTTAAATCGTTGATGTAAAGCAGCAAATACTCAGAGGCTTGGCCGAATTCCCAGTACTGTTTAGGTATGGAGCCACCGAAACTGTTGGAAGTACAGAGCAAGAACCCTGAGATTGCTCGAATTCCCAATCTCATGGCCAATCGGCCCGTCTATTGGTTCACATGCGGAGAAAGTTCATGGAGCGGCATCACGGCGTACAAGTCGTCAGGGACCTCCCCAGCGAGAGAATTGAAGCCCGTGCGCAGAAGCACGCCATGTCCGAGCAGCTCCCTATCCCGGCCGGGATCTCACCCTCGGGTTTTTACCTGAAAAGTGGAGCGAGCGGACAAGGAGTAAATTGTTGGGGTTTGTGGCGTCACAGATTGGCGGTGGGACTGCCCGTGCGAGGTGGTTGTTGCTGGCGCTGAAACTGGTCAGGTTAATTACAAACTGGAAGATGGAGGGGGGCAGATGACGCCGCGGAAGGTGTTGCTGGAAAAATCCATGGTCTGGAAGGCGTTGTCCCAGGGAAGGACGGGGATTTCGCCGGCGAGCCCGTTGAAGCTGAGGTCGAGGACTCGGAGCTAGCCGTGAAGAAATCGGCGGGCAGGGGGCCCGACAGCCGGTTGCGCGAGAGGTTGAGGTGGGTGAGGGAGGTCAACTTCCCGAGCGAAGGCAAGACGGTGCGGACCAGGAGGTGGCCGGGGTGGGGGAGGGAGAGGCGGAGGACGGAGGGAGAAAAAAAATGAAAAAAGAATCTGAAGTTTCTGAAGAGTGGGACCGTCATGTTCAGGTGGCAACAAATGAGTGGACTAATATTTGTCTTACTTGGCACTGCTCAAGGACCAGAAACCATCACGTGGACCATTTACAGTTTGCTTATCATAAACACCCAAAGAGAGGAAATTGATACTGCCAATTTTGCTCCATTAATTAAGAAAAATTGTTGTTCCACCAAAAAACTTCAGAAAAATTATTGCAGGATCAGTTGGCCTAGTGATCTTGTGGACCCCATGGCGGCCTACAAGATTCAACGGTCGACATGCGCTGAGCCTATGCGATTAGACTGCGACCAATGAGTTTCCTTTGAATAAGTGTTTTAGACTAAAAGCCTGTGTCCACCCAACTGGAGTTGTTTTGTCGCCAGCTTGTGTGCGAGAATGTGATTTGATACGCGGCTCTGTTTGTTTCATGAAAAATAACTTTTAAGAAAGAGTTTTTGGAATCTTCTGATGTTCGGTTCACAGCCAAATAAAATATTTTCAATCAATGGAAAAAAAGGCATTCGAAAGTGAGGAAAATGATTTCTTCTTTTATCCCTCTTCTTTCACCCTCAACTATCTCTCTCTCTCTCTACTTCCACCATTCCCTCCGAGGGAAGCCTCAAAGCTTCTTCATCACAAATCCACGACAATAATTCGACTAGCTCCATCCCTAAACTCACCAAGCAATACTGCAACAATATTTTCGATTCTTTGAAACCGTCATTGCAATGTTGAATTAGCTCCGAATTCTAATAGCTCAGTGCTCTTGAGTTGATCATCTACTTCAACTTGTATTTACTATCGGTGTTAGGTTTTGTTGAGGGAACTCAGATGAGAAGCGTGATCGACTTCAATGGAGGAGGAATACTTTGATTCTACTATCAAAAAGGAGAGGACAAGGAAGAAGAAAGAGATTGAGGCAATGGTGAGCCAAAAGAAATCGGAGACCGATGATGAGAGGGAGGAAAGTAATAGGAAATAGGGGTGAGCATAGTTCCAGGATAGAACTTGGAATCTGAAAACCTGATTGGTGGAATCTAGTAGGTTCCGAATTTCAAGGTATGCAGGATATGTTTTTTTTTTTTTTTTGGTAAGGTTATGCAGGATAGGTTTCAGTTTCAAAAAATTAAAGAACTTATTTCGATAGATAGGTTCTAGGTTCTAGGTAGGTAGAACTTGAAATTTGAAATCTAAAAGAGTTTTTTATATTTTTTTCTTGATCTATGTCTTTGCGTGATCCTACGGTGTTTTGTAGTGTTAAATGATGAGTGCATAATCTGAAATCAGTAATCTAAGTTTTCATTTTATAACTTGTTAATATTTCATATTCTTCATGTGTTTAAATATAAGTTGTGGTCAGTACATTATAGCAATAAGTGGTAGTCATTAAAGGTGATGATTCACTGTAATTATTCAATTAATGATGTAGGTGGAACCTGTGTAGACTTTGGAATCAACCCTCAAACCTCTAATGTGGTATGTTCTAAGTTCTAAAAACTGAGGAACCTATTATCATAGATAGATTCTAGGTGGAACCTATACGGAATATGGAACCGCTCATCCATAATATCAATTTACACTGTGATTTCTCATTTTAATTGTATTTATTTGAACCGTAATGATAGGAAAACTAGTTTTTGATGTTCTTTTTTTATCAATGACAAGTTTGTTCAATATTGTTGCATTTATTTTCATAATGAAATAAAATAAAAATAACCCGTTAGACCCTAGAACCTATCATGTCCAAGTTCCGACGAGTAGGTTCCAGATTCCAAAAAATGAGGAACATGTACTCGAGGACATGTTCAAGTTCCTTATAAGTTCTACTTAGAACCTGGAACCGCTTACCCCTAATAGGAAAGGAAAAGGAAAAAGGAGCTTCTAGAGGAAGCTATGGAGGATGGTGAGATTGATGGTCATGAAAACATGGAGGATAGTAAACAGAATGAAGGCGCCAACACCGTGAGAGCAAGGGATGTTGATTTTGTGAATCCTCCATATGACATAAAGACGGAACCAAATGGTGTGAAGAAGTTGAAGAAAATTAGGAAGAAGAAAAGAAGCAGTAGCAATTGATGAAGGAGGTTGCTCAAGTAGGGAAACGCGGGGTGTGCTACTTAACGAAAGAGGGATGTTGATTCTATCCCTTGCTTGTGGCCGGTTGGTAGTAAACCTGTCAAACGGATGGGTCGGGTCAAATTTGGGTTGGATCGAAAATAGTCTGACCTAAATAGACTTTTTTAATCCGTTTGACCCATTTCCATGTAATACAAATCTAATGACTTATGCCTAACCTATACTTGACTAGACCCATTTTGCTAAAGTTCTCTTATTTTTAACTCAATTTAGGAAAACTCATACCCAAACTAAGATAAGAGTACGGAGTTAGTAAGTGTGAGATTGAATGAGAGCAAAAGAGATGAGTTGAGTTTAAATAAGTTGTAAATCCATTTACGACCCAGTTAATACCCATATTATATTTATACCCATTTATGACCAATTTAGTGAATATAACTAATCCATTTATATCATATTTATTGATATATATATATATATATATATGGGTTAAGAAATGGGTTTATTTTAATAGGTCTAGTTGATAGCCATCATAGTCGGAAACCAGTTGAGGAAGAAGGAAAAAAAATAAAAATAAATTAAAAATACAATTTTTTTTTTTTTTGTGATTTGCTCCAGGAAAATCAAATTATATTTTCCATACCAAATAGCGGAAAATATTTTCCTATTCATTCTCCGATTTTAGGAAAACTCCGAAAAATATTGTCATGTTCCTGGATAATGACTTTTTGGAAATATTTTTTACAATGTCTCATTTTCCGTGAAACAGATGAAGTATATGTATTTTTTTCCTTACATAAGAATGGATGATAATCAGCTTTGATAAGGACATGAGTGTCAATATTTTCCATGATCAAGATCGAATGTAGCGTTCACTATTAATGCAAAAATTTCTTCTTACAAGTGGCCTTCTACCTCCTTGATTTGATGGTTAGTGAGAGATTGGTTAGTTAATAAATCGTGCCTAATTCCATAAAAAAAAAACCAAAAACTTTAGGTGTGGTCCCAAATTTGCCCTAAACTTTTTTTTGTCTAAAAAAAATTCTTAACTTTTACTTGAGTCCCAAATCTGCCCTCATTAACCCTTCGTAAAAAATCACGGTTAAATTTTCTAAAGGGGCAATTCCACGTCAGCAGAAAAATCCATGTCAGAAGTTGACGTGGAAAATCTCCAAAAAAACGTCGACACTGCTCTTGTTGGGAAAGTTAGGATTTGTCTTCATTTTCTTCAAGTCGCAATTGTCTTCTTCTTCTTCAATTCACGCAATGACGACACTCAGTCACTCCCTCCATCAGATGCCACGAAACCAGAGCTAGCAAGCTTCTTCGTCCCCCTCTTCTTCATGGGTTAGCCTCTGTATTTGTTTCGCTTGAAGGAATTGATATCGGATAGGAGGGATTCATTGGCGAAATGACTAAGTAGTGGACTGCGAAGCGCTCGCTCTCTTCCTATGCAGGCTCACACTTAGAGGAGAGGGCGGCAGAAGCTACAAACAACTCTCGTGACAACCAGGCATTTGTTCTTTTTTTTCTTTCGCTCTTTTTTGCCCTAAATTTAACTTCCATCATTTCTGATGAAGTAAACGTGCATATATCTTATGTTTTCGGTTTATGCTATTCCTGTTACGTGTATGATCCTAGATAGAAGCTATATGTTAGGGCTTGCTCTTGTTGTTTCCATGTGCTATCTGTTATAGCACCTTTGTAAATGGGATTTGTTGTTTCCTTGTAGTCATCACCTTCACTTTGTTGTTTCCTTGTAGTCATCACCGTCACTTTAAGTAGTAAAAATAACAAAAGATGTGCTCAAAATCCTCAGATTCTTGAACATAATTCTATCGTACAAAAATGTTGGTTGATTGGTGTGGTAGTCAATTGTTCCTAGGATATGATTTGTGTCGTTTACAATTCACTTCAATCAGTGTGAAATGTTCAACATTGAACTTGCAGGTTGAACGCCATTTTGCTCGCAAGTTTTGCTCATAAAAAAATGGAGTATTACTATGTTGAATTAGAATCAATGGTGAGTTCATTCAATTGTTGACTCTTTATGTTTGAATATTGTTTTTAGTTATCAGTTCATGACCTTCGGTATTTTTAACAGGATGAAAGTAACAATGATGATATATCATTGGACTGGAGTGATAAAGAACTAAATATATCAGATGATGAAGAGTCGAGGACAAGGGAGATGATGAAAGAATTCGCAGAAGCAAGAATGGAGGAAGAGGAGGAGGCGGATGATGGTCAAGCTTTAGTGGTAAGTTCCACCAATATACAAAGTGAGGAGGAGGAGAAGGATCGAGATTTAGTTTTATAAGAGGATGAGGCAGCTGATGAAGATGATTTTGAAGTGGGCCTGATATCGATGATTTTGAAGAAACTAATGGCACATAAGGCCTAATGGCTAATAAGTATAATCCTATGTGTGACCACAGTGAGGAAGTGTTTAGTCTAGGCATGAGATTTGAATCTCATGAATAGTTCAAGAATGCTGTAAGAAGGTATGCCGTTATTAATGGATTTGGCCTTTTTTTGGCAAAAGAGTGAATATAAAAGAATGGAAGCAAGGTGTGTAAGAGGATGCGGTTGGATCCAGAATGAGAAAACGTTTATCATAAAGAGAGTTGGAGATTTCCATAGTTGCAATAGAAGTCTAAAAAATACGTAACCAATTGCTACATGGCTCGCTCAAGAGTACATGCCCAAGATTAGAGCTAGACTCACTTACTCAATTGCAGAAAAGTAGGCAGATGCAAGAGAAACGTTTACGCTGCCACTTGACAATAAGAAATGTTATAAAGTTATATCGAAAGCTCTTAGTGATACAAAGGGCCCGATTGAGGAGCAATAAGACATGCTAAGATCTTATTTGGCAGAGCTCAAGAGAGGTAGCAAGGATGAAACATTTGACATAGAAGTCAACCTAGCTACCAAAGTTTTTGAGGGATTTTATGTGGGTTTTAATGAGTTGAAAAGGGGTTTTCTAGCGGGATGTAGCCGTGTCATAAGCTTAGTTGGGTGTTTTCTTAAGACTAATTGAAGGGCATGTTATTGTGTGCCATAGGACAAGATGAAAACAATCAAATGTTTCTAATAGCTTTAACAGTTGCGGAAGTTGAGTCCGAGGCATCTTGGACTTGGTTTCTCACCCTGTTATTCGTAGACTTGACCGTGGAAATGGGCGAGGGTTGGACTTTTGTTAGTGATCAGCAAAAGGTGATATCTCATCTTTTGTCTTTATTGGTTGTTACACTACAATATAGTGCATTATTGATGTGATTGTTTTTTATCGGTTAATTTTTTGGTTGTAGGGACTAATGAATGCAGTTTCATGCCTATCTCCACAAGTAGAGCATCGAAATTGTGCAAGACACATATATGCTAATTGGAAAAAATTGTATAAAGGGGATGCTCTTAAGAATCTCTTCTGGAGGGCTATGAGATGTACATTTAGAGTTGAATTTTACCTGGCAATGGTGGATTTGAAGGAGGAGTACTCTAAAGGTTATGAAGACTTTATGAGGCAAGGCCCTAAGTACTTCTATAGAGCTTACATTAAGACAGGTACTAAGTGTGATGCTGTTGATAATAACTTAAGTGAGACCCTCAACGGATACACTTGTATACCAAGAGCAAAACCCGTACTTGAGATTCTTGAAGTAATAAGAACTATGTTGATGGAGAGGATGGCGGAAAGAAGTTAGTTAGTGGTGGATCGAACATATCCAATTTGCCCAAGGATTATAATGAAGTTGGAGAAAACTAAGTTAGAGTCGAGGTATTGAATTGCTAGAGCGGCAATGGGGTATACCTTTGAGGTTCAAGTATTTAATAATAGATTTGTGGTTGACTTGGGTAGGAAGACTTGTGCTCGTAGGGAATGGGATAGATCTGGAATACCATGTGAACATGCTATATGTTGCATTAGTTTCATGAAGTTAACATCAATGATTATGTTAATGACTGCTTCAAGAAAGATGATTATGAGATATGTTATCAATTTCCCCTCCTTGCCATGAATGGACGATAAATGTGGCCCAAAGTCAAAGGTGAGCCAATCAAACCCCTACCTTATTGAAGGAAAAGCGGGAGAGAGAAGAAAAACAAAATCAAGGGCAAAGATGAGCGAAGTAGTGATGGTAAGAAATTAATGATAGCTGGAGTCCAAATGCGATGTTCAAATTACCTTCGGTATGGGCATAACAAGAAAACATGCAAGAATCCTACTGCACCTAGGCCATCCAAAGTAAGCTTTATTTGAAAATTTTATAACTTTTAATAATCAATTTTTTGAGGGCTATCCTAACTATTAACATTGGTGTTTCTTGTGTTTTTCCACATATAAGCAAAAGCGGAAGGCCAAAGAAAACTACTAGTGCGCAGGATAATACACAAGTCAGTAGACCATCTAATAGGGACTCTGCTATCATCAGTAAGGAGAGAATAGGGACTCTGCTATCATCCAGAAGGAGAGAGCACAGGCTAGTATTTTTTGAGCCACATTTTATTTTCATAACACTTGTGTATATTGTGATTAATGTTTTATGCTCATTTTGTATCTTCAGGCTCAACAACGATATGAACTTTTCATGTCTAAAACTGGCAATTCATATTTAACGGTAATATCTTTATCTAATGTTTTATATGTATGTCAAAAAGAAAAGCAAGTTCACAAATTGATAGAGTTATTGATATCTGAGGTCCATCCTTCTCCAAGAGACAAACAAGAGCAATGAATGTTCAAGTTTCACCAAGACAATCTTCAATTGATATCTCAGAACCTCCACACACTCAACAATTTGGAAACAGTGGTGGATTGTGATATTGTGGACCAAGAAATGCTAATGGATGTTTAGTGCCTGTTGTTTGATGATGATATTTTGTTATAGACTGAAAAATGTTAGTTTTTATGTTTTTGTAAGTGGATTTGGTTACGTACTATGTCTGGTTTGGGGATTCGGTAATGTGACTTTCTATTTTGTTATAGACTGAAAGTTGTGCTTGCTACGTTGGGATGTCTCTCTTGTCCAGCACACAATGTGTTGGTTATGTACATTGTTTTGGCTATGTACAATGTGTTTTTGCTGTAGTGCTGGGATTGGCAGAAGGTTTTGGGTTGGATCATTATTTGTGGTATTAGCTATATAAAAAAGATCTTGTCAAGGAAGATGAGGGAAGTGACCAAAAAAAAAAAAAAAGAAAAGGGAAGGTGATAGAGATGCAAAAGTCTGGTTTTACATTGTATAATCTGGTTATACGGCGATGACCACGTGGACGTGGGCGGGGGCGGGTTCGGCTCCGCCGATGGCAAGGTGAATTGGTTTTTGGTTTTTCTGCTGCTGCTATTTGTAGGTTTGGTGAATTGGAGCTCCTCATTTTTGCTGGTTTCGATTTGAGTTCAGAAGAAATTGAGGGAGCTTTGTCATGTAGAGTTTGCAACTTTTGCGGAGGAGGCTGATGTGCATGGGGGGCCTTTTTGTTTTATTGTGCCTTCCTTTTAGTGTCTTGACATCGGATATTTCATTCCATGCGGTGCTGCTATTTGTCAAAAGGTGGAAGATTTGGGATGGAGAGGGGAATTCTGTATTTTTGTCTTGTCTTTCTATTATGTCGGTCTTTTTGGCCTGAGGAATGTACATCTATCTAGGCACAACAAAAAATATGAATAATGTGCAATGAAAATGGGTAAAGAGTCAATAAGCTTGAAGTTATGTTTGTAAGGAAAATTACTTCTTAGAGGTGAAATAATTGTCTATCTGCATTCTCTAGATAGTTTTGCCACCAAAAAAAAAAAAATTAGCTAGAAACTGCTAGTATTCATTTGAAGTTTCTTTGTCAGTCTTTATCCTCGTTAGAGATGTATAAAAAGTTATTGTCAGGGAAGGTGAGGGAGATGCGAAGTCTGGCTTTATACTGTAAAGCTGATGATACAAAACAAGAAACTAATATGGTAACTTTTGTATTTCAAGATCAACAAGGATTACAACTCAATAGGTCTTTCACCGACATTAAAAACAAATAAATTGAAAAGAGAAAATGGAAGATCTAAAAAAATAGCTACAAGATGCTCTGCATCATCTAAAACACAACTTCATTTAAGTCAAACCCTTGCTAAAAGATGCCATGAGAATGCTTTCTCAAAACACCAACATCGATAAAGGTTTGTCCACATCCTTCATATCATAGCTGCAGTTGACTCTTGACTGTAACTCGAGCACCTTTGCTTGGGCATCTTTGCTCCTTTTCCTTCTCTTTTAAGGCCTTCAATGTGTTATCTACATGAGAGACAAACAGAAACTAGAGTCACTCAAGTCCATGCTTCAAAGTTCTTTTCGTTCATTTTTTTCAAGTAGAAGGATTTCAGAACAAGGAGGTACACTCAAAATACACCAAAGAGAACCATCCGTTAACACTCACCTGTAAATTCCTGATCTTCTTCACTGAATTAACACTCATTACTGAATGGTTTAAAGTTTTTGACTTCAATTATTTGGAATCATTAGACACACTCAAGGCATCACTTAAGAAATTTCACAAACTCCATCTAAGCATTCCTTGCTAACCATTACAAGTCACCATTCATCCTATCAGTAAGGAATTCAATTGATGCCGCAACATCTCCTATTCCAGAAAATCACCCTCCGCTGCTCACCGGCAACCATCACCGGTCACCGTAGAAACACATGAAGCACATAGACATGGTGAACAGAGAAACAGAATCAACAAAAGTTCAGTATTGTACTCGGCAACTATGAACTTACATCAAGAATCTTGTCTAATAATTAACCAATCGATTAATGACATGTGAACTCTATCAAAACATCTTCAGATTGAGCAATTCTAGGAATTAATTCATGACCGTATCTCAGGGAAATCATCAAACAGGTTGTATACGCTCAGCAAAAGGAGAAACGACACATTAAAAAGTTTGGGTTTGATACTAATCTTGCACTAATCCCATACAGGACGATCGTAATAAACAAAAATCAACTCGAATTATCATGGAAATTAACCTAAATTTAGAAGAAGACATCTCAGCAAATACATATATGTACAATTAATTTTCGTTTCATTGACCCAGACACATATATGCAGGATATTCAGAGAGACAATGTGCAAGGAATGATATAATATCATGCAAGGGACTCTCGGATAAGTTATGAGATATACCAAACTAGATTGATCTCATAAGATTCAAGAAAGCATTCTCACATCCATCGCACTTTTTACCACCCGTCCTCCAAGCGACTGAGAGCGAGCACTTTGGAGTCCACCACTCAGTTGATTCACGGAGGAATCCCTCCTCCTGTCCGCGAATTCCTTCAAGCGAAACAAACAGACAAAAAAAGACGACAATCACAAACTGAAGAAGACAAAGACAAGCCCTAACTTTCCCCAATATTCAGTGAAGGAATGTCAACGTTTTACTGAGATTTTCCACATCAGCTTCTGACGTGGATTTTTGTGCTGATGTGGAATTGTCATGTCAGAAGACTTAACGGTGATTTTTGACGGAAGGTTAATGAGGCTATATTTGAGACTAGATTAAAAGCTGAGGGTTTTTTCTTAGATAAAAAAAAGTTTATGGTAGATTTGGAACTAAACCTAAAGTTGGGGGGTTTTTTTTATGGAATTAGGCCAATAATAAAATCATGAATCAGTGGTGGATTAAAGTAACACACTGTGTACCTAATATTTGCCCATAATACAATTTGCCCATCTCAACTAGGTTAGATTTGGGATCTAATATTTTTCCATCAAAGAATTAGAGTGATCTCCAGAATCGTAGAATCTATGCATGATTATAGTTTCTTTTCAACAAGAAAGAACTAAGAAGGAATTAAGCAACAAATAATAACTAAGAAAAGGAGACGGTGCAAAATGCCAAAGATCATAGGCTCAAGGGAGCAGCCAAGAAATAACCAACAAGTAAACAAGCTGCAGAAATCATTTGCCACACGTGAGCAGCTCGTTAATCTCCGTTGGCTACTTTTTTAAAAGTACCAAAAAGTTCTAAACTTATTACATTCATAACAATTCAATCTAAAAAACCTTTTAATTGAACAAATTTAATTATAAATATTTTTACGTTTTACCAATTGAGCTCATTCGGCCAATATAGGCTGAAAAATGCCAACGTGGATGTCAGCCGGCTACCCTAGGTGGCATAATTGGCACTGACGTAGAAACTTTTTTTAATTTTTAAATATTTTTATGAATGTTTTTATTTTATTTTTATTTTCTTCTCTTTTCCTTTGGTTCTTTTCTTTTCCATTGTAGGCGGTGAGAGGTTGCTGGAGCTCATCGGCCACTGTGCAAGGGCTACGAAGCCCTTACCGACTGCCTACGAGGGTCGCGGCCCTTGCCCAAATGTGGGCGAGGTGCAAGCGGCTCCAGGTGAGGCCGCCTCACTCAGCCGACCATAAGCGAAGGCAGCCTCACCCGTGGCCTCCTATGCCTTGCCCTGACCATTGCTAGAGCCTCATCGGCTACGGTTGAACCTCACCCAAATTTGGGCAAGGCCGAGGGAGGGTCGTAAGTCCAATGGCTGGTGAGTTTCGGCGACCCTCGCTGCATAGTGGAAAAAAAAAAAGAAGAAAAAAGAAAAGAAAAAAAACTAATAAACAATTCAAAATTCAAGAAAAATATATATAGATAATTATTAAAAAATGTTCACGTTAATGCCATTTGTGCCGCGTAAGACAAATGGCACAAGAATAGCATCCACGTCAGTAATTTTTGGCCTCGATCGGATAGACAAAATTGACTAAATATGAAAAAATTCATATTACATTAGTTCAAATGAAAATTTTATCACTGAATTGTTACCAATATAATAAGTTTATGACTTTTTTAATACTCTCAATTCTATCATGGACATTCTTTGAGATAGTTGGAGATATATTGAACTAATTTACTTATTCATGGATAATAAAGTGACTTGGGAGGGGATGAATTTTCTTTTATAGTCTCAACCCTGGGTACTCAATTTTTTTTTTTTTTTTGGTAAGGAACAGAAATTAAGTTTCTAGTAATAAGAGGGTACTCAAATTTTATGTCCGAATTTTGTGAAAACACGCAAATCGCCCTGTCCGCAAATATCAAGTACGGGGAGAGGCCGTGATACGAATTGTCGAAACATTATTTATTTACGTTGGTTACAATAGTCTGCATTTCAATCTTTCTATAGATTCTCTGCGCCGGTCTTCCGTTGACGCTTACTTAAATGGGAGATACCGTGTCCATCCCGAGCAGGCATGAACCTTCAGGGAAACCACCTCCGCAGCCACATTTCACTTCACACTCGCCAATGACTAATCCTATTAATATAAACCCCAAATCTCTCCACCCAAGCAAGACCAAGCCTCATCTGTCTGTTTCTTTTCCCTAGAACCCCAAGGCCTCATCTCTCTCTCTCTCTCTCTCTCTCTCTCTCTCTAAAAAGCACAGGAAAGAACGCGCGATGGCTTCCATGCCGCAAGCTTTGAAAGAGAAGGGACTAGCAGTGAAGAGGCAAGAGCTGCTTCCTCATCCTCCCAGGCGCGGAGGCATAAAGCGTCTCATATTCTCCTGCTTGTTCCGTAGCTTTCAAGCCCTTGTCGCTAAAATCTTCGGCTCTCTTCTCGGCCGCAACTTGACGTGCACTCCCGCGTCAAGACCACAAGTCACCTCTCTTCTCCTCGCTTGCTCATTTGGGTTGCCAGAAGAAATCATCCTAGACCGCTCGATAATGTTCATCCGTTGTGGCGTTCGATTCCTGAATTCTGTGTTACGTCCTTCTTTTGCAGTAGTCTCGCGCGGGAAAGTGGCTGTGTTTTTCTCGTCTTGATGTTCTGTCATCTCAAACGACATCTTCTGCTACTTGTTTTCAATATAACGCTATTTCTGTTATACATCGTGTTCCAAAATTCTCGGTAACATTTAGCGACCGATTTACGATTTTGGAAAGTGACGTCGTGTTTGGTTCCTGTACATGAGGAAAAGATCAATGACATATACTTCTACTTCGATCTTAATAAACATTGGGTGCTTGAGTACTAGGACTAGGACAGACATTAGTCCACTGATTTTTTGCCACGTGTACACACTACGGCTCACTCTCTTCGTCCTCCGCCTCTCGCTCCCGGGCCCACCTCCTAAACGGCAGCACCGTCTCGCCTTGGCTCGGGAAGTTGACCCCCCTCCCCAGCCCTCGCCGCCGCTCGATTCTTCAATGAAGAAGGCAAAATGGTCCAGTTAAATCGTTGATGTAAAGCAGCAAATACTCAGGCTTGGCCGAATTCCCAATACCGTTTAGGTATGGAGCCACTGAAATTGTTGGAAGTACAGAGCAAGAACCCTGAGATTGCTCGAATTCCCAATCTCATGGCCAATCGGCCCGTCAATTGGTTCACATGCGGAGAAAGTTCATGGAGCGGCATCACGGCGTACAAGTCGTCAGGGACCTCCCCAGCGAGCGAATTGAAGCCCGTGCGCGCAAGCACGCCATGTCCGAGCAGCTCCCTATCCCAGCCGGGATCTCACCCTCGGGTTTTTGCCTGAAAAGTGGAGCGAGCGGACAAGGCGCAAATTGTTGGGGTTTGTGGCGTCACGGATTGGCGGTGGGATTGCGCACGCGAGGTGGTTGTTGCTAGCGTTGAAACTGGTCAGGTTAGTTACAAACCGGAAGATGGAGGGGGGCGGATGACACCGCGGAAGGTGTTGCTGGAAAAATCCATGGTCTGGACGGCGTTGTCCCAGGGAAGGACGGGGATTTCGCCGGAGAGCCCGTTGAAGCTGAGGTCGAGGACTCGGAGCTAGCCGCGAAGAGAACGGCAGACAGGGCCGGACAGCCAGTTGCGCGAGAGGTTGAGGTGGGGAAGGGAGGTCAACTTCCCGAGGGACGGCAAGATGGTGCCGATGAGGAGGTGGCCGGGGAAGGGGAGGGAGAGGCGGTGGACGGAGAGAGAGGGAGAGAAAAATAAAGAAGGAAGCTGAGGTCGCTGATGAGTGGGACCGTCATGTACACGTGGCAACAAATTAGTGGACTAATATATGTCTTACTTGGCACCACCCAAGGACCAGAAACCATCATGCGGACCATTTAATAAACCACCAAAGAAAGGAAATTGATACTGCTAAATTCTGCTATATTAATTAGGAAAAAATTATTGCAGGATCATTTGGCCTAGCGATCTTGTGGACCCCAAGAGGGCATGCACGGGGACTATATGGTCAGAGTGCGGCTGATGAGTTTCCTTTGAACAAGCATTGATGTAAAATTACCTTTTCACAAGCGGCTTTCTACGCTCCTAATCGTATGCTCTAATTTTCATACATTATTAGCGAACATATATAAAGTTAATCCTGATGTAGCTAGCAAGGATCACCTAAAGGGAGGTGCGTAGGTAATCTTAAACAACTTTGATCAATTTATAGCGGAAATAATATATTACAGTAGAGTCTGAATAAAATTCAGATTTAAAACAATTTATATAAACAGTATTCTTGATATACAGTATGTAAAATAAGATATAAGAGATAGAACAACTGCACACAAGTTTATAGTGATTCAGCTTATAGCAAACCTACGTCAATTCTCTAATGCTAACAGCTTACTGGTTGGATTTCACTATGTAATTAAGATGAATTACAGATTCTGAGTGACGGCACTCTTGTATATGATATGACTCTCTATCTAATACACTCACTCATACAAAGTATCCCTCAAGATCTTCGTGTTTAGCTCAAAGAAAGACAAGAGAAATGATCGGAATATGCTCAAATTTTGGACTTGTTGATTCTTGATTTCGTTTTTAACCTTCTGCTCCTCGTAGATCTCCTTTTATACTCCTCTACTTCCAAACTAACCATTGAATAGTCTTCAAAGAATCATCTTCCAATCTTCATCTTGGACAGATTTGTATAAAATGAATTAAGTAGCCGTTGGTCGACAAAATCTGAATCCTGTTAATTCTGGTCGCCCATAAATTCAAAATCATGGTTTCCATAAGTAGAGTTTTATCCGTTGTAATGTATACTTGTCATAATGTTTGATTGTTAATCAATTATAGCTTTAGATTGAGACAATCAAAAATTTCCTTTTGTAAAATCCATGCCGGATCATTAACTATTGTATTTCATTCTAAATGAGTTTTGCTTCTGTGTCTAAAAAATTTATGCATTTGCGTCTGCATAATTTCTGCTTTTGAAGAATTTCTTATTCTTGCTTTACATTCAAAACCTAAGTCAGCATATGTCTTCAGTAAAATCTAAGTCCTTCAAAATTAGAGTCTAAATGACTTTTATGGTAAAGTCTGAACTTCTTATTTTTGAGTCTGAACTTTTAGTTCTGAGAACTTGTAAAATTTGATATTTCCTTCTAAACTTTTAGAATATATTAACTTGGAATTGAATGCATATAAGATTCACAAGATAAACATAAAAAGTTTTGTCAGCTTTAAAATTCTTTAAGAGTTTTCCTCGACAAATTCATTTGTGACAATTCTCCCTCTCTCATTGTGTCTCTATGTGGCTGGTGGCTCAAATTAAATGTGCTTTCTTTTTCGTTATGTCTATAAGGGTTCAGAAGCGAATCGTCGAAAATCGAAATCGAATGAGAGGGGTGCGAACTTTAGTTTTGGAACTTCGTCCAAGTGGCTAAGTAAGGTTTGAAAATTAATGACGTTATTGCAAAACTACGAAATCCCTCTGGAAGGCGAAGGGTCAACACAATACGTAAGAGAGCCCTTAAATGACCTTCGTATCAAAGATTAATCCTTTCTTTATTGACATCGTGAGTGAGCGAAATTCTATACGTGGCGGTGCTTAGTTTTTTGATAGGGGCTTAGTGGTCAAGATGAATTGGTGTGGAGTAATCAAATGGACAACTTACCTCCAAAGAAAAACGGAAAAATTATCCAAAAAGTTATAAATTTATTGCACTTTTACTAATTCATTTTTAAACGTTTCAATTTTGCTAATTGAATTCTCAATATTTTCACTTACCTCCAAATAAAAACAAGAAAATTGCCCAAAAGTCTTAAACCTATTTTCAATCTCCAACCTATCAATTTTACCAATTAAGTCCTAAATATTTTTCACATTTTGTCAATTAAGTCCATCTAACCAATTTTGGCCGAAATTTGCTGACATGGAATCTGACGATGCCATGCAGGACGGCCAATACTAACATGGGCAATTTTTAATAATATTTTTATTTTTTTTCGAAAATTTTTATTAATATTTTTATTTTAAAAATCTTTATCTTGTTTTCTTTTTTTCAACTGTGGCCGATGAGGGTTGCAGGACCTTCATCAACTGTTGGCGAGGGCCACCATAACCTCGTCGGCAATGGGAGAGAGTTGCACAGTCCTTGCCCATGGCTAACAAGGGCCCAGTGGCTTGGGCGACCCTCATCGAACACAATTGAAAAAAAGAAGAAGGAAAACAGGGAAAAAAGGAAAAAATAAAAATAATTAATTAAAAATAATAATAATAAGTTTGAAAATAAAATAAAATTTTATTAAAAATTATCCACGTCAGTACCAGTCATGCCACGTAGAATATCTGGTGTTCACATTAGCAAATTCTAACCAAAATTAGTTGAATGGACTCAATTGACAAAATGTGAAAAATGTTTATGACTCAATTAGTAAAGCTAAAAGGTTTAAGACTAAATTGGCAAAAATGCAATAAATCTATGACTTTCTGGACAATATTCCCAAAGAAAAACGGATGAGTTACCAAACCTTAGGTTATTCGGCTATCTATACAAAATGTTAATGATTTATCCATCGCAATGAAAGAAAGAATTTATCACACTGAAATGTTTAGAGTTAAAGGGAGTAATTGATAATCTAGTTAGACATTAGTTTCGTGGCTTAAACTTTTGGGAGCAATTGATAATATCTAGCTGGCATTAACTTCATGGTTTGAACTTTTGAAGGAAAGTTGGTCCACGTAGGGTTATCATCAGGCTCAAATTACAGGCTCCTTCTTGGATTTTTGTGGAGGCATGACTTGTGCAACCCCGAATGCTCTACTAATACAATCTTGCTTTCCTCCTTCATTTCACTCGACACAGAGGTTGATCCATGAGAATAACTTAGATGATAGTTCATTTGGGTTATGCACATGAATGAGAGTGTAATGACATGAGTTGATCAAAAGTAGGAGACGCCCTGTCCAAAAAGATGTGCAGGGGTTTGGTGGGTGTTTTGGGCCCGGGAACGAAGTTATAACACAGACGATGCTTCTGCAAAATGGCGTATCGGGAAAACTTGTTTGATGGTTCCATGCAAATGGCGATGGCTATGCCGTAATTGAGCACTTTGGTCTTAATTAACTCTAATAAATTCTGGGTTTTGATAATTCTTATTGGTCCAGTTGGTTAATCTCCAGTAATTCTCAGAGCACATAACTTTGTTGTAGAAAAGTTTACTAATATAGTGCTGCACGTGTATAAAATTTAGTTTACTAAAATTTGGTAATTACATATTACATGTATTACTTTTGGTCGGACATGGCATTGTAAGTTAGTTTCGATCTCTTTTATGACTTTGGACTATTCCTCTAGATCAATGGGTTTGCCCAATGCTGTGGCCCAAATGGATTTGAACATCCATTGAAGTATGTTGGCCCATATACCCTCGTATTGGCAAAAGGGCAGTTATGTTGTGGCCTTTGTTGCTAGGACATAAGCCATTCAAGTAGTTGTTTTGGTCCTAAAAAACCTCAGATCCACATCCATAATGGCCGATCGCAGAGATTGTTAGGCAATGATTGCAACGATGATTTGAAAGAAAACATAGACTTCTGAACAGATTGCGTATTTGATCAATTACTCCACCAATGGGTAGAGTAATTGATCATAGGCGGTGAAGATGTGCAAATCTAGAAGGCTGCTAACATTGGGCCAAAGAAGTTGGGCTGAACCCAAGCCTCGATGCGGGTGTTGGACCTGCCCACTACTAACAAGAAAGTTTACTAGGTTTTAAGGAAAAATGCCAAAAAAGTTATAAACCTTTTATATTAATGCCAATTTAGTCATAAATCTTTTTTTTGTGTCAATTCAGTCATAAACCTTTTACATTTATGCCAATTTAGTCCTAAACCTTTTTTTGGTACCAATTCAGTTATAAACATTTTTAAATTGGTGTCAATTCAATTCTAAACCTTTTGTTTTTGTGTCAATTTAGTCCTTCCGGCCAATTTTAATTGAAATTTGCCGACATGGATGTTTATCGACTAGAGACTGGTCACCGGCACCGATGTGGCGCTGATGTGGACAACTTAAATAATATTTTAATTTTTTTGAATTTTTGTTTTCCTTTTTTTTTCATTTTTTTCATTTTTTTTTGTTTCTCCTTCCACTGGCTGGTCGCCAGTCCGGCAGATGAGGCTCGCTTGACCATGGCGAGGCTCACTCTCACCGCGGCCTCTAGTGAGGGCTCGAGCCTCGCCATGGTCGAGGGAGGTCCGACCTCGCCAGATCCGGTGAGGTCGGACCTCCCTCTAACCAAGGCGAGGCCGCCCTCGTCAGTGGCCGGTCGCCGAAGGAAGAAGAAGCCAAAAAAAAAAAGGAAAAAAAATAAAAATTCAAAAATATATAAAAATATTATTTAAGTTGTCCACATCGGCATCACGTCGGCGCCAATGACCAGTCACCGGCCGGTAGGTGTTTACGTCAACAAATTCCGATCAAAATTGGCCGGAGTGACTAAATTGGCACAAAAACAAAAGATTTATGACTGAATTGACACTAATTTAAAAGGTTTAGGACTAAATTAGCACAAATGCAAAAGGTTTAGAACTGAATTGACACTAAAAAAAGTTTAGGACTAAATTGATACTAATGCAAAAGGTTTATGACTTTTATAGTACTTTTCCCTAGGTTTTACTTGGGAGGACTCTACAATAGGTAAGTAAGTAAAAGCAACGTGAAGAATAAGGCAGAATGAGAGCCAGAAGAGGCAGGAATGAGCTGATGGAAACCCAAGGCATACCGCAATGTTTCCCTGAGCCCTCTTCTATTTATGTCACAATATGGGCTGATGGAAAGCTAAATGGAGGAAGATTTGTATTTCTTTCTCATATTGAAACTCTATGAAAACAACCCTATTTATAGTACATAGAGTCTACTTAATTTAGGTAAGAAATATACAGAAAAGGAAAAAGACGATTCCCTGATATACACTATTCCAATAAATCAATTAAGGACAATCATATCAATTATACAATAGTAATCCGTGCTTATAATATCTTCATCATATCAATCACGGGCAATAGTATCTCCAACACTCCTCCTTAAGTTGGTGATTTATGTACATTGAGAACGCCTAACTTGCTTAGTAGAGATGTATGTTGCCTTTAACACAAAGATTAGGTGAAGATGTCTACAGGTTGCTTTATTGTCCTTATTCCTTAAGTCTTGATCACACCATCGTGGATTTTTATCTGTCTCAAGGAAGGACGGGGATTTAACCGGAGAGCCTGTTGAAGCCGAGGTCGAGGACTCGGAGCTCGCCAACCATCATGAAGAAAATGGCAGAGGCCCGGACAGCCGGTTGCACAAGAGGTTAAGGTGGGTGAGGGAGGTCATCCTATCGAGTGACTGCAAGACAATGCCGTCATGAGGTGGCCGGGGTGGGAGAGGCGTTGGATGGAGAGAGTGAAAGAGAGTAGCAGGAGAAAAAAGAAAAAAAGGAAGAAAAACGAATTTGAAAGTTTCTGAAGAGTGGGACAGCATGTACACGTGGTAACAAATTAGTGGCCTAATATATGTCTTACTTGGCACTACTCAAGGACCAGAAACCATCACGTGGACGACTCCAGTGCGGTTAGAGTGCAACAGCTTAGCTTGTGCAGTAGGTACCTATGTTGCGACTGACACAAAGGTTTCGTCGATAAGATGTCCGCAGGTTCCACCACATGTACATTTTGGTACATCATCATAGTCATTGACTTCATCCCAAAACAGTTTCAACTTGGTGTAAAATTCCACCATCTAAACCCCTCATAGTGGCCAATCTCGATTTTGATATCATGGATGTGAGATCCATTTCCTTGAGTGAATTTCTTCTTCAACTCATTTCACATTACCTTTCTTTTCTCTACATATGCCAAGTTTCCCTATAAACTATTATCAAGGGAATTAAAAATCCATGAAATTATCATAGAATTACAGATTTCCTAGATATCAAATTCAGACGTTATTGGACTTGGTTTTTCTACCGATCTGCCAATAAACTTGAATTTGTTTTTCTCCTATAGTGTGTGTCTCGTCGCCTTTGACCATGTTGCACAGTTATCTCGGGTCAGCACACACAAAACAAGTGCGCTTCCAATATTGTTGGAAGCATTAAGCCAACATGGCGGGAAAGGGTCAATCACCTTATTTTTGCAGATGCTTCCTTGGCCGGATGGGTCATGCCTGGTGTGTTTTAATCTCTTTGCCATGATACCACGAGAGACTTAGTAATTGGCTTCTATTACTCAACGTGCACTGCAAAAATAAATACAAGATATTGCTCAATTAAAAAAAAGGAAAAATTCTACCAATCATCTCACTAATTATAAGAGACACAAAATATTACGCTAACTCAATATAGAAAGTAGGTCTTCCCTAATAAAAAGAAGGAAATCTACCTAATCTACCTGTTATCCCTAATAAATCACAATAGAGATACACAAATTATTATGCTAACTAAAAACCCGAAAGTAGATCCTCCCTAATATAATAATATGAAAGCATCTGTTGTTGAATATGAAAAGGAGATCATATGGACCCCGAATGTCCATGACTTATTTAGAATAAACTATATGGAAGTCATGGGAAGGGGGCCAAACAACAGATTCAGAGCTGATGAACCTGATCGGTATCGTTGTGGAGATGAAGCATCAATTGACACAGAACTTCGTTTGGGATTTTTCCTAGGAGCCGTATATATGGAAAGTCCACTCGCACCAGAATCAAGAATCAACTCTCTCACAACTCCCAAGGGTGTGATTTTGGTCAGACCCCACCATGACCAGTTTTCCGACTCTAAAAGATGGATCGGGAAGATCTTATTCTGATTCGTAATCATACCAAAAAGTACATTAGTTTCCACATATTGATCGGAGATCTGTTTTTTTTTTTTTTGGTCGATGATCGGAGATCTGTTAGTTGGCCATTTTTGTGGACGTCCTCTGATTGACAATAAAGGAAAAGGACCTCACTGTTCCCGTTACAAATCCAGGTCTAAATCTTTCTAAATTTTTCTGATAGATTGATAGAAGAGGGGAAATGATAAAAAAAAAAAAAAAACTGTTGATGATAATGATATGAGACTTTGGTCCCATTTGTGAATTCGTGCGAAAAGATTATTTAATAATAGTAGGATAAGAAGTACCTGTCTATTCCAATCGACTGAAGGATTAGGCCCGCTAAACCTTTTGATTTTAATCATTTTGCTAATCGGTAATGGAAAATAGTATATTATTTTTGACGCACGAAACTTTTTTCCGTGTGGTTCGTTTCTTATCTTGTAGCTTGCAAAATTATTTCACATAGCGTGTTAGAGTGCTTCGGATCCACGCTTTTAGACATGCCCAAGTATTGCACGCGAATTGGCAAGGATCGATGGGAAAGACTCGGTCCAAATCTGAAGTGGAGTAGGATTGATCGAGAGTTTAAATGCCATGAAAAAAACCTAAGTTGTGTGGCCTCTAGACTTGCAATTGATTTAATAGTCGGTCAATTACGATACCATGTATCTTTTTTCTATTTATCCCGCATTTTTTTTATTATAAAAATTGTCCACAATATTTTAGCAATATATATTTTTAAAATTTATAAGAAACAAGTTTTTCTAAATTAGATTTAATACTAAAGTCTTTTAGTAATATCGGTTGGGTCGGATCAGGTTGGGAATGGATCACCAAAATTATATTGTATGGAGATGGGTCAATATGGGTTGGACCATTTTCGGTCCAACTCAAATCCGACTCAACTCATTCTTTTGACAGGTCTAATCCATCTCCATTAATTAAATTTCACGCTCTACTCATGATCTAGTTTGCACGTGAGAGGAGGCGTTGAAGCGTTGTCGCACATCATACGTGAGAGGGATAATGTTAAAATATTTAATAATAAACTATATATTCATATAATAGTTTAAATTTTTAAAATGATCGGTAGTGATAGCTTATGCAATCGGCAAAAAGATGGGAAAGGCAAAAGCGAGTGGGGATATTTTCTCGTAAATGCTGTCCACTAACAAAGACGAAAAAAACAAAAATGGTTGAGTATGTGGAATTGTCCTAGCTTTGTTTATTTGACCTAACCAGGTAGCCGAAACCGAGCGTAGCAGGTTCGAGGAAATAGGACATCAGCGCCCAGCCAACGCGATGGAAACACGCACGAACTAAAACCTATAAATATGAACGCCATGTCTCTCCCACACAAGCAAGACCAAGCATCCTCCTCTCTCTCTCTCTCTCTCTACAAAGCACGGCAAAGAAAGCGCGATGGCTTGCATGCAGGAGGAAGCCATGAAAGAGAAGGGATCAGCAGTGAAGAGTCAAGAGGTGCTTCTTCTTCCTCCCAGGCGCGGACGCATAAAGCGTCTCGTATTCGCCCGTCTGTTCCGAAGCTTTAAAGCCCCCGTCGCTCAACTCTTCGGCTCTGTTCTCGGCTGCGGTGCACCCACAGCAGATCAAAAGCCACCTCGTTCATCTTCTTCGCTCGCTCGTCGGGTTTGCAGGAAAAAATCGCCCTAGCACGCCCCATGATGTTGATCGGCTGTTGCGTTCGGTCCCTGAGTTCTGTGTTGTTGTGGGTTCAGCTTTGTAGTGGTTGCGCGGGAAAATATCCGTGTGTTGTGTCGTCTGGTGTTTGTGGTGTTTCATCCGCCGTCTGCTGCTGCTTTTTTTCGATCTTTCACTGTGTCAGTGTCAGCTGTACGTCGTTTCCGACCAAAAGACAAAAACCGGAAACCTTCGACCTAAAAATAGAAAAAGACCACAGAAACCATCAGGTGGACCACTACTCAATTGGAGGTGGTTTGCATTGCCGCTAGCTTGTGCCCAAGCTTAGTAATTCGATTGAACTTTGATAAAGATATAAATGTCAATTTTTTTTTATTGTCGAGGTCCAAGGTAGCACTCATTGTTGTTGTAAAAATATCTATCCACAAGTGGCCTTCTACATCCTTCATTGTACACTCTTGGTCAGAGAGGTCGGCCTCACCGAAGGGCAACGAAGGCTTGACCTGGCCCGAAGCTCGAGGCAGGTGAGATTGCCCCTCGCTAGATCCCGGTGAGGGGGATCCTTGTCGATTGTTTCATTTGGCTAGTTGCCAGCCATTGCCTAAGCCCACGCAACCAGCTGGACTAAGAAGAAGAAGGGAGGAAAAAGAAAAAGAAAAGAAAAAAAATAAAAATTAATAAAAAAATTTGAAAAAATATTAAAATATTATTAAAAACTGTCATTGTCAATGTCATTTGTCGCCACCCATGCCGCGTAGGACCGCCGATGTCCATATCAATAATTTATATGAAAGTATCCCTAATAAATCAAAAGAGATACATAAAAATATTATGCTAACAAAAAAACAGAAAGCAGATCCTCCCTAAGATAATTATATGAAAGCATGTGTTGTTGAATATGAAAAGGAGATAATATGGACACCGAATGTCCAAGGCTTATTAGAATACAATAGGGAAAAGCGTAAAAAAAGTCATAAACCTTTTGCATTTGTGTCAATTTAGTCATAAACCTTTTTTTAGTATCAATTCAGTCATAAACCTTTGGCATTTATGCTAATTCAGTCTTAAACCTTTTTGTTTTTGCGCCAATTCAGTCATTCTAGTCGGATTTTGCTAACGTGAATGCTGACCATCCACCAACGCTGACGTGGACAACTTTTAATAATATTTTAATAATATTTTTTGAAACTTTTTTCCTCCCCTCCCTCCTTCCTCTAGCTGGTCGCCGGATCAACGACCGACCAGAGGTTAAAGACTGGTGAGGTCCGCTCTCACCAGATGGCCGCGAGGGCGGCCCCGCACTAGGCGGGCGAGGCTCGACCCTTGCCGAATATGGCGAGGTAGAGCCTTGCCTAGCCACGCCTCGCCAAAGGCCTTCGACCTCGCAACCTCTGGTGAGGTTGGGCCTCGCCTAGCCGCAAATGAGGCTCGAGCCCTCGCCGCGGCGAAGGCCTCTGGCGAGGGCTCGAGCCTCGCCGGCAGCTAGGCAAGGCCCATCCTCGCCGTTGTTGGTGAGGGTGAGCCTCGTTGGCCTCTGGCATTTGGCCGATCATTGGTTTGGTGACCGGCTGGAGGAAGGAGAGAGGAGAAAAAATTCAAAAAAATACTAAAATATTATTAAAAGTTATCCACGTTAGTGCTGGTGACTGACCGACCGGCATCCACGTCAGAAAAATTCGGCCAAAATTGGCCATAAGGATTGAATTGCCATAAAGACAAAAGATTTAGGAATGAATTTGCACAAATGCAAAAAGTTTAGGACTAAATTGGCACAAAAAAAGTTTAAGACTAAATTGGCACCAATTGAAAATGTTTAGGATCAAATTGGCACTAAAAAAAAGTTTATGACTAAATTAACATTAATGCCTGTTGACACTTAAATTTTGGCGCAACATTTAGTAGTTAAATTGCATAGAAAATTAGGGATTAAATTTTAACCCATAAACAAAAATATTAAAATGGCATAGCATATAGTTTAGGATCATATAGATTAACTGCATTCCACATCAGATCGGCGGTGGCAAGCGAGCTTAAAATTCATCACGTAAATTGAGCTCGAGCACCGAACGAAAGTCGACACACTCGGAAGACGAGGGCCAAAAATCACACGTCAAAGGGCTCGATTGTTTTAATTTGAGCTTAAATTAGCCCATCAAGTTAATTGAATAAAAGCCCGAATTAATTCAACCAATTTGGAATTAAATGAAAATTAAAGCCTAAACCCAACCCTAAGCCTATTAGGACTAGAAAGCTTGGCTAATTAATCTAGGTTTGCGATATAAATACATGATTATGCGTTATAATCTGAGGACGCTCATAATTTCCAGAAGACACTTTTGAGAGCATAAGAGAAAAAGACGTGAGAGAAAAGAGCACATGCAAAAGAGAAGGGTCCACGCTCTCAAGTTGTTCTTCAAGTTTGGCTACTGGTTTTCCACGAAGATCTGCAGAGAAGAGGACAGAGGAGAAGAAGATCCACGTGGGAAACAAAGAAAAGAAGAAGAAAAGCAAAATAAAATAACGTGAGGAGAGAAGGAGACAGCACCATAAAAAAGACAGAATAAAAAGAGCGTGAAAAAAAGAAAGGTTCGGATTGATGTCTTCTTCATTGGTGCCGTGTCCCTCCACATTGTACACTGACTCTACCGCCAAAGATTTGCTGGTTCTTGCACTTCGATCTTGATATGCCTCACGCCCAAGCAATATCAACAACCCCAATATGAAGTCATGGCCTCAATGCTGCAAACAGCCAGCATCAACACTTGCAATCCTTTGATGAACTCTTGCCACATGTATCGAAGCTTCGCAGCATTCCCAGTCCAGACGCTGCTGTTCAACATCCCCGACATGCTTGTCCAACACACCACCACCATGAGCTGAGCCGCTCCCGATAACGCGTCGCCGCTCTCGACGCACCGCTGGTTATCATCCCGATCCGTAATCTCGATCCGCTGCAAATTCAAATTTGGAAAGAAATTTGCAAATCAAGTAATTATCTTATCCCGATTTGATTTGAATATTTTGTTGCTTAATTCGTGTTTATTGATATCTAATTTTGCATATTTGAATAGTAAGCATTATTTCAATTAGGATTTATTTCCTTTTATTTGAAATCTTAGATATCTATTACTTATCAAATTTGGATAGAATTTAGAATTTTCAAAATCTTTTGCATATATCCAAGATATTTGAGATGTCAAAATTTTTTCAAGATGTGATTGATTAGGAAAATTTCCTAATCCGCAACTGCACACATAGAAATAAATCTATATATCAGGCTCTAAATAAAGTTATTTCCATAGCGGGTATTTTAAATTTTAGGATCGGTCTGTTAGGCTTCAGATCGAAACTTAATTCGAAAGATTTAGCGGTTATATATATATATATTTTTTTTTACTAAAAATTTGTGATTTGAATTTAAATTCAAAAACACAAAAAAAAAATTCATAAAAGAAAATCAAAAATTTTTCTCTAAGTTAGGATTTATCAAAATTGTCAAATTGAGTATTTTTCCTGAGATTGGTACCGAAAGGGCATTAGGGTAATCTAGCGTAACCAAGTCCCCGAATTTATAATTTCTGATTCGCAGAAATAAAATAGTACTCCCGCTATTTTATTTAAGTTTCTAATCAACCTACCTTAAATGATTAGTGGCGACTCCCATTGAAAATATTTGCATGCTCACAATTGGACCTAAGTTGCGATTTGGTAGAGTTTGAGAGAATTCGAGTTAGGTTAGTTAATTTAATTGATATAGTAATCCATTAGCCTAAGATCGAAAACCCGATTTTTTTAGGTCGCGACAGCTTGGCGACTCCGCTGGGGATTACTTGAATTTTTTTGAAAATTTAAGGAGGACTTAGGCCAGAAAATTTTCAAACAAAAATCACTCGATTTGGCAAAATTTAATTGAATTCTCATTCTTAAGTGTTAAATGTTTTTGCAGGATAGGAGTTATAAGGGGAGTAGTGATTGGTTAACCCTTTATTTTGCAGGTTTGGTGGAGTGGAATTTGGTTTAATTTTCGTACTATTGAAGTGGTGGTTACATATAATTGTTGTGCATGATTTATAGTATTTGCACTACACCACATACAACCTGTGATCGGACCTGAGTCACACCCATAATTTTAAGATGGTATTTAGGTGGTTCTTTAACCTTGGCGATAAGGCTTCGCTAAAGGTTATCTCATTTGAATTCCAAAAATTTTTCCAAAAAAATGGCTCAAGGGTTATCCTCATGCACGTGAGGCTACAACGCATGGAGGTTGCCCTTGTCGACCGAACCGAGCCGAAGTGATTGGACCCGACTAGTCATGACTATTGTATGTGAGGCTGCGACTAGTCATGATGATTGTACGCAAGACTGTGACGCGTCGTTCTGTTCATCATTTCACTTTGCAAAATCCATTAGGATAGATAGATTAAGATTTAAACTCACGATTCATGTGCATGTCTTTGTAATTGACATTTTCTCCCCAAAGACGGTAATTTCTCAAGCTTTATCTTTGGTTTTCTTCATCTTATTTTGAGTCGGTCCATGATTTAGGTTGAGTCATTTGGCACATGGTCTATATAAGAATGGGTCGCCTCGATATCCGTTTCGTGCGTACTCCGAAGCTAGAGCTCAAGAAGTTATGGAGCCAGTTGAAGCCAGATGGTTAGCAGTACGTTCTCAAATGCATTGGATTTATGCTGCCAATCCTAGATATAGATGTTCAGAGCGGGATCATGCAGGCACTCGCTCATATTTGGTGTCCCGAGACAACCACATTTGTGCTGGAAGATAAGTTTGAGCTCACACCAACTTTGGAAGAATACAATATTGCCATTGGGAAATCGATTGAGTTGGATATAGTTGAACCATCTATTCAGGTAGATCCCGTGGTAGTGCTTGCTGAATTTTTGAATTTGATTAAAAAGGAAATTGAAAAAGTGTTAAGGGGTAATTGTCAAGCATGCCCATTATCTTTTCTTATTGAATGTTTCGAAAATAACTCCGTCCTCACGAGATCTAAAATTTTTATCTTAACTTTTTTTGGACTCATCATTTTTCCATTTCGTCAAAATGCTATTGATACCGTCATAGTTTGGACGGTAAAACTAATATGTGGTGGAGTTCGTTTTATAAACACAATTCTGGTAGAGACTTTCATATCTTAGACACAATTTAAGAAAGGAAAAGATAAAACTTTTTGAGCCCCGATTGAGCTTTTACAAATCTGGCTTTTTTCACACCTTTCTCAATTTGGGGAAGATATGACTGTATTTGAAATGGGCATGACTGATAACCCTATTTTAATGTTCAAACAAATACAAGATCAAACTAAGAGTTTGCACTATACGCAATGAGTCTATCTGTTCAAGGATCCAAACTCTAAGATTTTCCTTTGGCAAGCTGTGTGGTTTCGGGAGGTCGAGACTTGACTATTCCATGGCAATCAGAAGCATGTACCTTTGATAGGCATTTATGGGGCAACCTGCTATCAACCCCTTCGGGTTACACGTCAATTCTGAGTTCTGCAGGATGTTCTACCTCCACTCAGGCCCAATGAATTTCTAGTCCAGTTCAAAAAAGGCGAGTCCTACAGAGTCGAGCTTAGACGTCATTATGAGGCTTGGCAGAATTGTTCCACTCAAAAGCTGATTTGGCCCGCATATGAGCCCACCGGAAGGATGAAGCGTCACTTTGCCACGGCCCAGTATGTTCTGTATCATACCATCCCTGCTGAGATATTCCCGAAGATCCCAGTCGTGACAATATGGCATACCCTTCAGACTTAAATCAAAATCAGCGAAGAAAAGGCGATGAAGACTCAAGATAAGGCAGATGCTCTGGCTGAAGAGAATGCATGATTACGGTATGCCTTGAAGGCCCATTCGTCTATAGATCACGTGGCCTCTAAAAAAAGGAAGACCATCTGATTTCTTGTTTGGTTTAGAGAGTTTTTCTTTTTTTATAGGAGAAAATGTTAGCTTACTATTAACGTTTTCTAGTAATAGATGTCATTTCTGAACGATTTTTATAAGAATTCTTTTGAGACATTTTCCATTTTGAGCAATTCAATGAAAAACATTAAGCTATAATTTGTAAATTTTGAAATTAGTCCAAGTTTTTATTGAATGAAGCAATTTGGAATTTCGGGATTTACTGGACGAATCGGTCTTTTGAAAGAAATTTCATCTTGAGGATCTAGGGGATGTCATGGACCAACTCGTTATTCTTACTTGTTGTTTTCATTCAATTGTTACTTTTGTAGGTAATTTGCCACGAATCCCCCTCATCCTCATAATACTCGATCGGTGACCAAAAGAACGATGGCCAATCAAGCCGAGATTGCAGTCATGATTGACGAAAAGCTGAAAGAACACATGAATACAATCAATGAACAGATCGCGGCTACCATATCCAAAATGATGAGTGATCTCATGGCTAAGCAGCAGCAGATCAATGCTGCCTCTCAATCGGAGATTCCGTCTCCAACCCGTCCAGGCCTCCGCCTCGACAAAGCTTCTGTAGTAAATACTAATCTAACCTTTCAACTGAATGATGTCATTTTGACTGACACTAATGCGTCTCCGGCGGCCGATGTTCTTCATCCACCCCCCAATGATGAGAATGCTAAATTGCTGGCTAAGCTCGACCAAAGGTTACGTGAAGTGGAGGGAACTCAAAGTGTTCCACCTGTTGATTTGTCTATTTTTGCTCGGGTCCAAGTGCTCGATAAATTCAAGATGCTAGCCTTCGAGAAGTATGATGGCACCTTAAACCCAATTCAGCACATCGAGATGTACCAGGGGTTCATGAATAGATATGTTTCTAACAGACTTCTAATGATCCAAACCTTCTAAGCAAGCTTGAAGGATGCTGCAATGGGGTGGTATACCAACCACTAGATTAACCGGAAGGATTCATGGGAAGAGATGGCAAACCTTTTCGTCAAGCACTTTAAGTTCAATCTCGATGTTATCATTACAATGGAAGACCTAGAGAGAGTTGAGCAGAAAAAGGGCGAGACACTAAAGGAGTATTCTACTCATTGGAGGAACATGGCGGGACAGATCATACCTAAACCTTCAGAGCGTGACTTAATGAAATTGTTTGTGTCCACTCTACCACAGCCGATTCGTTCATGAATGTTAGTGACGGCCGTCCAATCTTTTAGCCAGCTGATAGCCATGGGTGAAGAGATTGAGTCTGGGCTCAAGAAATGATGGTACAGTGAGTCGGGTTCATCAAGCAAGAGATTTACTAGTAAGAAAGACAAAAAACATGTCCTCGAAGTCAACATGACCTATGTGCAGAATACGCCAGTTCAGACCCGGAAGCTACAATTTAACACCCAGTACAATTTAACACCCAGCAGACAACCTCTTATGGGCGACAAGGCCAGCAGGACTCACGCCTGTAGCGCAAAGCTCGCCAGTTTACTCCACTTCTTGGGACGTTATCTCAGGTACTGGTTGTGCTAAGGAAGAAGAACCTTCTGAGTTCGGAGCCACAAAGATCTAACGCCACTGGCTTTGCAAGGTACGATTTATCGAAGAAATGCGATTACCATAGAAGTGAAGTAGGACATTCGACAAACGATTGCCAAGTACTCAAATATCGAGTACAGGATCTACTCGAGACTGGAGCATTTGCATTACAGCCAGCCGGTAAGCCCAATGTGCAGAACAATCCGCTCCCTGATCATTCGAGCAGTGCAAATGTTGTCCTTGGCCCGGCGATCAAACAGGTTCAAGACTTCAGGGTCCCTTTTGAAGATATGTTCGACGCTTTAGTTCGAGCTGGTTATGTTTCAACCGGTGAAGTGGTGTTATTCGGTGAAATAGAAAAGAAGGTAGATGAGTTGGTAAAAGAGGGAATGATTGGAATGGCAAATGAATTTGAGGTAGTGGCTACTATATCTCAGGTCATCATTGACTGGAATGAAGAACTCGCAATGCTAACCGATGAACAAGTTAAGTTGGATCCTGAGCTAATTGACATGCCCCCTCTTCAGGATGCCTCTGATGATGATCTCGGGATCGTTATACCCGATACTTCTGAAGTATTGATGCTGGCATCACCTCAGCCCTACACTTATGAAAGTGACAAGATGGTCCATGGTCATACAATGTTGATTTGATAACAAGGTCGGGGCGAACTTATGTTGATAATCCACCTGCTAAGCCAGTGACCGAGAAAGAAGCGAAAGAATTTCTAGCTGTGATTAAGGCTAGTGAATATAGCGTGGTTGATCAGCTAAGAAAGTTGCATGCACAAGTCTCGTTGATGGAACTTCTTTAGACATCAGAGAAGCATCGAGGTGTTCTGATGAAGGTTTTGAGTGAGATTTATGTGCCCGAAACTATTGAAGAAGATAAGCTAGAGGGGTTTGTCGGGATGATCCTCCTCAAGGATCAAGTAGCATTTTCTGATGAGGAAATCCCAGTTAAAGGACGTAGTCATAATAAAGCGCTTCATATATCAGTGGAGTACAAGGAGACTCACATGGCTAGGGTGCTTGTTGATAACGGGTTAACTTTGAATTTATGCCCGTTGGCTACTTTGAAAAGGCTAGGCATTAAGCCATCTACCATGCAAGCAGCCAAGACTTCTGTTCGAACCTTTGATGGAGCAAAGAAGGATGTGATAGGCCAGATTAACTTAGAGCTGCAAATCGGACCTTCGGTGTTTGATATTCTTTTTCAAGTGTTGGATATCCCTTCTGCTTTCAATTTCTTGTTAGGACGGCCATGGATCCACAATGCAGGCGCAAGATCAAGTTTGTGGCTGAGGCAAAGTTGGTTACAATTTATGGAGAAGGAGATCACCGAATTTTCAATGCGACATCGGTCCCATGCATAGAGCCCGATCATGTTGAGGATGATAGCTATCATTCATTTGAGATAGTTCAAGTTGTTCAAGCTTCCTCTGACATGCCGTTGCCTGTTCCAGAGGTTTGTAATGCAGCTATCATGATGGCCAAGGTCATGGTCGCTAATGGTTTTGAGCCAGGTCAGGGTCTTGGGAAGGAAGGTCAAGGCATTTGTGCCCCGATTGAGACAAATGGACAATCTCACAAGGCTGGTTTGGGATATCATGGGCCGGAAAGCCACGAACAAGACCTCGGTTGTTGCAGAGGCTATAGAAGAGTAGGTCAAAGTCCTTTACTACCTCTCATTGACCACACCTTTCACTCAGCTGGAGTAATGGGGGGATATGAGCATTTAAAACCGAGTCCAATTAAAGATGATCTCGGGCTTATCTTTCCTAACTCGCCACAAGCCCTAACTGACTCGCCTAATAAGCATGGTAAAGCGATTTTGGTCAGTTTGTCTGATGATTCCGAGGATGACCAGCCACCCAATATTTTCAAGAAGCCGAAGTCGAGGGTGGTGGACTTTGACTGTAATGATGGTATACCCTACCTTACCGGTTGGTTTGCTGAGACCTCAATTGGTGCAATCACTAAAGGACCACTTGAAGGGATGGACACTGGCCCTCAAGAGTAATTATTTCCAGTTTTCGTATCTCCCCTGCGTGGGAATCTTTATTATTTTTTTCTATTTTCATTACAATTCATGTTGCACTTAGGTTTTTCAATCCAATAAGATGTAATTCATTGATTCGATATCAGTAAAATTATAGAAGTTTTTATCATTTTGAATCTTGTTGAAGTATCCCAAACCAACCTAATGATGATAACCAACGATTGGAAAAATTTGTCATCTACGGTAAGAACTGAGGGTTGGGCTTCTCAAGAATTCTCATCTTGAGGTTTTCGAAAGAAAAATGAATTAAAGCAATGATCAATTTTCAAAAATTGCATGTGGTTAAGCCTTGTCTTGTCTTTTGATCCATTTCTTTTATGTTTCAAGACTAATCTCGAGGCATGCGAAGGGACGGGAATCATGGATCCTCATATATGTGATGCGAGTCAATCCAATGTCTCAGACAATTCTGATCCGAATGATGAAGAAATACAACGGAACTTGGAAATCCACGAGAAATCCAAGCCTCTGACTGTTGAAGAAACCGTAGTGATCAATCTTGGCAACACAAAAAATCCTAGAGAGGTGAAGATTGGGGCATGTCTCCCTAAAGATGTGGCCAAACGCTTGACCCAATTATTGAAGGATTATCAAGACATCTTTGTTTGGTCTTATACTGACATGCTGGGTCTCGATCGATCGATCGTTGAACATTGTCTACCGATTGATCCTTCGGTTGAGCCCGTGAAGCAAAGGCCACGAAGAGCTAAGCCAGAACTGGCAAAGAAGATCAAGAAAGAGGTTATAAAGCTTCTTGACGTGGGATTTATTGAGACTACCTAATACTCATAATGGGTCGCTAATATAGTCTCAGTGTTGAAGAAAGATGGTCGGGTTCGAGTATGTGTTGACTACCGAGATCTAAACAAAGCTAGTCCTAAAGATGATTTTCCATTCCTACACATTGATGTGCTTGTGGACAGCACAGCCGAGTTCTAACTATTTTCCTTCATGGATGGTTTCTCAGGTTATAATAAGATCTTGATGAATGAGGATGATAAGTTGAAAACAACATTTACTACTCCATGGGGGACATTCCACTACAAGGTGATGCCCTTTGGTCTCAAAAATGCTGGAGCAACTTACCAGCGAGTAATGGTCACGTTGTTCTATGATATGATGCATAATGAGATTGAGATCTACGTTGATGACATGATTGCAAAAACTCGGCGTGGAGGAGATCACATAGAAACCTTAATGAAATTATTCGACAGGCTTCGTAAGTTCAAATTGCACCTCAATTCGGCAAAATACGTGTTCGGGGCAGCCTCTGGCAAACTACTTGGCTTCATTGTCGGTAACAATGGGATTGAGATTGACTCGTCAAAAGTGAATGCCATTTGTAAAATAAAATCTCCCTCTTCGGTGAAGGAAGTTCGTAGCTTAATGGGTAGACTAAACTATATAGCCAGATTTATTTTTCAGCTATCTGAGACAGCGAAACCTTTCTTTAAACTTCTCAAGAAGAATACGCTAGTTAGATGGGATGAAGAATGTGAACAGACATTCGACAAACTTAAGCACTACTTGATGAATCCGCCGGTGCTTGTTCCGCCGACACCAGGGCAACCTCTGACACTGTATCTTACAATCCACAGCGAGTCCTTAGACGCCATGCTTGTTCAAAGAAGTAAAGATGATGGAAAAGAGCGTGCGATTTATTATTTGAGTAAGAAGTTCATCGCCTCCGAGATGAACTATTCTAAAATAGAAAGAACGTGCGTAACACTGGTTTGGGTGCTACACAGGTTGAGGCAATACACTTTGCACTATCAGATATTGCTTGTAACAGAGTGTGATCCCATCAAATACTTGCTCAATCAACTCGCTTTGGTTGGAAAACTGGCAAAATGGCAGATTCTTATCTCAGAATTCAATGTTTAATTCTTGTCTAAAAAATTAGTCAAAGGACGAGTAATTACTGATGTCCTAGCCGAAAATCCTGGGAAAAATGAGGATCTGGGTACGCTAGAGGATAGAGTCATGCCAATTGATGAGTATGTATGGACCATGTATTTTGATAGGGCCGTAAACTTGTCAAGATCAGGTATCGGGGCAGTTTTAATATCCCCAGGCGGTCAACATTATCCAATGGAGGCGAAATTGATATTTCCTTGCACGAACAATATCGCTGAATATGAAGCATGCATCCTCGGATTACAATTTGCAATCGAAATGGAAGTAGCTCGACTTAAGGTGTTTGGAGATTCAGCCCTCATTATTCTTCAAACCGTTGGTAAGTGGCAAACTAGAGATGCTAAGTTGCAGCCCTATCACGCCTATTTAGAGGAGTTGGTAGAAGAGTTTGAAGACATTTTGTTTGAATACTTGTTGAGGACTTAAAACCATTTTGCTGATACTTTGGCTACTTTATCGGCAATGCTACGAGTGACAAGTGGGTTAGAAGTTGAACCTTTAAAGATAGAGGTCTTACAGAAATCGGCTTATTGCATGGCCATGATAAAAGAGCCTGACGGCAAGCTATGGTATCATGATATCAAGGCATATCTTCAAACACAGGAGTTTCCTGACAAAAGTACCCCATCTGACCAAAAGTATGTCAAGAAAATGGCGTCGAAGTTCTTCTTGAGCGGAGAATGTCTATACAAGCAGTCCTATGATTCGGTCTTATTAAGGTGTGTTGATTCAACCAAGGATGTTCATTTGATGCTAGAAGTACGTGAGAGAGTATGTGGTCTGCACATGAATGGTCATATGCTAGCAAGAAAGATAATGAGGATGGGTTATCACTGGCTCACTTTAGAGAGTGATTGCATTCAACATGTCCGAAGTTGTCACAAATGCCAGATCCATGGTAACAAGATTAATACTCCCTCGAATGAATTGCATCAGATGTCTGAACCATGGCCATTCATTTTATGTGGGGCATTGATGTGATTGGCTCAATCAATCCTAAAGCGTCAAATGGACATCGGTTTGTCCTGGTCGCTATCGATTATTTTTCAAAGTGGATTGAAGCTATGTCCTATACGACAGTGACGGCCTGGAATGTGGTGAAGTTCATTCACCGAGACATCATTGCTTGATATGGTGCACCTGAGACCATAATTACTGATAATGGGTCGAATCTGAATAATAAATTGGTGGATGATCTGTTCAAGGAGTTCAAGATCAAGCATTTGAATTCCTCTCCATATCGTCCGCAGATGAATGGAGCGGTCGAAGCAGCCAACAAGAATATCAATAAAATTTTGGCTAAAACAGCTGAGAACTATCGTGATTGGCATGATAGATTACCATTTGCACTTATAGCATATCAGACTTCTATCCGGACATCTACAGGGGCAACTCCATATTCTCTTGTGTACGGTATGGAAGCAGTTTTACCTGTTGAAGTTGAAATTCCTTCGTTACGTATTCTTTTACAGGTACAATTGTCAAAAGCAGATTGGATCCAGCAGAGATTGGAGCAATTGAACCTGATTGATGAGATAAGGCTTAGAGCTATATGTTATGGCCAGTGCTACCAACAACGAGTTGCTAAATCTTTCAACAAGAAAGTCAAGCCTCGACATTTTCAGGTAGGCGACCTTGTTCTGCGGAAGTTATTGCCGATAGTTCCTCTTGCAGAAGGAAAATTCACCCCAAATTATGGCGGCCCGTACATTGTGAAGAAAGTCCTTCTAGGAGGTGCTTTGATTTTAGCCGAGATGGATGGTCGTGTTTTTTCCAGTCCAGTTAATTATGATTCTGTGAAGAAGTATTACACTTGATTTGTACTCATTTTGACTTTGTTTCTATCAAATCTCAAATTAAATTTCATGAATCAATTGATGTTACTAATCTTTGTTTGAGAAAGGCTTTTGATCTGGCAATCTATTTCTATCTTAATGAAATGATCATATTGCATGAGAGACTTCAAGATGACGAAAAGCAAGCCATTTCCATACACGTCCTGAATAATAATCCCCAGTGCGAGTTGAGTGAAAATTTCGTGCTGACAAGGTAAATGATTATCTCACGAAAAGTATGACGACCAAAATGATGAGAGGCATTCATTCCCTTTATCTAAACACTACAGGTTGTCATTTGCTTAACCCTTTGAACGGAGTTTCATTTGTTACCCCTGTCAGGAACAATCCCATACTAGGGCAACTTCTTAGAAAGTTCAAAATGGTTAGAATTTTCTTGCTTTCACTTGCATAAATCTTCAAGTACATTTATTGCATGCAAATTCCGTGTTAACTCGAGTGCCTTAGATATGACGAAGAGCATTTTTTTTTTATATCCTTACACATTATACCCTTTGCATACCCAACTTGAGCGATGAATTCATTTCAACCCGATTGATGATCATTCTTGTGATAAAACAAATGAAATCATTTCAAAGCAAGTTCAAGGTGACTTGAGGCAAATGGGAGCTCAAAGAAAATTCATCAGGAAGGGTGCAAAAGGACTCCATTAAATTGAAGTTCTCTCTCTCAGAAAAAGCTCTCTTTAAAAGAGAGAGAAAAATCTCTCGAAAAGAAAATCTCTCTCTCAAGGAATGATGAGAGAAAGAAAGGCTTCGGCGAAAACTGAGTCGATATGCAAGATCATTCTTCAAGGAAGAGACCATTTGAAGGTTCATTTGTGGAGCAATCGCTAGAGATAGATCAATGGTACCAGTAGCATGATTGGATGATCACCAATTTCCATGTTCATAATACCCCCTTTGATGGAAATAGGCCATTCATTTCAAACCTTCCCGAATCTACGTTACAACCCTTTACCAAAGTCTCTTCAAAATAGGGCACTTAAGTTAACGTAGAATTTCAAATGCTTATAAATTTTACTCGAAGAAGTGCGAGCAAGATTTTTCTATCCCATTTTTTGCAGCATTCCTGACTTATAAACCCGGAGCAGCTGGTGATATCATTTCTTTCAAAGCCATGACTCTCATGAGTCTCCATTGTGAAACCTTTGACTAAGCCTGCATTTCAGTCCTTATAAAGACCTCTCATATTGGCTCAGTCATGCTGATTTTGAGAATATCCGAACCCTTATCAAGCACGATAAAGTGAGTTTGAGTGATTCTTATACCCGCATCAAAGGTCGGGTCAAAAGCCTTTCATTAAAAGTGAGTGGAAAGTCCTTTCTGATTAAAGGTCTCTCATTTAATATGATCAAACTGTCAAAAGGACGAAATTATTGTTCTTATTGATAAATTCCCCAGTGAAGCTTGGTAATGCAAGCAGATTCATGAAATATGTTTTCTTTGCCCATGCGCATGTGTTATTTTAACCTTTTCTCAGGTAAAAACAAGTGCAATGCAATTGGCTCTGTCATTTTTACAACTTAAGAAGAATTCAGGTACGTCTGTTAATTATTCTTCATTCTTTCTCTTTTCATATTCACTCAGTAGAATAGGAGACATAATCTCTCTCATATGTTCACTAAGTGGAATAAGTGACATATCTCTTTGTGTTGCCCAACAGAATAGACAGCACACCCCATTTCATGTTTGTCCAGTGAAACAGGCGGCATAGTTTCTCATTCCGTGTTCACCCAGTGGAATAGGTGGCACAACAAACCTCATGCTCGCCTAATGGAAGAGGTGACATGATCCTTTTTGTGATTGCCCAGTGGTATAGGTAACACGTCCCATTCTTTCTTCATATCATGTGCTATTTCTCATCTGTAGGAAACTACAGGTAACAGATAGGCAATCTTGTACCTCGAGAACCTTACTTCCAGTGGACTAGAAGTTTGGAGTTCGAGGGAATTAGCAACATTATAAAGCATCCCCTCACTTGGACACTTTTTGTGCAATCCATATGTAAGGTTCTTTCACCGCTCTTCATGAAGTGAGAAGACTTAGCATACGTTCTTTATTGTTTACATCTCACGCATCATTGCATTAAAAAAAAATCATTCATCATTTTGTATAATTTAAATTTAGGTTTCAGTTTTTGACCGAAACCTCTGTGAGCCTCCACTCAAAGAGGAACAGCTGTTGACACCTAAATTTTGGCGCATCATTTAGTGGTTAATTGTATAGAAAATTAGAGATTAAATTTTAACCCCTAAACAAAAATATTAAAATGGCATAGCATATAGTTTAAGATCATACAGATTAACTGCATTCCACATCGGATCGGCGGTGGCAAGCGAGCTTAAAATTCATCACGTAAATCGAGTTCGGGTACCGAACGAAAGTCGACTCACTCGGAAGACAGGTGCCGAAAATCACACGTCAAAAGGGCTCGGTTGTCTTAATTTGAGCTTAAATTAGCCCATCAAGTTAATTGAATAAAAGCCCGAATTAATTCAGTCAATTTGGAATTAAATGAAAATTAAAGCCTAAGCCCAAGCCTAAGCCCATTAAGACTAGAAAGCCTGGCTAATTAATCTAGATTTGCGATATAAATACATGGTTATGCGTTATAATCTAAGGACGCTCATAATTTCCAGAAGACACTTTTGAGAGCACAAGAGAAAAAGACGTGAGAGAAAAGAGCATACGCAAAAGAGAAGGGTCCATGCTCTCAAGTCGTTCTTCAAGTTTGGCTACTGGTTTTCCACGAAGATCTGCAGAGAAGAGGATAGAGGAGAAGAAGATCCATGTGGGAAACAAAGAAAAGAAGAAGAAAAGAAAAATAAAATAACGTGAGGAGGGAAGGAGATGGCACCATAAAAAAGACAGAACAGAAAGAGTGTGAAAAAAAGAAAGGTTCAGATTGGTGTCTTCTTCATTGGTGTCATGTACCTCCACATTGTACACTGACTCTGCCGCCAAAGATTTGCTAGTTCCCGCACTTCGATCTCGAGACGCCTCATGCCCAAGCAATATCAACAACCCCAATATGAAGTCACGGCCTCAATGCTGTGAATAGCTAGCATCAACACTCGCAGTCCTTTGATGAACTCTTGCCACATGTATCGAAGCTTCGCAGCATTCCCAGTCCAGACGCCACTATTCAACATCCCCGACATGCTTGTCCGACACACTACCACCACGAGCTGAGCCGCTCCCGACACCACGCCGCCGCTCCCGACGCACCGTCGGTCATCATCCTGATCCGTAACCCCGATCCACCGCAAATTCAAATTGGAAAGAAATCTACAAATTAGGTAATTATCTTATCCTGATTTGACCTGAATATTTTGTTGCCTAATTCGTGCTTATTGATATCTAATTTTGCATATTTGAATAGCAAGCATTATTTCAATTAGGATTTATTTCCTTTTATTTGAAATCTTGGGTATCTATTACTTTAGAATTTTCAAAATCTTTTGAATATATCCAAGATATTTGAGATGTCAAAATTTTTTCAAGATGTGATCGATTAGGAAAATTTCCTAATCTGCAACCGCACACATGAAAATAAATCTATCTATCAGGCTTTAGATAAAGTTATTTCCATCGGGTATTTTGAATTTTAAGATTGATTTGTTAAGCTTCAGATCGAAACTTAATTCGAAAGATTTAATGGTTATATTTTTTTTTACTAAAAATTTGTGATTTGAATTTAAATTCGAAAATACAAAAAAAAATTCATAAAAGAAAATCAAAAATTTTTCTCTAAGTTAGGATTTATTAAAATTGTCAAATTGAGTATTTTTCCTGAGATTGGTACCGAAAGGGCATTAGGATAATCTAGCGTAACCAAGTCCCCGAATTTATAATTTCTGGTTCATAGAAATAAAATAGTACTCTCGCTATTTTATTTAGGTTTCTAATCAACCTACCTTAAATGATTAGTGGCGACTCCCATTGAAAATATTTGCATGCTCACAATTGGACTTAAGTTGCGATTTGGTAGAGTTTGGGAGAACTCGAGCTAGGTTGGTTAATTTAATTGATCTAGTAATTCATTAGCCTAAGATCGAAAATCCGATTTTTTTAGGCTGCGACAATGCCATAGGTTTAAGAATTTTTTGATACTTTTTTCAAATAAAATATATGAAAGTCAAGTGAAGGGACCAATCAACGGATTTAGAGTTGATTAACCTGATCGGTATTGTGGTGGAGAAAAAGTTGAGAAGAAGTGTGGTCCGACTGACGTGGTGCCTTTGTCTGGCTTTTCTTCTCGGAAATAGAGAGCAGGCACAACCAAAGTTACAATTCCTTTGGACATCTTATGATAATCTTGTACCCATACCCGTTATGAAATATTCGATTTGACCCATAATTATTCCGTATTAATCACAATCTGAATGCCCAAAATTAAGGAGCTCGTCGTTGTAGCCCAACCAAAAAGTTGGTTGCTAGAAAATCTCTCGCACAGACATTCTGTGTGAAGGAACATGTACATCAAGAGCTTAGCTAGATTGATTTAAATCTTGCGGTTTACGCACTATGACATTTTCTAAGTTTGAAAGGAAGCTTTCACGATATTTAAATAATGACGTGCGAATCTATATATGTTTGTTCTACAAATTATGAGAATTTAAACAGTATTTGAATTTTGATGAAAGCTTTTGTTTCAAGTCCAATCAAACACAGCCCGTGAACCTTTTGGCGTTAAATTATACACTTTCTCTATTGGCAAGGAGTGGATACGTCATGGTTCATAACGCCAAAAAAGGGAGAATCTTTTCCAAGGACGGGGACAAAAGAAGAGCATGTGAAAACAAGACGAAAATTATTAGGTGAGTGCAATAAAATAGCGTTGTACAAATCCTACGTTTCTCACCATTTCGAAGTTAGTTACTTGCTGAAAATAAAATCACCCAACATCTTAATAGTGTCATATATGGATATGTTACAAAAAAAAATTGACCAGAAAATATGTGGAAGTCATGGGAAGTAGGGATGAACATAGTTCCAAAGTAGAACTTCGAACTTGATAACCAAACTGGTGGGACCATGTCAGTTCCAGGTTTCAAGATATGCATGGTCAGTTTTAGGTTCCAAAAATCGAAAAACCTATTTCAATGGGTAGATTTCAAGTTCAGGGTAGTTAAAACCTAGAACCTAAAATAAGTTTTTGTATTTTTCTTGGTGTATGTCTTTATGCGATCCTACGGTATTCCATGACATTTGATGATAAGTGCATAATTTAGAATTACTAGTCTAAGCTTCCATTTTATGATCGAGACTTTTATTTTGTTAATATTTTTATATTGTTCGTGTGTCTAACTATAAGTTGTGGTCGATGAATTGTAATAGCATATGACAGTCATTAAAAGTGATGATTTACTATAATCGTTAAATTAATAATACAAGTGGAACCTGGGTAGATCCTGAAACTGATCCTGAAACCGACTCTGAAGCCTGTGATAGGATAGGTTCTAGGATATGTAGAGTAGGTTTTAGGTTCCAAAAAATAAAAGACATGTTCCAACGGATAGATTATAGGTTTCAGATGGAATCTGTACGGAATCTGGAGTCCGAAACTGCTCACCTTATTGGGAAGGGGCTAAACAACAGATTCAGAGTTGATGAACCTGATCGGTATGGCAGTGGAGATGAAGCATCAATTGACGCAACTAATTAGAACTTCGTTCGGGATCCTCCCAGCAGCCGTATAGATGGAAAGCCCACTCCCACCAGAATCAAGAATCAACTCTCTGACTGCACGCAAGGGTGCAATTTTGATCAGACCCCCACCATGACTAGTTCTCTTAACTCCAAAAGATGGGTCGAGAAGATCTTATTCTGATTCCTAATCATAGCAAAAAATACATTAGTTTCCACATGTTGATCGGAGATCTCTTGGTTGGCCATGTTTGTCAACGTCGTCTGATTGACAATAAAGGAAAGGACCAGACAGTTGCCGGAACAAACCCAGGTCCAAATCTTTCTAAATTTCTCTGATACATTGATGGAGGTGGGAAAATGGAAAAAAAAATGTCGATAATAACGATACTACACTTTGGTCCCATTTGTAAATTTGTGGGAAAAGATTATTTAAACCGGCAACTTAGTCGTGAGACACCATGTATAATAATAGGATAAGAAGTAGCTGTTTGTTCCCATCAACTGAAGGATTAGGCCCCTGAACCTTTTGATTTTAATCATTTCGCTAATCGATGATGGAAAATAGTATTTTATTTTCGACGCACGAAAACCTTTTTTTCCGTATGATTCGTTTCTTATTTTGTAGCTTGCAAAACTATTTCACATGGTGTGTTAGAGTGCTTCGGATTCCACGCTTTTAAACATGCCCAAGTATTGTGAGGATCAATGGGAAAGACTCGGTCCAAGTCTTAAGTGGAGTAGGATTGATCGAAAGTTTACAAGCCATGAAAGAAAACTCAAGTTGTGTGGGCTCTAGACTTGATTTAATAATCGGTCCATCCCCGTACCGTATAATCTTTTTCTATACATCCCGTGTTTTTCATCGTTGAGAAGTTAGTTACTTACTAAAAATAAATTACTTATGTTTTAAAAAAAAAGAAGTTACACAGACCGTTTACCTCATGTTTACCCGTCTCAAAGAATTAGAATGGTCTTCAGAATCGTAGATTCTATACATGGTTATAGTTTCTTTTCAACAAGAAAGAACTAAGAAAGCAGCAACAAATAACTAGTAGGAAAAGGAGACGGTGCAAACTGCCAAAGATGACGTGAGCAGCCAAGAAAGAACCCACGAATAACAAACAACTCGGAAGAGGAGACGGCAAACCGCAAAAGAATCATATATATGCTCGTGCGACCAGCTCCTTAATGTCGATGTTCCTTTTGACTGACTTTCTTTTACAATAATTCGAGGTATTCGTTTCAATATTTAAATAATAAATTATATTTTCATTTAATAGTTCAAATTTTTAGAATAGTGACAATGATCCAACAAAATATCATACAGTATCAAAGAAATAATAAATCATAACTTTTTTCTAATACCTTAATTGTGATCTCATAAAATTTTATATGATGTTAGAGCAAATTGTAAATTTAAATATTTTTAAGCTTTATTTATCTGTCCAATTAAATATACATATGCAAGGATGAGTACGTGGAATTGTCCAAGCTTTGTTTACTTGACCTAATCAGGCATCCGAACACGCGCATCGCGGCTTCCAGGAAATATACATCATGACCAGCAAACGTGACGGAAGATGACGCACGACTAACCTATAAATATGACCAACATATCTCTCCCACCCAAGCAAAGACCAAGCCCTCTCTCTCTCTCTCTCTCTCTCTCTCTCTCTCTCTCTCTCTAAAAAGCACGGCAAAGAAAGCGCGATGGCTTACATGCAGGAGGAAGCCATGAAAGGGGAGGAATCAGCGGTGAAGAGTCAAGAGGCGCTTCTTCTTCCTCCCAGGCGCGGACGCATAAAGCGTCTCGTATTCGCCTGTCTGTTCCGAACCTTTAAAGCCCCAGTCGCTCAACTCTTGGGCTTCGTTCCCGGCCGCGACGCTCCCACAGCAGATCCAAAGCCACCTCTCTCATCTTCGCCGCTCGCTCGTCCTGTTTGCAGGAAGAAATCGCCCTAGCCCGTCCCATGATGTTGATCGGCCGTTGCGTTCGGTTCCTGAGTTCTGTGTTGTTGTGGGTTCTGCTTTTGTAGTGGCTTCGCGCGGGAAAATGGCTGTGTTATGTCGTCTGACGTTTGTGCTTGTTTCGTCGGCCGTCTTGTCTGCCGCTGCTTGTTTTCGATCTTTCACTGTATTATCTGTACGTCGTTTCCCGGAATTCTCGGTGATACGAGCGACCCATTCCGGAAAGTGACGTCATACTGTGTACGATTCCTGTGGATGAGGGAAAAAGATAAATGAAAATACTGGGTGCCAGGTGGGACGTAAATTAGTCCACTAATTTGTTCACACGAGCGCGCGCACTGTGGGCCTCACTCTTTCTTCTCCTGTTACTCTCTCTCTCCGTCCTCCGCCGCTCGCTCCCGATCCACCTCCTGAACGGCGCCGCCTTGCCGTCGGGAAGCCGACCTCCTCCCCTCACCCACGCTCACCGCCGCGCCATTCTTCGATGAAGAAGGCAAAGGTCCAGTTAAAATCGTTGATGTAAAGCAGCGAATACTCAAAGCTTGGCCAGATTCACGGTGCTGTTGGGTAAGGAGCCACTGGAATTGTATGGGATACAGAGCAGGAACCCTGAGATCGCTCGAATTCCCAATCTCATGGCCAATCGGCCCGTCGATTGGTTCACATACAGAGAAAGCTCCTCGAGCGACGTCGCAGCGTATATGTCGTCAGGGACCCACCCAGCGAGCGAATTGAAGCCCCGGCGCGGAAGACCGCCAGGTCCGAGCAGCTCCCTTTCCTGGCCGGGATCTCGCTGCTCTGGTCGTTGCCCGACAAGTCGAGCGAGCGGTGGGGGTTTGTGCCGTCACAGATCGGCGATGGGATTGCACCTGCGAGGTGGTTGTTGCTGGCGTTGAAGCTGGTCAGGTTCCACCCAAGCTGGAAGATCGATGGGGGGCATGACGCCGCGGGAGGCGTTGCCGGAAAAATCCATGGTCTCGACGGCGCTGTCCCAGGGAAGACGGGGATTTCACCGGAGAGGCCGCTGAAGTCCAGGTCGAGGACTCGGAGCTCGCCGAGCGCCGCGAAGAAAACGGCGAACAGGGGGCTTGGACAGCCGGCTGCGCGAGAGGCTGAGGTGGGTGAGGGAGGTCAACTTCCCGAGCGACGGCGAGACGTGCCGAGGAGGCGGCCGGGGAGGGAGAGATAGAGAGAGAGAGAGAGAGAGAGAGAGAGAGAGAGCAGCATGAAAAAGAAAAAGAAAAAATCTGAAGTTTCTACAGAGTGGACAGCATGTACACGTGGCAAAAAATTAGTGGACTAATATCTGTCTTACTTGGCACTACTCAAGGACCCAAGCTTGCAATTCGACTGGGCTTTGATAAAGACATAAATGTCAATTTTTTTTTATTGTCGAGGTCCAAGGTAGCATTCATTGTTGATGCAAAAATTATCTTTCCACAAGCGGCCTTCTACATCCTTAATTGTACGCTCTAGACTAGTGAGGTTGGCCTCAATGGCCTTGCCGAAGGGTGGCGAGGGCTTGACCTCGCCCGAAGCTTGAGGCAGGCAAGATCGCCCCTCACCAAATCCCGATGATGGTGACCCTCGCTGGTTGTTTCATTTGGCTGGTCACCGACCATCACCTTAGCCGGGCGACCGGTAGAGGAAGAAGAAGGTAGGAAAAAGAAAAATAAAATATCAAATAAAAATTAATAAAAAAATCCGAAGAAAAATATTAAAATGTTATTTAAAATTGTCATGGTTAACGCTGACCATCGCCACTTATGTCATATAGAATGGTCGGTGTCCACGTTAGCAATTTTTGATCAAAATTAGTCGAATGCACTCAATTGATTAAAAGTGAAAATATTTATGATTCAATTGGCAACATTTAAAAGGTTTAAGATTAAATTAGCAAAAATGCGATAAGTTTAGAATTTTTTGGACAATTTTCTCGAAAATTAATAACGTTAATGCAAAACTACAAAATCCCCCTGAAGGCAAAAAGTCAACACAAGCATTGGCTTAGGTAGCAGAGTCCCTACATGACCTGTGTATCAAAGAAAAATCCTTTCTTTACTGATAATCATGAGTGTGCAAAATTTTATAGGTGGAGGTGCTTGGTTTTTCGATAGGAGCTTAGTTTGTTTTTTTTGGTCATGCGATAGGAGCTTCATGGCCAAGATGAATTGGTGTAGAGCAATCGAATGGACAACTTTGTCTCGAAAAAAAAAAAAGATTGGATGACAGACGAGTTATCGAGTCTTAAGTTATTCGTCAGTCCATACGAGAAGTCAATGATTTAACCATCACAGTAAAACAAAGAATTCTCGCATTGAAATGTTTAAAGCTAAAAGGAGTAATTGATAATATCTAGTTGGTCATTTGTTTTATGTCTTAAACTTTTGAGAGCAATCGATAATACCAAGTTGGCATTAATTTCGTGGCATAAACTTTTAAGAGAAAGTTAATCCAAGTAGGTTGTCAATGAACTCAAATTATAGGCTCCCTCTTGGATTTTTGTGTGAGGCATGACTTGCGCAACCCAGGATGCTCTAATAATACAATCTTGCATTTATTCTTCATTTCATGCGACACAGAAGTCGGTCCATGCGACACAGAAGTCATTGGGGTTATGCACATGAATGAGAGTGTAGTGACATGAGCTGATCCAAAGTAGGAGACGCCGTGTCAAAAAGGAGGTGCAGATGGGGGTTTGGTGGGTGTTTTGGGCCCGGGAGCGAAGGTGTAGACAGACGAAGCTTCTACGAAACGGGGTATCGGGAAAACTTGTCCGAGGGTTCCATGCAAATGACGATGGCTATGCCGTAATTGAGCACTTTTGTCTTAATTAACTTTAATAAACTTCTGGGTTTGGATAATGCTTATTGGTCGGATTAGTTAATCTCTAGTAATTCTCGGAGCACATCACTTTGTCGTTGAAAAATTTACTAAAATAGTGCTGCACGTGTACACAATTTTGTTTACTAAGATTTGCTAATTACATATTTCATGTATTTCTTTTGGTCGGACGTGGCATTGGAAATTTGGTTCGATCTCTTTTTATGACTCTTGATTATTCCTCTAGTTCGATGGGTTTGCTCAATGCTGTGGCCCAAATGGATCTGAGCACCAATTGAAGTATGTTGGCCCATATAGCCTCGTATCGGCAAAAGGGCAGTTAAGTCGTGGCCTTGTTGCTAGGACATAAGCCATGCAAGTAGTTGATTTTGGGCCTAAAAACCTGAGATCCTCATCCATGATCGCGGATCGCTGAAATTGTTAGGCAATGATTGCAACGATGATTTGACAGAAAACATAGACTTCTGAACAGATTGCTTATTATCATGCATGATTGAATGGGGTGGAGTAATTGATCATAGGTGGTGAGGACGTGCAAAATCTAGGAGGCTGCTAACATTGGGCCGAAGCAGTTAGGCTGAACCCAAGCCTCGATGCGGGTGCCGGACCTGCACGCTACAAACTGGAAACTTTTCTGGATTTTACTTAGGTGGACTCTCCGATAAGTAGGTCAATAAAGAAAACACGAAGAGTAAGATACAAGGAGATAGCAAAAAGAGGTAGGAATGAGTCATACCACAATGTTGCCCCGCCCTCTTCTATTCATAGGTCACTCTAAACATGACCTCCACACGAGTCCCTTCGATAGGCTGCATGACTACTCCTCTCTCAACTTGTGCCATCTCGGTGTCATTTGAGATCTACATACTTATCAAGCAAGAGAATACCATTGGCGCGACGAGATAAGATCGTGAGGGCTTTTTGTGCAAAAACGAACTGGCTCGGCAACTCCAAAAAAGGGCTATTTGGTGTTTTAGAATTCGGAAATGTGAATCAGAGATCATCTTGCACGATCCCCTCATGCACAACGAAGGTAAAAAAGAGCTCAAGGACTAGAAGGTGAGAAGGGAAGTTCATAACACTAAAAGATTAGACTTTCCCCTTGACCATCTTAGTTATCTCCACTTCGATGACTGCTCATATTTTCAGGTCACTGCATCAGTCTAATCCACAAGTAAACCAGCTATACTTTGATGGCAAAAAATATAGTGTTTGGAAAAATAAGATGAAGGCATTCATTAAATCCATTAATCTTTTGCAATGAGACGTTGTTCTAAGAGGAGTCAAACCACCACCTCCTACAACCGCCTCAAATTAACAACAAAATGGCAAAGCTCCAGCAGCTACTTTATTATCTCAATCTAAAATAACGAAAAGAGAAGCTTTATATTTAAAAGTAATTTATTCTTTTTATTGTGATTTATCACTTGTTGAATATAAAAAAATTGCTTCATGTGAATCCGCAAAAGATATCTGGGATAGGCTCTGATATCAATTGATGAGAATAGCAAATATCACTTAGAGGGGATGAATAAGTGATTTGAGGACTGTTTGATCAAGAACAACATGGACAATCAAGTAAAACTGCTCATATTCTCTGTTTCCGCTGCCGACCACAACATTACCGAAGTGGGTGGAGCTAGTGACCTTTTCTGTTGATGGTGACAAGCAACCAAACTCTCTGCACTTCTAGTTCTGACTAGCATAGTGTAGGGCCAAATGCTATTTAAAGCATATTATTACCGACCACCATCGCAGAATAGTATCTCCATTGGACCAAGGGGATCTTCTCGGACATAGAATCCCTATTTCTAGAGATTTTCCCTCATTCCAATTTTTGATGCCCTAATTTTTTTTCTTTTGGTGACAAAGCAAGCGGCTACTTTTGCGTAAATTTGACTTTAGTCATGAGGGAAATACTAGATATTTAATTTTAAAAAGTTGATTTCTGCTCTTATGTGTATGTAGGAGTAATAAGTGGGTATTACTGATTATTGGAGTCCATCATCAGGTGAAAATACTTTCAAGAAATTGTGAGAGTGATGCAATGACCACATACTATAATCTCAATAAAGACTATGAGGGCACAGATATGTTGCTTCATATAATGTATTCTCAATTTAGTTTACCTCAATTGGTTTCACCTTTAGGATCGGGAGGATTGACTATATGAATTTCCTTGAGTTTTGACAAAAGCACACCGAACACGTGATTTGTTAAAAATTTATACATTTTCGAGGACTAGGTGATGTAAAAATTTATAGAGAATGCAATTGAACATTTAGACAGAGTTTACCAAGTTGATATAACATTAACAAGTAGCAATTATAAAGTCAGATGGAGGTGCACCTATGTTACGTTTGTTCACTCGGTATACCGTATGATATCATATTATACTCACGACCATTAAAGGATGGTTATGATTATGATATCATATTGTATTACCAATATAAGAGTATTCAACCCAAAAATTTAAGTTGATATAAGCCATACAAACCACATAGACAAGCCCCTTCTCTTGTGTAAATCGGATTGAGAATGAGGCGTGGAATTAAAGAATGGGGAGCCTTACACATAAAATAAGGGTGGAACTTGACTTTAGTATTATGTGAAAGTCCAACAAAGTCTATACCAATAAATGGAGAGAGACCATATTAGTATAAAGTTTAAATAAACCCGTAAACAAGAGATGTTGGGCAAAAGTTTAGGAGAAATTTCATGCACACCTATGCTTTGATGAAATTTGACCGGTGTTTCTTACTTTCAAAATTGCCTCCAAACCTTGCTAAGAAGATAAAAGTTGAACCAAACCAAGAGGATTAATACCTTTTTGTGTCAATACCCAAGAACTTCGATGGATTTGAGCAAGGAATGTCAAACCCATGTCGAAGAGTTGAACTCAACCTTGAAGGGTCGACCGCTACGTTTTGCAAGAGAAAGGGTATATTAGCTGCTCAAAATAGAAGGGGGAAGGGGGTTGACTCTCTAGACATGTTGAGAGTTGCGACGACCAGATCACCATCCATTATCTCATGTATTACATTATTTACGGTTTGTTTTTTCTAATTGGAAGATGATTTATAACAAACGGCGTTTACGTAAAATTCCTAAAAATTGCTAATATGGTTCCCTAAAGTTGCAAACAGTCATCTTGAAGTTTTTGTCTTTGTGCCTAATCCCTTAAACGTGATGACCAAATTGCATTTTTCATCCCCAAACTCTTTTGTTTAATGAAGCACCAAAATTCAGTCCTAGATTTTTTGAAAATGAAAAGATCATGTGCCGCAGAAATACTTTTGTGGTTCATGCTTGCGAAGGTTTTGAAGGGTCCAAAGGGAAGGTATTCGAGTTCAGATTTGGTTCCTATGCCGTCAGCCGCCTAGAAAATTAAAACCTCATCTCAATTTTTCCGAAAGACATGTAAAGTCTTGAAAATACGTTCGGATACATGTGTTAATACTAGAACCTAGGTATGTATATATATATAGCTCGATATATCATATCAAAATATATAAATATTGACATGTAGACATATGTATGAATTCTTCGTAATCAATTTGAAACCAGAATACGTCGTAGCTTTTAACAGGGTAATCAACATGTAACATTTTGCTGAAAAAGAAATGATAACAAACTGGCCATTTTTAGTGTCGACTGAGTCATCTACACATGTCAATTGTTATGTGGCTTTTTCCTATAAAAAAGATTACAATCCGCGATCGTCGATTATTATATTTAAAGCATCCATCGATTACAATATAAATTTACTACAAAAACCGCGTGTTTAACAGTCGCTAGATCAGCTCGTAGTGGATTAAACTCTGGCAATTTCTCTTATAAAATCATCGCAATTATCGTAGTTGAATTGTAGCTTTCGATAATATAGAGGAGGAAAAGATATTTGTTATCTAATGTCCCATAATCCAAGATAGGCACCACTTTCTCCAGAAGAAGCTTTTCCAATCATCATCATGGGCACACGTGCTAACACTTCATGGTGGCCCAGTCTTGCAATTTTCCATCTCAAATGGAAGGTGTCCAATCATGTCAAAACAGAAACAGACATAAGGTTAAGTCTGCACGAGGATGGCCACTGGGTCATGTTGCAATTCCTTAGGACAAACTTCTTAAAAATAGATGGAGACCCGTTCCAAATCCTTCCTTATCAAGCATGTCATCAACAAACGAATTCTTGACCATATCCCTACTCCGTGATTATGTGGGGCCATTGCTCTCGTCTGCTTATGAGACAGGGACCAAACTTTACGCATCGTGAAAAAAAAATATCAGATGATTTCCGAAACATCTATTTCGAGTTTTATTGATTGCTCATGAACCATCAGCGTAACATGATCTACGAAAGTCAAGTCTTCCACGACTTTTGAATAGTGGATGCATATAAACCTAAAAGTCCATTTTTTTCCCTTTACTTTCTTTTTTTTCTTGTTGGTTGAGAAATATGCTATAAATACATCATTAACCCGTTTTCTAAAGCTTTTAAATTTTCGAGGAAAATGGTTTGCGTGACACTCCTAAAGCGTTTGTGCAATCTTTACTCATGCATGCATACAAAACACCACACACACACACACTAGAAGAAAACACAACTATATAATAATGTGGCAAGGAAGCTGACATACATGCCCAAATGATCCAAAATATAGGGGATTCGGGGGAATCTATACAGACGAGAGATGGGACAAAGTGATGACACATATAAGACAAACCAAATGATGATCCAACTGCTTCCAAAGCCATGCATGCCCAAAACTAATAAAGAAAAATAAGAAAAAAAGGAAGAAGAAAACTGGCCAGCCAAAAGAACAATAAGGTGAACATTTCATAGAGAGAGAGATTTAGGGTTTGGGAGATAGTAACCAGTGGATGAAGCTTTGGAGGGTAGCGACGTCAGTGCGGTAGTGGTTCTGAGTGAACTCCAAGAGGTCGGACCACGTGAAGTCCGGGTACTTCCTTGGCACTTCTATGTCGGTCCCAAGAAGATCTGGTGGGGGTCTCACGATCCGGTCCTCTCTCGGGCACACGAAGAACACCAGTGACCTCCTCTCCCTCTCCCTGTTCACCACCGCCCTGTGCAAGCAACTCTTGTACGTCCCATTCGTTAATGCCTGCAATTCAATATCAATCGTCATTGAAACAGCTGTTGAGAGCGGTTTTCTAACTCCAACTCGACAAGTATCGAAACCATGCATGGTATACTAGGTTTTTAGATGAAATTTCAGAGGAAAACATGTCGGTCTCCTCTTGTCTCAGTAATGCTTTAGTCTCACTCTTACAGCTCCTCACACATCGCGCTCTTATCGGGAGTAAACCCTAAATTATCATGGAGAAGAAGGTAATAGAACCAATGGTCCCACGAGTGCCCACATTGCAATGCATGTTCATTGGCAAGCACATACGGTCAAAGGACAAGTTGGCTGATGATTTAGCGGAGCAGCTAAACTTCAAGACGAAAAGAAGAGGTCGAGGTAACCACGGCTCCAATGATGATAAGTTAGTATTATTATTTCCAGCCACTCTTATTGACCTAATGATGTATAACCACTTCATCGGCCAATCTCATCCTATGCCTGTATTAGTCGTGACACGTCAAATCATTGTCAAGAATGATGGATATTGCATTACTAATATGAGAACCAATAAAAGTACAAGTTTCGTATCAAGAACGGATGAGAATGGAGCCACAAGTCGACTATATCTGAACCGGCCGGTGATGATTTATTTGATCGGACCGTATGGACTTCTTTTAGTTAGAATCCCTCAGATTGTTCAGGCTTCTTTTCCTCGCTTGCTCTGTATCTTTTTTCAACTTTTGTTTTCATGATAGGTTCACTTTGACAGATTATAAAGAGACAAAGCTAATTGATGGGCAACTTTTTCATCGTTCTAGTTTGGACACTTACCTACATCGTCTACATTGCAAGTCCTAAACTTTGTAGTATGCCATTCAATTAAGTTCGGAACCTTTTAATTTGTGCAAGCTCTTCCAAACTTTAGACATTTAATCTCTGAGGTTGTTAAAAAGTTCAACCCTAAAGTTAAATTTTTGAATGAAAGTAGGTTACATTAATACAAGTACTATTACCTAAGCATGCTTCATATTCTTTACCACCAGCTTTCACATGTAAATCACAATGAATCCAAATAAACAACACAAATGAAATTGCAGATTTGAGAAGATGATGATCAAGAGCCATACACAAAATACGTTGATATATAATTGGGCCATGATGGATGCGGAAACAGGCTCTCTTAAGTCCAATTCAAGAACTTATGAGACTTATTGCAATCCCGACTTTAAGTAATAAGTGATATATTTTATATCGGTCATCACTTTTCTTATTTCTGCTATTCAAAAAACTACGGAGGTTGTGTCGAAAGATCATTATATGTAGGAAAATAATCAGTGATGGTGATGATATGGATGTGTGTATTTTGAAAAAGTCTCGGACTCATTGCAAAAATAACGGCGTCTATACTTTGACTAGATTTATCAAAGTTCAGAGCTTTCAACAAAAGTTGGGAAAAAGTAGTGCCAAAAGTAGTGGAAAAGTACCATGAGAGTGTCTCCAATGTTGATGACGAGTGCGTCTTGACGAGGCGAGATGGCTTGCCATTTGTTGCTGGCAAAGACTTGGAGGCCACCAACTTGGTCCTGGTGGAGGATGGTCAAGGATGTCGGGTCGGAGTGAGGACCCGTGCCCATCGCCAGCCCGTTATTCAGGCACGGCGGGTATAAATTGCACCTCATTATCGAACTCCCATCATCGAAGAAGTCCCTGTAGTGCATGCGATCGATCCCCAAGCTTATCGCCAGCAGCTCCATGATCACCAGTGCTAGCTCCTTCATCGCCTCACAATACTTCTGGTACACCCATCTGATTAAGATCACATGCTTATTTAGGGTCGACTAACAGTTTGTAATGATGATGAAGATGAATGGGCGCTTGTGTACAGAATTCTTCCATTACCAGCGGACCCCCACCAAAGTCACGACATGCCTTCATCTAAGTAAGGCATTTATTTATGTAAAGGCGTTGGCATCATGATTGCGAAGACGCCTATAAATGGAAGTACTACTTTGCACTATCTATATTTCCATGGAAAGTTGACCTATTTTTTTGCCCATCTCTAATGATTAAGTTCAAGACTTTTCCATGCATGCATTGGTAGTGGTATATGAGCTAGGCCCAAAAAAATGCGGAAAAGTGACTTGGAAGGAAGCATTGTTCTCTGATATAAAATGGAAGAAATTAAACAGTAACTGAACGGAAACTTAAGCCTTTATTTTGGCAAGATGTTGAATTTTGTAATTCTATGACCAACTCATCTACTTTTGCATCAAGGGTGATCCATTTTCAACTTTATTTTTCCTATGGACATGGAGGAAATTCATGACACATGCAAGTATATAGATCGGGTTAGATAAAAAAATTTGGGATCAGCCTAAGCTATTTTTTTTTATCTTTTTTTTTGTTTTTAGGGTTGTGGAGTTATTTATTTTGATATATATAAAAACAACAATAATAACCACAAAAATTATCTTACCCTGTATTTACAAAATCATCGCCCAAGACAGATTTGAAGTAATCAACCACCACAAGCTCAGAGCTCTCGTTCTTGTGAAACCCAAAAGAGAAAGTCTCCTTCCATGGCAACTTGGATGAGTACCTATCCGCATGAGCACCGGAGTAACCATACACTCCACCGGGCCTCCTCTTCATGCCGAGCTTCTTGCTCGTGGGAAGCCTGAAAATCGACTCAATCTCGTTGTGGGCGGCGCTTATGAGGCCCGGGTCGACTCCGTGGTTGACGACTTGGAAAAACCCATGGTTGGTGCAAGCAGTCCTGATGAGTTCAGCTGCTTGGGAAGTTGCTTCTTCATTGCCTTTTAGGAAGCCTGACAAGTCTATGAGTGGCTCTTTCAGCTCTTCTTGGGTGTGAACAAGATCTTTGTGTGGCCATGTGAACTCTTTTGGCAAGTTGGGTTGCTCTTGAAGCAAGGAGGAGTCAAATAGGAGGGCCTCCCTCTCATCCTCGAGCTCCATTGCAGGGCATAGAACAAGAGTTGATGATGAAGTGCTCGTGTCCATTTGGAAAGACATTTTTTTGGATGCTCTGTTGCTGCTGAAAAAACTATCTACTTATAAAGCACCCACAAGAAGAGGGCCACCGGTCTGGACAACAAAACAAGTATGACTATTTAGAATTAAGATTTGTTTCTCTTTTATTCAAACCGTGGAGTATCCCCAGATAAAAAGATAATACTGCAAAAAGATCGTATCATCCTCTACTCAAAAGTAATTTTGTGCATTACGCTAGATACGCTAGATACGCTAGGGATCATTGCAGTCTTAACCGATGTAAGTGGCTTACTGGTTTGAGTGCATCATCGTTGATTTGCCAAATCGAAAAATTCGGATAACCTCAGTTATTTTAAATATAGTAATTAACTTCTTTTTTTTGCATAAAACCTTAGAACCTTAAATTAAAATTTTAAAATCTTAAGTCTAGACTTTCATAATGGATTTAGAGCTCGTTTGGTATACATTTAGACGAAAGATAGTTGGGTTGTACTTGGCCGTGTTGTGAAGTACGTTGTTACTTATGTGATTAATATTACATATTTCGAGGTTGCGACACTTTAAGATTGGGTAATTGCTGAAAACCTTATAAAGCTACAACACCCTTATCCATAGCTAAGGTGTCGTGGGAAGGTCGTACTAAACAGCCTCTTACTAGGTTCATTAATAATGTAAAAAGAGTTTTATGCTGTCATCATTAAAGGGGAGACACATGTATATTTGATAATTAATTACACAACTAAATTTTTACATATTGATATCACATTTAGAGTAGCAATAAGAATTATTTACACTGCCAGTATACCCAATATAAATTCCTTTCCGTATGTGACAATTTAAGGATAATCATTCCCCTTCCGTCGTGTTGCGTACGTGATTAGTTAATCAATGTCACCTATTTGCGATGTCGCTGACTCAGATATGACAGTCTTGTCATCTTATATTGACACGTTACTTCAGTCGAACAAGCTGGAAAAAACAATTTGTCTTCGAGAAGCTGCGACATTGATAATTTGATGGTAACAATGTGGACATTTGGGCATGGAGGGACCGAAATGTGATGTTTGGAAAAGTTCTGGGACCAAGACTAGAAGTCACCTTTCTCTTCTAATCGAGGTATGATGGAACGACAGGCAATAATATATATTTCCACCAATCTACAAACTTAGTGTAATACTCGATAAGATTGCGAACCGCTTGCAAATATCTAAATAAAGTAGGGCATACCCGATTCTCGCGATTAATCTGTTACATCTCTTAGCATACCAATTTGATATATCAGTCTAAGTAAATCTATAGTTATTTTAATGAATCGGTATCAATTATAGGAGTCAGAGAAAGGTCGTTAAAGATTGGGAGTAGAGAAAGGTCAAAGCCGCCCATCTTGTACTTTTGATTACTCGTACCTAATTATCAATAACTCGTGCATGTTTTATATGCCTAAATAATCCACTAAAAATGTAAGTTGTCTTAAAACAGTCCATTAGAAAGGTTGAAACAAAGGTTTGGAGAAGATGATTAAGGGGCCAACAGCAGGGACGAGCCACGGCCTCCAACCCTATCACTTTCTCACTGGCAAACAACTAGGCCACTTAATTTTTAAATAAATTCCAACATTGTAGTCTGGTGGAATTATTAAAATATGGCATGTACTATGTTTTAGATAGAAAATTACATCATGGATCGTCATTGATTTCCCCCTTAGGTCTTGAACGTTATTGTAGCATTCTTGTTTTTAATTTTATTTAGAATAACTCAAGTACCTCAAACTATTCCAAAGCATATACTATTGATATATAGAGTCAACTTTTCCAAATCTTTTCTAAACTTAAATAGATAGGTTATATGCATGATTTTGGTATTTTCCTGAATATTAAATAAAGTCATTATCACTACCGGCTATCGTTAAATTGTGGGATCCGTCCAAAGTCTAATCCCTCCTCACCCTAACACAACTTAAACTCAATAGATCATTATATTCTGATCCCTACTTACCGTACCACAACATAAACTTAAAAGATCATTATATTACCGTATTAATCAAACTAATGATACAAAAACTATGTTACAAAATTAGTTTGATAGATAACGTGTCAAGGACTTATTGGACAATTGGATATGAGTTGCTTGTTTAAAAACTAGAATTTGATACGTCACTTCATGGATTCACTGTATATCAATATTTGTTCTCCTAGGCTTTTGTACTCTTACTATACTTACAGATATGCAGTTAAAAAAGTGAAAATCTCAGGCCCGTACGTGACTCCAATCATCTTTAATGCACCATTCGTCTTATACGACGGCATATTGTCCTTTCTCTCGCCCTATCTCACAGTAGAATAAACAAGTTTTTATTTCTGTATTGGAGAGAGATGTTAGAATAATTTTTTAAAGTATCTATGGAGGGTGCATGGGCGGGTGAAAATGGACGTAAGACATGAGACAAAATACATGCGTTCCAAGATCGATATGGAGAGGAATGGACAAATTTGGTTAATGAGAATCAAATGTCCAAATTCCAACACTTGTCTTGTCCTTCGAAGAAGACAAGAAATCACGTGACCCCAAATCCCTTTCCCCACAGTTGTCCACGAGCCACGTGTCCTGTTCATTTTTTTTGGGGAAGTGTAACCCAGATGCCCACAATCATTTTCTGCTGTTCTGTAATAATATCATTTCTGCTAGGGCTAGAACATTATAAAGAAACTAAGCTGATTTAACAATATAAGCATGACCATCGGTGTACTGTCGCGTTTAGCCAGCTAGGCCCGCCATGCAAAGAGGGGCTGGAAAAGCCGGGCCTGCTCATCTTTGTGAAGATTTTCATGTACTGTTTTGTTGTCATATGAATAGTCCTGAATAACAAGTTAGGTTCAATTTTAGGGTTTAGACGTATGAGGACCATCCATCTGTTCAATAAGTCTATTTAGATGTTTTGTTAAATGACTATTTAAGGTAACAAGATATTAAGATATAAATTGTAATTAATCAAAGATATGCATAATTAAAGAAGATATCTATACAATTATGATAAATATGGAGAATTAAGGAAAATATTGTGTTTATCTCCAACACTTTCTTAATTGCAAATCGAAGTGAAACTGCATGAGACTGCAGGTAGAGTTAAAAATACTATATCGAATATTTATAAACTTAAAGAGTCACTTAGAGGAAGTAAGTGTTTTAATGGTCTGCCATTAGGGTTTTGCTCGGCTAGTGGCCATGTTACCCTTCTCCCATGAGAAGGAGGAGGTGAGAGGTTCGACTCCCACCTTCGAAGGTGTCATAAAACTTCTCCCTCCTAAGCAATACTTCTCATATTTATGAGAAAAACCACCTTATCATATGTCTTCAAAGAGACTATATCATGGGAAAATTCATTGACATAAATGATGCATAGTAGTGTAAGTTACTCGAGCTATGCAAAGGCCAATAAATTGCTAACATTTTGAGAATTATAGACTTTGACTTGAGCCATACAAGTTCTATGTTTTCTTTTTAAAGATTTTTCTCTCTTTTTGCTCTTTGGATTTTTTTACCAACAAAATCCACCTACTAAAGATTTATGATCCGAATCATTTAATCATCTTGTTCCGGGATATGGGGCTCTATGGGCCCATATGTTTATGGTAATTATTGGGAGAAAGCATCGTTGACATGATCTCAGCTTCATTTACAGTGAAAGTTATTGATAGAGGAAGTGAAAACTATAGACGGATTAAGTGCTGACCACAAACACCATATAATTAGATAAATCCACATGCCAAGTGTCCACAGATTATAATCCCAGAACAGCGCGAGATCTACTCAACATCATAATGATTTTTGTTGAGATACCTAATGAAGCTTAGCTCTAGCTTGACATGTCGACCCAACAAGTTATTTGATCTTGCATTATCTTTCTTCAGCTTTCGGACGTATACGACAGACCCGACAGGATCAAACACTAGAGAAAAAAAACAAAATTACGTGGTGAGAGGTGCGACTTTGCACTAGACTAGTGCAAACAGACGAAGTGCTGGATTCGTTGGGACATGTTCCTTCTTCGAGATCGATTCTGACAATATTTCCGCGATATGTTTGGCCCTACACACACTTTGTGCTCAATGGCTTGAAGAGTCCTAGCTACCCAAAACCTAGTTGTTTAGTCAAATGCATCATTATCAATTATAAAAGACAATTTGATATAGAGGTGACTCAAACTTTTCGCATGATTTTGACACTAGACTACTTGTGGGTTTTGATGTATGTGCGGTATTTGGTCAAATACGTTATGCATAATTGTTGCTCTCAATGCCGTTCTTTTCTTTTTCAGTCGTTTAAATCTATTTCATGATAGTGTGTGCACATGAGGAAAGTTTTGGCCTTAATCTCAACCGAATATGATTCCACGATTGTTGGCCCACCTAGTAAATTTTATGGCAATCTAGTGTAAAAACTTCTTTAAGAGACCAATCAATCAGAGATATTTGAGATAATAGAAAATTTAAATTCCAAGGAAAACAATACACTATATACGATATTTCTATGGGAAAAAGAAGGGTCCCGTTGCAAGCCGCCGCCACCTAAATCCATGAACACAAGAGAGAACTCTCTCGTTCAGGCTACGCCTCTCCGATCCTTGCTGTCCGCTGCCATGTGCGCGCACGACATCATTGGACATGTTGGCGATAGTAAAAGCACATCGCAGAACTTCACGTGGCCCTCATAATTCGACGCACATGTCCTTCTCAAGAATCAGAAACCCCCATGAGGTTGAATCGTAATCTTGGACATGTGTCGTGCACGTGAACGCGGCACAGCATGCCGGCCATCTTGGGGTTTGATTGGGTGTCCCTCGCGATGGATATCCTGTTCTTGATTTGTACCTACGAGCGATTGGTCTCGTCAACATCTAGATCTTTCCATTAAAGTTGCATGAACAGGCGTAACTTGTCAAATCGGATTGAGTTGTCACACGATTATTAGGCGTGCATGGTGCAGGACACTTTGGATGTGGTGTTGATAGCGGCGGATCTCATACTACCCACTCATTACAGCTTATTGTTTGTAGGTTAGGCACCATTTAGCGTGCGAAACGTAACTCACCCCGCTCCATCTCACAAGAGACATTTTCAAGAGTCACATCTTCAAGGAGTAACTGGTTAACGAAATTTGTGGCTTATGTGTATCACTTTCGACTCTCGGGAGTCATGCTTTGCTGGCACCCCATATTTCATATACGATGTTACCAATTGTGGGTATTCTTGATGCTGTGATCTTCGACATATTTATGACTTGAGAAAAGGCATGAAAGCATTGATACCACCGTTCTCATGGATTTCTACATCATGTACACATCTCCTGTTATCACTTATCGGTTGTCAGATTTGCACCACTTATCTATAAGAATAAATCTCTCTCTCTCTCTCAGCCTTCATAGACCTATGGCTAACAACCCTGCATGTGAGAGCAACACTTGGGGAATACCCTAGCTAGATGATACTAAAAATATGAAAGCATGATTTGCTTAGTGGGATTTGCTCACCATGGATTGTTGACATTGTTAAATATATATTACGTTATATTGTATATCTTAGGGTTGTATGTATTTACACTTATTCCCTTCCTTGTATTTATATATTTGCCTTGTGCCTAATGAGAATGCATCCATTCCAATTCTCTAAACCTAACATGATATTAGAGCTAGGGTTTTTCTTCATTGTGGCCGTCCGACGTTGTCTTCATTGCGCCTACTTCGTGATCCGTCCAATGTCTTCATTGTGATCCGATCTCCTTCGACTTTGTCTCGATCGATTTGGTCTGTTTTGTCTTTCGCCTCGTTCTCGCAATCGACCTCGGGTTTTGTCTTCTTTACTCATATATCTTCTTGCTTCCACTTTGACTTATCAAACTCAGAATCATTGTTGATAGTAGTGATCGCATTGATGTTAAGTTGGATGGTTCCAGTTATATTATTTGGAAACCCTCTGTGATGGCTGCTCTTGTTTATCGTGATTTATATGAGCATGTTGATGGTGCTCATCATTGTCCTACATCTTTGTCCAATACTGCTAAGCCCATACTTAGTGCTAATCAAATTGCTCAATGTCAATTTGAAATTAAGTCTTGGCATGTTGCTGATTGTAAAGCATGAACAATTTTATTTGGTTCTATTAGCCCTTATCTTCGCCCTCCCACACCCCCCCCCCCCCCCATTTTCTCAAATTGTTAAGATGTATACACAAACAGGTTCTATCAATATTTATCAGCTTATGTAGGAACTTCGTCGTGCCACCTAGGGTGCATGATCTGTTCGTGATTTTTATAATTATATGACGTCTCTTTGGTCTTAACTTGATGTGGTGACTCGTCTAGCATGTCCCACGTGTGTTGGTTGCACTTCTTGTGCTGCATTAAGTTTGAAGATTAGAACAAGTATCGTCTCTTTGAATTCTTGATGCAACTCTCACCAGATTTTGAGGGAGTTCGCAGTCAGATTCTCTATTGTTATCCTGCTCCATCTCTTTCTGATGCAGTCAAGGAACTTTAGGTCATGGAAACTAGACGAGGAATTCTTGGTGCTCCTCCATCTCTAGATCCCTCTGCAGTACTTGCCACTGCATAGCCTGTTTTCCAGTCCAATTCCTCTCAACGTGGTTCCCAGCGTCACTCATCTCAGCATACCTCTTCTTAGCGAGGTTCACGTTTTTTGTGTAACTACTGTAAACAAAATGGGCATTTTGAGGATCGATGTTTTTAGAAGTTGCGTGATCTTTCTGATGGATCCTCGCGCTCAGTTGCACCCGTTCCTTCTCCATCCGTGGACCATGCCACTTCATCCTCATCTTCGGATGATCGTCTTGCTTCTATCGAGGCTTAGCTTTCTAGTTTAGCTCATATTCATTTTGGTTCTTCTGGTGCATCTTCCTCTATTGCTACTGTAGTTGCTGCGCAATCCTTAAGTGATAATTCCTCCTGGATTCTAGACTTTGGTGCTGCTCACCACATGACTGCCTCTGCTCAACATCTCACTCAACAAATTGCACTTAAAAATCCAGAAGGGTTCTTTATAGCTGATGAATCCTGTCTTGTTGCCACTATGCATGGCCACCTTACTATCCTTGGTAGTTTATATGTGCCTAATATCTGGCATATACCAAATTTAGCTCTTAATCTTTTATTTGTTAGGCAACTTGTGATATGGGTTATATTGTGACATTTATCGCTGATTCTTATATTGTGCATGATTATATGAGTGGTCGGACAATTGGCAGGGGTAGTAGATATGGAGGCTTGTATACAATGTAGCAACTTTAGCTTCCCTCACCTCAACCTATTCTTGCCATCCTCGACCTTGACCGTTGCACCGACGTTTGGGTCATATATCTGCATCTCGTTTGCCCTTTCTGCATCAGCAGGGTGTACTTCGGCTTATTCCATAATCTATTATGCGTCATTGTACTAGTTACCTTTTAGCTAAACAATTTGCACCTCCTTTTCTTGTTAGCTCTTTTGTTTCTAATGCTTGTTTTGATTTTGTACGTTCAGATATTTGGGGTCCTGCCCCTCACATTTCTAAAGGTGGTTTTAAGTATTATATATTATTTATCGATGATTATTCTCATTATACTTAGGTTTATTTCATGTGTTCTTGTGTTGAATTTCTCTCTATCTATAAAAATTTTACAACCATGATCTCTACTCAATTCTCTAAAACTTTTAAAGTCTTTCGTTTTGATTCGGGTGGGGAGTATCTCTCTAGAGCTTTTCATTCTTTCTTAACTTCTTAGGGAACCTTACCTCAGTTGTCCTGTCTTGGTGTTCCTACTCAAAATGGTCTTGCTGAGCGAAAACACCATCATATTTTGGATGCTACTCGTGCTCTTCTGTTGTTTAATTCCGTTCCCCCTGAATTTTGGGCTGAAGCACTCTCTCCTGCAGTCTATCTCATAAATCGACTTCCTTCTTTTGTCCTCTCTAAAGCCACCCCTTACCAACTTTTCTTCTTGAAACCACCCACTTATCACCACCTTCGTGTTTTAGGTTGCACGCGCTATGTGCTTCTTTCTTCCGATGAGCTCGCCAAACTCTCCATCAAGTTAGTTTGATGTGCTTTTTTAGGCGACAGCACAAAACATAAAGGCTATAAGTGTTATGATCCCTCTTCATGGCATATCCGTATCTCTTGTAGCGTTTAGTTCTTTGAGCACCTACCATTCTTTTTCGCCTCTTCTAATTCTTCGCAGTCATCTCCATATGTTTTTATGGATTTTCCTCTTGAATCACCTCATGATCCTCCTCTTATGTCTTTTCTATATGACCTAGTGTCACCACATTCTCCTGTTATGCCTCCTCCTTCATTTACTTCACCTGCCACTCCGATGCCTCTTGATGATTCTCGCCCACCGTCCCCTCGACGGAATCATGTCGTTGTCCTCCGGCTAGGTATGTGGCGGCTACATTATAATGAGTTTAGTTCTTTTATGGCAGCTGTCCACACTTTGCAGGAACCGTCACATTATTGTATGGCAGTACGTCAGGTCGAGTGGTGTGACGCTATGTCTGAGGAGTTGTCTACCCTTGAGTGCACTGGTAAGTGGCACCTTGTGCCTCTTCTGCCAGGGAAGTCCTTAATATCTTGTCACTGGATTTACAAAAAAAAGACTCGCTTTGATGGTAGTGTTGGGTGACATAAAATGCGTCTCGTCACATGTGGTTTTGATCAGGAGTATGGGGATTGATTATAAGGAGACCTTTGCTCTTGTTGCCAAAATGACTTCCGTTCACACTCTTCTTGCAAGAGCCTCTATTCGTAATTGGTCTCTATTTCAGCTTGATGTGAAGAATGCTTTTCTTCATGGGGCCATTCAGGAGGAACTTTATATGTAGCCACCTTCGGGTCTTGCTCATTCTCCTGGTCAAGTTTGTCATCTTTGTCGGGCCCTTTATGGTCTCAAACAGGCTCCTCGAGCTTGGTTTGAGCGTTTGACAAATGTTGTTTGGTCAACTGGTTTTATTAAGAGAGAAAATGATCGTGCTATGTTTACTCACACTTCTCCTGCTGGTTGTACAATTCTGCTTATCTATGTTGATAATATGATTATTGCTGGGGATGACTCTACTCATATTGCTTATAGTAAGCAACATCTTCACCGTCAGTTTGCCATGAAGGATTGGGGTTTCTTGCGCTATTTTCTTGGTATTGAGGTTGCTCATAGTCGATGTGGTATTCTTTTCTCCCAGCAGAAGTACATCGCTGATATTCTCGGTCATGTTGAGTTATCTGATAATCGTACCACGGCTATCCTATTGAACTTCATTTCCAACTTCGTCTAGATGATGGTGAGCCTCTGTTTGATGTCACTCACTACCGGACTCTAGTTAGCAGTCTTTTCTATCTTACGACCACTTGTCCTGATATCGCCTATGCTATTCATCTTGTCAATTAGTTTGTAGCGACTCCTCGCACAGTTCATTATGCTAATGTATTCTAGATTCTTCGATATCTTCGTGGTACTATGACACGCTCTGTTTTTCTCCCATTAACTTCCTCACTTGCTCTTAGTGCTTACTCTGATGCTGATTGAGCAGTGGATGTTACTAATCGCAAGTCTATCACTGGATTTTGTGTTGTTCTAGGTGATTCTCTGATTTCTTGGTGTGCCAAGAAGCAGCCTATCGTGTCTCGCTCCTCTACTGAGTCTGAGTATTGTGCTATGGCCAACACTACAGTTGAGATTATTTGGCTTCATCGTCTCCTTGCTGATTTGGGTGTTGCCTCCTCTGCTCCCATTGCTCTTCACTGCGACAACAAGAATGCTATTCACATTGCTACAAATCCGGTCTTTCATGAGCGTACCATGCACATCGACATCGATTGTCACATCACGCGTCCTCAGCTTCATACACGCGTCATTTCTCTTCCTTTTGTAGCCTCTATAGCTCAACTTGTCGATTTCTTCACCAAATCCCTTACATCATAACGTTTTGCTGCTCTTCTTTTCAAACTCTCTTTGGTTGACCCATCTTGAGTTTGAGAAGGGATGTTAGATATATTGTATATATTACATTATATTGTATATCTTAGGGTTGTATATATTTACGCTTATACCGTTCCTTGTATCTATATATTGGCCTTATGCCTAATGAGAAATGCATCAATTCCAATTCTCTAAACCTAACAGACACATGTGCTTGGGATTTCTCATGGACGAAGCTTTTATAGGTACTCTATCTATGGTGACCAACAAGACTTGCCACAAACGAGGCTAAGTGAGATGGATCAGAAGGTTGATTAGGCCGGCTAGAAAGGTTGATTTTAAATAAAGCTATTGAACGGTAAAAGAACAATCATAATCAAATTTAGAAGATGGAGAATCCCTTTGGAAATCAGCAAAACCCTAATTATTAATTTCCCAAGGTTAATAAGCCAAAAATATTTTCTCAACATGATCTTTTCTTAATGGGGAAATAAAGAGCTAAAGAGCGAGCTCTATTAGCGATGGGCAAGACAAACATAAGCTTTCGCCTTTGTTGCTGTTGGGAAAAAGTCACGGAAGAAATTAACTAACCTCTCGATGCACAATAAACGAATTACCGAGAAATGTGAATTGAATCACTAGCAATTGTTGGACGAATTTGCAACGTCACACCGATCCGAATATAATCACGAGGAAAATATTCTTGTTCCATAACATTAATGCCGATCGTCTTCTCAAAGTAACAATGGAATCCTTTTGTGTGTGTTTTTTGAATAAGAGAGGATAACATACGTTTTCTCTTTTGTACGTTGTTTGTCTTATGTTTTGTCTATATAGAGGAAGTTACTTTAACTTCCCTTTAGAAGACAACTCACACTCTTTCAAAGGGTGCTTCTCAGAACACACCCCATCATGGGCAAAACAATGCCACTTAACATTTTCCACTCAAACATGATGGGCTTAATTCTCTATCAAGAATATAAGCCGTTTAACATTATCTACTTTAAAAACAATTCATACTAACAAGAACGCCATGTGACCAATGAGTACACCTGCACTTGGGAGCTCAAATTATGCACATGTTAGGGATAACATAATGGCTATGACTCAAAAAGACAAAATAAGCAAATGATATCTCACATTGCTCCAGACATATTTTGTTACATCTGTCTAAGTATACCTATCCTTTAAAAGTTATACTTGACCATTCTCATAACACCATATATTTACAATTATTTCCGAAGCCACAATAGGCAAAATAATTGGTCAACCAGTAAACACATTTGATAGATATAAAATAACAATAGTCTTCCTTCGTACTCATGTCTCTCTATTTCAGAATAACTACTTTCCTAGACACATCCTATAAAGTTATATTTATTCATGACCGCTGGTAACATGTCAAAGTAGCAGCATTACTCTGTTACTTTGAGAACATAGTCAGCAGTAACATAGGTAACAAAACAAGGTAATCAATTCATAAATTATTTCAAGGACTCACACAATGAGTAAATAGGGATAATTTCATTCACCTTCCTTATCGGTTGAATAAACAACACATGTAGTATGAATTACATACTATAGTGGATTTCTCTTTCTATAAAAGCGTATATCATTTATAAAACATATCCACTATATGGATCTTAGCCTAAACATAGTCACATGCTTCTCACGTACATATGTTAAGCTCGAGTGCAATATCAGCTTGCTTTCTACATCGCCTGATTAAGTACTCGCATCCGGCTTCCATCAAGCATACATGATTGTGAGACTATCATGTTTAGTCATATCACATATAATCAAAGACCTCATCTTAATCCTAATCAAGGCGATGTAAAATTGTATTATGTATTAAATTTGCTCTTCTAGCATTTGTAGTACATATCGTCTCATCTCAACCCGCTTAATATAGTATTTGAGGTGATTGCTCGTGTGAGTAAGCCAATTATTGCCTGGTGACATACCTTTCAACAATATATGTGTATTTGTGCTAGTCTCATAACATTATACTAATTGATAAAGCATCAATTCATTAAAAGAAAAATAAGTACAATACACACTCACATAAGCCAATGATCCTCAATAATATTACACATCACATTCTATGTAACCCTAGAGATATCATGTGGGTTAAGAACACGTCTCTAAAAACAGCCTTCATGAATGGATCAACAACCATTCTGTTCATAGAAATATATTTTAAGACCACTTTTGTCTACGCTATTATATCTCTAATGAAGTTATTTTTTATGTCAATGTGCTTCGTCCTACCATAATACTTATGATCTTTCACATAGGCAATGGCTGCTTGACTATCATAATAAACTTCACTGATCTTGGAATGTCAGTGATAATAGCTAAATTTTCAAAGAAACATTTTAGCCATACTGCTTCTTACGCTACAACAGAGTATGCAATAAATTCTCCCTCCATTGTAAACGAAGCTGTGCATGTCTGTTTCTTGCTACTCCAAGAAATTGCATCACCATTAAATAAGAACACATATCTAGATGTCGATTTACGCTCATCCAAGTCTCCTCCCCTGTTAGCATATGAGTAACCCATTAATCGTAAATCGTTCCCTTGAAAAAAAAAAAGTTGATAGTCTATTATGCCTTTCAAGTATCTCAAGATCCTCTTAACTGCTTTCCAATGTGCTTGACCAGGATTTGACTATAATCGGCTCACTAACCCCATGACATAACATATGTTGGGTCGAGTACACATCATAACATACATCAAACTTCCGACTGCACTAAAGTAAGGAACAGTTTCCATTTCTTTCTTTTCTTCTGGAGTCTTAGGACACATTTTAGAACTTAAGCCTTCGCCTTGCATGATGGAGGTATCAATGGGATTACGATGTTGTATAATAAAACGTTCAAGAATCTTCATTATATAATATTCTTGTGGCAAAGCAAGGAGTTTCCCTGTTCAATCTATTTCAATCTTAACTCCCAATATATAAGCAACTTCTCCTATGTCCTTCATTTCAAAATTAAAGGACAACTATTCTTTTATGGTGATAACCAAAACCTTCTCATTCCCAGCTAACAAATATCATTCACATAGAGTGACAAAATTACAAATTTATCCTCATACCATTTGACATACCCATAGTGATCTTCTTCAATCATCGTAAATCCATAAGAAGTAATGGCTCGATGAAAACGAAAGTACCAATGTCTAGATGATTACTTAAGGCCATATTTTGAACGATGAAGTTTGCAAACTTTGTGCTTCTGACCTTTAGCTATGAAACCTATCAGTTGTTTTATATATATTTCCTCATTTAGTTCTCCATTTAGAAATGTTGTTTGTATATCCATTTGATGTAATTCCTAGTCTAAATTTGCAGAAATAGCTCGAGTAAGACGTATCGAGACAAACCTTACAACTGGTGAAAAAGTTTCCTCATAGTCTATACCATCTTGTTGAGTATAGCCCTTCATCACAAGACGAGCCTTATACTTTTCAACAGACTCCTCCGCCCGACGCTTGATTTTGAAAACCTATTTATTTCCAATAGCCTTGCGTTAGGGTGGTAGATCAACCAAGTCCCAAACATGGTTTGCTCTCATAGACTCCATTTCATCTTCCAAAGCTTTTCTTCATTCTTCCTTGTCAGTAAATGAGAGAGCCTCTTCAATTGTCTTAGGCTTTGGATCGTCGTGTGACAATCATAAATGCTTCCCCTTCAATCTTAAAACGACGACAGGTAATACTTTTACGATTACTTTTACGTGACTGAACTCCTTGTGGATTCTGTTCACTAGGTGATGCGACAGTCCCACTAGGTTTAGTGTGTTGAGGTAAATTTCTATTTTCCTCAACAACATTATTGGGTATGTTATTAGGATTTTCCATATCATATAATTGAAAATCATTATCAATCTCATTTCTACTAAGAAAATCATCATTCTCATTTCTACTAGGAAAATCGTTTTCCAAGAACATGATATCTCGTGACTCCATTTCTGTTACACTTCTATCATATTGTTCACCTATGAACACATACTCTTTAGAGTGTTCGGAGTATCTTATGAAGATATATTTCTTCCCACTTGGACCTAATTTTTCATATTTATGGAAAGAATCATGAAGATATACTGCACAACCCCAAGGTTGTAGGTTACTTAAGTCTGGTTTCCTACCGGTCCATAATTCATAAGGAGTGAAAGTGATTGACTTAGAGGGCACACAATTAAGTATTATTGTAGTAGTAAAAAACGCATCTCCCTAATCGGAGATAGGTAGATTTGCATGTGCCATCATAGACCTAACAATTTTTAACAGAGTTCTATCCCTTCTCTCAGCAACTCCATTTTGTTGCAAAGTACCAAGAATAGTCAAATGTCTTATAATCCCCTTTTCATCACAAAGAAACTTGAATTGTTCCGATAGATATTCACGTTCGCGATCAATTCTCAAAACCTTTATTGTTTTGTTTAACTAATTCTCTACCAAAATCATATATCATCTAAAGCAATCTAATGCTTCTGATTTATGGGAAATCATAAAAACGTAATCGAAATACATGAAGTCATCTATAAAAGTGATGAAATATGAGGCTTTATGCCTTGCCCTCACATTTAATGGACCACAAATGTCAAAATATACAAGCTGTAAAGGAAATTCAGCTTTGATTCCTTTACCAAATGATTTTCTAGTTATTTTTTCTACTAGACAATGTTCACATATGGGTTGTTCAATCTTAGCAAGTGACCTTAAAAGGCCTTCTGTAGCTAATCTATTCATTCTTTGCAACCCAATGTGACCTAATCTAGCATGCCAAATATTTGCATCAACTTTCACATTATTAGAAGACGCAATCAAAGAAAAACAACCATCATCATTAACATTAAATATATCATAGTCAATGTCTAACACCATAAAATCATTCAGTACATGACCAAAACCATAATAAATTGTTCCAAACTTAATATCAACACAACCACCATAGAAATTCAAAACACAACCCAAGCTAAGAAGAACAACTACAAAGACTAAGTTCTGCAAAATATCAAGAGCATAGAGGATATCATGTAGGATATCATGTAGGAATAGACTTCAACCACGTAAATTTAATTTACATGTGCCAATGCCCTTCACTTTAATTCTTGAGTTATTTCCAACATATATCCATCTACTTCTAGATTGTATCCAACAATACTCCATAAATGCTCCTCCGTCTCTAGTTATATGGTCTATGGCTCCTGAGTCTATCATCCACATAAAATGAGATTCAGTAAGCATTACAATGCTAAAAACGAAAACATTACTCAAAGTAATAGAGTAATTTGGTACCTCTTTCGGCCTAGTACATTCACGAGCAAAGTGACCTAGCTTGCCGCAATTGTAGCATTTCATATTGGCCTTGTCTTTCTTCCCACCACGCTTCTTGCAACGGAGGGTTTTTGCTCTTTTGGGCTCCTGACCAATCTCATTTCCTTTGTTGTTGAATCTTTTACACTTGAAGCTCGAAACTTAGTGCGAACCAGATTCAGCAAAATAAACATGTGTAGAGGATCTCGCAATCTCTAGGCGCTCATCCTTTAATTCCAAATGACGCGCTATATCGTCAAAAGTTACGATATTCTCATTGTGCGTCATGTTAATTTTCATATGCTCCCAATTGTTAGAAAGTGACCTTATAACAGCATGAACTTGCTGTTCATCAGTTAATGTATGACCTACTGTCTTTAGGTCTCGTATCATGTTTGACATCTCTCGAAGATGCTTCCTCTTTGTTTGATTTTGGCGCTTTTGGAATGTGTCAAACTTGATAATGAGCCTTCTCAATTTTGTGGTAGACGTACCTCTAAACTTGTTTTTCAGCGCAGCCTACATTCCTTGAGCGTTATCAAACCTTTTAAACTCATACATAAAATCATCTTGCATACAACTCAGCGATGTAATGTGAGTAATGATATTTTTCTTTTTTTAAGCTTGATAAGTTTCATGATCTCTTTTGTTCTGAGCAGAAGTTTCATGCTAAGGTTCAACCATAGTGTGTTCCCCAAAACTTCTTGCTCTTCAAGGATGTATTGAACCTTTCGGTGCCATATATCAAAATTGTCACCGTTCAATTTCCCACCCTTGTTAAGGTCAGCCACAATGGTCTTAGATGCTGAAGCCATAATCAATGACAGCTACACATTGACATAATAAACACAGAATGAGTACTAACACATCTTTCACATTAACACACATATTTATTTTGCATTAAAGACAAACAAAATTAATGATAATTTGACAAAAGACATTGAAATGAAGTTCACTATGTTCCCAATCAGCTTCTATGTTACGATTGTCTACTATCATCAATTTTGTTTAATTTGCACAAAATTTAAGTTCTAGGTGAGCATTCCTTTGAATTCTACTAACTTATGAACTCCACTTGAAAAGATGGTTATAATACATTATGCAAGGATCACATTCTCTCATACAATTATAGAGAACAACATGATGTTAACCAAAGTACAAGTAATTCAAGCATCATCTATAATCAAATGCGGAATACAAAAAATTAAATAGCTGTCGCAACCTAAAATTCTCAAGCTAACGGATTGTTAAAACTAAACTTAACTCGAGCCCTCCCAAGGCCTACCAATTCGCAATTTTGGATTTAACTTTTTGCCATGTAAAAGTTTTTATACTTTGAGTTGTCATTAATCTATTTGTGATAGGTCGATTAGAAACCTAGATAAAACATAGGGAAATATGTTTTATTCTTATGAACCAGATATTCTAAACTCAAGGACTTGATTACGCTAGATTTAGTCTAACGCCATTTCGGTACCTTTTCTTTTCAAAAAAATGTATGTGCAGGCAGTTTGAATCTATTTTATTACTTAATCACTAACATGTGAGGTGTTCATGCGAGTGCGCAAACCACCAATTTAACACCCAAGAAAACAATAAATAAATTGCAAGATTAAGAGAAAGACGTATCTTAGAGCAACGCAAGCATCTATATTGCTAATAGAAAATCATACAAACAATCGTACTATGATTTCTAATTAACAAAGTAAGGCATTCAAGATGTTCTTTAGGGTTTACGCTTTATTAAAATGCAAACTAACCTATATGCAATGACGTGCAAAAAATGACATGTGATTAATACAACCTAGCATGCGAACTATATGTCATGCAACAACGTGACCTAATTTTAATGACGGACAAATGATTTATTTTTTATATTTTTCCAATGAAATTCAGAATCTAAATATCCTAAATAATCCACAAAGATTAAAGCAATTTCTAATTTAAACTAGGAAATATGCTACTTTAAATCCCAATTTAAATCAAATAATTATCTTACTCTCTTGGATATATTTAGGATTCTTTAAGCATGCAAACTTTTAATTTAAATTTTAACTAACATATTTTTGGATTTCTTTATTTAAAAAAAAAGAAAGTAATCAAATAAAGATAACAATTGCACTCAAACAATCCACGCAATCCGTAAGATTTTTCTTATCAAATTTGGATTAGGAAAAACAATTAAACTAACGATCATATCTATAGGATTGTAGATATCGACGGAAAGTTAATTATTCGAATTTGGAAAGCGAATAAAATCTATTATCATATCCAAATGATTATGGATAAGATAACGATTTTCCATATCGTCGCTTATCGTACCTTAGGGATAAGGACGGATAGTCGTCCAGATACTTTGCCAAATTAGGAATGATTCCTAATTTTGGGTTTTTTTCGAATATTACGGATACCACGAAATTATCCTAAGATATCTGGCTATCCACCAAATATTTACGAAATATTTAAAATATTCAAACTGAGAATTTAAATATTTTGAAAATATACCAAATAGAGATTTTTACCTGATTTGTGGATTACTTTCCAAATTTAAATCATTGGCAGATCGGGATCACGGAATGGCCAATGGTGGGTTTGGTTCGCAGAAGTGCTCAACAGGTAATTATTAGAACTCTCAGTGCATTAGTGATGGCTTGACCAGTCACGAGAACAGGGCACTTGGGTCTACAAAACAAAGCAACATGCAAAAATGTTGTTATGGTTGAACATAGAGCATCAGAATCACTACAAGTTGTCTAGTAGTGAGGCGGCAAAAGGATCAGCATGCTGGAAGTGCTGCTTCATGGTGGGGACTCGCCGGAAGAATGGGAACCATGAACTACCGGGAGAGAAATTGGGCGTCCGCCAATGGAACCATGGTACAGCAGCAAGGAACGTTGATATGGGTAGGAATTCACTGGTGGTGTGACGTCAGTAATAAGATCACTAGGCGGCACGTTGACGGCGTTGGGAAGTGCGGCTAAAACGATGTCGGGCAGAACCGCTATGAGAAGGGGTAGCAGGATCGTCATGGGACAGAACAACGATGTCGATGAACACAAGCGACGACAAACAGGTCATGGCTGCGAGGAGGGTGACCTGGCCACTTAAGGTGTCGTAGCCACGGCTTGACCGCAAAATCACTTCTTTCTTCTTCATAAGGTATATGTCTTTTCGTGAAAAGCTCCCATAGATGAAGACAATTCTCTTTCTTGCGTGTATCTTAGTGTGAATAATGCTATTGATCGGAAGAGAGAAGAAAAGAGCCCCCTTCTTTTTTGTACGTGACCCCTTTTATAGGTAGGGAAGACTTGGACTTTTAAGGAAAGAGAGTAAATCTACTTTTCTCTTATGAGTATTTTAGAATATATTATATTTTAACTCCTTCCTATTACCGTGGCCTTTTCTTTCTGTTCAGGCCAATGGATGCATGAAGACCACCTTGATATTGATAAGAATATATGCCCCTATATTGACCAGATTTTACTTTCCCCTTCTATCTTCTTTATATTGTTTCCCCTTAGAACGGAGATGCAAACTGATTCTCCTCCCTTTTCCTTTTATTTCCTTCCTTACCCTTAACCAAGAGGATCACCGCCTCAAGTATTCGAAAGATTGTGCCTATGTGCTTAATTCAATTAATTCTATTTCATAGACCCAAACAAACTAATTGGGCTCAAAAACCCCATCCGCACCAGTTCAATAAATGTGTAAACTATATCGGTCTAATTAACTATTAATGAAATGCTCATAATATCTATATGCAATTTAACTAATTTTTTTTGTCTAGGGACCCGGATTAATTCCTAATTTTTTTATGCAACGAATGACTGACTGGATCATTAAAATTTAGGTGTCGACAATAACGATCTCCAACCATTGTTTGAGTTTGCTCAAAACTAAAATTGCAAGCACGTTAAATCTTATATACATTCCATCCATAAACCATGCTCTACACAATCTATATGTGGTCATTTACATATAAGCTAGCTTTGTATTTCCAAAACCAGAGAGAAATATAGATAAAATGCAATAATACCAAAAAAAATATGCATATTTAGAGTTTTGTACATATTTTCATACCCTTAAAAGCTTCAAACATGTAAAATAACTATACCATAATGTAGATCATTTTAATACGAACACAACGGTACCAATCACACTCCAATTGGACCTCCCACGCGCCCATATGCACTGCCTAAGTGTGCAGCGCATGTAGCGCACGCACAGGGGGTCCAACTGGTTCTTACGCCGGTCTTACCAATTAGACTGGTTCAATCGTTGACTAGTTCGACCGTTGACCGGTTCGATCATTGACCAGTCAACGGGTCGGATCATAGGTCGGTCGGGTTGTCGGGTTCCCGATTCTGGTAGCTAACATCAACCAGGGGTGCCTGTACATGTGGCATACACGCCCGTTCGTGAGGCGTGTGCCGCACATGCGTTGGGCAATCCCAGCACGTGGCCACACTTGGGAGTGTGGCCGCCGACATAGCAGCTTGCAGCCGCACGTGGGGGCATGGGCGGCTCCCCCTAGAGGCTTTTGACCCGCCATTTGGTTCATCTCAATGAGATCTTTCATCCCACATGATCAAAATAATTTTTCATCGGAAAATTTTTTGGGAAAAAAAGGCCAAACAGAATGGTCACCGACAAACTCAAGACTCGATTTTCGTACCTGGTTCATATTGAACATCATTGCTGTAATTTCATTGCATTCACCATGCAGACGGCTTGGAAATCAATTGGCTACATAATTTCCTTATTGAACAACGAGCAAAAACTCAACAGAAAAACAAGATAGAGATCATAATGCACGCTTTGATACCAATGTTACGAAAAAGTCGTGGAAGAAATTGACTAATCTCTCGATGCACAATAAACGAATTACCTAGGAATGTGAATTGAATCACTAGTGATTGTTGGCCGAATCTGCAACATCACACTGATCCAAATATAATCACGAGAAAAATATTATTATTCCACAGTGTTAATGTCAATCGTCTTCTCAAAGTAGCAATGGAATCCTTTTATGTGTGTTTTCTGAATGGGAGAGGATAACATACGTTTTCTCTTATGTACATTGTCTATCCTATGTTTTCTCTATATAGTAGAAGTTAGTTTGACTTCCCTTTAGAAGACAACTCACACCCTTTTAAAGGATGCCTTTCATAGCACATCCCATCATGGGCGAAACAGTGTCACCTGACAGTTGCAACAGCGGTGGTTATGATCTTCGAATATGTTGGGTTGTCTGCCCCATGATTGCATTTTACATGTCAAGGTTTAAGCCGGAAAGTTTATGGAGGTTGCCTCAAAAGCCATAATCACAAGGTAAAAGTTGGGGAAGTAGTCTTTGCTTTTCGATTTTACTGTTTGGCTTTCGTCGAATTTTTGAGCTCGAACAAGTTGAATTGAATATTGGAAGCTAAAACTAGAAGTAATGGGTTAAAGTGGGTTCCCAAATGCCCTATAAACTATCACATTGCAATTAGCGCTGTATGACATGATCATTGAAAGGATAGTGACGTTAGAAATGCTAGGTGTGATAATGAGACGGCAAACTGCTACATGCGTTGGGTTGTCTGCCCCATGATTACATTTACATTAAATATTTTTTGTCTTGTGGCAATATGTGCCAAGCGGCTATTTACATGAAATAAAGAAGAATACACTTTCTCTATCTTCAATCGTGTCGTGTACATGGTGCTCCATATTTCAAATTATAGGGTATGTTTGAATGATTTTTGACTTTTTAGCGATTAAGCTTTGACTTTTATTTAATATTGAACAACGAATATTAAATTTCTATCCATGTGGACTAATAGCTTCTTACTTTTAATAAAAGAAAGGCCAAACAGGTTTTAAGCACAATTTAATAACAAGTTACCTTTTTTAAGTTTTCCCAAACAAATATCATAGTATATCCCTCGTTTCTGTAGACGAAGAACATGATGCTCTTAGTCGATTATTTGCCCTTTAAGTCAAATTTCAATTGCTAAAAGCTCCAAACTAAATTAGCGTGAAAAGGACAATTTATTCCAAGTAATGCTAAATTTACGGATACGCATTCTTTTCAGAACTAGGACGTCTAAATGAATTCGTTAAGGCGAAACCATTATCTACGAATCACCAGTCACGAACCCTTATTACTCTTAAGGGTCGTTTTTGAATATCAGAGTCCTAAGACTCGTAAGTCGTAACCCTTTCCCTATTAGGAGGCTGTCGGTCTTGAATATATCAAAGCTATTTCGTACTAGGATTCACCTACAGATTATTTTCATCTATAAAACAATTCAACTTTGAATACCCCGAGTAAAAACCATGACATCTTTGACAAATATTACATCAAAAAGGTTACAATTCTAATCAAGAACTTATCAAGACCATGTGTATATCCTTTGGGACGTACAAGAAGTGTGTGATTAGAAACCCATCAGTGGTGGCTATGCAAGGGGTCCCAAAGTATGAGAAGAGGAACCGCGGCGGGGAAGACAAGCACGTCTTGGCGTGGATTCAGGGGGAGAAACTCCAAGTGTTCCAACCGGGGGCGTCCATCAAAGTGTGGAGCAGGGACTATTGTAGTAAGCCTGCAAGGATCTACGTCTACCCCGGGATATCGGGCGATTTCCCTTGTCACTCCATCGATAGGCGCAATCAATCCCGTCGGTTGAATAGCAAGCGCAAAATAAATGTCACTAAGGACGGCACTGTGGTTTGTTATGATTTTGAATGAAATCTCTTGTTTCTAATTGCATACAATCTTGTTCTGGACACCCTTCTTTTGTGTTACTTTAGACTGCTGTTTAAGATTGTACCAAAGGAGGACGCAAAAGTTCAAAGTAAACTATGTTTCCGTCCCCATGGAACCTCTGACCGCTCTTTTGCTTTTGCATACGTTCTTGTTTAATTCATTGATTATTGGGGAAAAGTATCGAAAAAGTCTTAAATCTATTGCATTGGTACCAATTCAGTTCTAAACCTTTCAATTTGACCAATTTAATCCTAAACCTTTTCACATTAGTATCAATTCAGTTAATCCAGCCAATTTAGGCCGAAAATCACTGACTTGGATACCGGTCATCCTACGTGGCACGGCCAGCGCTGACGTGAATAATTTTTAAATTTTTTAATAATTTTTTTCCCTTCCTTCTCCTTTGGAAAAAAGGAAAAAAATTCAAAATTCAAAAAATTATTAAAAAATTATTAAAAATTGTCCAAGTTAGCGCCGGCCATGCCACGTATGACAGTTGGCATCCACATCAGCGATTTCCAGCCTAAATTGGGCGGATGGACTGAATTAATACCAATGTGAAAATGTTTAGAACTAAATTGGTCCATTTGAAAGGTTTATGACTAAATTGGTACCAATACAATAGGTTTAGGACTTGGTACTTTTCCCTTGATTATTGATGATTTCTCTTTTTGCCTAATAGCAATCGTGCATGGATTTTGGTTCATTCTTTTGCAAGTGTATTTCAATGTTTTTTTTATAAAAAAATTTTGGCCAATAGGCTTTTGAATTTGGATCCATGCATTTGGGTGGCAAGAATCGTATTCGATTCCCGTTGAGGCAAGTTTTTAACGAGCGGAAACTGTGCGGTAAAAATCGACATCTTTAATTAGTCCTTTGGAAGGCCATCACATTAACTTGGAGAGACTCGTAGATTGAATACTTTGAGCTTGATTCCTCTCCTAATGAGATGTCCCTGTTTTCCTTTAATTGTACAGTTTGCTGCCGGACAAGAAGTCCTGAATAATTGGGCCTGCCTTCAGGAGAAATTTGGAGTCTTCCCATGATGTGATCAAAGCTGAAAAAGCCTTCAAAGGTAAGAATCTTGGGAATCACCTCAAAGAAGAAGGATTTGGTCTGGGAAAAGAACATTCATATCATTTAAGATCAAAGTGTCATTGAGTGGTAAACCGATGAGTCTTGAACCATATCAGCAAAAACAGGTCCTTGAAGCATGTTTCTGGAGGGGACCTCTCGTGGACGTAATTAGAAATGGATGCACCGAATCGGAACAGATTAAGACGTATATTCCAAACGATGCATGAATAGGGCACTCGCATACGATTGTCTGGTTATGGATGGAGAAAAAAAGGAGCGAATTGGCCTTCAACTAATGACAAGGAAAAGAATAAAACCTGATTATAACCGAAAGAGACAGAGAACTGAGCCGGTTTAGCACCTCGTCTCTTGATACCGGAGGGATATCGGCAATCAACACTCTTTCAACTAGCAGTCATAGTCATCTAGCCATACGTTTTAGAGGAATAAAGAAGCCCAATTACAGATTTCTATTCCACATCATTCCTTCCCCACCGAAGTGATATATGCCAGAGTATATGCATATCGGCTCAGCACAGGGTCCGAGCTAAGGTTTCATGAGTTCTCAGCTTGTGAAAAATGGCAATTGAAAGGATCTTTAAAACCGCCGTGCTGGTTCAGTTCTATTGTAATGGAGTCTAAAGAGGACATAGACATATGCAGCTTACACTGTGCCAGCAAGCATGAAAGCCTTGTACACAATGCACCTGACCAAATCAGGACCACCCCATGAATCCTCAAGCTCTCTCACTACACCTTCGGATAACAAATCGACACCTTGTTCCTTAGCTGTAGCAACTGCGGACCATGACCGTAACATCCTCAAGAACCCTTCGAAAGAGAGCTGCTTTGGTATATCCAGAGGGAATGGCTCGCTTTCGCATCCCAAGCCTACATTTTTGAATGGGAAAGGCAGGTTCTTGTAACCATCGAATACGTGCTTTATGTTGGGGTCCCGAAAGGGCAGCGTAGTGTCATGGAAGCGTTTCATGACCGGATCAAACGTAGGGCTCACTTCAACGTCATTGTAGCACCACACTGCAATCACACCTCCTGGCTTCCGGAGCAGATGGGTCGCGAGGGAGTAGAAATTGGGTAGGTCGAACCAGTGCACCGCTTGAGCCACCGTAATCAAATCCACCGAATTTTCACCTCCAATTAGGGTCACGATTTCGTCGTTGGAGATGGGTATTGGGGTGTGGACATAGCGGACTCTTGGATGCTGCATTGCACATTTTAGCTGGGCTGCGCTCACATCAGTGGCGATCACCTGGTCGTAGTGCTCGGCTACCTAATTTACAAGCAAGTGCAGGGTCTATGAACAGAGTTGCAACTGGCAAGAACAATCTGGTAGTAATGACAGAAGTTGAGCTTTGAATTGGTGAAAGATCAATCATCATAGAGCAAAGAGAAGGAAAGAGAAGCCCATTTGACAAAAATACAAAAGGGAAAAGAAGCTTGGAAGACACCGAAACAGGGGCTGAACTTCAGTTTCAAAGATCAGATTCAAACCAACACAAATGATTTGAGACAAATTAAGTGGAACTGGAGGATTTCCACCTTAAGTTAGTGATTAGTAAGCAGTACCCAGCCAATCCTAGCCCCAAACAAAATCAAATAGAATAAATCAACTCTCAGTATCAATGCGAAGAGTAAAAAGCAGAGTATCTGAGGATTCAGGTAACTGTTGAAGCGAAGCGAAGTCCTAAAATTCACCCAGGATGAGCTAATCTCACTCATTCTCGACACCTCATGTCTACTCAAGTTCCTCCGAAAGCAAAAAGAAATGAAAATGTTCATACAAGATGAGTACGCGAATGAATGATTCTCCTCAAAATCCCTCTTCAGCGAGACTTGCATTTGACATGTACTGTTCATAAAAAAGTTTCGCATTTCGCAAGATCTGCGATCACATCTGGTCGACCCAATTTCTTTTTTTGGAAAATCCAGAAGATCTGCTCACAACGTCACGGTTCCCGATCAAATGTCGGGTTCCATTGTATTAAGACAAAACATTCAACTTGCTACTAATCTTGCACAGAGAGAGAGAGAGAGAGAGGACTGACGCCGAGGGCAGCTTGGCCGTTGCCGGTGCCGACGTCCCAGGCGAGGGAGTGAAGAGGAGTGCGAGAAGCGAGCACAGAGTACCAGTGCGCCGGGTACGTCGGACGAGCGTCCACGTAGATGTCCGCTTGCTTGTCGAACAGACCCACCATCTCGTCCCGATCTGCCTCTGCTTGCGTTCTTCTTTGCCTTGGGTCCTTAGTTTGCTGCTTTTTGTTCACTGCACTCCCCAGTATTAATAAACTTTAAACTTGCCCAACATTTGAAAAAGGAAAAGTTAGGAACAACTAGCAAATGATGCAATTTCGTAATATCATTTCCTCTGCATTTTAATTGTGCTTTTTAATCATTGCAATATAGTTCATATCTATTTAAGCTGCGTTCGATGATCCGAATTTTGATTATGATAAATAGGAACTTGATTTTAGGCCTTTCTAACCGTCAGTGATGTTGGCTCGTTGTAAAAAGCTTCTCTCCAGGCTTCACATATTTTGAATTTGAACCCATTTGCCATAAAAAACGCGAATGGGCAACTTCTCCATAAGTGGAGCTTTCAATTTATAATCAATAAAATCGATGGACTTAAAAATAATAAGGTGGAGGACATTCTGATCACAAAGGTACCTTTTCACATGTTTGAGTTTGACCCCATTTGCCATCAAATAAACAAGGATTAATATTACGAAAAACTATAAATTTATATATCTATGATAATTTTATTCTGAACTATTTTTTTTACCACAAAAAACTTCAAATTTATACACTTGTGATAAATTTACTTCAAATTATTTTTTTTACTATAAAAAACCCTAAATTGGTACGCTTTTGACAATTTTACTCCTAATTAATTTTTTGATCACTAAAAACCTCAAACTGATATATTTGTGATAAATTTACCCTCCGTTAGTGTCCGTTAAATTGAATTAATATCACGAAAAATCACAAATTTGTAAACTCGTGACAAAAAAAAGGGGTAAAACCAAAACCGGTACAACTATCAATTACCACGTGTCATTAAACTTAGAATTTGACAGTAAAATTTAATGGAAACTAACGGATAGTAAATTTATCATAGGTGTACCAGTTGGGGGTTTTTGGTAGTAAAAAAATTAGTTCGGGGATAAAATTGTCATAGGTATACCAGTGTGAAGTTTTTTTGTGGTCAAAAAAATAGTTCGGGGCAAAGTTGTCATAGATGTAATAATTTTGAGTTTTTCGTGGTTAAAAAAATAGTTCGGGGTAAAATTGTTACAGGTATACTAGTTTGGAGTTTGTCGGGATATTAACCCAATAAACAAACACATAAAGATGCACCTTTATTGGCACCTTAATTTTTATTGACAAAATCAAACATACATTACAAAAAAAAGGAAAAGAAAAATTGAGAAATTAGCAATAAAAGGCTAATAAAAAGTTCTGGCAACCGAGGAATCGCCATAGCTAGAGCTTCAACGGAAGAGTGGCGCCGCCTCCCGGTTGCATTTTCTGGAGCGCTGCAAAACTTTCTGGAGAATAGCGCCTTTTCACTCTCCCTCTCCCTACTCGCTTCAGCCTTCCTTCGCCTTCAATTTCCGCTGGCTTCGTTCTGACTTTTCAATTCACTTTGATGATTTAAAGAACAATAAAAGATCGAAACTGACCTCTCTCTCATTCCTCATCTTTTTCCTCTTGTGAAGAAGAAGAGGAATCTGGCAAGACATCCGAGAGAGAAAGAGATCGTCCTTCCGCTAACTCCTGTTTTGCCCTTGATTCAAGATCAAGAACAAGTTCCGTCTCCGACTCATTGCGGTTCACCATTACCGAGCCGCGCCCGATTCCTTTTATTCTGCCGTGTTCTTCAGTCGGCATGTCCGAAGCTGCTCGAAACTGATTAATTCTCCTTTCGTCGACTCCGATCATCAACATTGGCACTTCCTAAAGTTCTTGTAACCGATTTGATCACCAATCGCAGAATTTTTATGTGTCCTTGTAATTGCCTTTTCTAATTGGTCTCCACCTTATTATTTTTAAAGCCATCAACTTTATTGATTATAAAGTGGGGAAAATTACCAAAAAAAAAAAAAATCCTAAAACATATTGTATGTATGCCAATTCAATCCTAAATTTTTCAATTTGACTAATTTAGTTATAAACCTTTTGACACTTTGTCAATGTACTTCTTCCGGCTAATTATGAATGAAAATTGCTAACGATGATGGACGCAGTCCTACATGGCACGTTCGACACTGACGTGAATAATTTTGCAATTTTTTTATTTTTTTATATTTTTTCCATTGTGGTAGGCAAGAGTCGACAGGGCCTGACTGCTAGCGAGGGCGCGAAGACCCTCCCCAGATCTTAGTGAGGGTTGCCTCGCTTGTGACTGGCGAAGGCTGTGTATCTTGTTAGCGGCTGACCGTGCCAAGTAGAACGGCGTCTACATTAGCAATTTCCGACCAAAATTACCCATAAAGTCTATATTGACAAAATCATCAGAATGTTCAGATTAAAATTTGTCAAATTGAAAGGTTTAAAATTAAATTAATATCTGGTCAACAAACTAAATGGTAACTTCGATCTCGAACTTTTTATGAAAGAATTCCCTAAACACCCGTGCCTACATCTCTGTTGCTAATATAGCGAATCCCCCAGTTAACTATTTCTAACTTCCCAATTTGAATTCAACATAATCATCAAGCATTCTATACAGATCACTCATCTTTCCAGCTTAATAACAATCTATGTTTGTATTCTCAAAACGATCATGTCTTTGCACATTATTTTTTCTACCATATTATAGGCTTGTCCATCAAACCAAGGACCGTGCATTATAACAATAAATGACGTAAAGTCAATGTATCGATCTTTGAAATATATCGGCCGCAAGTTGATTACTGCCACCTATAAGATGACAACAAATCATTTTGTGGATCTCAGCTTCATTTTTTATGAAAGTTATTGATGTAGGAAATGAGAACTATAGACGGATTAAGTACTGACCACAAATACCGAATGCTTAGAACAAATCCATCCGCCACGTATGCACAGATTATATTCCCATAATAGCGCGAGATCTGCACAACTCTGATTATTTTTGTTAAGATGCCTAATTAAGCTATAGCTCACATGTCGACCCAACAACTCTGTTTGATCTCGCATTGTTTTTCTTTGGCTTTTGGATGTACACGACGAACACGACAGTATCAAACAGAACAAAAGACAAAAGTTGCACAATGAGAAGTGCGACTTTGGACTAGACTAATGCAAACAGACGAAGTGCAAGATTTGTTGGGACATGTTCCTCGTTTGCGATCGATCCTGACAATAATTCCGGGATATGTTTGGCCCTACACACACTTGTGCTCGTAGGCCTCGAAGAGTCCTAGCTAGCCAAAACTTAACAACAGTGCATCTGGTTTAGTCGAATGCATCATTATCATTATAATAGACAATTTAATGTAGAGGTTACTCTTAACTTCTCACGATTTTGACACTAAACTATTGCGGATTTTGTTGTGCGTGTGTGAGATATTTGTTTAGAGACGTTTTGCACAATCTTTGCTCTCAGTGTTATGCTATTCTTATTCAGTTGTGTAAATCTATTTCCGTATGATAATGTGTGTACGCGAGAAATGTGTTGGTGTTAATCTCAAGGAATGTCATCCCACAATGTTTTAGTTGCGTAATTAGAATTTTTATATGGCCATTTTGTTGGCCGATCTAGTAACCATGGCAATCTAGCATAAAACTTTTTAAAGAGACAATAAATCGGAGATATTTTTTTATAGGTCTAAAAATAGTGAATGTCATTCGTTTAGAAGAGTTTTCGCGAATACAAGTTCAAAACTTTAGCGCAAATCAAATCTTAAAGGGCTTAAAAGGGGTAGAGAGTCTAATTGCTACGCAAGCTTTTCTTTTGTTGGGCTTTGACGATCTAGTCAGCTATATTGTTGGACTTTTGGTTGCAATGGGCCAGCGTAAGGTCTGAAAAGCGCAACATCAAATCACACCCTCTCCAAATAAGCGCATCGTTTCCAGCATGGCTATCGACTACACCTGTGCGACTGAGCTAGCATGCATTGATCTTCGTCCACCATCCAACCCGTGGAGACTCGACAAATGCAGGCAATGGCTCCTTTTGATGATTCAGCAACAAAGGAACCGTCATATTGAGCTTCAGAGTGCCTAGATCGGAGATATTTGAGAATGTAGGAAACTCAAGCCCAAAGACATTAGCACGCGTTTCATGACATTTCTATGGGAAAAAGAAGGGCCCAATTGCAACCCAAAACCACGAGAGAATTCTCTGGTTCAGGTTTTGCCTCTCCGATCCTTGTTGTTGGCTGCTATGTGCGCGCACGACATCACTGGACATGTTAACGATAGTTTGAGCCCGTCCGAAAATTCACGTGGCCTTCATTGGTCGACCATATGTCTTACTCATGAATCACAAAACCCCATGAGGTCTAATCATAATTTTGGACATGTGTCGTGCACTTGAACGTGGCACGACATGCCGGCCATCTTGGGGTTTGATTGGCTCCCGTCGCAAGGGGGATCCTGTTTTTGATTTGCACCTGCGACAGATTGGTCCTGTCAACATCAAGATCCTTGCATTAAATTCATGAACAGGTGAAACTTGTCCAATGAGATTTTGCGTTGACACACGTTTACCAGGTGAGGATAGCGCCTGACCCTCACTGGGACATGGTGTTGATTGGGCCAGATCTCGTGTTGCCGACTTTTTACAGCTTCCTTTTCTCTAGTTTAGGCATTATTTAGCAAGGAAAATGCAACTCCCCGACTCCATCTCACACGAGACAAACCTTCTGGGAGTATTCGGTTGATGAATGATAATCATATAACATTGAACCGGGAACAAATTGCTAATTTAATGTAGTAAAGAGAATAAATAAGGTAATTCCTTTAATAACTATCTTTCCAAGTTTATATTGAAATCTTTCTTATTTGTATTTCCCAGAAAGACCAAATTTGCAATTGTATGTGCATAGTTTTTAACATGTATTAGGCTACGACTTGCTTATGCATCATGGCAAATATTGTTGAATCAACTACTAGTATTCAATTTCAATGTGTACATGCTACTCCATATTCACATTGTAGGGGAAAAGGTACCAAAAAAGTCTTAAACTTATTGCATTGGTACCAATTCAGTTCTAAACCTTTTAATTAGACCAATTTAGTTTTAAATATTTTTACATTGGTACCAATTCATGCCATCCGGCTAATTTAAACTAGAAATCGTTGATGTAGATGCCGATGATCCTACGTGGCACCACCAGCGCTGACATGAACAAAAATTATAATTCTTCAGATTTTTTTAAATCGTTTTTTCTTTCTTTTCTTTCTTTTTTCATAAACTGGTGGCCGGTGAGATCGCTGGTCAACCATCGCTTGGATCTAGCGGAGGGCCGACGCCCTTCACTAGATCCTAGTCTGGGCGAGGGCCGCCGCCCCTCGCTTGGATCTAGGTGAGGGTTTCGGCCCTGGCTTGGATCTGGCTGAGGGCGTCGACCCTCCGCCCATGGCCAGCGAGGGCACGACAGCCCTCGCCCGTGGCTGGCGAGGGTGTAAGGGCCCTCACCCAAACTAGGTAAAGGCATTGCGACCCTCGCTCGCCACTGGCAAGGGCGTCGATCCTCTCCCAAAGGTCGTCGTGGCCCTTGCCAATGGCAAGCGAGGGCACGGCGACCCTCGCCAGTGGTAGGCAAGGGCGTGGTGACCCTCAACCAGACTAGGCGAGGGTCACCAACCCTCGCCGGTGGATGGCGATGGTCGGCCAGCAACCTCGCTGGCCACCAGTTTCGAAAAAAAGAAAAAAATTATTAAAAAATCTGAAAAATTATTAAAAAATTATAAATTTTGTCCGCGTCAGTACCGACGGTGTCACATAGGACCATCAACGTCCATGTCAGCGATTTCTGGTCCAAATTGGCCGAATAGACTAAATTGGTACCGATGCAAAAAGGTTTAGGACTAAATTGGTCCAATTGAAAGGTTTATGATTAAATTAATATCAATACAATAAATTTATGACTTTTTTGGTACTTTTCCCCATTGTAGGGTATGTTTGTGTTTGCACCAAAAAAAGTCCAAATTTTTATTATTATTGACTTATGACAACTTGAAGAATCGAAAATTCGAAAAATCGACCACCCGCCTGGGTGGCGCTGCTGGAGCGCGCACTTTTCCTTTCGCAAAAGGTTGAGTGTTCGAATCCCGGACGCTGCAGGGTGACTTAACCGGTGGCACGTGTGGTGGCTAGCACGTGTCGCCTCCAGGGTTTACTCCCCGGCTGTCGGCCGTGCGGGGGTTCCTTGGGTTATCATAAAAAAAAAAAAAAAAATTCGAAAAATCGATAACTTGAAAAAATCAACAAAAGCGGAGTCGATAATCTCACATGCAACAATCAAAGAAGTAACCATCAACATAGTAGAATAAAGCAACCGTCAACATAGTAGAGTCGAAGAAACCACTAAGGTAGTGGAGACAACGTAACTATTCGTAATTTTTGTTCATAACCTCCCTTTGTAACTTCTATATGTAACCTCCTTTTGTAACTTTCCTTTGTAACCTCCTCTTGTAACTTCCCTTTCTAACTTTCCTTTGTAATATCCCCTTGTAATTTCTACATGTAACTTCCCTTTGTAACCTCCCCTTGTAACTTCTTTTTGTAACCTTGTTGATTGTAGGCTTTAAATAGCCACATTGTACTCATTCGGAGGCCCCCTGGCACAAATCAAACAAATTTATCTTTATCTTTACTTTCTTGCACTGCACTGCACTTTACTTTTCTAAGTTGTAGCTTTTAGATTTGTATCATCGATTAAATTTCGGCACGTATCTCTATCCTGGGTGGTGCATCGTCGATTAAATTCAGACATAGTATCATCATGTTGTCAGATTAAATTTCGTCGGGGTTCGTCAACGCTTGGTTCGTTTGTACCGATTGCACTTTCGAAGTCTTATCGTCGATTAAATTTCGGCACGGCATTCGTTTGTATCATTCTGTTTAGAGTAAAGCTGTTAATTTCTGTATTTGCTTGGATGTTTTCTGTCCAAAATTACTATAGAATTTGCTTTCATTCAATAAAAAGCCGATTGAAGAACAAGTTTCAGTGAAAGATATTTCATTACATGAGCAATTAAGGTGAAACATCTTTTTGGCACGCTCGGTGGGATCAGTGTGGCTGATTTGACGAAACATGAAGGTGTGCACGATGAATAAACTTGAACCTGACAATGCTGGCGGTAATAATTCATTACTGCAACTTGGTAATGATAGAGTGAGATGTTTTGAGTTATCGATTGCATAACCGATGGCAGCACAAGAGCAAGGTGGAGATGTAGACATCCTGAGACAACTCACTGATGAGCAGAGAAGGCAGTTAAACCAAGTCTTGTGATGTTGGCTACTATGAGGAGGATTCTCAACAAATGCTAGAAGGAAACGACTAACCATATGATGTAATAACTTGTCGATGGGGTCAAGCCTATGATCGTCAACACCTTTCATGAGGTCATGCAAGGGCCAAGAACATAGAGCTATGCAATTCAGATGCAAGCAAATCCTACCAGGATGCACCTTTTGGGATCTTGCAAATGGCTAAACCGTTGATACAACCCAAACTTGCGGGGTGATACTTGTCGGTGAAAGTAATTTACCACTATGGTATCTATTAGTACAACTCAAACCTATGGGGTGATACCTATTGGTGGAAGTAATTTGCTTAATACTGCGGCTTCTATTGATACAAGCTAGACATATAGGGTGAAACCTATAGGTGTAAGTAATTTACCTAATACTGCAACTTATGTTGGTATGACCTAGACTTGTTGGCCAATGTTTACCAATGGGAATAATTTGCCAACTCTTGCTCAAGCCAATTTAGGTGGAAACAACAGTGGCAACGTGCCTATGCTATACAGGCCCAATGTTATCATTGATAACTAACGTAGGCCGCCAACCCTACCTAAGGGACAGGAAGTTTCACAACAATTAGCACAACTAGTTCCACAATATTTAGCACAAACATTGCCATAACCTGCTCCTGGATCACAAACCATTGCGGCGCCTGTTACAGTATTTCCTAGGCAAAATCAGCAGAATGCTATACTAACATTGGGCCAAACAATGCAACAACACGGGTATGATATGAGATATGTTAGGCCTGTAATGGGATGCATACTGTAATATTTGATTAAAAAAAAAAAAAAGCAAAGCAAAAGGGTTGAAAAGTCAATAAAGAAGCTACAGTGGACTTTAGTTTATAAAAGGGACCGAGAACTTGCGGGAGAGAGAAAAAGAAGGAAAGGAAAGAAAGAGGAAAGAAGAGGAAGAAAGGGAAAGAGAAAGAAGAGGGGTTTTGCATGTAGTCACCACGGACGTCTCATCAAGCCGATTCAACATCGATTCGCAATGTTCGGTAAGTGCTTGCGCCTCTCATTCGTTCATCGGAGTATTTTCCGGGTTAGGGCTCATATTTCGGAATTATGTGTTATTTGAGCGGCGAAGTCTGATTTTTGAGTCATTGAGCTGCGTATATATATAAAATTGGTAGTTTAGGGTATCATGGAGCCGTGAGATTTTACGGAACTCGATTTGGACTTACAGGTTGCTAGATATGAATTTTTGAAATTGGCCGCGGAAGTGAACAGTGCGTGACCAGCGGCTTTTAGGCCGATTTTCGTCGATTTTCGGCTCGATTTTGGGATGGCCAAGTTGGGGTTTTTGTAGTGCTCTAAATGAGCTTTCTATTGACTATAAGCTCGCTTGAAACGGGGTTTGGTGGAGGAATTTATGATGTGCTCAAGCTCTGCGATGCAGAAGGTTTTAGATAATCGCTTCGGACAAGTGATTTGTGGACACCTTTGAGTTGTCTTGTTAGCGTTTAAGCGTCATTTAGCCATTTCGTAGTTATCGTAGTATTTTACTTGATTTTGACGTCAATTCTCGTTTAATTGTTAAGATTACGAGATCGTCGGTTCGAATGAGCATCGTTGTTTTATTTTTTTTGGGGATGCCAAGTGAGTGGTGTTATCTCTTCTTTAAGTTTGTAAACTCGTATTTTAAAAACAATATGAATCAGATATGTTATGAGTTAAATAGCATTGTTATTGCATAAAAGCTCGGATCGGCCATTTACTACCCTGTTGATTATTTGAAAATGGCACGGTAAAGCATTTTTGAAAATGGCTTATATCGATTATCGTGAAATGATTTGAGAATCGTTTTGGAAATGTATTGTGAAAGGATACATATGTATATTTCGTTACGAACTAGTTTGTGAAATGACTTTGGAAATGATTCAAGAAATGCTAAAATGTATTTCTGGAGGTTGAACCGTGTTGCAAGAAAGTTATTTGTTTGGTTTGTGAAATGTATTATGGAGTGGATTTTTTATATTGGATGATATCGATTATGGATTATGATATTTATTATGGATTTGGTATTGTGGATTATTGGAGGATGTGTGTTTTGTGCTCAATATCGCTGTGAGCCCGTTGAGGAGCTTTGGAGATATGCATACTGAGTTTAGGATATCTTTCTAGGCCGAGCCACCGGCTTTGTAGGTGAAGACCTTGCTAATGGGGGAATCTTGGTAGCCTTGTCACAAGACTTTGTGTTGTGACCATGACTTGATATTGAACAATAGATTGATCGATAGAATGGACCATCGATGTGATGTGATATGAGATTGGCCAATGGAATGGATCATCGGCATGTGCTTTTGATGAAATTCATTAATGGAATAGACCATTGATATGTGATTTGAGATTAGTCAATGGAATTAACCATTGACGCGGTTTTTAATAGAGATTGATCAATGGACTTGACCATTGATATTTATGATGATTTAAAATGAGTATTTTCTGAATTGTATAAAGTCTTGTTGAAATGAAACAACTTTTAAGTGACTCGATATGTATTTTATATCTTGAGTTTAATTTCTGAGATTTCTAGTATGGCTTTATATATACATGCATAGTGGTTGCTCGATCTACTTAGAAGAGATACGCACTACTTACTGAGCTGTGGTTGCTCACCTCTTTCCTTCCCCAATCTGTTCAGGTTCTTTGGTTAATAGTTAATAGAGCGAGAGCAATTTATTGGAGAGTTTTGGGTGGTTTGAAGCTGCGTTCTTCGGATGAAAGGACGGCCGTGTCACCCCATATCCTGGTAGGTTTCGGGGTGTGACATCTTGTGATATCAGAGCTTAGGTTATGATCTTTTATTGGGTAGATTTTATGGGACGTTGTGAGGTAGTGTGTAGAGCCTGTCAATCTTTTGTTAAGTACCAGGATGTATGATTTATTTTGAGTCCAAATGGTTATCTATCATGATTTAGAGAAGTATACTTCACTTGGTAAAATAGTGATTTCTTAGTTGTGAATCGTGTGTTCAAGAAGTGTGTTTCGGATGGCTAATAAAGAGTTGCATGGAAATCTAGTGGAGTTAAATATACATGATTTTGATGTTATTTCAAGTTATTGATTGGTTATCCTCACATTATGATATTGATGTGATTATGTGGCTAATATGAAAGACACGGGAAAGAATGTTGTGAAGCTAGAAAGTATTGTTGTTATCAAATGTGCTTCTTGAGAATCTATCGGATTTGTCTTCTGATAAAGAAATTGATTTTTGTATCGAATGGATTTTGGGTGCATCATTTTCCTTTAGACATCACATTGAATGACACTTTCTGAACTTGAAAAAGAAGAGGATATGATGTGCCTAGAATTGTTTTCAGAACAAGGTATGGCATTAGGAATTTCTTATCATTCCTCTTGGATTAATGAATGTGCCATCTACCTTCGTGTTTTGATGAATAAAGTATTAAAAGAGTGTATAAATAGATTTATTGTGGTGTTCACTGAAGATATATTGATGTACTAGAAGAGCATGCAGGAAGACAAATAACACTTGAGGATTTGAAACAGTTGGTCAGTGGAATTGCTCTACTAATGTTATAGAAGTGATAAGTCATGATCATTGTTCTGATAAGTTGTGATCTCTAGATAGTAAGTTGAGATTTTGAGAATTACATCGTGACTGGTTGAGGTAGATTATTTTTCTTGGTTAGAAAAAGGGAATTTATTTTGGAAGTTTTGATATGCGGCGATATTTGGCATGATAAGAATTGATCTTAGAAGTTATAAGCTTGAATTGACATGTGAGACTGGGATTTACTTATGATAAATAGGTGTGATCAGCTTGTGAACTTTTGAATAGCAGGTTATGATTTTACTCTAAAGAATTTTTGTGGAAGTAGTGGAGACCGTCAATTTCAATTGTGGTTTTCAGTAAAATGGTAACAAGGGGTGAGTGCTTTAGTCTTTGAATTAGGAAGTAGAATAGAGGCAACATATTTACAGGCTTAATGAGTTGGAGAAGCACGGGGGTGTGTCGATTTTTATACTGATTTTAGATCAATTAAGTAAAACCTTAGTTGGGAGTTTACTAGTTGCTGCCGTTGAGTCTTTTGTTTTGGCTCGGTTGGATGGTGAGGAAGGTGGAGAGATACAAATAACTGCAGTTGTGGAACCCCTTGTGATTTTCTTGATCTTTATTGCGAATGCCATTATTGGAATTTGGCAAGAGAACAATGCAGAGAAAGTACTAGAAGCATGCTTTGCCTTGTAAGGGATAACAAAAGCAAGCGAGTTGTTGCCTTTGATACCGAGAATATATCCTAAGATTTTTGAGGAGCGATTTTGACAAGGAGATAAAGAGGACTATTATGATCTAAATCCTAACTCGCAAGAAGCAAAACCAGTTGGACAAGGAATTATACTATCAAAGATTTTAAATTTGGGATCAAGGTGTGTTCTGTGATGTTTAATGGTGAGAAGACCTTAAATCTGCTATGAAGGTCACTTTGGGCTTGAGGAGTCATAATGTGGTGACTAAGCAAAGCTTTGATGCTCTCAAGGTAACAAAGGACAGTGTTATTATGACAGGGGTGTTAGAGTTCAAGGACAGGTCCTAGCCTTGTAAAATAGATTGCAAATGCAACCAATGATCCACATGCGCTACAATCCTCATACGAGCAATATTCACTGAGTAATGCAAGTCAATTGTAGCTGGATGAATGCAATAGACTTGAGATATGGCCTCACCAGTAGTTAGTGTAATGGTAACAAATTTAGAAAGCAGAGCACAGACATATGAGGAGATTGCATGGGTTGGAACAATATCGACTAATGGTGAGAGGAAAATTGGTGAATTGATTGCTAAGGCCACGGAGAAACGTTGACGTGGAGGGTGTTACTATAATCTCTTCTTGAGGAGTTAGTAAGGACAGGAAAAGTATTCAAAAGTTTTTGTGCAATAAAGAAGAATTGATTTGCACGAATCTTCAAGTGGATGATGTGATATTCTTGGATTATGTACATAATAGAAGTGAATGGAATGTTGAAAGGAGAATCAACAAGCTGTGAAAATTCAGGTTGTGATATGTTTGATTATTTAGATATTTTGCAGATTATATTTCAAGTGATGGCGAATGATAATGAACTTTATGGTACTAGAGAAAATTGTCGTAACGGTATTTTGTTAATTGATGATACTTTGGAGATATTAATTATAGACTATGTAGGAATTGATAAAAGAAAAGAAGAAGAGGTGTTTGGATGCTAGACTACTTCAGTAGTGTGATTTTTTAGGCATGACAAATTGTAAGTAATAATTTTCGATGGATTGATTTGAGGATAGTAATGCTAAATGGGAAGACTAAGCAATAGATATGGCATTAGAAAATGTTTGGTAGTAGTGGACGGAAAAAGGAATTTCAGAGTTTTGGTGATGCAAATGGTAAAGGTGGGCTTATGCTTGTAGACAGTTGAATCACAGGCAGCATTACTAGTATGACGAAAAATGCAAAGTCTTTATGGATCACAAGAGCTTACGATATATTTTTACTTAAGCAGAACTGGACATGAGGCAGAAGAGATGGTTGGAGCTTCTGAAAGAGTATGATTTGTTCGTCCATTAATACAAGCAAGGCAAGTGTAGTAGCAAATGCCTTGTAAGTCTTTTGGAAGTGACAACTTTACTTGCTACTTGGAAGTCTATTGTTGAGAATATGAGCAAATTGGACTTGAATGCTACATGAGTGATTGTTGATCGATTGACCAAATCCATGCATTTTTTGTCATATCAATTTGGCCTTTCACTAGAAAATATGGCAAAGTGATATATCAGTGAAGCTTCATAGAATTTTAATAAGTGTTGATTCTGATAGGGATCCAAATTCGTGTTTAACTTTGAAAGAATTTATAGGAAGCGTTGGGTACTAAACTCAATTTCGGTACAGCTTTTCACCTACAGATAAATGGACAATTAGAGAGATTGATCTATACGCTAAATGACATATTGAGATCCTGTGTCATTGACTTTGGTGGTTCCTAGGATGAACCTAAAGAAGGTAGATCTTGAGATTCTTGGACCTTGCAAGAAGGTCATGGTGTTTAAAGATGACACAATTATCGTTGATGGTGTTGGTGACAAGAAGTCCATAGAGGAGACAAGTGAACAAATTTGGTTTGTAAGAGATATTGACAAAACTATATGGTGTTGTGACTATTTTTAAAGATTGGAAAAGTTAGTGAAGCAGAAGTATGTGAGAAGAAGGATAGGGTTACATATGCCTTGAATGCCGCAAAGGCAGTTATAGAAGAGTGTATAGCATCAGGTGGAGGTGTTGCTATTCTTTATGCATCAAAGAGTTTGACAGATTGCAAACTGCTAACTTTGATCGAAGACATCGAGACATTATTTGTTTCAATGCTAGAGAAGGAAATAGTATCAAGGAGTGCGATGATATTTGGAGATGCTCAACATGACCATTTCTCATATACTTTAGAGTTGTTTCAAGAGATGCAACTTACGTTAATGCAACCTGATGAAACCATTTTGGTGAGCGTCATCTCAGCTTGTACTCACTTGGCTGCCCTTGAGAAAGGAAAATGGGTTCATAAAAAAAAAAGAGAGCAGAAGAAAGCAAAGGAGCTTATTGAGAGCATGCCTATGGCACCATATCTTTCTACTTGAAAAGCCCTTCTTAGAGCTTATAGAAAGCATGATCACTTTGAAAAGGGAAGAGGATAGGAAGAAAGCTTCGTATGCTTCAGCTAGACCATGATGGTTTTATATGTTAGGGAAAATTCCAATTAAGGAACCCAAGTGGGGTTAAATTCTCAAAAAAGGACCCAAAGTAAATAATGTGTTAAATAAGGGCATGAAGTGCTCAATCAATCTCAAATAATGACCTGAAGTGCCCAAAAAATCTCAAATAAGGACCTGGGTCCCCGGCCGACCAAAATACCCCCCGGCCGGCGAAAAAGTTACTGTTTCGGTGTCGGAACAGTAACTTTTTATTTATTTTTTTAACTTTTTCTTTTTTTCTTTTCTGTTTTTTTTATTTTCCTTTTTCTTTTTTTTTTTCCTTCCTCCGCCGGCCATAGTCGGGGCCGACGGAGGTCGCCGGCCTCAGGCAAGGGCTCGACCTCACCGGCGTCGGGCGAGGTCGCCCTCGCCCGATCTGGCGAGGCTCGACCTCGCCGGCGTCGGGCGAGGTCGCCCTCGCCTGCAACTGGCGAGGGCAACCTCGCCCGACGCCGGTGACCTCCGCCGGCCCCGGCTATGGCCGGCGGAGGAAGAAAAAAAAAGATAAAAAGGAAAATAAAAAAAAACAGAAAAGAAAAAATGAAAAAGTTAAAAATAAATAAATAAAAAGTTACTGTTCCGGCACCGGAACAGTAACTTTTTCGCCGGCCGGCGGGTATTTTGGCCGGCCGAGGACTCAGGTCCTTATTTGAGATTTTTTGGGCACTTCGGGTCCTTATTTGAGACTGATTGAACACTTCATGCCCTTATTTAACACATTATTTACTTTTGGTCCTTTTTTGAGAATTTAACCCCACTTGGGTTCCTTAATTGGAATTTTCCCTATATGTTATTGGCAAACTTGTATGCTTCCAAAGGGAATTGGGAGGTGCTTGAGATTAAAAGAATTATGGAGCAACATGGAGTGATTCATGAATTCCTAGCTTGTGACGAAACATATTCTCAGCAAGAAGAAATTAAGGAATATATGTGACGATCTAAAGGAAAAATCACACAGGGAGGTATGTTGGGAATTTTTAGGAGGAGGAAACATGCAAATATCCTTATCTGTTTGTTGATTGAGGCAAATACAAATTTCGAGGACGAAATTTCTTTTAAGGAGAGTAGAATGTAATATTTGATTGAAAAAAAAAAAGAAAGCAAAGCAAAAGGGTTGAAAAGTCAATAAAGAAGCTACAGTGGACTTTAGTTTATAAAAGGGACCGAAAACTTGCGGGAGAGAGAAAAAGAAGGAAAGGAAAGAAAGAGGAAAGAAGAGGAAGAAAGGGAAAGAGAAAGAAGAGGGGTTTCGCATGTAGTCACCACGAACGTCTCATTAAGCCGATTCAACATCGATTCGCAATGTTCGGTAATTGCTCGCGCCTCTCGTTCGTTCAATCGGAGTATTTTTCGGGTTATGGCTCATATTTCGGAATTATGTGTTATTTGAGTAGCAAAGTCTGATTTTTGAGTCATTGAGCTGCATATATATATATAGAATTGATAGTTTAGGGTGTCATGGAGCAATGAGATTTTACAGAACTCGATTTGGACTTATGGGTTGCTGGATATGAATTTTTGAAGTTGGCCGCGCAAGTGAACAGTACTCGACTAGCGGCTTTTAGGCCGATTTTCATCGGTTTTTGGCTCGATTTTGAAATGGCCAAGTTGGGATTTTTGTAGTGCTCTAAATGAGCTTTCTATTGACTATAAGCTCGCTTGAAACAGAGTTTGGTAGAGGAATTTATGATGTGCTCAAGCTCCGCGATGCAGAAGGTTTTGGATAATCGCTTCGGACAAGCAATTTGTGAACGCCTTTGAGTTGTCTTGTTAGCGTTTAAGCGTCGTTTAGCCATTTCGTAGTTATTGTAGTATTTTACTTGATTTTGACGTTGATTCTTGTTTAATTGTTAGGATTACGAGATAGTCAGTTTGAGTGAGCGTCGTTGTTTGATTTTTTTGGGGATGCCAAGTGAGTGGTGCCACCTCTTCTTTGAGTTTGTAAACTCATATTTCAAAAGCAAAATGAATCAGATATGTTATGAGTTAAATAGCATTGTTATTGCATAAAGCTCGGATTGAGCATTTACTACCTTGTTGATTATTTGAAAATGACACGGTAAAGCATTTCTAGAAATGGCTTATATCGATTATCGTGAAATGATTTGAGAATCGTTTTGGAAATGTATTGTAAAAGGATACATATGTATATTTCGTTACGAACTAGTTTGTGAAATGACTTTAGAAATGATTCAAGAAATGTCGAAATGTATTTCTGAAGGTTGAACCGTGTTGCGAGAAAGTTATTTGTTTGGTTTGTGAAATGTATTATGGAGTGGATTTTTGATATTGGATGATATTGATTGTGAATTATGAGATTTATTATGGATTTGGTATTGTGGATTATTAGAGGATGTGTGTTTTGTGCTTAATATCGCTATAAGCACATTGAGTGGCTTTGGGATATGCATACCGAGTTTAGGATATCTTTCTGGACTGAGCCACCGGCTTTGTAAGTAAAGACCTTACCAAGGGGGGAATCTTGGTAGTCTTATCACAAGACTTTGTATCATGATCATGGTTTGATATTGAGCAATAGATTGATCGATGGAATGGACCATCGACATGTGCTTTTGATGCAATTCATTAATAAAATAGACCATTGATGTGTGACTTGATATTAGTCAATGGAATTTACCATTAACGTGGTTTTTAATAGAGATTGATCAATGAACTTAACCGTTGATGTTTATGATGATTTAAAATGAGTATTTTCTGGATTGTATAAAGTCTTGTTGAAATGAAACAACTCTTAAGTGACTCGATATATATTTTATATCTTGAGTTTAACTTCTGAGATTTCTAGTATGGCTTTATATATACATGCATAGTGGTTACTCGATCTACTTAAAAGAGATACGCACTGCTTACTGAGTTGTGGTTGCTCACTTCTTTCCTTCCCCAATCTTTTCAGGTTCTTTGGTTAATAGTCAATAGAGCAAAAGCGATATATTAGGGAGTTTTTTGTGGTTTGAGACTGCGTCCTTCGGATGAAAGGACGGCCGTGTCACTCTCTATCCTGGTAGGTTTCGGGGTGTGACACATACACTGAATCGGAACATATTAACAAGTAAATTCCAACCAAATTTGTGAAATAAATAGGGCAATCGCCCACCATTGTCGTTTTATGGAGAGAAGAGAAAGGAGTGAATCAACATTTGAACAATTGAAAAGGAAAAGAATAAAACTTGATATGAAATGAAAGAGACGAGAAGCTGAGGTGGCTTTGCGAATCTCCTCTGGAGACCGGAAGGATATGGGCATTAACACTCTTTTAACATTGTGATCTCGCCACATGTTTCGAAGGAAAAAAGAAGCCGAGTACATCATTTTGTTCCGTCTCTTACCTCATCTTCGGCTTCTTCATCATCACTCTCTTCCTCTTCCTCGTCGTTTCCATCGATTCCCCTTCCCCCTTCTCATCATCATTGTCCACGGAATGAACCTCTAGAGGCCCGCGAGATGACTACAAAACCTCCTGCGCATTGTCGTCCTAGTCGCCATCATCGTCCTCACTATTGTAGTCGCCCTCGTTGTTGTCTTTATTGCCATTTGTTAACACCTAAATTTTTTGCTCAGAGATTTTGTTTACATATTTCCAGAAAAAAAGAAAGCTGAAAAATGAGCGAGGGCCAAGGATCTGAGTATGGCTAGCCAAACCCTGAGGGGTCATATTGCAATTGAAACAGAAAGTTGGGGCTACAATGCAATTTCCAAAAAGTTGGGGAATCGATTCGCAAATTTTACAAAAATTGCCCAAGCCCTTAAATCATCATTTTTGTCATTTTAACCACTAATTAAGCTCGAAATTAAAGTTAGGCAAGGTTGAATTAATCAAATCAAGCCAAAAGGACCAAATTGACTCAAATTGGGCATTCTCGGGCAAGAAAATGGACAAGTTTGAGGGACTTTTTTTCAAATTTGGGCAAAGAGACTTGCAAAGTACGGTCAGGGACTTAAAGTACCACACATCAGCTTACCAATTGACCAAAAATTTTATCCAAATTGATGGAATTAAAACACTTAAACGAGCTGCCAAATCCCAGTTCACAATTTGGCCACAATTTGAAGTAGCTAAGTAAACAAATTTGTGTCCCCACCATCTCCTACTCAGATGCCCAATCAGCATGATCTCTAACTGTGGTGGAATACCGTCATTAGGTGCATAAACCGACAAAAATTGACCAGGGATAAACAGCAGAAGGAAAGTGAAAATCGCAGCCAAATTAGCTCACTCGACAGTTGCAAAAGTTTGAAAATTCGGCCTGGTCAGGGAGTTGGTGAAGAAGCTAGCGTAGTTAGCAGGCGTGTCACGTGGGCTATGTATCACACACCAGACCTTATCAAAAGATTTCTTAATTCATTGGATAAACTCTCCGAATCACGCTCTTTTCAGTCATAAAAAGTTCGAGACGAGGAAACTCGAGAAGCTCACGATCGTCCCCAAAAAACACTCCAAACAGTTAACTTTCAATCCGAGAAACAAAAGTACAGCGTCTGAAGGGATTTTTGAGGACTATATATCACACACCAGACCTCATCAAACCATGCCACCACTTGGGTTATCAAAGGGGACATATCAAGCTCTCAATATAGTCTAATTCAAGTCCCTAGGGAGTTCTATAGTGAATTGGGTAAGGGTGAGAAGAGAGCCTCTTACCCCATTCTTGGTGCCCGGGTCTGGAAAAGCTGAGCTTGAAGCTCAACTCGAGGGCCTCTAAAGCTCAAATCCTTGGCAATTTAGACTTGGAATCACTTTACACACCAACTAGGAAGCCAGGTAAAGATCTCATATTTATTTTTGTTAAATTTGACCATGGAAAATCAAGAGGAAAACCAGCCCAGATCTGATTTCTGAGGCTGGAATTTTCCTTAAAATGTTGAACCAGTTTCAAGAGTCTTGCATGTTTGGCTTGTTATGCCCCTTCACATTTATTATTTGTCTTCGTAAGCCTGATGAATGTTATTAATGATGCTCAGGTCTTCTTGGTTTGATCTTTAAATCTCTGTGTGAACCATGAGAGTGCTTAGAACTTGAGCCAAAAAATAAGTCGATCTACACCCATACCGGTTCATAGCTGGCAGTGTGGATCATGCATGAACGCTACTTTGAGAGGTCGTTTTGATGTGTGTAGTTGATCGTTCTCCGAGATGTTTTTCTCATTTGCAAGTTCATGTTACATATTTGCATTTGCACCGAGTATATGTTCCTGTATATCTCGCACGTGATGAGTACCATGGCTTAAATCTGGGCAGGCAACTTGTTTGCCTGACCTGGGTTCAAACCCATATTTGCGAGAACAGGTTGAACCGGTACGTTTGAGGCTAATTATAATTGTGTTAATGTATGCTTTTGGATCTTATTCATACTAATATCGTTTTCTGCATTTTGTATTATACCCTAATGCCTTATTTGAGCTTAAGATTGATTATGAATCCAGATTGAAGGCCATGAACATGGATCGGAAAAATTGATCTAGGAAGTCTAATACACACCAGATTTTCGATTAAAAGCCCAAACAAAATTTTAATCTTGAAATAGTTGATTCGAGCTTGGTTAATGTGATATTCATGTTCTAAGTTGGTCCATGTTCATGAAATCAATCATATTTCAATTTAATGAATTAAAATTATTTTTCAAAAAAAAATAACAAGAATATTTGGAGAAATTTCAAAAATATTCAAAATATGCGGGCTAGTGTTAAATGCAGAAGCGCAGAAGTGACATTTTTGGAATTCCCCTAAATTTCTTAAGTCATTCTCCTAATTTAATGCTTTTTTTTGGTATTTTAATAATAATCATTTTTGTAAATAATCCGTTATGCATAGATGAAGATTATTTAGTGCAGTTTCATGTATATAGAGTAATTTCATACTTACTGAAATTCCCTTTTAGCTCATGGAGTATCCTGTCACGGGACTCTATAACAAGGCCATGTATATTCTTTGCCCAAGGTTACATTACTGCAATTTATCTTTTACGCATTCTCTATTACTATTTTTGATATGTTTGTTGTGATTGCTTTCACATCATTTTTTGTTTCATTTTCTTATTGTGGTTAGGTTTTATTTGAGGATCAAAACAAACATAAAAACATTACAAGGACACTTAGGCTACGTGTGGTAGCCCGGATTTGAGTCCGGATAGAATAACAAATTCATCTATTCGATGTTTGGTGACGCTCTCTGAACTGGATAAACTTGAATACATCCGAATAAAATGCCGGATAAGAAATCCGACCTATGGGTGGAATAGACCCGGATTGGATATAAAATTTAAATAATAATTGAAAAATTCATATTTTTTCTTTTAACAGAGTGATAAAGTGACGCTTCACATATTGCTCCATTGGCATGCTCGCCTAAGGACCATCACCAAAACTACTGATCATCGTCACTTCCGACCACCACAGGATTGTCGTCACCTCCAATATCGTGTTCCAATGAGTGAGGGCGAAAAGGGGTCTAAAGACGATCATCATGCCGAGTTTGCATAGATCATTCTTTCCACCCCAATCACATACGTTCTTCATGTAAAGCCTGACCTTTCACAAATAATTGTTCACCTATTGGTCAATGAAGAATGGCCAGCACACCATCAGCTTCTTGGCAAGCATGCTCTCGAGCTCTCGAGCTTCAAGTTCCACCTACTCTACATCAAGAATGCTGCAATGGCACCGTGGTGCAAAACCTCCTCTTGTGAGCCCATCCCACGATGCACACCTTCTCTGTTGTTGCCTCTCTTAGCTGCTTTCTTTAACAATAGAGTCCAGCCGTACAACTTAGTGCCTCTTGCCGTTCATGAGGCCATCCCAAAATTACGTGAACTCGTGGATCAAAAGATTTAAGTCTCAAGTACAGGAAGAGCAAAGTTAGAGATGGGATTTTCAAAGATTTTAAGATTTTCAAGTGAGAAGAACTTCCAAAGATTTTCAACCTTATTTTATGTTTTTGATTTTCGAAGATTTTCAAAGATTGTTTTCAAAGATTCCAAATCTTATAGGTTGCACCAAATATATGATAGGATATTTTTACAATCTATGGACATGTAAAGGATTTCAATCTCTCTATATTCTATCATATCCATTAATGGACGAGAACTTTAGGACTCATAATTGGATAAGAAAGATCGCATTAACTAAGTTAGAGTACTAAAAGAGCATTAGTTGAATAACTAGTATAATCAAGTCTCCCATCCTAAATCTCTAGGTGTGTAGGAAGTAAGGTATGCTTCCGTGTCTCACTTGATTTCTAGCTAACTTTAATAGTCTAGTGGCGACTCCTTCTCAAGATAGAATTTTCATAAGATGATCAAGCTAAAACAAAGATCTCAATGTTGTATGAGGTAAGGGTTGAGAAGAATTTGCGCCAATTGAGGACTATTGTTTCCCAACTCGACATTACCTCGAAATCCGTTCATTCCCTTGACGCCCCTTTGGGAGGGTCGCCACACCATTTTCTTCCTTGTCGTCGTATTCATTGTCATTGTAGTCATCACCGTCATCTCGCTAAGGAGAGGGAGGTTTGAAAATATCATGTTTAAGGTATTTTAAAAATCTTGAGAAGAAAAGGTCAAAATCCCCAAGTAATGTATGACATTAGTCCCTAGTTTTAACTCCCTAACGCAAGCAACTAGAAAAAATCAAAATAATCCCTTAGTTCTGTCCAAATTGACTAAAAAACACTGCTGACCTGAATGTCTATTTTTTATTCTCAATCAATAGGTACTCGGATTTGAAGAAAGTAGGGCAAAGCAGGGGAAGACGATGTGTAGAAAGCCCTTCTTTAGATTGAAAACCGTCAGTTTCAATATCAATTTCTTCAAACACGGTTCTCAGTTGTTGCAAGCTTGCGATCTAGAGCAATAACTACTGCTAAATTTTGCTTCAGCGTTTCAAAAAAAAAGAAAACAGCACGAATTTTGAGCAAAGAACAGATTTCAGCAGAATTTTAGGTCATTGTGGTCTCTTAACCCCTCTTCAGCTTCTTCATTGTCCCTCTCTTCCTCTTCCTCCTCGTGCCATCGATTTGCCTTCCCCTTTCACCTTCCTCCTTCTCATCAACATTGTCCATGAAATGAACCTGTGGAAGCCCAGGAGACGACTACAAAACTTCCTGCGCAATGTTGTCCTAGTCGCCTTCATTGTACTCGCCATTGTGGTCGCCCCCTTGTCATCATCATCGCCAATTGTCTTTCTTGTTGCCATCGTATTCATTGTCGTTGTAGCCATCACCATCATCTTGCTGAGGAGAGGGAGGATGGTAAATATCATGTTTTAGGTGTATTAAACATCCTAAGAAAAAAAAAGTCAAGATCCCCAAATATTGTATGACATTAATCCCTCGTATGAACACCCAAAAGCAAGCACAGAATCAACATAATCCCTTAATTCTGTCCAAACTGACTAATAAAAATTGGTTGCGAGACATTTTTTATTACTGTTTTTTTTCTCTCAATTAGTAGGTTCTGGAACTTGATAAAAAGTAGGGCAAAGTTGGGGAGGCCTACTACCCAAAAAAACTCTAAACTTTAGTCTTTATCCCAATTATATCATAAACTTTTTTTTTGTCTCATAAAAAACCTCAAATTTTTACTTTTGTCCCAAATCTACCACCTATTACCCAAAAAAACCCCAAACTTTAGCCTTTATCCCAATTATATCCTAAACTCTTTTTTTGTTTCATAAAAAACCCCAAATTTTTACTTTTGTCCTAAATCTACCACCATTAAATTTTCCATTCAATATTACCGTTAATAATTATTTTAATATTATTTTTTCGAATTTTTTTATTTTTTTTCTTTTTCCTTTTCTTTTCTTTTTTTTTCTCTTCACCTTTAACCTCTGGCCAATTGCCGGTTCGGTGACCGGCCAGGCTCGACCTCTCCGGTGTTGGGCGAGGTTAGCCTTGCCCGCCCCTAACAAGGTTCGTCCTCGCTGTGGCTGGGCCTTGCCAGAGGCCGACGGGGCTAAGCCCTTGCCAGATCTAGTGAGGACGAACCTCGCTAGGGGCTGGCGAGGCCGACCTCACCCAACGCCAGCGAGGTCAAGCCTCGCCCGCCCCTGGCAAGGTTCGTCCTCGCTGTGGCTGGAGAGGCTTGATCTCGTCGGCTAGTGGCTAGGTCGAGCCTCGTTGCGGCCAATGAGGACAAGGCCGGCAGGACTGAGCCCTCACCGGCGTTGGGCAAGGCCGAGCCTCGCTAGCCACGATGAGGACGAACCTCGCCAGGGACGAGTGAGGCTGACCTCGCCCAACGTCGACGAGGTCAAGCCTCGCCTGCCAGAGGTTGAAGGTGAAGGGGAAAAAAAAAGAAAAGGAAAGGAAAAATAAAATAAAAGAAAAAATAAAAAGTTCGAAAAAATAAAAAAAATAATTATTAATGGTAATATTTGACGGAAAAGTTAACAATGGTAGATTTGGGACAAAAGTAAAAGTTTGGAGATTTTTATGAGACAAAAAAAAAGTTTAGGATATAATTGAGACAAAAGCTAAAGTTTGAAGTTTTTTTGGGTATTAGGTGGTAAATTTAAGACAAAAGTAAAAGTTTAGGGTTTTTTATGAGACAAAAAAAAAAGTTTAGAATATGATTGGGATAAAGCCTAAAGTTTGAGGTTTTTTTGGGTATTAGCCCAAGTATGGGACAACCCCCAAAGCCCTTCTTTATATTGAAAACGGCAGTTTCAATAGCAATTTCTTCAATCACAATTCTCAATTGCAGTAACCTAGCGATCTACAGCAATAACTATTGCTAGATTTACTTTCAGCTTTTCAAAAAATCATCATGAATTTTGAGCAGAGAACATATTTCAACTGATTTTTAAGTTGTTGCGGTCTCTTACCTCTTCTTCGGATTCTTCATCGTCCCTCTCTTCCTCTTCCTCGTCCTCATCGTTGCCATCAATTCGCCTTCACCTCTCGCTTTCCTCCTTCTCATCGTCGTTGTCCATGGAATGAACCTGTGGAGGCCCACGAGACGACTACAGAACCTCCCGCGCATTGTCATTCGAGTCGCCATCATCGTCCTTGCTGTTGTAGTTGCCCTCGTCGTAGTCTTCATCTCCATTGTTTTCCTTGTTATCGTCGTATTCATTGTGATTGTATTCATCACCGTCATCTTGCTGAGGAGAGGAAGGTTCGAAAATATCATGTTTAAGGTGGATCAAACATCTTAACAAGAAAAGGTCAAAATCCTCAAATATCGTATGATATTAATCTATAGTTTGAACACCCAAACACAAGCAACTAGTAAGAATCAACATAATCCCTTAACTCGGTCCAAATTGACTAATAAAAATTGTTGACATGACATTTTTTGTTACTTTTTTCCTCTCAATCAGTAGATACTCGGATTTTTTATTACCGACAGTTTCAATATCAATTTCTTCAATCATAATTTTTTAGTTGAAGCAAGCTCATGATCTAGAGCAATAACTGTTGCTAGATTTAATATTAGCGTTTCAAAAAATCAGCGCGAATTTTGAGCAGAGAACAGATTTCAGCTGAGTTTTGGGTTGTTGTGATCTGTTACCTCCTCTTCGGCTTCTTCATCGTCCCTCTCTTCCTCTTCCTCATCCTCATCTTGTCCTCGTCTCCGTCGCCTTCGCCTTCCTCGTTGACATCGTTGTTCTCATCGTTATCATCCACGGAACAAACTGGCGGAGGCCCACAAGAAGACTTCAAAACCTCATGTACATTGTTGTCTTCGTCATCCTCGCCGTCATCATCGTAGTCTTCGTCCTCATCATTTTTACTATTGTTGTTACCGTCGGCTTCACCTTTGCCTTCTTTGTCGACATCATCGTTCTCATCTTTATCGTCTACAGAACCAACCAGTGAAAGCCCGCAAGACGAATGCACATTGCCGACCTCATCATATCCGCCATCATTGTTCTCATGGTCCTCATTCATGTCATCCTCGTCTTCGTCATCCCTGCCGTTGTTGTCATCCTCGCCGTTGTTGTCATCCTCATCACCATCATCTTGCTGAGGAGAGGGAGGTTCAAGAACATCATATCTAAATTAGACTAAACATCATAAAAGAAGAAAACAGATTCCCCAAATATCATATGACAATAATCGTTAGTTTGAACATCCAAACGCAAGCAAGAATCAACATAAAGGGTTTTCCTCACACTTAATCATCCTAAGAATGCTTTCTAAAGCATCAATCGAACATAAATCTTTTAGAATCTAGCGGCATTCACAAAGTCGCATATTTGCATTCCCCCAGCAACTGTTAGGAATTGATCTATTTCTTCACGACTTTCCCAAGACTTAACACAAGTTAAGAAAATAAGGAAATCCGATTTTGGAGACAAAATTGGATTTCTGCAAGGATCAAGTACTAGTATGATAGTCGTCGAAAATGGCGTCGGGTTGGTGTCGTCGCTTGCTGTGTTAACCCTCAACAAAAGTGGCGGGTGGGAAATGATGCTCGCTTGATTGTTGACCGGTAGACTGTCCATGGCGATAGTGGCACCACTGCCGTTTGAGGCATACGAAGGCAAGCAAGCCCTCGCTTGTGAAAAAAGAGTGCCAACCGGCCTCACCGATACCTGACGAGGGTCGCGGGGCCTCACCAACAAAGCCCAATGGTCTTACCTTCTTTTGCAAAATTAATTTTTTTAGTTTTTCAATCTTGTTAATTCTTATCCTCTTTTCTTTTATCCTTTTTCCCCTAATTTTTTAGCTGATTTGTACTGAGGAAGGCTTATTGAGACACCACATTATTGCTGACGCACCACACTTCAGCAAACTCGAAGGACAATGAACATGACTTCGTTGAAGAGAGTTCACTCTTACTCTGCAATCGTGGACATAAATACAACATGTCCTACTTGTAGCCATCAATATCAATTGATTGTAGTAATATGAGGAAATGTGGTCGGGCAAGATGCTGATTACATTGGATTGAGATGTGTGGTTGCCCTATTTATACTCGTGTGAAAGATGGCACAATGAAGCTAAGGGAAAGGAAATACAAATTTCTAAACTATTTACATGGGATGAAGGGACACAAGATACGGTGCAAATGAGATTATACCCAAATTTATGTTTAGCAAAGGCATTAGCTTTGATGAGTTTGCTCTATTCTATAGTAGGAGTGAGTGACCGCTTATAAAGAAAGATCAAAATGGTGTACATAAAATAGGTGGAGTTGCAAAAAGACACAAAGATCAATAGAGTGCCGATGAGGTGAAAGATTTTGTAGAGTGGCGATAATCTATAGTGAATTATAAATACTTTGTGCTGAACGCAGGCTTAAGGCTTTGCAGTGGTCAATGAAGGTGGATGAGTTGGAGTGTTAGTTGAGTGTAAAGGTCTAGTTGGGGAATTTGGGAGAAGCAGAGGAGGTGTCGCATATAGAGATGTGAAGAGATAGGAAAATTGGAATGTACCCCATATGCAGGAAGCCTTAATGCCACAGCAACCTGATTTGACATTGCCAAGTCACCACTATGAGGAACTTGATGACCAACAGGAAGAAAGTCGGTATTTGATGAAGTTTCCTCACAGAGATCAAGGGGCCTTCACAGAGATCAAGGGGGGAAAACCATCATTTTTATGCAGACTTTAAAGCAAGAGAAAGCAACGCAATAGGAAAAGATACCCTCATAAGGGAAAAAGGAACAGAAAGGCATGAGAAGATTGCGCCATATAAAAGATAATACTTACCTGAGAAGAATTCCATTTAGGTTATTTGGGCAAACTTGGGAAAGAGCAACAAAATGTGATTTGTGAACCGCTATTTGCTTTGAGTCTTGATGCTCATTCTGTAGAAAGAAAAGGAAAGAGTTGCGAGATCAATGTCACTTCAAAAGAAATACACAACAAAGGCATTTGCTTTCAAATAATGTACTCCTCATCAAAGTCCAAGTACTTTAATACTAAATCCCTTCCTTTCATACATACATGATGTCACTACGGTTCATAGAATATATAGAAGTAAATTATGCCAGTTTCTTTAATTAAGACAGAACAATTAACATGCAAACATGCCAATCAGAGATGGAGTAATATACATAGAACGTGAATACATTCATACTGACATACTTAAAAGGCTAATGGACTATGGAAGAGGAGTTCATTAAAAACATGGATGAAGCCAAGTAAACAACATGAAGCAGATTAATAGTAAATTTGGACCTGAAGCTGGAAGTTGGGTATAACATTAAAAAAAATAGAACAGAGCTAAAAGTCACATTTAAAACGTCCATTACCTAATTAGATGGATAAGTGATCAAGAAGAAAATAGATGGTTTTAACTCTTTAAGAGCCTAAAGGGCGTCTCTCTGACGTCTCCAATTTAGTAAGCAATACCATTTTGTCCGCATTTTCAATTTGCTTATATCCTAACTTCACGTGTCATGTTAATATAAATGGGGTGGCTTTCCAGATACCAGACACTTACTGCATACATATCAAAGGCTAAAGTCAATGGTCAGCGGCAAGCTATAGCATATAACTTTTAGCCAGGCCAGATCTTCAATCCAAAAACTCGAGCATCACGAATCACATTTAACCAAGGAGTTACAGGTATGTGTTTCGGATGATTACCGTATTACTTACACATGCAGCCATATTATCAACAGAGAAAGAGGGTGACCGGAATCCGGACAGTTAGAGTGGCCATAAGTAAGGCGTAATTTTTATTAAGAAAAAATCTGATGTACCCTTTTGTGAATAATTTTGTAACGCAATTTTCAAACATTAAATTTAGTAGGGAGTTCAACAAATATAATCATTACTAACATAATCAATGAAAAAACAACACATCCATGTCGTAAAACGGCCAAGCATAATACAACCTGAAGAGAAGGATACATATGGCCAATGGATCATGCTGAATTTAGCCACGTTGGCCCAGTCTAACAGACTTTGGGACATAATTCTGATGAAATATTCATGGAGCATATAGTATTGGAAAGCTGGGTTTGTGCAAGCATACTCAAAGGAGGTGCGCCGAGATAAGCCAGGAAAAGTCTAGGCTTCAAATTAGAAACAACTCAAATTTGCATAATAGCTAATGCAAACTTCAGCAGTGGACCAACCTGTATCCTCCACTGACGCTGCTTTTGCTCAATTTGAATTATTTTATTGGCATGTTCTCTAATGGTATCCACTTCCACAGGGCTGTGCCATCGCTGAAACAGGTGCCTGGCACTTCCCTGCAAGAGATGACAAGGCATCATTAACAAAGCGGCACGTTCAGGAAACAAGTCAACAGTGTTCTATTGAAAAATGTGGAAGAAGGACCTTCGGAATTCTAGGTAAAGTAGATGGATACGCGAGAAAAGTTCGAAGGACCACAACATGTAGTTGGTAAGATTTGTAAATACCCCTCTTGCTGCAGGTTTAAGATATCATTTAAGTTGTCATTGTGCATCGGGGAGGAGGTGGAGCATATATCTCGTATTTTACATGCTGGTACCGTTGATTGTTAGAGGAATGCCATGTGTAGGTGTAGTACTAGATTTGATCTTTCGCATGCTGTTAGTAATTTATATGATCAACCTGTGTATACATGGAACGAGTCCAACAGTAGTCGTTGGGATGATAGGGAAAGCAGTTCACGTAGTGTGGTAGCAAGATGGTACGTAGACCTGAGTCAAGCGGGCAGCCTAGAGAGTGGTGGATCTGTAAGCTGTTATGTTGTCACTCTTGTGGGTTGTGATACAAGTTGGAAGGTTTTGTTACGAAACTCGGTAACTTCATCAACGACTGAGGCCAAAAATAGTGACAGCAAAAGAAGTAGAAGAAGTAGTGTGGCCGAGGGACTTGGCTCGTGATTTTGGCATGCAAATTGAGTTCAGTAATGACCAACACTGATCGACAGTTTTGCATCAGTGATAACATGTGCGAGAAGATTCTTGTGGCAGAGTAGACATGTGGATCGATTGATACACACATGTGGCGGATGAGCGGCCCGTGGAAGGCATTGGGAGAGCACAGCAATGTAAAGGGGTGAATCACGACCATGACTTGGCTGCAAACTTGAGCCAATGTGGAGATCTGTCAAGAATGTCAGCTTGAATTCAAGTGAAGCGATGCAAATAGGCATCTCTATGGGTCTGGGCGTTCAGAGGGTCATTCCCAGATGCTTGCAGCGGCGCTGATGAGTCGAGCCTGTTGGACAGAGCACCGCCTTCTCTCTCTCATCCACTAGATATTTCTTGAAGCTTCCATCTCTAGATATTTCCAAAATAAATTCAGGCAACAAGTTGAGCTACTTGTCAACTTGCTCTAGATTTCTCTAGAGGGAAATCTGCCAGAGCAAGTTGGCAAGCAATAAATGCCTGCATGACTCCACCGACTTTAGCAGCCTATAAATAGGAGCACTTGCTCCTTGTGCGTGAGTGTAGAGGTGTAGAGAGCTGTGTGGTGTTGTGCAGTGAGGATTATACGTGAGTAGGGTCTTCATAGGCATAAAGATATGCCTATTGTATGAGTGTGTATTTGAGTGCACTTATAATATTGAGAGAGGGTATTTTATTTTAAGTTGGAATATCAACTTGAGTTCAATAAGTGGTATCAGAGTCCAGGTGTCTGGGATCATTGTAAGAGTAAGTGGTCGGGGCCGTGAATCCAGCTGTGGAGATCCTGGTATGCGAAAACATGGTTAGGGACCATTGTACGTGAGCAGGAAGGAACGGAGTATGCCGGAGTATTGCTAGTGCACAAGTTAAAGATTGTGAAGTCGTTTGGTCTGGGACTAGGCTTACTTGGTATAGTGCCGGGCACTCTAACCAAGTCACTATGGCGGACTTTTCAAGTTCGGTAAATGGCGTTGAGAAGCTAAATAGCTACAATTACAATAATTGGAGTACCCGAATTCAGCATTACTTGGTGGGACAAGACTTATGGGATATTATTGACGGCAGCAACACCATACCACCCACAAATGATAGCGAATGAAGAAAGTGGAACATCAAAGCAGGTAAGGCCCTCTACGTCCTTGCCGTGACTGTTGAGGATGAGTTGTTGCAACACATCAAGAGCGCAAAGACCCCGAAGGACGCATGGGATAACTTGGCAGTGCTGTTCGCAAGGACATAAGATGCCAAGTTACAGAGGTTGGAAAACGAGCTCCTCTCAATCTCGCAACAAAATGATGGTAAAATGATGGTAAGTCAACATTTTTCCAAAGTAAAATCTATTTGTGAAGAAATTTCAAAGTTAAATCCTCAAAATGCCATCTTCGTGACAAGAATGACGAGAATAATTATTCACGAATTACGGCCGGAGTATAACAGTATTATTACGGCCACCCGTGGATGGGCGAACGAGCCAACTCTAATTGAGTTGGAGAATATATTGGCAAACCAAGAGGCTTTAGATGAACAAATGTCTAAGGTCTCGGTTCAGGAAGACGAAAGTGCCCTCTTCAGTAACAAAAGAGGGTCCAAGAGCCAGATGAGAAATGGTGTCGGCACTGACGATGGCGAGCAGAGGAAAAATCATGGAAACTGAAAGAGGCGACAAGAATGGAGAAGCACTCAACCAGGGGGAGCTCGTCGAGACTGTGATGAGGATGCCGATGAAGATGAGAGCAACAAAAGGCATAGCAAATGATGTTATGTTTGTGGTAAGGTTGGACACATTGCTAGAGTATGTTGGTACAAACGGGAAGAAGGAAATGTCGTAACTTCCTTCAAGAAGGATATTGAAAGCGAAGAAGAGTGGGACTTCGAAGCAGCAGTTGCAGTAGAGGAGCAAAAAGAAGAGCTCGCAACCTCCTGTATCACCAAGTCAAATGATGCGACAGCTTTTGTCATGTCTCCAAAGAAGAGAAAGCCAGGGGTGAACTTGAAGAAGCAACTAGTGACCCCAACAAGCAATCATGAAGAAGCTAAAAATCGAGAAGGCAAAGATGGAAAAGATGTTGAAGAAGAAGGACGAAATGCTGAGGCTAAAGGACAAGGAGCTCAAGGCAAAAGAAAGAGAGCTCGAGAAGTTCCGATGTGAATTCAAGAAGCTGCAGGAGCTTCAGGAACTCAAGCTTGCTATGACGTTCCCAATTGGTCATACTCGGAAAGACAACAATAACGTGGAGAAGAAAAAGGAAGGTTCTTTGAGAAAAGGAAGCCATCTCCACCTTACATCCCGTAGTGCAAGGATCGGTTGGATAAAATCAAGGAAAAGAAGTCATATAAGAAAAAGGATCAAGATGTATGCGTTGAGGTGGGTCGGATTGGATTGGATCAGTTGAAGCACGTAGTGAAAACCGCTAGTGAAAGACTTGGCCACATGGGCTGCAATCTTAAAGATCTTACAGAAGAGTTACAGATTATGAAAGCCGAGTTAAGTGAGATGAAGGAAAAAGGGATGGAAGCGCAGGTCAAACTGGCGCTGGTAAAATCCAAGCTTCACAAAACTCCATTGAAAGTCACAAATGGAGAGCCGACTGAAGTAAGAGCAGATAGTGTCAAAACAGGTTTTTATCTTGCCAAGGAGCATAATTAGCTAAAGCAAGAAGACGATAAGGCAAAGGACGAAAAGCAATCTAGTATGGTTGCTAGATCCATGGTAAGAGAGTAGTCGGTGAGTGGGAGTGTTGGACAGAACACCGCCTCCTCTCTCTCATCCGTTAGATATTTATTGAAGCTTCCATCTCTAGATATTTCCAAAATAAATTCAAGTAACAAGTTGAGCTACTTGTCAACTTGCGCCACCTCTAGATTTCTCTGGAGGGAAATCTGCCAGAGCAAGTTGGCAAGCAATAAATGCTTGCATGACTCCACCGACTTTTAGCAGACTATAAATAGGAGCACTTGCTCTTGTGCGTGAATGTAGAGGAGTAGAGAGTTGTGTGGTGTTGTGCAGTGAGGATTACACGTGAGTGAGGTCTTCAGAAAGTGCTGTAGTGTGTGGCATTAGTGTAGAGAGTCCACTGAGTGTTAGGCATAAAGATGTGCCTATTGTATGAGTGTGTATTTGAGTGCACTTGTAATATTAAGAGAGAGTGTTTTATTTTAAGTTGGAATATCAACTTGAGTTCAACAGAGCCATACTGGGTCGAGCCTGATTGTTGGGAGCCTGGACCAGCTAGGCTGGCGCAACCAAGCACTCAGTGGAGCTGAGGACATGCGTAGGATGCGTTTTAACCCTATTTCAAATCCTTTTGGTATTATTACATGTTGTATCTTCTTGAAATTGTTTTAGGTTTTCTGTGTGTGTTTTAGTTTGAGAAAAACAGTACTAGAGATTGAAAGAAACAATGGATCAGGATTGGGTGGAATCGAAGCTTTGAATTGAGAGATTATCTTTTTATGTTAGAATCTTCTAGTTTGTGGTGGATCTATTGTTGCTACTCTTCCGGCGAATCTAGATCACTCTTTAAACTAAACAACGCAAATTGGGGTGCGTTGATTGTATTTCTTATTTAATTTTCCGTAATTTCGTAATTTTTTTAGATTGCGTGATCCTATTACACAATATCGATTTTATCTAGTGAAAAAGAAGACATGAAGTTTTATCATCAATTTTTTAGGGTAACAATAGGCTTCATGTCATTTGAGTAATTGTGATAAGCACAGAATGGCCTAAAAGCTCAAATAGGAATAAGGAGAGCATAGATTTTGAGTCAGATGGTGAGGGATGTAAGATCCCCGACCTCACTTCCAAAGTTGACATACGTATCGCAAATGAAGATTCCTAGTAAGATGAGGATTTTTAATGAGATTGTCCATGGTTGCACATGTTAGAATTATTTTATTGTCTCTCTTCACTAGAATAAAGCAGAAATAGAAAGCGAATAAAGCAGAAGAAACAGTGATGATCTATGAATAGAAAGAAGATGCACCTGTTCCAATAGAGAATCCCCTGTTTCTGTTTCACAGCCGGAAAACGTTGTTTCAATTTTAATGTCCCACGCTTGAGTTGGTGCATTCAGAATCTTCTCCCTGTAAGACTTCCAAGTGATTTCTGAAGCATACCCCCTATCCCTATCGTTTTTACCAGTGTCGGGTAAGTCCCCACAATCCATCATCAGTATCCGGCACTCATTTGGTATTTTTGAGCTCGATGCATCAATAATCCTTTCCATTGATATGCACCTATAAATTTGCAACTGCTCCAAACGCTCTAATTCAAAAATGCCCTCGGCAATTTGCAGACTTTTGCAATCTGCAATTTCTAAAGACATCAAATTCTTTAAGTCTGACAAACCACCTATCCTTTCTAACAAAATGCAATTTCGAATTACAATTTCTTTCAATGATTCCAAGGTTGAAGCAAATTGATTCTCCTGTAGCTTTGGGGAACTCCTCGGGTTGGGATCTTGAAGCATCTTTGGGGAGCTTGAGTCAAGGGACAGTCTCCTCCAATCATCAGTCAACTCGGGAGCTTGTAGCTCACTGCACCCTGACTCCAACAGAAACCTCTCGAAAGGTCTGCAACTAGTAATAGATAAGTTCTCCAACAATATTAAGACATCGGGAAATTGAACTTCGACTAGCTTAGCGCAAGAAGACACCACGACTTCTCTTAGTTTTCTCATACTTGATGGAAAGTATAATGTTTTGACGAGTTTACACCTTCTGATAATCAACGTTTCCAACCGAGGAAGCCCATAGAGTTCTACTTGCTTCACTCGAGTGTTATGGAGCTTTAGAAACGTCAAGTTTGACGGAAGTTGCCCCAGTGTTTGCAAGTCTAGCCCATCGAGAATAAGTTCTTCTAGCAGAGAAAGGGAACCCCACTCGGTAGACGTTGCATGGACATTTAAAAGGCACAAGTGCTGTTTCCTCAGTTTTGATAGCCTCCCAATCCACGGCAGGTCACAAGGTTGAATTATAGTTGATTTTTTACTAACAGCAGAGGCATCGGATAGGAGCAGTTCAACTAGATTCGTAAGGTTTGAGAGGTCAGGGACAATCTGCAGCGAAGTAGATATCAGCCGTAGAGTGATCAAACTTCCTGGGAGCTTCGGCAATTCTTGGATCTTATAACAATAAGCTAGGTCCAGTGTATGGAGTTGACTAAGTTTGCTGATCGTCCCAGGCAATTCCACTATGTCTGTGTGCGATACATTGAGATATGATAGGCTTTGTAATCTATCAATGAAATCCGGTAATCTTGTAATGCATGTGTGTGATAAATCCAGCTTCATCAACGACTTTAATTCCAAAATTGAGTTGGGGAGTTCCCTCAAGCCACTAAAATTCGTAAGAGAGAGGTGCTGAAGATTCTTTAGTTTTCCAATGGAGCAATCAATTTCCTGCAAATATCTGCAAGAAAAAACAGTCAACTTCTCTAAAACTGAGTCTTCGGAAAAGGTTGGTATCCTATCTAGCGACGAAATTTTTCCAAGAGTGAGAGCCTTCAATCTCCTTGCCCCCTACAAAAGCCAATGAAACATCAGGACAGAGAATTAGATGTTTCTACAGGAAATAAAAATGTATTTAGGCTCCCAACTTGTATCATTTGTCATTTGAACCTCTCACTAAACGAGAAAAATAGACTGTAAATTTATTAAATAGTCTTTCATTGAATGAGAAAATCAGATAAAGGGGGATTCTAACATACCTTGATTAGGCTCCTGACCGCATCTTCTGTCCACATACGGCCATAAACTTCCATCACAACCACGTTTTCTAAATGCAAATTGGTTGGCGTAAAAGGTGCATAATCGTAATGCAAAGCGATCCATTTCAACTCGGAAAGACACCCTGTAAAGTCGCCTTGCCATTTTATGTCATCCAACCACAGCAGCCGTAGATATGGGAACCGTTTAATTTGCTCCGCAATGACAGTTATAGGATTACAAGGCAATGGCCAATCAGGAGCGGTAATTCCATCTTCAATCAATGGGTAATTCACGAATTTCAGTGCTTGAACGCTTTTGTTAATCTGCCAATGACATTGAGGTCCAGGAGCAGGAGCAGGAATTTGTCAATATCCCACAAGTCGAAGAGAAGAAAAAATGATAAGAAAAGTAGCTCCCTATTCAAAAACGTTAATCCGCAGTTTAGAAAAGGTAAGCAATTTTCAATACAAATTTGGCCATACTTTACCTCTGTTGATTTTAATTCGCGAATGATGTCATCTCTAGCCAAGAACCAACTACGCTCTCGACTATTAATTGCCCTTCCAAGATCTCTAAATTGATCATGCATCCAAAATTTGTTATTGTCTAAAATCTTTATCATGCACCTGTTAATAAGGACATCAATAGCACGTTCTGGGCTAAACTGACAATCTTTCCACATATAGATGGGATCAGTCTTGTCAAGACCAATGAAAAGACATGCAACGTCCAGAAATATCTGTTGTTGACCCGGTTTCAAGGCATCATAGGTAATCCTTAGCTTTCCCAAGACATCATCATGAGGAGTTTTCCTTAGCTCCTCTAGCACCTCCTCCCATATTTTTTTATTTTTCTGTCCAAAAAGCAATGAACCTATTGCTTGAAGAGCTAAAGGTAGTCCACCCGTAGTGGAGATAATATTTTCTGAAAGGGTGTAGAAATTGGCTGGAGGAGAGTTGTCATTGAAGGCATGCCTACAAAAAAGTTGAAGCGCGTCTTTGTTACTCAACCCCTCCATTTCATAGGGCATGACTTCATACTCAAATCCCCTTATTTTCAAAACCCTTTTGTCTCTAGTGGTAACAAGTATCCTAGTACCAGGATACAAAAAATTCTTTCCGATTAATTCTTGGATTTGTTTGCCCTCATCAACATCATCCAAAACAATTAATACCTTCTTGTTGCAAAATGTTGCTCCAATCGTATTGATCCCATGATCACTGTTACCAATGCTGCAAACCCCTCTAGAATTAGAGATATCGGACAAGAGTTGTTGTTGCAGCTTGACTAAGCCCTGCATTTTTATCGTTTCACTTACAACATCAAGAAAGCAGCAGTTTTTTCCAAAGTGAGGACATAATTGGTTGAAGATTTTTTTGGCAAGTGTTGTTTTACCAATACCGCCCATCCCGTATATTCCAATAAGCCGCACGCCGCCGGAGTGGATGCCTAATAAATTGTTTATGGCTGCTATTTGGTCATCCATTCCGACCAAATCTTCTGTCACTTTTCTTTGTCTTGTCAGGAGCCTATTCACAACCTCATTAACAACCCTCTTGCTTAGATCCCCATCGCTGCCACAAAGTTGAACAGTTTCGATTGAGAAAAAGTAACAAATTCATTTCTTTGCGTGTTGACCAACCATATACTAAGTCAACTAATTTCAATATAATTATCTTAAACATTGTTCACATGGAAACGTTAAAATTGTGGATGAATAACATAATCATAATAGGGTATTGTTCTGTTATGAGATCGACAATTCTTGCACAAAAACAATTCAAAAGAACGGAAAATGAGTATATAAATAAGTGGTTCTTATTCAAACATCTAACAAGTCTTTTTCGCATCTCTTTTGGAGATCAACTTCATAAACTAATCAATTCTACTCAGTTAAGCGATGGAACCAGGAATCTAATGTCGATACTTTATTATTACATCTAAGAAAGAATTACCACGTAAGAAACTAATGTAAAAAAAAAAAGAAAGAATTACCACGTAAGAAACTAATGTAAAAAAAAAAAGAAAGAATTACCACGTAAGAAACTAATATAAAAAAAGAGTAAGAAAAAGTGTTTTTTTTTACTGAAATAAAATACTTAACCGCATTTAATTTTGCGAGTTCATTTTTTTGAATGTTCATCGGGTTCAACGACACTAAAAATTAATAACCACATTATTATTTCACTAAAAACAACAAAAATTAATTTCTAACAAATGTCTCGAAATATCCGTGCGTACGTCATGATCTCGTCAGAGATTAATTCAGTGATTTACTTTACATGATTACTCTACCCAATAGTCATATGGGTTATGACGTGTCTATATGTATGGACATTTGTCTTTATGATTATCAGGCAACTATTTTTTTTTTTTTGTTTAGTGGGGGTGGGGGGGTGTCAGGCCGCAACAATAATTTGTATAATGAAAAAGGGCATGAATCGAAAAACTCGAATAAGATGAACTAAAGACTCGATAAAAATTCAAAGTTACCCTAAAAACTTCAAGAGCGTGCTGAATTACACACGTGAACATTCATTACAAGTTTAAGTTGAAGGAATAGAGGAAAAGAAATGTTTGATTTTAAATCAAGTAGAAGAATTAAAATACAAATGTGTGATGAGTTACAGCAATATGAGATTTACTTAGTTCCTTTAACGTGGAAAAGAACTTTACAAATGCAGCATACATTAGCAATCTCAAGATATACGTGGATCGAGTTACTGTAAAAAAACAAAAAAATGAAGCAAAGCCAAATTTCTACATAATGAAAATTTGGTGAAAAACGAAATTATAATAATTTTATCGTGCCAACAAAATTGGATATCTCATGATATGAAAAATAAAAAATAAAAGAATTTGAGACTTTCTGTTCCAATTTATAGAGTTGAAATATAATTCATGAATTTTTATTAGATCTACCTTTCGATTGTAAAAAATAATATGCGCATTCACAGTTAGATTGTTACCCAGTATAATTCCGCAGGTCCAACCCGCTAATGCCGCCAACTTTTCTGAGAGCTTTCTGCCACGTCTCTATATCCTCAAAGCTGAACTTCTTCTTCAAATTTAGTAAGTCATTATTGTACAACTGATTTCTCAGTTTCACCTCATCAGGTTCCACATTATAAAATATGGGCAATATCACCTTCTCATTCCCATCTTCTTCAGGTTTAGAGGCGTTCTCCACCATCTTTGCAAGCTCACGGAGGCACCAGTGACTCGAAGCGTAATTTGGGGAGAAGATGGGTATATAGAGTCTAGAATCATCGATCGCTCGCAGAAGGTTGTCACTAATTATTTCACCCGGCCGAAGCTCTTCGTTGTCGATGAAGACATGAATCCCAGCTTCAACCAAGGCGTTGTAGAGGGTGTCGGTGAATCCACGACGAGTATCGGGCCCTCTAAAACTTAAGAACACCTGATATTCACCTCCTAATGGATTGTTGGTGCCCGTTCCTGTGTCTGATTTTGCCATAGGAGCTCACTTCGCACTAAGCAGGGTCAGCCTTCTCTCTCTCTCTCTAACAGGCAATGTTGAAATACTTTTTCATCTAGCACATTGTACCGGCTATAGGCAATTTCGCAGGAAGCCGAAGATGTTTCGGAGACCTCGATACAAGTTGGTGACTTTAATATTGAAGTCACGACGAAGACTTTTTAAGACTCATCAGAGGACCATTGAAATACTACTAATTAACAAAGACTCGAGATATGATCCCACTCCCAATCGATTCAGGAAATTCAAATTGACTTAGCTGACCAAAAGATTTCAAGAGTTTTTGTCACACCCCGAAACCTACCAAGACGAGAGATGATATAGCCGTCCTTCCATTCGAAGGATGCAACTTAAAACTACATCCAAATAACAAACTCACAAAAGATCCCCATTGATATTGCTCTCGCTCTAATATCTACTAATCAAGAAACCTGAAAAGATTGAGGAAAGAGAGGGATGAGCAATCATAGCTCAATGAGATATATATATATATATAGACACACACACACACACACACATACATGAGTTGTTTCATTTCAACAAGACTTTATACATTTTAAAAAAATACTCATTTAAATCAATAATATCAAAACAAAATCAATGGTCCATTCCACTGGCAAAACTCATTGAAAAATACAAGCCAACGGTCTACTTCACTAGCCAATCTCATCCAAAACACATACCATTGGTCCATTTCATTAGCCAATTTCATGCTCAGAAATCTAACTATGATCACAAATAATGCCATGTAAAAAGGTGATCAAGATTTCCCCATTGACAAAGTCTCCACCTATTATAAGCCGGTGGCTGGGTCCACAAAGCATATCTTAAACTAATATGTGCATACCCACAAACCATCATTGGGTTCACAGAAGCACTGAGCATCAAACACTTATCCTCAACAATGTCCTTCACAATGCCAAATCTAGAAATCATTTCATTTCATAAATCACAATATGTTTCCAAAAACATTTCATAATCTATTTCACAAACATAATTCACAAATCAATATGTATAACTTTTAATAACATCTTTCATAAAATGTTTCTCAAATTATCTTAAAACTCATTCCATAAGCCAATTCGCAACATAAAACAAATATATCCGTTAATAATATTTTTCTTAAAACCATTCTCAAATTTCTCAAATCGTTTTCAAATATCAAAAGATAGTAATTGCTCGATCTAGGATTTTATGCAATAAACATGCTTTTATAACTCATACAATACTTAAATCCTTATCATTTTCAAAACATGAATTTATAAACTCAAAGAAGAGATAGCACTACTCATCTGGAAATGCCTACGATCAAACAACAAAACTTACTTGAACAGTCGAATTCACAATTCTATCAAATAAGCGAGAAACAATGTTGAAATCGAGTAAAGAGCTACATCAATTGCGACTCAGCTAAACTAAACTTAGACGCTAACATAATGACCAAAAAGGCATTCACAAATCAATCACCCAAAGCGATAACTCAAAACTGTCGTAGTGTGAAGCTCAAATAATAAACTTGGTTGCACCATAACTTTCTTCACCAATTCCCGTTCCAAACGAGCTTATAGTCAAAAGAAAGTCCATTCATAGCACTACAAGAACCCTGACTTGGCTAACCCAAAAGCAGGCCAAAGGCAATGAGAATCGGCATGGAAAACTACTGATGAATACTGTTCACCTATCGTGGCCAACTTTAAAAATTTGTATCCAGCAAACCGTAAATCCAAATCAGATTCCATAAAATCCCACGGCCATGTAACATCCTAAACTATCAATTCTATATATATTCATAACTCAACGACTCAAAAATAAAATTTCACCGTTTAAATATCACATAAATCCGAAATATAAGTCCTAACCCGGAAAATTTTTCGATTGGATAAACGAGGGGGATGAGTGATTACCAAGCATTACAGTACGAAATTGAATCGGCTTAGCGAGATCCTGCAGCACAAAACCTTCCTTCTCCTCCGTCTTCTTCTGCTTGTGCTTCTTCTTTTCCTTCTCCTCCCTTTGCTTCTTCTCCTCCTTCTCCTCCTCTTTCTTTCTTTTCCTTTTTCCCTTTCTCGGCCGTCCACGCTCTCGATTCCTTAAAAAAAGCAAAAGTACCCCCTTTTCTCCTCCTCCTCCTTCTCCTCCTTCTGCTTCTTCTCCTCCTTCTCCTCCTCTTTCTTTCTTTTCCTTTTTTCCTTTCTCGGCCGTCCAAGCTCTCGATTCCTTAAAAAAGCAAAAGTACCCCTTTTTCTTCTCCTCCGTCTTCTCCTGCTTCTGCTTCTGCTTCTCCTTCTCCTTCTTCTCCTTCTGCTTCTTCCCCTTCTTCTCCTTCTTCTCCTCCTCTTTCTTTCTTTTGCTTTTTTCCTTTCTCGGCTGTCCACGCTCTCGATTCCTTAAAAAAAGCAAAACTACCCCCTTTTCTTTTCTCTTTTATTTCTCTTCCTTTGACTTTTCAACCATTTGCTTTTCTTTTCTTTTTTTTGTCAAAAAAATCCAAATATTACAGTTTCGATGTATTCGGATCTAATTTGGTGTCCGCAAGATCGGTTTGATACCAAATTTCCAACCTAGGGAGAAATGGCCTTATTAAAAAAATTTTGAAAAATTCGCTTCCAAATAATGAACAGGATATGTTGTGGCCACACCAAGGATCATTATTAGACAAATCTTGTTAATAAGTGTTCTCTGGACACTTGTTAGCTACATCTAATAAAATCAATATTTTCATGCTCAATGCACTTATTTTGCATAAAATAAGGAAAGTACTGCTTTCATAATGACAAAATTTTCTTTATGTGCATATGTTTAATTTAACCGGTACCCTCGAAATACTTGTTGAACATAATCCTTATTAAAAAATACTACAATTCGCATATTTGAATTTGACCACATTTGCCAAAAAAAAAGAGCATATAGGCAAAAAATGGTGGGGACCAATTGAAAAAACCGATTCCAAGAACACATGGAGGTGTACCTTTTCAGACACCCAATTTCTTTAAGTTTCTTCTTCGTGCTTGTCACATGGCTCTAGCTATGTAGACAGCATCTGTTCTGAATCCACTCTTGAACTTTTAGATAAAACTTTTAGATAAATAAAATAAGATTCTGCAACAAAATGTTCCTCAAAAATCACCTCTCATGATAACACATGGGACTCTAGATACCTAGAAAAATATCTTCCTTTTGCAAAAATTGGATTTGCTTCATTCTGTGCAGAAAATGCTCCGCCCAAGCTCTCCATCAGCATATATTTACCATTCACCATGGGTATTTGTTTTGATCCCTCCGCCATAATGACTTGCCTTATATTATCATTAATTATATTTAATTACTCACATTTTCTCAGGTTGAAAAGCAAAAAATTGCACAATTTTGCAAGCCTTATTGATAACTATTAAGAAGTGAGCACGGTGTAGGTGGTGCAGTTTGGATGTCAAGCCAAACCAACATACATAAGTACAATTTGAAGAAAAATGAAATTAACTAAATCGCATTATAGTGAAGAACCATAAATTCACGCAACAGTCTCATAAATTCACACAAATGAAAATCAGACCTATTTCAATAGGCTATTTTGTCTATAAATGGCAAAATTAATTGACAAAATTATTTATTTATACAATACAATTTCGCGGTTTGATTTGGTTTCAATTTTTTTGACACCAAACCAAAATTTTGAATCGTTCAAAAGTACTCTTTAACGGAACCAAACTACAACAAACTATTGGGTTCGATTTGGTTTGACGGTTTTAACTATTTTTTGCTCACCACTAACAACTATTTGCTTTAGGATAAAAATAGCTTTTCATTCGAATGCTATTTGTGTAATAAAAAGGTACCTGATCGTATCATCCTGAAAATCCTACATTTATTACGTCTATGTACAATATGCATATATCTGTTGGAGTTGGTCTTATAGTGTTGGATATGGAAGCTTGGCTCTGAAACGAGACGTTGACTTTTATTACGTTGCTCAGATACAACTTGTCAGATATTTTGGCACGAATGTAGTGGTAGCAACAGGAGCATCATAATAAGCAAAACCCTTTCTAAGCGATATGAAGAACACTAGTACAATATGTTCACTCTACCTCTGTTAATCTCGTAATAGACAAACTAATTTGCACAAAATGCTCTTACAATACGTACTTTCTCTCTTGACTCTGTCTATCTCCCAAGAAGCTCTGTAGTGAAAGCGCCATCTCTCTAAAGATTGTTGTTCTTTCGGAACATTAGAGTTTAACAAGACGAGCACAATATGACTTCCCTTTAAAAAATTAGAAAAAAAAAACACATGCAGCTAATATAACACGGCGCACACTTCACCGCCATTGTCTCTACGTGCCCGAACCCAGGTGCAATTCCTCTCATTAATCCTTTGATTATTCTTTCTGTTTTCACATTTACTTAATCCTAATTACTTTATGCTCACACGTACTACCTATGAAGCCATCCCCGACAACACAAAAATATTATAGAAAAAAAAAACGACAACAGTACAGAGTTCCAGCACATAGAGATAATGGCGATGAAGCGTGCATGCACTGTGTTAGCTGTATGTGTTCGGTTTTGTTTTTATTTTTCACAAGCTTAGCTCTATGTATTGGCTAAGTCAGATAAGGTGGGCTTCTAGAAAAAAAGAAGTCAAATAAGGTGGGCGTTCAGGTTTTCTCATGAATGATAAAGCAGGAACAAGTCTTAAAAGAACAGTACGACTAGCTCACAGGGAGGAACGGAGGTGAAGTGCATATAGAGGGCTGAGGCACACCAAAAAGGGAGGTTAAGACTCGAGAGACAGCTCAAGCTAGGAACCGAGTACCGCAAGAGCATTTTGTTCAAATTAGAAATAGTGTCGTCATGTTGCTTTTCATGTAGATTAGATCAAATGGAACCTTACTATAAATTGATTTGCATATCATGATTCTCTTGTGTTGTCACTGTTGGGAAAATGTTGAATCGAAATTTAATCGGACAGGCTATGGTCATGCCAAAATTCCAGAAAATCTCTTTAAACTCTCAAAAGAAACAATTAGTATCTGAGCTGTGTTTTTTCTCATGCAATGGAAAAAAATGCTCTCTAAAATATATATATACGACAAGTGAACCACACCTTTTGGTATCTAACATGTCGAATCGGACACACCTGTTCATGTCCGAAAATTGAACTTCGAACATGACTCTTCGTTTGTGATAACCGTCGTTCTAACATGACCATTCACGTTCGGAACTTGCAATTCAGACACACCTTTTCGTGTCCTAAAACAGACGGTTTTTTTCTTTTCTTTTCGAACGGTCACAAATGAAAATTATGTCCGACCAGTCACAAGCTAAAATGAGTAAAAATAAATAAATTAAAAAATAATTTCGAAAATGAAAATAATAATTGAATTGTTGAAGAGTGCTAAGTGCGTCTAATAAACGCGTCAAAAACGCGCAATTACTCGCGCACCCGTACGCGGGTATAGTGGGGTCTAGCCCACTAAACCATTTTCTTATTTCAAAGTAGTATAATCCACTTTTTACTGATAAAGTGACCAAAACATTCCTTTCATTCCTATGTGGGACAAGGAAAGTGCCTTAAATATTTGTTTTACAAACAAACATATCTAACAATCCCCCACTTTGTTTGCAAAACAAAATTTTGAAATAAAACACAGCCAAATTTCCATGAGATCAGTATACATACATGAAGGTCTCTTTCGAGTTAAACCTACATTTAGTGCAAGTATCTCAAAGTTCTATCAAAGTCACAAGTAGCTGCTGGCTTTAAACTAGGTACTCTTAGTAATAGAACCGGACATACTGCACATATACTAACCTCTTGTTTCAACGAGAAGTTTATAATTTACTTAGCACTGTTATGGCCTTGTGCTTGTACCTTTTCATGAGCTCTCTAGAAAGCAACCCTATCTTTCGTAAGAAGCGGCACCACTTCTAAGCTCATATAGGTGAAGTATTTATCACGTGTTTCTGTTACAAATGAACACGATACATAATTGTATTATACTTCATTAAGAATATAAATCAACCTCTGAAACGTAACAGACGATAATGACTTCTCATGTCGGGGCTAAAGTCAGTATCCAACAATCACTTTCAGTAACTTGTTTTTACCTATTAAACCATATAACTAGTGATGTGCTAGTATGTCACTGGTGATTTTAATTAAAGGGTTTAAGCCCCATTTCCTCATTTTTAAAATGAACGTAGACAATTGTTATGGTACCATCTTGAATCAATTGTCTCACGTACTCATGCCTTAGGCTAATATGCCTAGACTTACCATTATAAGTGCTACTATACGCTCTTGCCAAAGTAGCCTGACTATCACAATGGATAGAAATAGGAGGCATAGGACTAGGCCACAATTTGATGTCCAACAACAAATTCCTAATCCACTCGGCCTCTTTTCCGGCTGCTGCTAAAGCAATAAATTCTGATTCCATCGTTGAGTGAGATATACAAGTTTGTTTCTTGCTCGCCCAAGATATAGCACATCCTCCTAATGTGTAAATCCAACCAGAAGTGGCATGTTTATCTCCTACACTTGTAATCCAACTAGCATCGGTGTATCCTTCTAGTACAACCGGATAATTACTATAGAACAAACCCAAATTTTTGGTTCCTTTAAGATAGCCAAAAATTCTAGTAATAGCTTTCCAATGTTCCATACTCGGATTACTAGTGTATCTACTCAACTTACACACGGAAAAGGCAATATCAGGTCTAGTACAATGCATCGCATACATTAACGACCCTATAGCACTAGCATATTCAAGTTGTGCTACTGCCCTATCAGAATTATAATTTAATTTCACATTGGCATCAAATGGAGTACTTATTTCTTTAAAACCAAGATGCTTATACTTATTCAACATTTTTTCAATGTAGTCTACTTGGCTCAATGAATAACCCCCACTATGTTTTTTAACTTTGACGCCTAAGATAGTATCTACTTCACCCAAATCTTTCATTTTAAAGTTGGACATTAGATACTTCTTTGTCTCGTTTACTCCATTCATATTAGTTCCAAAAATAAGCATATCATCAACATACAAGCAGACCAAGACCCCATAGTCTTTAGTAAACTTAGAGTAAATACACTTATCAGCACTATTATGTTTGAAACCATTCAATAATATGACTGAATCAAATTTCTCATGCCACTGCTTTGGAGCTTGCTTAAGCCCATAAAGAGATTTAATTAATTTACATACTTTCCTTTCACCCTCCGGTTGTTCCATATAAATTTCCTCATTTAAATCTCCATTTAAGAAAGCGGTTTTAACATCCATTTGATGAACGTAGAGATCATAAATGGATGCTAAAGCAAATAGAATTCGAATAGATGTTATACGTGCTACAGGAGCATACGTGTCAAAATAATCTATTCCTTCCTTTTGCCTAAATCCTTTGGCCACTAACCTAGCCTTAAAAGCGAACCATTAAGCTAATACCCAAATATTATTGGACATAATTGAGTCCATTTCATCATTTATAGCTTCTTTCCAAAAGGAAGCATCTCTTTGCTTCTTTAAAACTTTTAGGATCGTCTTCTAAGTTTAATAATAAATTATACTGATTTACTACGTTATTATTTCTGTCTCCTTCTACAAGGAAAACATGAGTAACAAAGTCAGGACCTAAGTCCTTCATTTTTCTCGCTCTAGTACTTCTTCTTGGTTCAGTCATATTTTTGGAATCATTTGTTTCCTTTTTATTAGAATCTACTTGTACTTCTATAGGTCTTGAATTATTGTTTTCAATAATTCCAAAATCTGTAGAGCATTTATTCTCAAAAAATTCAACATCTCTAGATTCCACTATGACATTTGATTCTAAATCAAGAAGCCTATAAGCTTTGCTATTTTCAGCATATCCAAGGAAAATGCTTTTAATGGCCCTAGGACCAAGTTTTGTTCTTTTATCTTCGTAATAAGCCAAACACCCCCACACATGACAAGTTTGGCTTTATACCCTTCCATAATTCATATGGACTTGCTTTACTCTTCTTGGATGGTAGGTAATATCTTTATGCTTCTCCCCATAGATTAATTGGTAGCTTTGAATTTGAAAGCATACAATTAATCATTTCTCCTAAAGATCTATTTTTTCTTTATGTATGGTTGAAGTTTGATGAATAATACCATGTTCTTCACAAAATAATGAAAATTCGTTTAAGAAATATTCACCACCCCTATCCAAACGTAGAACTTTAATTTTTCTTTCCAATTGATTTTCTACTTCGGCCTTGTATTTCTTAAACATGGTAAAAGCTTAATCTTTTGATCTTAGGAGATAGACATATAAGTACCTTTTAAGTAATAAAATACCTTTTACCACCACGAGTTAGCATTCCATTGAATTCACATATATCGCTATGCACTAAATCCAATAAATTTGAAGATAGGCCTCTTCGTTAATTTTGACTTAGCACAAACTTCACATTTATCTAATTCACCATTAAAATTGATCAAGTCCAATTTTTTCATATTTTTTAAATAGCGAAAATTTAAATGTGCTAATCTACTATGCCATAAATAAGAAGAGTCAACAACATAAACAGAAGATTCAATCTTATTATATAGTTGATACATATTGTGCCCATTCTTACAATATTAGAATGGGATGTTAAATATGTCGGAAGTAAAGTCTAACATCACGGAGCCTTTGCCATTGATATAGCTAGGACCTCTTGACGATGAGCATCCAAAGTCACATCCCAATGCTTGAATGCGGACTTCTCATAACATACATGGATTTAACAGTTTGAGAATAATTTGGCCGCGGTACCTTTAGCTTTCTCGGAAATATTTAATTTTGAAAACATGTTCGTGACCATGGCCACAAAATTTTCTTCAACAGCATTAGCATCCACTTTCACAATTGGTGTTGGCGTTTTCTTCTCTTTGGACGCAATGCGAATTCAGGCTCCCTTCTTCTTCTTCTTTTGATTAAAATTCCGCTCTCTCTTGCGTTTCAAGTTCGGGTGATCTTTGGATGGAAAACCATTACCCGACAGGTTACAAGCCAGATTTTCGCGCAGGCGCGTGACAAAAGTCTTATGCACAGTTTGGAAGAAGAAACTTCCGGTATGTCAATTTTGAGAGCACGAATTTTGTTCACTAGAACTTGTAGTTCATGGACTTGCTCCAGAAGGGGCTTAGTATCAAAGAACTTGAAGTCAAAGTACTTAGCGATCAGATATTTGTTTGTACCTTGTTCCTCTGCTTTGTATTTGAACTCCAATGCATTCCAAATTTCCCTAGCGGACTTCATTTCCGTGAACAAGTCATATAGTCGATTGACAACGTATTCAGAATGTGTCCGCGACATAGTAGTTCGTCTTCTTAGCTTCCTCCTGAGTAAGGTAAAACTATCTTCAGGGCCGTGAGAAGGAACATCATCTTGTCTTTCTATCGTGTGAAGTTGTTGCCATCGAACCGATCCAACTTGACCATATCTTGATTCATCATTTTGATTGATTCCGACTCCATTGTCGCAAAAAATTGATCCATTCATCATACATTAAACAGGCATGTAATCACTTTCTTTTAGGATTTCCTCCAATCTCCTTAAACCCTCAAAAGAAACAATTAGAGAGAAGGCTGTGTTTTTTCTTGAAGAAAACCGGTCAATGGAAAAAAAGCTCTCTAAAAAATATATAATGGTAACAAAGAGGGCTGAGTGTGTAGGTACCAGAACGTTCGGAACTTGCAATTCGGACACACGTTAAAATAAGCAAATGCAGTAAAAATAAATAAATTTAAAAATAATTTCGAAAATGAAAATAATAATTGAATTGTTGATTCCTATAAACTCGTCATGATCTCCGACTATAGTGGGGTCTAGCCCACTAAATCATTTTCTTATTTCAAAGTAGACTTTTTTGATAAAGTAACTATTCCTATGGGACAAGAAAAGTGCCTTAAATATTTGTTTTACAAACAAACATATCTAACAATCCCCCACTTTGGTCATGCCAAAATACCCGACGCGTAGTATCTGAGCAGCGTCATGCGAGCCAACATCTTCAGAGCCAAGCTTCCTTATCCAACACTATAAGACCATAAGCATACAATAGATAAGGTTATCAATGAAGGATTTTCCAAATGATATGACAGTGAAATTTTCTATTACGCAACCTGTATTCAAATTATGCATGATACATATATACATATGTATATGTCTATAGTGATGTCAATAACCTTGTTTAAAATAATTATTTTGTTGTATTAGTACGGTATAACATGCCACAAGTATAACTACGTACTAGACACGAATATGTGCATTTTGGGGAAACAAAAAAAGACAAGGTATCATTTTATCCTAAAACGAATAGTTATCCTGACGCACTGTGCTTACCTCCTAATAGTTATCAGTAGGGAAATAAGTGTCGTATATCGTTTGTTTTTTAACCTAGAGGCACATTTTATGAGAAAATTTGAGGAGTTAAATGTAATTAATTATAACAGAAGGCAAGTCATCAAAGGCGAAGAGAGCAAGAAAAATAGTCCTTGGTGAGTAATTAATATACGCTAAGACGGTGCTTAGTTGGAGCATCTCTCTGGACAATGCAGTAAAGCCAATCTTTGCAATATGTAGGAAATTTTTCCAAGTAATCTTCGAGCCCCATGTGTTATCACGAGAGGTAATTCTTTAGGAATAGTTTGTTATTATGTATTTATGTAGATATATTGTGAATTTACCATAATGGATTGGTATTTTAAGTATGCCCAACTGTAGATAGATATAGTTATAGAGTAATCATAAAAAAATTATTATGCTATCATGTACTTATATAGATATATTGTGATTTTACAATATTAGAATGGGATGTTAAATATGTCCAACCGTAGATATAGCTATAGAATCATTGAAATTGATTTAACAGTTTGAGAATCATTTTTTTTTTAAATCCAAAAGTTCAAATGCGAATTCAGAATAGTGGTTGTTACGTAGCCAGATTCATGTGACAAAAGCACGAAGAAGAAACTCGAACGAAATTGGGCATGTGAAAAGGTGCACCTCTATCTCTCTCTGTCTTCTTCGGTCTCTCATCGACTTTATTGACTAACGGTAGCTTCCTCCTGAGTAAGGTAAAACTACTTGGTCTGAGGTCTTGTGCGGACCTCAGCATTCATCATACATTAAACACATAGATGGTATTTCCTCCAATTATGGAAGATAAAGATATAATGGTAACAAAGAGGGCTGAGTGTGTAGGTACCAGCACGTTAAAATAAGCAAATGCAGTCCTATAAACTCGTCATGATCTCCGACTTATTGTCATCGACTTTATTAACTAATGGCAGCTGCAGTTGCTGGGAAGTTGCCTCTACGCGTTTTTTACTGGGTGTGTGAAAAGGCACACATCTATCTCTAGGTCTTCTTTGGTCTACCACTTTGTTATTTTAAAATCCATCGACTTTATTGATCAACGGAAACTGCACCTGTTGGGAAATTGCCTATATGCATTTTTTATGGCAAAGAGAGTCAAATTCAAATATGTGAAGGGTGAGTGCGATTTCAAGATAGAATTAGGAACTAGAGAATCGGACCCGATGGGTCCGGTTCTGCTCCAGATTTCATAGACAAAAAGTCTGATTCCCGATTTCTCATTTTTAGGAACCGGCTATTTCGATTCCGGTTCCCAGTTCCTATAGGAATCGGAACCAGAATCTGAAATTAGAACCCGAAACTGGAACCGGAATCAGGAACTCGGACTAGGAACCGGATCCCTAAAAGTTAAAACATAGATAACATATTTAGTATTTAGAAACCCTAATTTCCAAATGTTCGCTTATCCTCCTGAATCATCCGATCCTCCATTGTCGTCCCTTCAAAGCTAGCGGATTCTCTCCCGCTTCCACCTCGCTCCCCCTTCTTCGCAGGTCCTGTGATTTCCCCTCGTGGATTCGTGCCGATTATTCGGGCTCGCCGCCGTCTTCCTCCTCTGAAGCTCCGTCGCTCTGGTACATAACGTCGCTCACTCGCGCTCGCACAAGCTGCGCTCTCCGCCCACGCTCCTCCGGCTCGCCTCCCTCTTCTCCTCCGCATCTCCGGGCTCGCCCGGCGCCCGCACTCAGGCTCGACCCGGGCTGCCTCCGATACGGGTCGGACCACCAGGTCGGCCGGCCGAGGGGTCTACGCAACTCGGAGGATCGGAGCCGGCGAGCTCATCCACACGGCCGAACCAGTCGTGTGTCACCCGTGTCTCCACTCTCTCCACGCCGTCTGCTACTTCTGCCTCAGGAAAGTGAACAGCTCGCGCTCTCCGGCTTATGCGGCGTCGTTCTGCAGCGATGACTGCAGAGCACGCTCCCAGGTAGTGGCTGCTTAAGCTTTTGGTTGTGCGTGCAATTGATAAGTTGAGGCAAATGAGTTCGCCTGTTCCAAAGACCGCGCACGAACTGTTTGTAGTTTTGCCTTGACGTATTGAACAGCTAGTGACTCTGTAAATTGGCGAGTCGGCTGTAGAGTGGTTCTCGCATGGCCGGGCTGGGGGGAGGGACTTTTGTGAAAGATGAAAAGATGTTTTGGGCAACTAAGGCCGTGTTATTTGTGATTCTGCCAATTATTTGTGCGTGCCTTTGACCACGTGGTTGTCAAAAGGAGGAAGAAATTTAATGGAGAACATTGACCTGACTCGAGAGCTTGATGCCTATTGTGGATGATTAAAGTGATTCGGGGCATTTTATAAGAATTGTGGATGATTAATCAGTTTGGAAATGGGTTACTGTTGTTGCATTGGATGAATTGTAAGTGCTAGTCGCTAGCTAGCGAGTTGCCGGTTAGCAAAGTCTGGGTGATCATTCATGCATGATGCTTCCTCCTCAATGTAAATGGTTCAAAAAAATTTGTTCAAAGGATGTTCTTTGGAAATGTTTTTCTGTATGGCACGAATCCTGTTTTCTACTTGCCATGAAATTCGCAGTAAAATTTACACGAAGTTACCTATGAAAAACTCAAGTAAAAGGAATACATTTGCTTTGGATGTATTCACAGTGTAGCGGGAGTTTAAAAGGAATATATTAGGGCATGTGTTTTTGAGTCGTTTCGTTGGGAAAGTTCCATTCAGAGGAAGGTGATTTGGAGCGAAAGAGAGGCTGCTCTAGTTTTATGTCATTACTTTGGCATACAGAGTTGGAGGTTCTTGGAGCAGTTGGCTCATCCTTTAAGCTTGAAATCCTTATAAGCATAATTGGAGGATCACCAGACCTGGTCATGTGCCTATTCCATGTAAATTAACTTTTCTAGCTTCATCTTTACCGTTTCCCTTCAGTATTGCAGGTGGTGGAGGAGCTTGGAGGAGCAACTTACTTTGATGACCAAAAGCAAAAACTTTTCTACTTTGGAGGAGCTTGGAGAGGAGTATGTTTTGTACTTTTTGTTGAGAAAAATGTGGCATCTTACCTTGGGATTTAAAGTTATATGTATTGCATCCCAACAATTGCTATTTATCGTTCTATCCCCTTTCTTTTAAGAAAAATGCGACTTTTCAATAACTAGTCTTTTGTATTCTTTTTTTATGAATGCTCATTTTCATTTTGATTAACTAAAAATAAAACCAAAAAAAAAAAAAAAGAAGAACCTATTAGAACCTAGAATCGACCCTGGAACATGTAACAGGATAGGTTCCAGGTTATACATTCTAACGGGTAGGTTCCAGATTTCAAAAAATGAAGAACCTTTACTCGAGAGTAGGTTTCAGGTTATTAGAATTTTTTCAACAAGTACTCTAAAGGCATAATTAAACATCACACATGAAGAAGTTTTGTCATTTTCGAAATACTATTTTCTAATATTATGCACCATCATTGTATTGAAAATAAAAATATTCTTTCATTAGGAATGACTAACGAGTGTCAACACTCATTCGCAAAATACTTTTAATTTTTGCCATAGCATGTCCTGTTCATGGTATGGAAACAAATGTTTCGCAAATTTTCTAATAATGCCCCTTCTTTCTAGGTAGGATACCATGTATTGCCATTTTTGTTGATGTCTTAACCGATCTTATGGTCTCCAGATTAGATCAGAATATTCCAATTTTTTTTGAATTTATTGATCAGCTAAGTCAATTTTCATTTCCCGAATCGATTGGTAGTTGGCTCCTATCTCGACTTTTGTGAAAATTAATAATTTTTCAATGGTCCTCTAAAATTCTGGAAGGTCATCGTCGTCACTGTTGGAATCAAAAGGGTATGTAGAAACTTGAAGGCTTTATTGAGAAGTGCTGACATATCCACAAGGGAAGAAGAATTAAAATGCCCTTTGAAAGGCTTACACGGAGAACACACTACTCTCTTCCAAGAATAACAATACAAGCTCAAACGCTCTTCACTCAACTCTCTGTGCTCTGGGGCTCTCTCGGGGTTGTATCTCTCTTGCTCTCCCTCTTCTTGTTTTTATAGAAACTGAAGACACCGAGGAATGCCCACATGACCATTCAACGGTCATTACTGCACCATGAGCCGTTCTCTCTTTCGCCGAAAGGTATGGACCAAGAGGTTCTTTCTCGTTAAAGAATAAGAAAGTTTCCATCACTGTATACTTTGTTGTCCCTCCGTCCAATCATGGGCGACCGAGAAGAATAAATGCTCCATTAATGTTGGTTTTCATGATGAAAGAGGTTTGGTCATCATTGGTTGGCCATCATCATCTTTAATCAATTTTAATATTTCAAACAGTCACTTTAATATTAAAGTCGCTGACTTGTGCGGGAGAACCGCAAAACATGCTTGGCTTCGTGCGAAATTGCCTATACCTGCTTCAATGCGCTTGATGAAAAAGAAATTCAACAGTGCCTCTCAGAGAGACAGAGACAGGCAGAGACCGAGAGGGAGCTCCTATGGCAAACTCAAAGATAGGAACGAGCGCCTGCAATATATTAGGAGGTGAGTACCAGGTGTTCCTCAATTTTTATGGGCCCGATACTCGTCGAGGGTTCACCAACTGCCTCTACCACGCCTTGGTAGATGCTGGGTGAATTCACACATAATGAAAATCAGTACACTGCTCAATATATAGATGGCAAAAATAATTAACAAAGTTAATAATTTATACAGTATGATTTTGCGATTTGATTTGGTTTCAAAAAAATTGAAACCATACCAAACTATGAAAAACATTCTGGTGTGATTTGTGATCTGTTGTGTTTTTTTTTTTTTCCAAAATAGTACTTTTAAACCAAACCAAACGAAGCCGCAAAAAACTGTTCGGTTGATTGCTTTAACTTGAACCATTTTTTACTCACCCCTTACTTTTTGTTCTGCACGTACACGTCGGTTCATGTGTAGTATCTATTTATACTTTTTTATTTGCTAGAAAGTATCTATCTATACTTGCAGCATATTATAACGTACTCCTACAATAGATTTTTTTTTTAATGCAATTTGTGCAATAAAAAAATTCACCAATCGTGTCATTTGGAAAATCCTAAATTTATGAGGTGCATATGAACTATGTTTAGATCTAATGGAGTTGGTCTTATGGTGTTGGATAAGGAAGCTTAGCTTCGATACCAGACGTTGACTTTCACGAACCTACTCAGATATCATTCGTCGGCTATTTTGGCGTGAATGTAGTTGTACTTGTGGCAACCCCAGAATATAACAAAAAACGTATACAGCTAGCATAACACATGCACACTTTCCGCGCCATTGTCTCTACTTGCCGCAATTCCTTTTCATTAATCCTTCAATGCACTTTTTGTTTTCACCTTACTTTATGCTCACGTGTACTAAATTAGGTGTTGATTTTTAATATATGTATATATATGTATGTATATGTCATCCATTATATCCATAAGAATAGTTTTATCTTAGGTGATAACACTGTAACATTTACTGAATCGTTGACTGATATTCAAACCCGATTAACATTAACTTTATACTGTCTTATATATGTCAATCATTAGAGCGAGAGTCTGGCTAAAAACATAATAATCATATCCATATCGCATTGTCAGTACGCATTCACCCGCTTGACGCAATCCAACCACCACAAGTTTCATTTTCTCTGCTCAAGCCTAGAAATACAAAATTTATTTGGAGGGAAAGAACACAGCCTATCCAAATCTAAATCAGATATAAAAGTACGAAAGTTTCTTAGCTTTTGTATATCCCGAAATTACCCGTGCTTTTTTCATTTGGCATCAGTCATATTACTTACAAACATTTTTATCCTGGTTGGTTTTGGAAAGTACAAATAGTTTTTTATACATCAAAGTTATAGTGTTGGATAAGAACGCTTGCCTGAAAGGCCGAAGAAGGATTTGGCCTGAGAAAAGAGAATTCAAGACAATTGTTGAGTGTCATGGAGTGGTAAACCAATGAGTGCTGAACCATATCAACAAAGACGGATTTATGAAGAATGTTTCCGTAGGGGAGCTCTGGTCGACGTGATCAGAAATGCACACACCGAAGAGGAACAGATTAAGTAGAATCCAAACAAACTCATGAATTAAAAAGGGCTTGCATACCATTGTCTGGGTTATGGAGCGAAAGAAAGGGGCAAATAAACATTTGAACTATCAGAAAGGAAAAGAACAGAACCATACAAGAACCAAAAGACACGAAAAACTAAGGTGGTTTCGCACCTCGGCTTGAGACCGGAAGGATATGGGCATTTAACACTCGTTCAACGAGGAAGCCAAGTACATAAATCAGTGTCTAATCATTCCTTCCCCTCCTAAGTTTGGCAAGCTTGACAGAGATACGATAGAGTATATGCAAATCAGCTCAGCACAAGGTCTGAGATAAGGTTTCATAAGTTCTCAGCTTGTGAAAAATGGCTATCAAACGGATCATTTGAATTGCTCATGCCAGTTCAATTCTATTCGAATGAAGTCAAAGACAGACATTTACCGCTTACACTGCGCCAGCAAGCATGAAAGGTGTGTACACAATGCACCTGAACAAATCAGGACCGCCCCCTGCATCCTCAAGCTCTCTTGCCACGCCTTCAGATAACAAATCAACACCTTGTTCCTTAGCTGTAGTAACTGCAGAGAATGCCTAAAATCCTCAGAAACCCTTTGAAAGAGAGCTCCTTCGTTACATGCAGTGGTAATGGCTCACCTTCGCATCCAAAACCCACACTCTCAAATGGGAAAGGGAGTTTCTTGTAACCATCAATTAATTACTTTAAGATGGGGTCCCAGAAAGGCAGTGTAGTGTCGTGGAAGTGTTTCATGACCAGATCAAATGTAGGGCTCGCTTCAAGATCATTGTAGCACCACACTGCAATCACACCTCCCAGCTTCCGGAGCACACAGCTCAAGAGGGAGTAGAAATTGGGGAGGTCGAGCCAGTGCATGGCTTGAGCCACCGTAATCAAATCCACTGCATTTTTGCCTCCGATTAAGTCACGATTTTGTCACTGGAGTTGGGTATTGGTGTGTGGACGTAGCGGACCCTTAAATGCTGCATTGCACATTTTAGTTGGACCTCGCTTGCATTAGTGGTGATCACCTGGTTGTAGTGCTCAGCTACTTGCTTTACAAGGAAATGCAGGGTATATGAACAGACCTGTACGTGACGAACAATATGGTATTAATGAAAGATATTGAGATTGGTGAAAGATCTATTATCATAAAGCAAAGAGAACTTAAGAGAAGCACATTTAAAAAAAGAAAACAAGAGGGAAAAGAAGCTTGGAAGACACTCACCGAGCACTTAGCAAAATATGCAATGGTTAAACTGTCAATGAATCTCATCAACTGGTGAAGGCCCTCATCAATCCCCTTCAAGTTGTTGATTGCTTTATTTGTTGGTGACTTACGTTTTGATCGAGCTTTGTTCTCATCGACTGAGCTTGCTACTTGTCGATTTCAAGAGTTGGTCATAATTTTTTCCCATGATTTCAACGTAGAATCAAATTGTGTCTCCAGTAGCTGTAGGCACCGCGACAGGGGGTATTTGAAGCATCTTTAGGGAGCTTGACACAAGGGACCTCTCCTACCACGATAAGTCAACCTGGGAGCTTATAGCCCCGACAGACAGATCAACCTCTCGAAATATTTGTAGTCAACAATACATAAGCTCTCCATAGATTTTAAAACACCGAGAAATTAAACTACAATTAGCTCTATGCAAGAAGACACCTCGCTTCGATCGGTTTACTCAAACTTGATGTAATGAATAATCTCTCGGAGGACTTTACGAAAATGCTCTGCCCGTTTTATGGAAAATGGCACGCGAAACGCATGTGCTCGCAGGTCGACAAAGATACGAGCAGGGGGTGAATTGCTCGCCTACTTCATGGACTTCTTTGAGACAAACACCTTTCTTATAACAAGATGGGCTGAGGTCTGTCCAGCCTAATTTTATTAGGAAAGGCCTTTTTGTTACAGAAATAGAAAGCAAATAAAGCAGAACAAACAGTGATGATCTATGAATGGAAAGAAGGCCCACCTTTTCCAATAGAGGATCCCCTATTTCTGTTTCAGTCAAAAAGTTGTTTCAATTTTAGAGTCCGACCACTGTGTTCGTCCATTCAAAATCTTCCCTCTGTAAGACTCCCAAGTGATGCCTGAACTATTTGGACCAGTGTCAAGTAAATCCCCACAATCCCTCATTAGTATCTGGCACTTCTTTGGTATTTTTGAGCTTGATGCATCAATAATCCTTTCCATTAATATGCACCTATAAATTTTCAACTGCTCCAAATGCTCTAATTCATCCATGCCCTCGACAACCTGCAGGCTCTTGCACCCTTTAATTTCTAAACACTTCAAATTCTTCAAATTTGACAACCCGCCTAACCTTTTTAACGAAGTGCACTCTTGAACGACAAATTCTTTCAATGCTTCCAACGTTGAAATAAATTCAATCTCCTCTATGTCTGGGCACCTCCACAGCTGGAGTCTTTGAAGCATTATAAGGGAGCTAGAGACAAGGGACACTCTCCTCCGACCATCAGTCAACTCGGGAGCTTGTAGCTCATTGTACCCTGGCTCCTCCAGTAGACAAACCAACCTCTCGAAAGATTTGCATCCACTAATAGATAAGCTCTCCATTGATTTTAAGATACCGAGAAATTGAACTTCAACTAGCTGGTTGCAAGAATCCACATCCGTTTCTCTCAGTTTTCTCAAACTTGATGGAATGGATATTCTTGTGACGAGTTCACACCTTGTGATAGTCAACTTTTCCAATTGAGAAAGTCCATTGAGTTCTACTTGTTTCACTCGAGTGTTATCAAGCTCTAGAACTCTCAAGTTTGACGGAAGTTGTTTCAGCGTTTGCAAGTCTAGTCCAGAGAGAGTAAGTTTTTCCAGCAGAGAAAGGGAACCCCACTCTGTTGATGTTGCGTGGACATTTAAAAGGCACAAGTGCTGCTTCCTCAGTTTGGATAGCCTCCCAATCCACGGCAAGTCACAACGATTTATATTTGATGTTTTATAAATATCAGAGACATCGGAGAGGAGCAGTTCAACTAAATTAGTAAGGTTTGAGAGGTCAGGGACAATCAGCAACGATTCAGATCTAACCCATAGAGTGGTCAAACTTATGGGGAGCTCCGGCAACTCTTGAATCTCATCACAGCCATATAGGTCCAGTGTATGGAGCTGACTAAGCTTGCTCGTTGTCCCAGGCAATTTCAATATGTTTGTGTATGATACATTGAGAGATGACAGGCTTTGTAGCCTACCAATGGACTCCGGTAATCTTGTAATGCTTGTGAATGATACATCCAGTTTAGTCAACGACTCTAATTTCGAAACCGAGTCAGGGAGTTCCATCAAGCTGTAGCATTTCGAAAGAGAGGTGCTGAAGATTCTTTAGTTCGCCAATTTGGTCAGGCAATTTTTCAAGTGCATTACAACAATCAAGGTGCAAGTCAGTCAGCGGCCTTAGATTCCCAATAGAGCAATCAATTTCCTTCAGAAGTCCGCAAGAAAAAATAGTCAACTTCTCTAAAACGGAGTGTTTGGCAAAGGTTGGTGTCCAGTGTAACGACTGAGCATATTGAAGAGTGAGAGCCTTCAATTTCCTTGCCCCCTACAAAGGCCAACAGAACATCGAGACAGAGAATTAGATGTTCGTACAAGAAATAAATATGGATTTAGGCTCCCAATCTGTATCGTTTGTCATTTGATCCTCTCACTATATGAGAAAATCAGACTGTAAATTCATTAAATTTTGTCCTGCATTGAATGAGAAAATTAGACTAAGGGAGATTCTAACGTACCTTCATTAGGCTCCTGACCGCATTTTCCGTCCACTCTACGCCAACAATATACATCACAACCACGTTTTCTAGATGCAAATCAGTTGCCATAAACTGTGGATCACGTACATTATAGTAATGCAAATTGATCCATTTCAACTCGGAAAGACAGCCCGTAAAGTTGCCTTGGCAGGTTACATTACACAACCAAAGACATCTTAGATGTGGGAACCGTTTAATTTGCTCCGCAGTAACAGTCATCCGAGCTAGACTCCATGACTTTAAATCGAGTGCTTGAACGCTTTTGTTGATCTGCCAATGACATTGAGGAGCAGGAGCAGGAATTTGTCAATATCCCTCAAATTTATTTCGTCGAAGAGAAGAAAAAAATGAAACATAAGAATAGCTCTCTATTCAGAAACGGTAAACCTCAAATAAGAACAAGGTAAGCAATTTTCAATTCAAATTTGGCCATACTTTACCTCTGTTGATCTTAATTCGCGAATGATATCGTCTCTAGCCCGCAACCTGCTATGCTCTTGATTAGCAATTGCCCTTCCAAGATCTCTGATCTGATCATGCATCCAAAATCTATTAGTGTCTAAAACCTTTACCAAGCATCTGTCAATAAGGACTTCAACAGCATCCTCTGGGTCAAACCCACAATCTTCCCACATATAGATTGGATCAGTCTTTTCCTCACCAATAAAAAAGCATGCGACATCGAGAAATATCTGTTGTTGACCAGGTTTTAAGGTATCATATGTAATCCTTAGCTTTCCCAAGACATCATCATGAGGTGTTTTCCTTAGCTTCTCTAGCCTCTCTTCCCATATTTTTTTATTTTTCTGACCAAAAAGCGATGAACCTATTGCTTCAAGAGCTAGAGGTAGTCCACCCACAGTAGACACAATGCCTCTTGAAAGAGTGTAGTAATTGGTTGGAGGAGAGTCGTCATTGAAGGCATGCCTACTAAAAAGTTGAAGTGCGTGTTTGTCACTCAAGCCCTCCAATTCATAACGCTCGAATTTGTACTTAAATCCCCTTATTATATTCAGAACCCCATTATTCCTAGTGGTAACAAGTATCCTAGTACCATGATACAAAGAATTCATTCCAATTAAGGTTCGGATTTGGTTGCTGTCATCGACATCATCCAAAACAGTTAGTACCTTCTTGTTGCAAATTGTTTCTTCAATCGCTTTGATCCCATCATCATTGTTAACAATGCTGCGAGGCACTCTAGAATTAGAGATATCGGACAATAATTGTTCTTGCAGCTTGACTAAGCCCTTGGTTTTTGCCATTTCCCTTACGTCACCAAGAAAGCTGCAGCTTTTCCCAAAGCGAGGACACAGTTGGTTGTAGATTTTTTGGGCTAGTGTTGTTTTACCCACGCCACTCATCCCATAAATTCCTATAAGCCGCACACCACCAGAGTCGATGTCCAATAAATTGTTTATGGCTGCTATTCGATCCTCCATTCCAACTAAATTTTCAGTCACTTTTCTTTGTCTTGTCTGGAGCCTATTCACAACCTCGTTAACAACCGTCCTGCTTAGATGCCCATCACTGCCACAAAGTTGAACAGTTCCGATCGAGAAAAAGTAATTAATTCATATCCTTGCATGTTGACCAACCATATACTAAGTCAACTAATTTCAATCTAAGTATCTTAAACATTGTTCCCATGAAACGTTAAAATTATGGACGAATAACATAATCGTAACATATTGTCGTTATGTTATGAGATCGACAATTCTTGCGCAGAAACAATTTAAAAGAACAGAAACGGAGTATATAAATGAGTGGTTCTGATTCAAATGTCTAACAAGCGACGGAGCCAGGAATCTAATATTGATACTTTATTGTTGCATCTAAGAAAGAACCACCACGTAAGAGACCAATATAAAATAAGTTGAAGAAAAAGCCTTTTTGTTTTTTACCGAAATAAAACTATTAAACAGCATTTAATTTTGCGAGTTCATTTTTTTTTATTAATGTTCATCGTGTTCAAGGACACTAAAAGTTTACAGCTGCATCATTATTTCACTTCAAACAAGAAAAATTAATTTCCATCAAGTGTCTTGAGTTATATCTATATACACACCTATGCTCTCTTGAGAGTTTAACCTGGTAATTTACTATTCATAGTCAATCTATCTAGTAGGCATATGGGACATCACATGTCAATATGTATGGATAAATGTCTTTATGATTATGAGGCAACTATTTTGTCTATTTTTCGGGTGAGTCGGGCCGCAACTAGAATTTATCCAAAGAAAAAGGACTCGAATTAGTTGGACTAAAGACTCGATAAAAGTTCAACGTTACCCTCAAAACTTGAGGAACATGATGGATTACCAACTTGAAAATCCATTACAAGTTTACGTTGAAAAAATAGAGGAAAGGAAATGTTTGATCTTTGAATCAAGTAGAAGAATCAAAATATGAACGTGTGGCTAGTCACAAATGCAACTGCATACAGGTTCATATCAAGTTCTCTAACATACGTTTGGAATCCTAACACATACATGGATCAAAAGTTAGTAGCAAAAAGATTAAGCAAAGCCAAATTTTTATACAGTGGAAATTAGGTCCACACTGAAATTCTAATAATCCTATTAGGTCAGAAAAATATTTGGCTATGTCGTGATTAAGAAAAAATAAAAGGAGAATTTGAGACTCTCTAGTTAAATCCGGGAAAATTGGGGGTAGGAATATAATTAATTAATTTTTATTAGATGTATGGTCCAATTGTAAAAAATAAATTTCACATTCACGATCAGATGGTTACCCTGAATATTTCTCCCGCTCCCACCCCTTGGTGTCATCAACTTCGCAAAGAGCATGCCGCCACATCTCTACATCCTCTGTGCTGAACTTCTTCTTTCTCTGACCAGAAAACCGCCACCTCTTTTGATCCTCCTTCTGTTGCTCCAACTTCGATATGGCATTTTTGTACAACTCCGTTTTTAACTTGACATCATCAGGTTTCACGTCATAAAAAATAGGTAACATCACCTTCTTATTATTATCTTTAGATTTAGACGTGTTCTCCACCATCTTCGTAAGCTCGCGGAGGCACCAATGACTGGAAGCGTAGTTTGGGGAGAAGATGGGGATGTAGAGCCTAGAGTCGTCGATCGCTCGCAGAAGGTTGCCACTAATTATTTCGCCCGGTCGAAGCTCTTCATCATCGATGAAAACGTGAACACCAGCATCTTTTAAGGCATGGTAGAGGACGTTGGTGAATCCACGACGAGTATCGAGTCCTCTGAAACTCATAAACACTTGGTACTAACCTCCTAAAGTGTTGCTGGTGCTCATCCCTGTCTCCGAGTTTGCCATAGGAGATCACTTCACAATTAGCGTGGTCAGCACCTCCTCTCTCTCTCTCTCTGTCTCTCTCTCTAGTAGGCACTGTTGAAGTAAGTTTTCATCTAGCGTATCATACTGGGCAAATTTTGCACGAAGCTAAAGATGTTCAGCCAATCTAGAATACAAGCCGGTGACTTTAAAATTGAAGTCTCGTCGAAGACTTTTAAAGGCTTGTCAGAGGGCCGTTGAGATACTATTAATTTCACAAAGACTCGAGATACGGGCCAGCTACCAATCGATTCGGGAAATTAAAAATTGACTTAGCTGACCAATAGATTCAAAGAGTTTTGGGATATTCTGATCTAATCTGGAGTCCATAAGATCGGTTCAGACGTCAACAACAATGGTAATACAGTATTTCCAACTTGGAGAGAAGTGGCCTTATTATAAAAATTGCGAAACATTTACTTCCCATCATGAACAGGGCATGCTATGGCGACGTCAAAATTTATTGTTGGAAAATTGTTACACTTCAACTTTAAATATGACCCATTTGCCATCAAATTGGATTTGCGTCGTTCTCTGCAAAAAATGCTCCACCTGAGCGCTCCCTCAGCATATATTTACCATTTACCATGGAGTATTTATTTTGATCTCTTCGCCTTTATGACTTGCCTTATGTTAATAAGCAAAAAAATTGCTCAAATCTTTTGCAACCGTTATTTCTTTATTGATAATTATTAGGAGGTGAGCACGGCATAGATGGTGCAATTTGGATGTCAAACCAAACCAAACTACATAAGTACGATTTGAAGAAAAATAAAATCAACTAAATCGTATTATATTCAAGAACCAACCACAGTCCAGTTTGATTTTTTAACCATTTTTCTTCAAAAAGTACTCTTAAGCCGGGCTCGACCGCAATAAACTGTTTGGGATTTGATTTGGTTTGGCAGTTAAACCATTTTTTACTCACCCCTAATAACCATTTGTTTTAGGATAAAATAGCTCTATATTCGAATGCTATTTGTATTTAAAAAGTGTCGGATTGTATCATCCAGAAAATCCTACATTTATTACGTCTATATGCAATATGCTCATATCTTTTGGAGTTGGTCTTATAGTGCTGGACATGGAAGCTTGGTCTTATATCTGTTGGGTAGTTTGGCGTGAATGTAGTGGAAGGAACACGAGAATAATGATGAGCAAAGCACTTTGTAAACAATACGAAGGACACTATTAAAATATGTTAACTCTCATCTTACAAGAAACCTCCGTTACTCTCACGATAAAATAAATTTGAACAAAATGATCTTACAATACGTACTCTCTATCTTGACCTCTGTCTCTCTAAAATTGTTGTTCTTTCGGAACACCGGAGTCTAACTAGACAAGCATAGTATGACTTCTCATTTATAGGGTAATAAATTGACTTTGAGGACCCGATCATCTGCCCCACCCTTACCTTAATTGACATTTCAATTGGACAACAAATCTAACTAAAGTCCGTTGCATATATGCATGGTCCCGCGGAAGATGAGGCCGTCTTAACATCCCGTTTTAGTGTGCCTCGAACCATTACATGCACTTTACCTCCGTTGCTCCAGTCCGTAAGCTTGTCCCGCTGATTTTCTAGTGCTTGTTCCTATTTCATCGCTCATAAAAAACCCGAGCATTGTGGCACAGTGTGGTTCTAGTTGTTAAGGAAAATTCCCAATAGATTTTGAAGTTGACAAAACTATCCATGAGTGTTTTGTAAATTTGATAAATGCTTTGAAGTATTTTGATTCAATAAGTTATTTTTGGAAGAAAAGCATATGTCAATCTTGATCTAGTTCGTGCTCAGATTGTGAAAGAACTTCAAGCAAAAGAGATTCAGACTCAGAACGAGAAGTTCAGACTTAAGGTTTAGATTCAGAACCAAAAGTTCAGACTCAGAACTAAAAGTTCAGATTCAGACTTGTGATCTTCAGACGCATAAGTTTTGCAGACGCAGAAATTTTTCAGATGCAGACACAGAAATTCTTCAGATGCAGACGCAGAAGTTTTTCAGATGCAGACGCAGAAATTCTTCAGATGCAGACGCAGAAGTTTTTCAGATGCAGATGCAGAAATTATTCAGATGCAAACGTAGAAATTCTTCAAATGTAGACGCAAAAGTTTTTCAGATGCAGACACAAAATGCAGAACCAAACATAACAGCTAGTAATCTGATATGGATTTCACAAAAGGAAAGCTTTGATATCAATCTAAATCAAATTGATTGACAATCAAAGATTACGACAAACATGCATTACAACGGACAAAGCTTTATTTATGGAAACCAAGATTCTGATTGTATGGGCGACCAGAATTAGCGGGATTCAGATTTTATCAACCAACGGCTACTCAATCCATTTTATACAAATCTGTCCAAAGGTGAATATTGGAAGATGATCCTCTGAAGATTGTCTAACGGCTAGTTTGGAAGTGGAGGAGTATAAAAGAAGATTAACGAGGAGCAGAAGGCAGAGAATGAAATCAAGAATCAACAAGTCCAAAATCTGAGCATGCTCCAATTCAATCTCTTGTCTTTTATGAGCTTAAACGTGTAATCATTTAAGAGGTGTAGACAGTGTTATAAGTGTGTGCTTAGGTGTGAGATAGTATGATTTATCGACTTGGTATTAGCAGTACCAGCTTCGGGAAGAAGTGCTTGAGTTTTAGCGGCACAACTTGCTATAACTTCTCATTGATTTGATTAGTGAAATCCAGTCAGTAGGCTGTAGCGTGGGAGAGTGGACATAGGCTTGCTATAAGTCGAACCACTATAAACTTGTGTGCAGTTTTTCTATCTCTATTCTATTACTTTGCACACTGCACATCAGAAGCACTGTCTATATAAACTGTTTTGAATCTGAATTTTATTCAGACTCAACTGTGTTCTTTCATTTCCGCATAAATTGTTTAAAATCACCTATTCACCTCCCCTCTAGGTGATCCTTGCTAGCTACTTCACTAGTCATTTAAAAATTCCCCTTTCTAGTTTGTACTTAATCACCCACCCTGTTTAACTTGGCCAACACATACAACCAAGCTTAAAAAAGCAAAGCATATACAGCTAGCATAGCACCTGCACACTTCACCGCCATTGTCTATGCGTGCCGGGACTCGGCCTCTGTTCCTTTCATTAATCATTGAGTATACATTTTGTTTATACTCACATATATTCAAGTAGGTGTTGAAGTATAATAAATAGACGTGATCCATTACATCCATAAGAGTAGCTTTAACTTAGATTATGACATTGTAAAATATGGTGAAATCATTGACTAATTTTCAAATCCGAGTAGGTAACTTTATAAAATAACGTTCTTGTATATGTCAATCATCAATCAAGTCTGGCAAAACACAAAATCATCACGTCATATGGCATTGTCAAATTGACAACTAACATTAAGAAACCGTACTTGATTGATATACCAACTACAACTAATCAGTCACCTATTAACTGTAGTCTTGCTTGATTTTTGAAAAGTACCAACAACTTTTCTATTTTACTTCCAAGATTACTAACCACTTTAATAATCATCAACGTTTATTCTTGTGGCTTATCAACACTTTTGAAGTTATTAATTTTTATTGAAAGTTATCTACCTTAATTAGACCTACGTACAAACATTCATCATATCAATTACCAACTAAATTTTGTCACCAACCAACCGTTTTTCTTCTTTGATTTTGAAAAGTTTAAACTTTTCCAGAGAAATTTTGTAGGATCATCCATCAATTTTTTTAAAAGTTTCAGCTAGCTAGCTGTTAGATGAATAAGGCCCGATTCGCTTCATATTTGAAATGCGCATTCGCTCGCTTGACTCAATTCAGGAGCGTCAAGTTTCGTGTTATCTGCTCAACTATAATTTATTAGAGATGGCAACATGCCCCAAATCAATTGACCTCTTATTTTCCAACACGTAAAGCAAATTGAACCTAATAGCTGGCTGGTAGAGCGTCAGCCTAATTCCAACGTTTCAAAGAAATGAGGGAGCAACATAGAAAGTAATAAAAGGAGTAGCTGGGATTAATGAACAATGTGAAGTGGCCTTATCATTTGAAACGATCTGCAAACATGCCCTTCCCAATCATACATGGAAGGTCACTTCTTCACTTTCCCTGCAAGCATAAAGGCTTTATAGACCACATTCCTCACCAGCTTCGTACCACCCCAAACCCTCTCAAACTCCCTAACAACCCCCTCACTCAACAACTCCACTCCTCGTTCTTTCGCGGTCGTCACCACGGACCACAACCTCAAGATCTCCAGGATTCCCTCGAAAGAAACCTACTTTGGTATGTCAAGGGCTACTGAGTTCCCCTCGGATCCCAAACCGACGCTCTCGAAAGGGAACGGCAACTTCTTGTAAAGGTCAAACAAGTGCCTGATGTTGGGATTCCAGTATGAAAGCGTCGCGTCCCTTCATTATCAGATCAAAGATAGGGCTGACCTGGATGGCTTGATAGCCCCAAACCGCAATCACAACCCCGGCTTGCGAAGGACGTGGTTCACGAGGAAGTAGAATTTGGGGAGGTCGAACCAATGTTTGGCTTTAGCCACAGTGATTAGGCCGACAGAGATCTCGCCACTGATCATGGCTAACAGTTTGTCGTCTAAGATGTATAGCGGAGTATGGATGTACCGAACACGAGGATGTGGGGTGGCATGATTTAGCTGCGACTCGCTCCCATCCGTGGCAATCACTTGCTGATAATGTTCCACAACCTACATTTGGAAAGGGAAATGAAGCAAAGGAAACATGTGGAAACAACACTAATATGGATTCCGGGGCATGTCAAGTTCGATTTTGCCAACATGGAAAAATATGTTTTCTTAGAACAGAACAGTATAATCGTCTGCATACAATAATAGACTCTTTACTATTGGCTGTGCAACTAGCGGTTCATTAAAACAAAGGTGGAAATGAAAAAAATCTCATCTAGTTTAACAATAAATCAAAAAGTTTTAGTTTAAATCAAGAAGAAAACAGTCATTTATAGGAGTGTAAGCACATTCGAACTCGCATGAGAAGAGAGGGAAAGAGAGAACCCCAAGAGCAGCTTGACCATTGTTAGTGCCAACGTCCCAAGCCAAGGCGTGGTGAGGGGTTAGAGCAGCCAGCTTCTGGTACCATCCCTCGAATATGTCAGCCTTGCATCCGCGTGTATCTCTGAATATCTATGATTGAAGAATATATAAAATTTAGTTGAGTAGTGAGATTAGATTTATTTTTCTTGCCTCCTATAGACTTTGTTACCTCCCCTTGTTGAAGCTTGCAGCAATAAGGTACAAGTTGTTTATTTATTTATGTTTTTTGGGCCAGTAGCTAGCTGTATGGGATTTGTTCAGATAATAATAGTTGACTGAATGAAAACTAATTATTGGGGGAGGATATGAATTCTCTTATGCAATTATTTAATTCAAGTTACCCCATCCATTATGATTGTTGGGGAAAAATGGATCACCATGTATCTTGACCTTAAAGATGATACATTTGGTCGATTTGCCTCGTTTAAATAGAGATGATCGTCTCTTTTATAGAATGAACAACGGAGAGTATTGTAACGTATTCTGTGGAAATGCTCATGTTCTGTTTGTAGTTCTGCGCAATCCGTTGGGGGTAGGCCAATGGCCCAAAAGCAACTCCTCCCAAATCTCAAAATTCATAGTCCCAACCTTCTGTAGGGGACTGGAGGGCTAGACTTAATCAGTGGGGCGGGCTCTATTGATTCGTTCCTTAATTTAATGTGCCAGTGCCTATATGTCTTCAATCTCAAGTCCCCTTAAATCTTTGTCTTCCCCTAGAGGAGGGAATACCCTCTAGGTGCTCTACATCTTGGGGATCTTAAGATTCGAACGAGGCCCAAGATGGGGCCTTTTAATGTCTTGCTCCGAACGTTAAGGGCTAGATTCAATCCGATGGACAAAAACTTTATCCAATTTCATATGACCACAGTTCCCAAAATCAATAACTAGGGATGTTCATCACTCCAAACAGGCTTCTTACAATGGTAGTTAAGGAATGTATATTGAAACATATCGATCCATACAAATGAGTTTCAAGACCATTGGGAAAAAAGAATTATATGACTAGAGATGTGGTAACCCGAGAAATCTGATCTACTTATATTCATTGATTTATTGCATTGAAAAGTCGTTGTGCACTTTAATGAAAGAATTCCCTGAACACCCGTGCCTACATCTCTGCTGCTAATATAGCAAATCCACCGGTTAACCACTTCTGACTTCCCAATTCGAATTAAACATAATCATCAAGCATTCTATATAGATCACTCATCATTCCAGTTTAAAACCAAGTTATGTGTGTATTCTCCAAACGATCGTATCTTCACACATTACCACACTGTAGGTTTGTCCATCAAACCAAGGACTGTACATTATGACAATAAATGAACACAATAAATGACGTAAAGTTAATGTATCGATCTTTGATGTATATTGGCTGCAAATTAATTGCTGCCGCCTATAAGACGACAGCAAGTCATTTTATATTATTATGAAAGTTATTGTTATATGAAACGAAAACAATAGAGAGATTAAGTACTGACCACAAACACCAAATGCTTAAAACAAATCCATATGCCACGTGTACACAAATTTTGATCCCAGCATAGCGCGAGATCTTCACAACTCTATGATTATTTTTGTAAAGTATGCCAAATTAAGCGATAGCTTACATGTCGACCCAACAACTCATTTGATCTCACATTTTTTTTCTTCGGCTTCACAAATGACAAAAGTTACATGGTGAGAAGTGCGACTTTGGACTAGATTAATGCAGACAGACGAAGTGCAAGATTTGCTGGGACAGGTTCCTCGTTCGAGATCGATCCTGACAATAATTCCGGTATACGTTTAGCCCTACACACACTTGTGCCCATTGGCCTTGAAGAGTTCTAGCTAGCCCAAACCTAGCAACAGTGCATGTAGTTTAATCGATATGCATCATTATCAATTATAATAGACAACTTAATATAGAGGTTACTCTTAACTACTCACGATTTTGACGCTAGACTATTCAGGATTTTGGCGTGTGTATGTGCAAAATGTGTTGGCCTTTATCTCAAGGAATGTCATTCCACAACGTTTAAGTTGCATTACTAGAATTTTTATGCGGCCTTTTTGTTGGCCGATCTAGTAAATTCCATGGCAATCTAGTGTAAAACTTTTTAAAGAGACCATCAATCGTGGATATTTATTTTTCTAGGTCTGAAATTAGTAAATGCCATTCACTTAGAAGGGTTTAGTGAATACAAATTCAAAACTACTGAGCAAATCAAGTCTCGAAGAGCCTGAGGGAGATAAAGGCTGCAATTGCTAGGCAGTCTTTTCATTATTTGGGCTTTGGCGACCCAGTCAGCTACATTGTTAGACTCCCTACTGCCATGGGCCAGCTTAAGATCTGAAAAGCACAACATCAGATCACACCCTCTCCCGATAAGCACGTCCACTTTCCAGTTCAGCTGGGCTTGATAAGGCTCTTATCATATCTGCATTGTCCATGGAGTCTCGGCAACCACAGGCGATGGCTCCTTCTGATGATTCGGCAACAGTGGAACCGTCATGTTGATCTCCAGAGTGCCTAGATCGGAGGTACGTGAGAATGTAGGAAATTAAAGCCCAAAGAAAATAGAACACGTTTCATGATATTTCTGTGGGAAAAAGAAGGACCCAATTGCAATTCAAAACCACAAGAGAGAATTCTCTGGTTCAGGCTTTGCCTCTCCGATCCTTGCTGTCCGCTGCTATGTGCGCGCACGACATCATTGGACATGTTGGCGATGGTAAAGCACATCGGATAAATTATCGTGGCCCTCATTAGTCGACCCATATGTCCTAATCAAGAATCAGAAAACCTCATGAGGTTTAATCATAATCTTGGACATGTGTCGTGCACGTGAACGTGGCACAACGTGCCGGCCTTGTTGGGGTTTAATTGGGTGTCCGTCGCAATTGGGGTCCTGTTCTTGATTTGCACCTGCGAGAGATTGGTCGTGCAAACATCACACTACAAAAATAGTTGATTTTAGCCACGAATTTTGCCATGAAAAATTTGGCAAAATTCGTCGCTAAACGAATTTGCGATGAAATTAGCGACAGAAAAAAATTCGTTGCTAATAGGCCATCGCAAAATTTTGCGACGGAAAATTTCAATTTTCGTGGCTAATTTGCAACGAAAAAAAATGCGTCGCTAATTATTTGTGGCAAAATTCGTCGCTAATTTGCCACGAACTATATTTGTAGCAAAATTCGTCGCTAATTTGCCATAAATATATTCGTGGCAAAATTCGTCGCTAATTTGCAACGAACTTTATTCATGGCAAAATTCGTTGCTAATTTGCCACAAACTGTATTCATGGCAAAATTCGTCGCTATTTTTTTCAATTTTTTTTTTGTTTTTCGCAAAATTGCGACGAAATAATTTCGTGGCAAAAATTGTTGCTAATTTTTTGTAGCAAAATTTATCGCTAATTTACAACGAACAAATTTTGTGGCAAAATTCGTGGCTAATGTTTGGCTCAATTTTTTTGTTAGTTTTTTGCAACAAATTAATTTATGGCAAAATTCGTGGCTAATTTGCCACGAACACATTTCATGGCTAATTTGCCACCAAAATTTTTTTTTCTATATTTTGCAACAAACTAATTTGTGGGAACATTCGTGGCTAATTTGCCACGAACAAATTTCGTGGCAAAATTCGTGGCTAATTTGCCATATTTTTAGTATTTTGCAACGAACTAATTCGTGGCTAATTTGCCACGAACACATTTCGTGGCAAAATTCTTGGCTAATTTGCCACCAATATTTTTTTTAGTATTTTGCGACGAACTAGTTCGTGGCACAATTCGTGGCTAATTTGCCATCATTTTTTTTTCAATATTTTGCGACGAACTAATTCGTGGTTAATTCGCCACAAAAATTGTTTTTTGGTCAGTATTTTACGCCGAGCTTATTCGTGGCAAAATTCATCACTAATTAGCCATGCAAAATTATGACTTTTGACACAAACATTGTTCCGAAAAGAATTTGGCGACGAATTTTAATGAATAATTTAGCGAGGAAGTCAGCGAATTAGGGACAATTTTGATTTGAAATCTAATTAACAGTAATTATAAAGTTTGCCACGAAATATATTTAACATTGATAGAATCACAGTCAAGACAAAAACAAACACAAAAAAAGAAAGAAATGGAACAAAGCACTAAGAAGTTCGGTCTCTTGTTGCAAACTATTGATCTTGCCAAGAAGTTTTTTCACGTAATCACGTAGTCTATAGTATCTCCATGAATCAAAGTCCTGTCCATCTGCAGCGCAAATATCACAATATCAAACTCCCAACCCCTCTTAATTTTTTCACATCTATTCAACAGCAAAGAGAGATAGCCGAGCATCAGCTTGATTAGTCCATTGTCTCTCCTATACATAAGCAAAAACAGTTGTTGAACTTTTAACAGAATCGATACATGTGCATTGAACAAATGCAACAAATAATAACTTATCCTATAAATAAATAGATAATGCTGAAGCAAGCTTACCCTCGAGTTTGGAAATTTAACTAACAAGGATTATCATCATCAGCAGCATCATCATCATCAACATCAACATCATCATCAGCAATGTCATTATTATACCCATCATCTACTGGATTAGTGGGAGGTAAAAAAGGAACGTCATTGTGATCGAGATTGAGGTGTCGCATGATCAATTGCAAATGTTGTTTCAGTCCACAAATTTCTTCGTCCTTCTGTACATGTAAATATTTCAGTTGGTTCAATTCTTGGGTCATTTGCTCCTCGTGTTGTGTCATCCTTAAAAAAGCCGCATTGGAGAATGAAGTTCCGGCAGCTGGTGTTGTGTATATCCTTGACAAGGATCCCATCCCAAATATTTGACATTTTTTCATTCCACCCGATGCCTCCACCCATAATGCCATACTATCAACCGATGACTCAGACGCAGCAACACTATCACCTTCACCATCACCACTAGCAGCAGTGCTCATTACAAATTTATCATATTTATCCTACATTAACAATATAGATGAAAATAAAAAAACTTCATATATATAAATACAAAATGTAGCTTAACATACCTAATAGCTTTTGCTCAATTGTTAGTCCATGTCTTATCTTTTTTTTTTTTTTTAAATATGCGTTCAAATGTAGCTATAAAGTTCGGTTCTATCCCCAATTCATCTGCCTATAAAATATAAATATAAATGAGTAATAATGGAATTAACTTTTGCAACATATTTAACAGACTTACCAATCTTTTCTTATGTTCCCCGATGTTGATAGAGCGCTCAGCATATGTGGCAAACACTTCACTAGAACTAGAAGCTCGATTCTTCTTATTTATTTTGTTGATTTGCTTATACTTTTCGGTGTCCCAAGTTCTCTTAATTTCTGCCCAATTGTCAGTTGTAATAAAATCCGCCTTTTCTTGACTTCTCTTTGCTCTATTCATCACATTTCGTATGTAATCACCAGCTTTCTTCTTAAAAATTCTTCTAACTTCTTTCTCTTCTGCTTCATCCCACCTGAACTTTTGCTGCAAGCAATCAATAGAAAAACAAGTGTACACTCAATATGCTAAACCGAACTTAGTTTGTGAAAAAATAGAAAGACAAAACTTACCTTGAACTTATTCCACTACAATTCCTTTACTGCTTTTGGAGTGATGGTCCAATTACTATACTACCCTATCAAACAGTTATTGATTATTTTATTAAGTTTCCTCACAACATACGTAGCATCCATGAATCTACAAATGGGTTATAACGATGTCAACATACGTAGCATCCATGAAGCATACGGATAATTTAGTTGACATCCATAATAATTTACATATACTTAAAAAATGAAGTACTTACGAATCTCCAAATGGAGATATGATGAATCGACTATCTTCTTCATCATTTGAGTGTTGCATTGAAGGTGATGGAACTGAAATAGAGTCAGTTCGCATTTAAGGGTCGGGGAAGGGCTAATGTGTCCATCAGCATGTACTGGTTGAGGGTTAGATGAAAGGGCAGGGGAAGAGGAGAGGAATAGGGACGAGGACAAGGAAGGGGAAGGGCTTGGTCTTTTTTCTGAAGCTACACCACGACGTATGTGACCTCCATGTTTATACTAAAAAGTTGGAAGTTTAGACAAAAATGTTTAAAAATATGAATATGTATTAGGGGACACATAATGTTAAAAAAGTTGGAAGCTTACCATTTTGTTTTTTAGAGCAAGAGAGAAACTTGGCCCCTGATAAAAAGCAAGCTGTTCGGAAATGTCTACGAACTTAATTTCTGGTCGTACAACAGCAATAACAAGCAGTATTCCGGAAAATGAGCAATGAAGCTAACAGCCAAAATAGGCAACTCAACAAATAGAAAGCTCATATGCTATTCCAGTATTCTTTTTTTATATTTACAAAATTTTTTACTAAAATGAAGAAATCAATTTAAAATCGATAAGCAACAGTCTAGTAAAGCTACGAATTTCACATATAAATGCCCAAGCCATATACATGCCGAGAATACTTATAATCACATATAAATGCCCAGAATGCTTTCTAAGTAGTGGGTACATTCAACTAGTCTGGTAAAGCTAGGGAAAAGTTAACTTTAAAATTTCCATTTGAAACACTGCAATTTGTAAACAAACATCATAACATAAACTTGCATTATATAGTTCACAAAAAATCAAAAAAGCATATTAAATATTTTATTAAAACATTATAGGCTATTTTTTTATTGGTTTCAATATTCAAACCTAGATATAAATAAAATAATAATGAAACAACTCTGAAAGGCCAAAAAAATCGAAAACCAGACAAAAAACACTATTCACCAGAATGGTTTTTTGCTGAAAAACGCATCTAAATGACTCCGAAACACCAAAAAATGACTTGCGTCATGTCCATAGGCGGTGGTTTTGGATTAGTGAGCCATTTTCACTTGACCGACCAAATTTCTGCTCATTTCGACCACATTTCACCGAATTTCAACCGAAATTTCAAACGAATTTCAAAAGAATTTCAAACGAATTTTAACCGAATTTCAACCCAAATCCGACCAAATTTCAGCTCATTCCAACCAAATTTAAGATCGACCAAATTTCAGCTTGTTTCCACTTAGCAACCATTCTGTTTCATTTTGTTTCACACGAACAGCTTGAATTTGATTCTGTTTCGCCCACAAATAGCACGAAAAGAATCGAATTCGTCCACTTAAGCAGACCACCAACAAGCAGACCCAATACAGAACAAAAAACCCTAAATTCGCCCACAAAACTAGCAAAACCAAAAAAACGCTAAATTCAAACACAAAACCAGCAAAACCAGCAAGTAGAAGCAGAAACAGCAACAAATTCGTCCAACACAAACCAATAGAAGCAGAAGCAAAACCAGCAAGCCAGCAAGCAGAAGCAAAAGCAAAAGCGGAAGCGAAAGTAGAAGCAGAAGCAGATCGTCCACGAACAACCAACAACAGAAAGAAGAACGCAATGTCTGCGACCGACGATTGTCCAACAAATAACAGAAGCAGAAGGAACCGTCCACAAAAAGATTTAGAGAACGTACCTCTAAAACTCTCGGCCGATGATCCTCGCGCTCGGTGTCCTTGTGCTTCCCAGCATCTGCGGCCGAACAACGCCGACAATCTCGCCGAACAACGCCTAAGATTGTCGAAGCTCGCCAAGATTCGTAAAAATCGAGAGAGAGACAGAGATGGAGAAGAGAGCAAGAGGAAGTAGAAGAAAACCCTAAAATTCCGAATCGAGACAGAGAAGTAATGAAGACGCATGTTTTGTAATTTCTGCGGAAATTAGCCACGGATTGAAATCGGTGGCTAATATCGTGGCAAATTAGCCATGGATTCAAATTCGTGACTAATTACGTAGCAAATTACCCACGTATTTTGATTCGTAGCAAATTTGCCACGGATTTAACAACAAATTATTAAAAAAATCTGAAAATGTCATTTTAAATTAAATTCGTAGCTAAATCCGTGGCAAATTTGCCATGAATTAAAATCCGTGGCTAATTTGCCATGGAATTAGCCACGAATTTGAATCCGTGGCTAATTTGCCACGATATTAGCCACGGACTTTAATTTTGCCGTGGCACATTCGAATCCAAATATAAAATTATCGCGGCAAAAGCTATGTTTTGGAATTTTTGAAAAAAATTCCAACACATACCTATTTCAATTTTAAATGAAATCCGTGGCTAAAAAATATTCCAAAACAAGCTGATGTTTATTTTTTTAGAATCCGTGGCAATTTGTCACGGAGTTAGTCACGAATTTTACAAGAATACCCAAAACAAACCTATGTGTAATTTTTAAAAATCTGTGGCACGGATTTTTAAAAAAATTCCAAAACATACATATTTCGATTCTATATGAAATTCGTGGCTATATCCGTGGCAAATTTGCCACGAATTTAGCCACGAATTTTTTAAAAAATTCCAAAACAAGCCGATGTTTATTTTTTTAGAATCCATGGCTAAATCCGTCGCAATTGCCACGGATTTAGCCACGAATTTTACAAGAATACCCAAAACAAACCTATGTTTATTTTAAAGCAAATCCGTGGCAAATTGCCACAGATATAGCCACAAATTTCATATGGGACATCACATGTCAATCTCGAAGGCACGAGCGAGAAGGGACATCATATAGCCCGAGTGAAAAGTGGAATTTGTGATAGAATTGGCACTAGGAACAGAACCAATCTCGAAGGCACCATATCGGATGTCCTCATCCGAATTGAAGGAATTGAAGGTCCGATGCAAGAATTACTAGACAAAGGTTTTATCCGCCCTAGTGCGTCTCCATGGGGAGCGCCAGTCCTATTCGTGAGGAAGAAGGATAGAACTCTGAAGCTATGCATAGATTACTGGCAGTTGAACCAAGTGACAATGAAGAATAAGTATCCACTGCCGAGGATCGATGACCTGTTCAATCAACTACAAGGAGTCTCAGTGTTTTCCAAGATAGATTTAAGGACCGGATATTATTAGCTAAGAATTAAAAAGGAGGATATTCCTAAGACTGCTTTCAGGACAAAGTATAGGCACTACGAACTATTCACCCACATACAAACTCATCGAAATCCATCTGGAACATCGGGAAGAACAGAAAAAAAAAAAGCTGTATAAAAATGCTTTTCTAGCATATTTAGCTTCACATTAACCTGCGGCTACGAATCCTAATAATTTGTTTCTCTGTGCCCCGTAACTCCGCCACGATTCGTCACATTAAGATATCAATTAATTAATGGTCTACCAACTCTTAATTTTGCTTGACATTGAAAAGTATGAACTTTTCTTCATAATTCGAAGATTACTAACTATTTTAATAATCTGTCAATGTTTATAGTCGCGACTTACCAACGTCTTTGAAGTTATTGACTTTTATTTGAAATCACCAATCTTAATTTGACTGACGTACCAACATTTGTCGCATCCAATACCAACTAATTTTAATCACAGACCAACTTTTAATCTTCCTAAATTTCGAAAAGTGTCAACATTTCTAGAGAAATGTTGTGAAACCACCCGTCAATTGTTTTAGAAGTTTGAGGCAGCTAGCTGTTAGATGATGAAGGCCTGATTTATTTTCCATTTGAAATGCGAATTCACTCGAGAGCATCAAATTTCATAGCGATGGCAACATGCCCCACATCAATGTACCTCTCCTAATTCCAACACGTAAAGCAAATGGAACCTTGTAGCTCACGGGTAGAGCGGCCAGCCTTATCCAACGTTTCAAACAAATGGGAAGTAGGGTGGGATTGTCAGCTTACTTCTTATCATATCACACTTGCATTTTCAGCATTTTTCACTCTGACTCGGCTCAATGCTCCATCAAGTTTCGTATCCTCTGCTCAAGCCTAGAAATACAAGAAATCTCAAAATCCTTAGAAATCCATCACCGAAATCCTCCTTATCGAGCAGCGCCAGGTTTCCCTCGGACCCCCAACCAACACTCTCTTGAAAGGAAACGGCAAAGGCGATGTATTGGTCGGAGTAGTTTCTCTAGTCAGACCAAAGGTAGTGCCAACTTTGAACTCGATGGCCCCAGATGGCGCTTATGCCTCCTGGCTTGCGAAGGACGTAGTTCACGACAGATGTCATATTGATCGCCGAACCACAATGTCATTGACTTACCTAGGAGAAATGGGCCATAAATCCTCAGAGCAGACCAAGTCCCTGTTCAATATGCGTTCTTTTTTCTCTGCAGTACTTGTTTCTTGACAGGGATTTCCATCCAAGTTTGATGAAGAGTATGGAAGTCATTTATCAAGCCATCAGTTAACAAACTAGAAAAGCTTGCAGATACCGTCTAATATGCTTGAGAAACATGTCGTGAGTCTCTCCGAACAATCCGGTTGGGGGACAAAACTCATTTCTCCTGAGGTATCGGACCTGCAATAGCATGGCATCATTAAGTTCTACGAGTTCCGTTAGTTCGTATGACATGATGATAGAGACTCTGAAATGAATCCATTTAATGCCCAAGGTGGAGAATTCCGACGACTGTCGAACATGAGATTGATCGTTAATGGAACATTTTAGATTCGGTTCAACACTCAAATAACCAAAAATAGAATTTGGCCAACATGTTTAGGAGTTTTAACGAGATTATTATCATTTCGACCCAAAAAAAAACGAGATTATCATCTATGCAATTATCCATCAGAAACTCCTCCCAGTGGACCTTCCAGTTTTATGTTTGAGAACAAACAAATCAGGGGAAAGAGCACTGTCCAGTGCGTGCAGTTTGTGAATAGTAAGTAGAAGACGCACCTTGTATGTCTCCAGCTTGTGGCACGTCGTCTCCATTCATCAAGGCCCTCGATGACTTGTAGCTCGGGGATTTCCTGGATTTTTAAATCCTTCAGGTTTTTCAAGTTTGATAAACAGCCAAGCCTTCTCATAGAATAGCACTTTTCGACTGAAAGCTTCTCCAAAGATTCCAATGTACCGAGAAATCGAATTTCAACTAGCCTTGCACTGTAAGTCACAAGTTTGAATTATATTTGAAGGGTTCCCATTTTCAGAGCCATCAGATAGGAGCAATTCAACTAAATTGGTAAGGTTTGAGATGTTAGGGACTATCTGTAGAGACTTGGGTTTCAGACGCAAAATGATTAAACTGTCAGGAAGCCCCGGCAACTCTTGAAGCTCATCACAACCTTCTAAGTCCAGTGTTTGGAGGCGATGAAGCTTGCTGATAGTCCCCGGCACCCTAACGATCCGAGTATGCTTTAAGCTTAAGATTCTTAGCAAGGACAATTCTCCAATTTAAGGAGGAACTTCACCCTCTAGCTATGGAAAATAATCCGCATATAACTCTTCTAGATTCCTTAACCTTCCAATGATGCTAGGTAACTCCCATAGTGCTGCAAAATGACCCCCACCTAACAATTTGAATACTCGTAAAAATTGTAAGTTTTCCATGAAGGTGGGGCGTTCCTTAATCACATTGTGACTTACATGGAAAGACGAAAGACTCAGTAAATCATTGATGGAGTTTGGAAGTCCGGCAATCGGCGTGGATGAGATCTTGAGAGTTACCAAACGTGTTAGTCTACCAATAGAATCAGGTAATCTCGTAATCATCGTGGACGATACATCCAGCTTCATCAACAATGTTAATTGCGAAACAGAGTCAGGAAGTTCACTCAAGCTGGAACAGTCCCTTACAGAGAAGTAATGAAGATTTAGTAGATCTCCAATTTTCTTTGGCAAATCTTGAAGTTTCTTGCACGAGTTAATATTCAAGTGAATGAGGCACCTTAGATTCCCAATGGAGCGATCAATTTTTACCAAATGAGCACAATGTTGAAGAGTCAATCTTTCTAAAGTTGAACATTCAGGAAAACTAGGTGTTCTAGTTATGCCCAAAATATGTTCAAGAGCGAGAACTTTCAATTTCTTTCCCTCCTGCAAAAGTGAATGAACCATAAGACAAACGGTTAATTGCAAAAGTATTGCAATAGAGAGACCAAAACCGTTTTGATTCATTCTTAAATTGAGACAGTTTTTCTGCTATAGGTTAATGCTAACATACCTTGATTAGGCTTTCCACCAAACCATCTGGGATTTGATCTCCTGAAAGCTCTGCCACTACTAGATTCTCTAGACACAAATTGCTTGCTTTAAAAACTTGAGGAGCTAGCCAAGAAGGATAATCCAAGTAACGCCAACGAATCCATTTCAATTCTGAAAGACAACCTGTAAAGTCCCCCTCGCAGGATACATCTCTTAACCAAAGGAACCACAGATGTTGAAAGCGTCTAAGCTCATCAGGAGTAACGATAACACGAGCATCTTCCCAAATTTCTCCTTGCAGTTTGAGTGCTTGAACATTTTCCTTACTCTGCCAATCCAAGCAAACAATGAGGTTATGTCTGCACAGTTTGTGTCTTTCACTTCACATGTATCTTAAGCAATGACTTTCAAGTAAAAGGCGCACTTTACCTCTGTTGATCTCAATATGTTAAGGGCATCATCATCATCATTCCAAACCCTACTTCGCCTGATTGGGTGCTTTAGATTTTCTTGACGAACAATTGCCCTTCCAAGATCTCTAAATTGATCATGCATCCAAAACTTACTACCATCTAAAAGCTTTATCATGGACATGTTGATGAGGACATCAATTTACTATGTCGGGGGCTAAAGTCACAATCTTTCCACACATAAATTGGGTTAATCTTCTCTTCATTGATGAGAAAGCATGCAATATCAAGAAATATCTGTTTTTCATCACTATCAAAGGCATCATAACTAATCCTCAACTTTCCCAAGACATCCCTATGAGGCGTTCTCCTTAATTTGTCCAATGTTTCTTCCCAGTATTTTCTCTTTTCGTGATGAGAAAGCAATGCACCTATTACTTGAAGAGCTAGAGGCAACCCTCCCGTGGTAGAGACGATGTCTTTTGAAAGACTGTAGTAAGGATTTAGAGGAGAGTCTCTGCCAAATGCATGCCTAGAGAAAAGCTGAAGTGCGTCATCATCAGTCAATGCCTCCATTTCATAAGATAGGATTTCATACTTAAATCCTTTAATTTTCAAAACCCTTCTTTTCCTAGTGGTAACAAGTATCCTAGTTCCAGGATACAGAGAATTCTTCCCAATTAGATCCTCGATTTGCTCGCTCTCGTCGACATCATCAAGAACAATGAGCACCTTTTTATTGCCAAGTATTTCTCTAATCGTGTTCATTCCATAATCAGTTCTGTCGATGTTGCGAGCCACTCTAGAATTAACGATATCAGATAACAATTGTTCCTGCAACTTGACTAAGACCTCGTTTTGTGACTTTTCTCGTACGTCATCAAGGAAACTGCTGTACTTTCCAAAGTAACAAGATAGTTGGTTGAAGATCATCTTGGCAAGAGTGTTTTTCCCAATACCACCCATGCCATAAATTCCAACAAGCCGCACGCCACAGGAGTTGATGTCTAATAAAGTGTTTATGGCCAATAAGCGATCATTGATCCCAACCAAATCATCAGTCACTTTTCTTTGTCTCGACTTAAGCTTATACATAACCTCGTCGACAACCAACTTGACAAGTTCCTCATGTCTGCCACAAAACCAAACCATTGTAGTTGAGACACAGATAACAATCCATGTATGCAGCTGGACCCTCAGCCAAGTAGGAGGGGATTGGCGAGACTGTTTAGAATCTCATGACCTCAAAACTTGGCTATAAAATCTAGCAGAAATATTTTCCTTATGCAACGTTAAAATTACTTTCAGAATGATTAGACTTCAGCTCAAACCGAGCTGCGTGGCCTTTATTCAATCGTTATAGACTTTGTGGATGACCATGGTTCGTGTAAATCATGCATAAACAAATGTTTGTTTAGCATATAAAAGAATGATGTTCTCCACAATATGGATGCCAAACATTCATTAATTTGTGAGGACAAACAATGCACGTGAACGATATATGTAGAAATGGACAAATGGCAATATAAATTGAGCCTTCCGATGTATTGATGCCTTAATGAAGATGAAGTTCAGAAGTCAACTGCCATGAACTTTTTGTCTCAGAGGCATCTGCATCCTCTGTCAATTTTCCCATGGAAAAACTAATCAGAAGGTCCCCAGAGAATACTTGGGAAAGAAAACTATAACGGCTTTTCTCTTTCAAATAATGAAAAAAAGAGTCCAGGAACAAAAAAGACTCAAAAGCTGAAGTCTTACAAGTATAAAAGTGAAAAGGATGCTTAGAACAGACAATTTTGATTTTTGAAGAAAGATTTTGATGTCTTATCGTATATAACTAGTTATTTCTCACATTTTATTAGAACAGTTCTGTTTTTCAAGAATTAGGCCTACAAAAAGAAAAAAATTATAAATTGGTTACCCTTGATAGTTCTCCAGCTCCCATCCCTTGGTGTCATCGACTTCCCTGAGAGCCCGTCTCCACTTCTCTACTTCCTCTGGGCTGAACTTGTTCTTCTTCTGTTGCTCCAAATTCAATACGGCCTCGCTGTACAAGGCTGTTTTCAGCTTCACGTCATCGGGTCTCACGTCGTAGAAGATGGGCATTATCACATTCTTATTTCCATCTTTTTTAGATTCAGAGGTGTTCTTCACCATCTTTGCAAGCTCGCGGAGGCACCAATGACTCGAAGCGTAGTTCTCGGAGAAGATAGGCATGTAGATCTTTGAGCTGTCAATTCACTATAAAAAAACATATTTTTTCCGACGAAATTTTTAACGAAAAATTTGAAAAAATTCGTTGGAAAGCGAATTACCAACGAATTTTTTTTCGTTGGAAAATTCGTTGGTAATAAGTCGTCGGAAATTTTTCCAACGAAAAATTTCAATTTTGTTGGAAATTTGCAATAAATTTTTTTTCGTTGGAAAATTTCGTTAGAAAACTCGTGGCTAAATTCATTGGAATCGAATTTTTTTTTCCGACGAATTTTTTTCGTTGGAAATTACAAATTTTTTTTTGGTCGAGCTAAAAATCGTGGAAATTTTTTTTCCATCGAAAAAAAAAAAAATTTGGTTGAAGTTTTTTTTTTTTGATCGAAAAATAGCCCTCGCCGCCGACGAGGGTCAGCCTCGTCGCCGGCGAGGGCAAGCCTCGTCGCCGGCGAGGGCCGAGCTCGGCCCTCTCCATGGCCGAAGATGAAGAAGAAGAAGCAGCAGCAGCAGCAGGGGCGGGAGCAAGCTTCAGGGCCGCCGCCCATCAAGTCCATCGTCGTCTCCTAGCCTCGCCGGCGACGAGGCTTGATGGCATCGGGGGCGTCGAGGCCGTCGGGGGCGTCGGAGGCTTGGTGTCCATGGCGTCGGAGCCGGAGCCGGAGGAGGAGGGAGGGCGGCAGGGGAGGAGGCAGAGGGGGAGACGGAGGGAGAAGGTGAAGGTAAAGGAGAGAGAGAGAGAGAGAGAGAGAGAGTGTGTGTGTGTGTGTGTGTGTGTGTGTGAATGTGGAAATTGAAAGTTGTGGGAATAACAAGCGCGAAAATATTGAATAAGGAAGAAGTAGGGTTTTCGTTGTAAAATTTGTCAGAAATTTCCCACGAATTTTGCAACGAAAATTGTACACACTAAAATAATTGCCCGGAAAATTGAAATTCGTTAGAAATTTCCAACGAATTTTTCAACGAAAATTATACACACTGAAGTAATTGCCCGGAAAATTGAAATTCGTTGGAAAATTCGTTGGAAATTTTCAATAAATATAAAAAATGCCGAACAGTACTGGGTTTTTTTTGGAATTCGTTGGAAAATTCGTTGGAAATTTCCAACGAAAATAAATTCGTTAGAAATTTCCAACGACTTTTCCAACGAAAATTGTACACACTAAAATAATTGTTTGGAAAATTGAAATTCGTTGGAAAATTCGTTGGAAATTTCCAACGAATTTTCCAACGAATATCAAAAATGCCGAACAGTAACGGGTTTTTTTGTAATTCGTTGGAAATTTTCAACAAAAAAAAATTCGTTAAAAATTTCCAACGAAAATTGTACAAACTGAAATAATGGCCCGGAAAATTGACAATTTTCGTTGCAAAATTCGTTGGAAATTTTCAACGAATTTTCCAACGAATATAAAAAATTCCGAACAATACCGGGTTTTTTTAAATTCGTCACAAAATTCGTTGCAACGAAAAATTTTTCGTTGGAAGTTTCCAACGAATTTTAATTTTCGTTGAAAAATTTGTGGCAAATTTTCGTAACAAAAATCCAGTTTTTTTGTAGTGATTGCTTGCAGAAGTTCTTCACTGATTCTTTCTCCAGGTCGAAGCTCTTCATCATCCATGAAAACACGGATCCCGGCATCATTCATGCCATGACAGAGGTTGTTAGTAAATCCGCGACAAGTGTCGGGCCCTCTGAAATTCAGAAACACCTGATACTAAAGTCCTTGTGGGTTGTATCTGCTTGTTCTGGCCTCCGAGTTTGCCACGAGGACTTGGTTTCCCCTCGTACTAGGGTCAGGTTTCGGTTAGGTTCGTCAAATGTAAAAACAGAGGCCGACAAATACGAAGGAAATTCCGCAGCAGACCAAGATGTTTGCTTAAGATAGCCAGAGTTGTCGATAAACTCGATGACATCGTTCAACTAATTACTAGCAGCTGTAGACGGTATTCTTTAAGCAAAGTATAGACGGACTTTCCAAAAGTTGGTTAGATGGACATGGAGCCATATTAGACATACCTAGAATTGCGAGTTAGTATTTAAATAAGCTGACCTTGGACGGAATTTTCCAATACGAAGATGATATTGGTGAACCTCGCAAAGTTTGCTCTTCGTTACCCTCTTCTGGTATTTCACGGTGCAATTAAACGTCGGGAAAATTACACAAACAGTTCCTAATGTTGGCAAAATGTGTAATGTGATCCCTCAATTTTTAATTTATTTAATGTGATCCATGAACTTAAACCTAATGTTTAATGTGATTTCTAAACTTTTAATTTGTACAATATCGTCAATAAGTTTTTGATAAATGTTCAACGTAGTCCTTCCATTAATTAAGTTCGGGGCTACATTGAACATGTACCAAAAGTTCAGATACCACATTGGACAAATTAAAAGTTTAGAAACTACATTGAACATTAAGCTAATGTTCAGGTGCCATATTGCACATTAGAAAAAACTTCAGGAACTGTTTGTGCCATTATCCCTTGAACATTTGATTTCAGCGGGATCGAGCCCTTTAAAACTCAAGATGTTCTTTGCTAATTCTACGCCGAAGTCATTCCTTTCCCACCTGATATTCACATGTTCGACAGAGATATGGCAAAATATGTTGGGAAAATTATCCAAAAAGTTGTAAACCTATTGCACTTTTGTCAATTCAATCATAAATCTTTCAATTTTGCCAATTGAGTCCCCAACATTTACGTGATTTGTCAATTGAGTCCAACTAGCTAATTTTAGCTAAAAATTGCTAACATAGGCATTGGTTGTCCTATGTGACGTGACTAACACTGACATGGACAATTTTTTAATAATATTTTAGTATTTTTTCTTTAATTTTTTTCCTTTTTTTTTGTCTTTTCTTTATCTTTTTTTCTTTTTCTTTTTCTTTCCTTCTTCCTCCTCTGGCCGGTGAGGCTACTGGCAAAGTCGAGCCTCACCATCATTAGGCAAAGCACGACCTTGCCAAATCTAGCGAGGCTGAACCTCATCTAGCCATGTCAAATCCGACCTCGCTACCTTGCCAATGATGGCAAGGCACAACCTCGCTAGATCTAGCAAGGCCCGTCCTCACCGACCTTCACCTTTGGCCGATTGTCCGTTGTCGCCAATGCCCAACAACCAGCTAGAGGAGGAAGAAGGGAAGAAAAATAAATAAATAAATTCAAAAAATATTAAAATATTATTAAAAATTATACACATCAGCTCTTGCCGTCTTACATGACATGATTGGTGTCCTCTTCAACGATTTTCGGTTAAAATTGGACGAATGGACTCGATTGGCAAATTCAAAACGATTTAGAACTCAATTGGTAAAATTAAAAAATTTAGAACTCAATTGACAAAAGTGCAATAAGTTTAAAACTTTTTGAACAATTTTATCGCACATGTCACCTCAATGCAGGATTTCAACAGTTTCTCAACGTGTGAAAATGGAAATTAAAAAGGATCAATGATTCCATATATCAACTACTCATGACCATGCCGGTTCAATTCCATAAAGATGAAGTCGAAGAGATTCGACCAAAAAAAAAAGTCAAAGAGGACATAGAAATTTACATCTTTCACTAATTGTGCCAGACACCCTGAAAGCCTTGTTCAAAAACACAATGGACCTGACCCTGGACGAGTATGCGGGTCTAGTCAAGGGAAAAGTTGGGAAAAATTAACTCGGTGGAAATTTCAAAGCCCCGTCATTAGAATAAGTATGACCCTTAACTTAGATGTCAGATAACCCGGTGAGTTACCAACATTATCAGAAATTTACTAACAACCAAAAGAATCGGTGAAGGGCAATATTTTCGAAACTTTCTCCAACCAATTGAGAAGTGGGGTCGGATTATTAGCTTAGTTTTCTCCAGATTAGATGAGTGAGCAATACAGAAAATGATAAAGGATTAGCAAAGATTAATGAAAAAATGTGAGCAACTATCAGATCAATTCTACCTTATATATTTATTTTCACGGATGGCAACTTTAGCACATAACACAACCAAAACATAGGCCATTACGATCTTGACACCAATTGCATCTTAGAGAAGTGGCCTTATTGTTTGAAACAGTTTTCAAACATCCCTAATCATATGAAGGTAAATTGCGAGCAACACCTTCACTCAACAACTTGTCACTTTCCCTGCAAGCATAGAGGCATCATAGACCACGTTCCCCTCCAGCTTTGTACCACTCCAAGCCCTCTCAAACTTGTTACAGCCCCCTCACTCAACAACTCCACTCCCTGTTCTTTAGCCGTCATTGTGGACCACTACCTTAAGATCCCCATAAATCCATCGAAAGAAACCTCCTTCGGTATGTCGAGACCATTGGGTTACCCTCAGATCCCAAACCGACACTCTCAAAAGAGAACGGCAATGTCTTGTATTGGTCAAACAAGTACCGGATGTTGGGATTCTAGTAAGGAAGTGCCGCGTCGAGTAACTTTTTTAGTATCGGATCAAAGGTAGGGCCGACTTGGATGGATTGATAGCCCCATACCACAATCATGCCCTCCGGCTTGCAAAGGGCACGGTTTGCGAGGGAGTAGAACTTGGGGAGGTCGAACCAATGTATGGCTTCAGCCACAGTCATATCATGGCTAACAATTCGTCGTCTGAGATGGATAGCGGAGTGTGGATGTACCGAACGCAGGGATGCAGGGTGCCATGATTTAGTTGCGACTCACTCACGTCCGTGGCAATCACTTGCTAATAATGTTTTGCAACCTACATTCCGCAAGGGAAATAAAGCAATGGAAACATGTGGCAAAGGAACAACACTAATATGGATTCCTAGGCATGTCAAGTTCGATTTTACCAGCACAGAAAAAATTTGTTCTTCTGGAGAACACAGCAATATAATCGTCAGCATACAGTACTAAATTGATTACTGTTGGCTGTGTAGCTAGCAGTTCATATAAAGAAAAAGGTAGAATGAAAAACTTACATCTAGCTCAATAATAAATCAAATAGTGAATGTTCAGATTAAGAAGAAAGCAGTCATCAAATAGCAGCATAATCACCACCGCAATCGTGCGAGGAGAGAGAGAGAGAGAGAGGACCCCAAGAGCAGCTTTGACCAACGGCCCAAGCCAAGCCGTGGCGGGGGGTGAGAGCGGCCAGCTTCTGGTACCACTCCCTCGGATATGTCGGCCTTGCATCCACGTATATATCGATTTGCTTATCGAACGGCCCAGCCATCACTCCCTCGCAGGCTCTCTCTCTCTCTCTTCTTCAACTTGAACTCGCATTTATCATACGAAACTTCTCAAATAGGGATCGAGTCAGCATGCGAAAGCCATGACAATTGCTTTGAGAAATTTAGAGGGACCGTATTCGACTTTAGCTTTCTTTTCCGACTTTGTAAAGTGGAACAAGCAAAATCGAACTTGACATGCCCACGAACCCAGGTCTACGAATACTCTCTTCGCTGTGACTACTTTTATGCTTAGTCAACGAGGTTTTGGATATGTGAAATCCGGGGAGAAGTGAAAAAAATGATTCTTCAAATTGTAGGAATTTCGATATTTCCGCTTTGTAAAGGTCTATGATTGAAGAATACATAAAAATTTGGCTGAGTAGCGAGAAAGATCTCTTTTTCCTGCCTTATATATCTCTATCACTAATGGTTGTAATGATGAGTAAATATGGTGAAACAAGTTATAAATATCAATGATCCTCCATATCAGTAATGATGAGATACTAGTCATTGACGTTTGAGAGAACAAGTATCAATAAGAGTATATTGCAGTAGCTTGAAAGGGCTAGTCAGGCTAGTGATCTTAGAAGTCCTTGGCACTGATGAAGTTGGAAAGATCACTGATAGCAATATCGTGTGACTTTCAGTTGGCATTATCATTGAAGATATCATCTTAGTCAATTAGTATTCGCACCGATGATAGTGTGTATTAAATGGATATAGTGATGTATCGAGTCTGATATGCACTAGAAGAAGACCGTTGATGGTTTAGAATATAGATGTTGAAGCACTGGATTCTGTAGCTGAAAAATCGAGTCATACAGTAGAAAAGCAGCTGACAGAGCAAAGACAAAACTGCTGACAACGTACATTTTAGGTAATTTGCTCTAACGGTGAAGCAACTGTAGAAGCAATCCCAATACTGGCACAATAGCTCCCAACATCTCTCAAATGGCCAGTTGATCGTCCTTGAAGGTCTCCAAGGGACATATTGAAGACCAAAGCATATAAAGAGCAATGATGATGTTAGAAGAAAAAAATTGGATAATAAATTTCTCAATACACTGTACTTATCGTCTGAACTAGAAATTATCCCTCATCTTTCTTTGTATCTGGCTAAGCACTGTAATAGCTTATAGTCAGGTTTATAAGAGTAAGTTCAGTGGTTGTGCATCCCAATAGTGTGATCTACCAACTAAAAGGGGACCACACTGGCTGATTGTAATTTGCGTTGATGATTACTAATGGAATTCGACCCCTGTTAAAGTTGTAGTCTGAGAGCGGACGTAGGCTTGGTTATAAGCCAAACTACTATACATCAATGTGTGATCTATTATCTTAACTCTGATTTACTAACTAGGATCACACACGCTAATCCGTTTGCATCACCATTTTTAGTGTTAATTATATGATATTCCACAAAAGTTTTAGATATCAACACTCAACCTATTCAACCCTCCTTCTAGATTGCTTTATTAGTCCAACAATAATAGGTGATTGAATGAAATATAATTATTTGGGAAGGATTAAATTCTCTTATTCAATAATTTAAATCGAGTTACCCAATAGATCAAGATTATTGGGTAAAATGGATCCTGACGTGTCTCAACATTAAAGATGATACATTTGGTATATAAGCAGTGATTTATTTCTTGTAAAGGAATAAAAATGGAGAGTATTGTAACATATTCTGTAGAGACACTCGTGTTTTGGCTGTAGTTCCGCGCAATCAATTGGGCTAGGCCAATATCGTTAAAGAAACCCCTCACACATCTCATGAGCCATGGTCCTAGGCTTTTGATGGGACTGCGGAGCTAGATCAAGTTAGACCTAGGAAATTTGATTGATGATATCATATGACCACAGTTACAAGAAATAATGAGCTAATTCAAAAAAAAAAACACAAATTTTATCTTGAATGATAATTATGACCCGAATTTTTTTTGTCTCAATAAAAATCACCAACTTTTTTAATCGAGCCTCAAATTTGTGCCCCTCGTTAACCAAAGATTGAGATCTTGTAAATTATTACAAACATTTGGGCAGGGCACAACTTTAGAATCTCCTTAACTATACTTCCCAACAAAATCCACTTATTAATGCCCATCACTAGAATCCGATATAATAAATGAGATCAATTGATTAATGTCCATTCAACATAGACTTGGGCTTGTTTAAAAAAAAAAGGTTCTGGTCATGAGGTTGGAGGATCTCGCCCATGGCGTCTCTCGACGAGCTCCACAACTTCAGATTACGACGAAATGGTGGAGGCTAGCCGGAGAGATTCAATCTGGAAACCTTTTTAACTTGCCGGTGAAGTGAATGAGACTATGAACAATACTTTACCGTTATTCTTCAAGCTGTGGCTAAGAAAAGAAGATGATGAATAATGCTTGAAATCTAGCTAGCAACCAATGTGAATTTATTACTGAGGTAAAATAGTCACGTTAAACAATTAACGATTCCAAGTCAACTAGTCTAGAATTTTTACCCAAAAAAACAGGACTATATTTGGGATTTAAGTGAAATTTTATGATTTTTTATGAGATAAAAAAAAAATTCAAGCCAAAATTGTCACTCAAATTAAAGTTAGTGTTTTTTTATTGGAATTAGGCCAAATAACGTCAGCTGTTCATCCCTTTTAGAGGATTCTTAGTTCTTACAATTGTAATTAAGAAATGTATATCGACACATATCCATCCAGACAAATCAGTTTTAAAAGCTTATAGAAAAGACTTATGTAATTGTGGTAGTTAAACATGTGGCAGCACGAGACATCTGATCCACTTATATTTGTTTATGGATCTATAACATTTAAAAGTTATTATGCGCATCCGATTCATGTGTGCCATCAACTTTGATGGCCCCACAAAGGACCCAAATTATAAGATAGTTCACATGACTTAAGTGTATGTAAAAATTTCTCAATTACATTCGTGTCAACGTTTGCATTTATCAGCTACAAAAAAAACATTTGAAACTTATCTTTACATTTTAAAGAAGCATCCAATAGTAACTTCACTCTCAAACTTCTATGAAAGAATTCCATCAAATTCCGTGCCTACATCTCTACAATTAATATAACAAATCAACTGGTTTATTCAACCTTAATAAATTAATCCACGAAAAACCATGCCTAAATTTAAATTAACTAAAATAATATATATATGAATATAGATGAACAAAATAGTAATTTATGATAATTAAGATTCATCAAATAATCAATCACTATTTCTAGCTTCCTAATTTTAATTCAACAAAATCATCAAGCATTCTATAAATCACTCATCTTCCCAATTTTACAAAAATTATAATTATATTCTCAAATACACTTATCGTACACATTAAATTTTGGGTGGCACTATTTTCATTCCCTATGTGACTAAATCTGCCCAATTTTCACTAAAGAGACAAAATTGTCCTCTATCATATAATCGCAATTTAAGTTAGTGGTCTCAAATTTATTTACTTTCCTTTTTTTATTTTTTTTATTTATGTACAATCTACTTACCATAATTAAGAATTTCATATGTTTAGTTTTTGTTTGTTGTAGATTTTCCAAGTATATAAAAAGTAATATGTTTTTTTATTGTTATATATTGCTTCCATAAAATTTTGTTTTGTCGAAAAGAGAAATTTACAAAAAAAATCTTGCTCTTTTCTATGTTGTCGATCAAAATTACGGATAAACTATTAAGTAGATAAAATTTGATTAAATCCAAACATTGCATAGAGTAAAAATACTTTTGAAAATGCCAATGAAATATCATTATTTTGGATTGACAAAAATTAATATCATCCACGAACTACTTACGAATAAATATCAAGATGCATCATTGTGCATAATGTTTTTAGTGTATTCCTAGATATTTTTCTAATATCTCACCTTTCTGTATAAAAGTATCTCGCCAATATAGTAAGGAAAAAAGATAAATTCTTTTATATAGTAAATAAAGAAATTTGATATATATTATAGACTAATGAAATTAACAAGTAGTTCACTAACAAAGCGAGCTTTTCAGTTGAGAGGGACAAAGAAGAGATAAATTGCTATAAGATCAATGATGATGAAGAGACATTTCAGTTTTATACTATATCAAAGATTATATTTTTCTTAATATTGGCTAAATAATTTTATGTAGAGCATGTAAAACGTTATAGAAGTATCTGAGAATGCACTTTTCTTTAACACGCTAAAAAACAAAACATGCGAAATGCTTAATTATGGTAACCATCTTAAATAGAAAAAAGAATGAGTGAGGCCATCGCTTTAAATTGCACTTGAAAGATTGATAGTAGCTTTGTCTTTTTCGTATAAATGAGGTGGATTTAGTTATTGGGAGTGGAAATAGCGTCACCCTAAATTTTTTACCATATTGTAGGTTTGTCCATCAAACCAAGGACTTTACATTATGATACAACAAATTAACGCAATTAATGACGTAAAGTTAATGTATGGATTTTATATATATAGGCTGCAAATTGATACTGCCCCCTATAAGATGACAACAAATCATAATCTTGATCTCAGCTTCATTTAATATGAAAGTTATTGTTGTATGAAATGAAAAATATAGACGGATTTAAGTACCGACCACAAACACCAAATGCCCACATAAATCCATATGCCACGTGTCCACAGATTTTATTCCCAGAATAGCGCGAGATCTCCACAACTTTATGATGATTTTGTTTAAGATGCCTAACTAAGCTTAGCTCTAGCTTGACATGTCCACACGACAACTTATTCGTTGCTTCGGCTTTTGGATTTACACGACGAACACGACAAGATCAAACTGGTGGGAAGTGCGACATTGGACTAGATTATTGCAAACAGACGAAGTGCAAGATTTGTTGGGACATCTTCCCCATTCGTGATCGATCCTGACAATAATTCCGGGATACGTTTGGCCATACACACACTTGTGCTCATTGGCCTTGAAGAGTCCTAGCTAGCCAAAACCTAGCAACAATGCATCTAGTTTAGTCAAATGCATCATTATCAATTATAATAGACAATTTAATATAGAGGTTACTCAAACTTTTCGCATGATTTTGACAATAAACCATTTGTGGGTTCCGATGTATGTGTGCTCTATGGCCAGATACGCCATGCAAGGTCGTTGCTCTCAGTGTCATTCTTTTCTTGTTCGGTTCTGTAAATCTATTTCTACACGATAGCATATGTACGCAAGGAAAGTGTTGGCCTTAATCTGAAGCGAATGTGATTGCCCAAAATCTAGTAAATTCTATGGCAATCTAGTGTAAGAAAATTCTTAAAGAGACCAATCACTCAGATATTTGAGAGTGTAGGAAATTAAAGCCCAAAGAAAACAGCATACCTTTCATGATATTTCTATGTGAAAAAGAAGAACCCAGTCGCAAGCCGACGCTTGTATTGGTCCGTTCAAAATCTTCTCTCTGTAAGACTCCCAACTGAGGCTTGAACCATATTGATGAGTGTCGAACTTCCCACAATCCCATATTGCTATCTGGCACTCATTTGGTATTTTTGAGCTTGATGCATCAAAAATCCTTTCCATTGAGCCGCACCTATAAACTTCCAACAAATGCAAAAACTCTAACTCGTCAATGCCATCAACAACCTGCAGGCTCTGGCACTCTCCAATTTCTAAATACTTCAAATTCTTCAAGTTTGACAAACCGTCTATACATTTCAACGAAATGCACTCTCGAACAACAAATTCTTTCAATGATTCCAACGTTGAGACAAATTAAATCTCCTGTAGCACCGCACACCGCCGCAGATTGAGTTTTTGAAGCATCTTTAGGGAGCTTGAGACAAGGGACACTCTCCTCCAACCATCAGTCAACTCAGGAGCTTGTAGCTCATTGCACCCTTGCTCCTCCGACAAACAAACCAACCTCTCGAAAGATTCGCATCCATTAATAGATAATCTCTCCATCGATTTTAAGACACCAAGAAATTGAACTTCAACTAGCTTGCTGCAAGAATACACATCGGCTTCTCTGAGTTTTCTCAAACTTGATCTAATGCATATTTTTGTGACGAGCGCACACCTTGTGATAGTCAGCTTTTCCAACTGAGGAAGCCCATCGAGTTCTGCTTGTTTCACTTGAGTGTTATCAAGCATTAGAACTGTCAAGTTTGACGGAAGTTGTTTCAGCGTTTGCAAGTCTAGTCCATAGAGATAAAGTTCTTCCAGCAAAGAAAGGGAGCGCCACTTTGCAGACAATGCGTGGACATCTAAATGGCTCAAGTACTGCTTGCTCACTTTGGATAACCCCTCAATCCACAGCAAGTTGCAAGGCTGAATTATATTTGATTTGTTATGACCTTCAGAGGCATCGGATAGGAGCAATTCAACTAGATTAGTAAGGTATGAGAGGTTAGGGACAATCTGCAACAGATCAGATCTAAGCTTTAGAGTGGTCAAACTTCCGGGGAGCTTCGGCAACTCCTGGATCTCATGACAATTATATAGGTCCAGTGTATGGAGTTGACTAAGCTTGCTCATTGTCCCAGGCAATTTCTCTATGTTTGTGCGTGATACATTGAGAGATGACAAGCTTTGGAGTCTACCAATTGAATCTGGTAATCTTGTAATGCTCGTCCTTGATACATCCAGCTTCGTCAACGACTCTAATTTCGAAACTGAGCCAGGGAGTTCCCTCAAGCTGCGACATTCCACAAGGGAGAGGTGCTGAAGATTCTTTAGTTCGCCAATTTGTTCGGGCAATTTTTCAAGAGCCTCGCAAAACTCAACACTCAATTCTATCAGCCACCTTAGTTTCCCAATAGAGCAATCAATTTCCTTCAAGTATCCAAAACCATAAATAGTCAACTTCTCTAAAAGTGAGTGTTCGGAAAAGGTTGGTGTCCTATGTATCAACTGACTATGTTGAAGAGTGAGAACCTTCAATTTCCTTGCCCCCTACAAAAGCCAATGAAACATCAAGACAGAGAATTAGATGTCTGTACAAGAAAAAAATAATTTGGATTTAGGCTTCCAACTTGTATTGTATGTCATTTGATCCTCTCACTAAATGAGAAAATTAGACTGTAAATTCATTAAATTTTGTCCTTCATTGAGAAAATTAGACCAAGGGGGATTCTAACATACCTTGATTAAACTCTGGACCGCATCTTCTGTCCACTCATAGCCACGAATATACATCACAATCACGTTTTCTAGATGCAAATTGGTTGCCATAAACTGTGGATCAAGATTGCCGTTCGAATTAAAGTAACCCAAATCAATCCATTTCAACTCGGAAAGACAGCCTGTAAAGTTGCCTTGGCAAGTTACATTACACAACCGAAGACACCGTAGATGCGGGAACCGTTTAATTTGCTCCACAGTGACTATGACAGTCATTCGACCTTGATTCCGTGACTCTAAATCGAGTGCTTGAACGCTTTTGTTGATCTGATAATGACATTGAGGAGAAAGAGCAAAAATTTGTCAATATCCCACGATTTTATTTCGTCGAAGAGAAGAAAAAATGAAACAGAAAAGTAGCTCCCTATTCAGAAACGGCAATCCCCAATTAAAAACAGGGTAAGCAATTTTCAATTCAAATTTGGCCATACTTTACCTCTGTTGATCTTAATTCGCGAACGATGTCCTCTCCATCCCACAACCTGCTACACTCCTGACTAGTAATTGCCCTGCCAAGATCTCTAAATTGGTCATGCATCCAAAAACTATTATCGTCTAAAAGCTTTATCATGCACCTGTTAATAAGGACATCAATAGCATACGCTGGGCTAAACCCACTATCTTTCCACATGTACATTGGGTCGGTCTTATTCCTTCCGATGAAAAAGCATGCAACATCGAGAAATATCTGTTGTTGACCCGATTTCAAGGTATCATAGGTAATCCTTAACTTTCCCAAGACATCATCATGAGGTGTTTTCCTTAGCTCCTCCAGCATCTCTTTCCATAATGTTTTGTCTTCCTGACCAAAAAGCGACGAACCTATTGCTTGAAGAGCTAAAGGTAGTCCACCCGTAGTAGAGACAATGTCTTTTGAAAGAGTGTAGTAATTGGCTGGAGGAGAGTTTTTATCGAAGGCATGCCTGCTAAAAAGTTGAAGTGCGTCTCTGTCACTCAACCCCTCCATTTCATAGGGCACAATTTCATACTTAAATCCCCTGATTTTCAGAACCCTTTTGTCCCTAGTGGTAACAAGTATCCTAGTACCAGGATACAAAGAATTCCCTCCAATTAATTTTAGGATTTGGTTGCCGTCATCGACATCATCCAAAACAATCAATACCTCCTTGTGGCAAATTGTTTCTTTAATCACTTTGTTCCCATCGTCACTGTTAACAATGTTGCGAGGCACTCTAGAATTAGAGATATCGGACAATAATTGTTCTTGCAGCTTGACTAAGCCCTTGGTTTTTGCGGTTTCCCTTACGTCATCAAGAAAGCTACAGCTTTTCCCAAAGCGAGGACATAGTTGGTCGAAAATTATTTGAGCAAGTGTCGTTTTACCCATGCCGCCCATCCCGTAAATCCCAATAAGCTGCACACCACCCGAGTCGATGTCTAATAAATTGTTTATGGCTGCTATTCGATACTCCGTTCCAACTAAATCTTTGGTCACTCCTCTTTGTCTTGTCTTGAGTCTATCCAAAACCTCGTTAACAACCGTCTTGCTTAGATCCCCATCGCTGCCACAAAGTTGAACAGTTTCAATTGAGAAAAAGTAACAAATTCATTTCCTTAAATGTTGACCAACTATATACTAAGTCAATTAATTTCAATCTGATTATCTTAAGCATTGTTCCCATGGAAAGAAACGTTAAAGTTATGGACGAATAACATAATCATAACATATTATAGTTATGTCATGAGATCAACAATACTTGCGCAAAACCAATTTAAAAGAACAGAAAAGGAGTACATAAATAAGTGGTTCTTATTCAAACACCTGACAAGTCTTTGTCGCATCTCTTTTGTAGATCAATTTTCATAAATAAATCAAAAGGTAGAATCCACTCAGTTAAGCGATGGAGCCAGGAATCCAATGTTGATACTCTATTATTGCATCCAAGAAAAAACCACCACGTAAGAAACCAAATAAAACAAGTGAAGAAAAGTGTTCTTGTTTTTTTACCGAAATTAAACTACTAAACAGCATTTAATTTTGCGAGCTCATGTTTTCGAATGGTAATCGTGTTCAAGAACACTAAAAATTTACCACTACATTGTTATTTCACTTGCAACAAGAAAAGTTAATTTCTATCCAGTGTCCTGAAATATCCATATACACATGTGTGCGCACCATACTCTCATGAGAATTTTATCCAATAATTTACTTTTCATAATCAATCTACCGAGTAGTCATATGGGTTATCACATGTCTATTTGTATGGACATTTGTCTTTATGATTATGAGGCAACTATTTCTTTTCCTTTTTTGGGTGGGTCAGGCCGCAACTAGAATTTATCCAAAGAAAAAGGCACGAACCGAAGGGGACTGGAACAAAATGGACTAAAGACTCGATAAGAGTTCAACGTTACCCTCAAAACTTGAGGAACATGATGGATTACAAACCTGAACATCCACTACAAGTTTAAGTTGAGGGAATAGAACAAAAGAAATGTTTGATCTTTGAATCAAGTAGAAGAATCAAAATATGATGTGTGGTTATTTACTGCAATATTAGATTTATTTAGTTCTTTTGACGTGGAAAGCAACTCTACAAATGCAACTGCATACAGGTTCATATCAAGTTCTCTAGCATACATTTGGAATCCTAATACAAACATGGATCAAAAGTTAGTATGAAAAGGATTAAGCAAAGCCAAATTTTTATACGGTGGAAATCAGGTCCAAAATGAAATTATAATAAAACTATTAGGTGAGAAAAAAAATGAATATGTCGTGATTAAGAAAAAAATAAAAGGAGAATTTGAGACTTTCTAGTTAAATTCAGCAAAAATGGAGTAGGAACATAATTAATGAATTTTTATTAGATCTATGGTCTAATTGTAAAAAATAAATTTCACATTCACAATTAGATGGTTACCCTGAATATTTCTCCAGCTCCCATCCCTTGGTGTCATCGACTTCGCAAAGAGCATGCCGCCACATCTCTACTTCCTCTGTGCTGAACTTCTTCCTCAGACCAAAAGACCACCACTTTTGTTGATCCTCCTTCTGTTGCTCCAACTTCGATATGGCATTTTTGTACAACTCCGTTTTTAGCTTGACATCATCAGGTTTCACATCATAAAAGATAGGCAATATCACCTTCTTATTCTCATCTTTTGATTTAGAGGTGTTCTCCACCATCTTCGCAAGCTCACGGAGGCACCAGTGACTAGAAGCGTAGTTTGGGGAGAAGATTGGTATGTATAGCTTAGAGTTGTCGATCCATCGCAGAAGGTTGCCACTAATTATTTCGCCCGGTCGAAGCTCTTCGTCATCGATGAAAACGTGAACGCCAGCATCTTTTAAGGCATGGTAGAGGACGTTGGTGAATCCACGACGAGTATCAAGCCCTCTGAAACTCAGGAACACCTGGTACTCGCCTCCTAATGTGTTGCCAGTGCTCGTCCCTGCCTCTGAGTTCGCCATAGGAGATCACTTCGCAATTAACAGGTTCAACGCCTCCTCTCTCTCTCTCTCTCCAGCAGGCACTGTTGAAGTTAGTTTTCATCTAGCACATCATACCGGGTATAAGTAATTTCGCACGAAGCCGAAGATGTTCAGCCAATCCCGAATACAAGCCGGTGACTTTAATATTGAAGTCTCGATGAAGACTTTTTAAGACTCATTAGAGGACCATTGAAATACTATTAATTTCACAAAGACTCGAGATATGAGCCAACTACCTATCGATTCGACAGATTAAAATTAACTTAGCTGACCAATAGATTCAGTGAGTTTAATCTGGTCTAATCTAGAGTCCGTAAGATCGGTTCAGACATCAACAACAACGGTAATACATTATTTCCAACTTGGAGTGAAGTGGCCTTATTATAAAAATTATGAAACATTTACTTCCCATCATGAACAGGACATGCTATGGCGACGTCAAAATTTATTGTTAGAAAATTATTACACTTCACCTATTTAAATATGACCCATTTGCCATCATATTGGATTTGCCTCATTCTCTGCAAAAAAAATTGCTCCACCTGAGCGCTCCCTCAGCATATATTTACCATTTACCATGGAGTATTTGTTTTGATATCTTCGCCTTTATGACTTGCCTTATGTTAATAAGCAAAAAAATTGCGCAAATCTTTTGCAACCCTTATTTCTTTATTGATAATTATTAGGAGGTGAGCACGGTGCAATTTGCTTGTCAAACCAAACAAAACTACATAAGTACGATTTGAATAAAAATAAAACCAACTAAATCATATTATAGTCGAGAACCAACCAAGCCAAACCTTTTCTTGGGGATTGATTCGATTTAGTCGTCCTTTCTGCTTTCATCTTTTTCTCTTTATCTATTGTAATTTCACAAAAAAAAAAAAAAACAAATTCTACACTCACAGCAGCTCATAAATTCACACAAAATGAAAATCAAACCTATTTCAATAGGCTACTTAGTATATAAATGGTAAAATTAATTGACAAAACTAATGATTTATACAATATGATTGAGCAGTTTGATTTGGTTTCGAAAAAGTAGAAACCAAACCATTTTTCTTCAAAAAGTACTCTTAAACCGAACCAAACTGCAATAAACTGTTGGGTTCGATTTGGTTTGACGTTGTTAACCATTTTTTGCTCACCCCTAATAAGTATCCGTTATAGGATAAAATAAAATTTGATCATTTGTAAAAAAGAGTTGATCGTTTCATAAAAGTATTCGTAAGTAACCAATAAATTACCAGATAAATCAAGTGTTCAACAAATTTTAATTTATCCAACCAAAAAAAATTAAATTTTAATTAACTAATGTTTTAGACTTGATAATTCATTCAGAAACCTACATAGGAAAAATCTGTTTTCTTGAGAATAGAATAGCATAATCGTTCACATAAAGATTTCATTTGTTAAGCAACACAAGCGATCATTTTTAGGAAAATATTTTCTAAATAATTCATCTTCAGCAAAACAAACATAACCTAAGTAATAAAGTGTTTGCTGTTGGCTGTGTAGCTAGCGGCTCAATGATGAATCGAAATGTTTTAGTTCTAATTAAGAATTAAGCATTCATGATTAGGAGTACAACCACATGCACATTGGCGCGAGGAGAGAGAGAGAACCCCAAGAGCAGCTTGACAATTGCCGGTGCCGATGTCCCAGGCCAAGGCGTGGTGTGGGTGGGGTGAGAGTTACCAGCTTCCACTACCACTCCCTCGGATATGTCGGCCTCGCATCCGCGCGTATCTCCGCTTGCTTATCGAACAGCCGCACCGTCACTCACACGCAGGCTCTCTCTCTCTCCCTCTCTTTCTTCTTCAGCTTGAACTCATTTATATCATACGAAACTTCTCGAATAGGAATCGAGACAGCACACGAAAGCCACGACAATTACTTGGGAAATTTAGGTGGACCGTAAACGACTTTCGCTTCTATTTCAGGGTTTGTACAGTGGAGCAAGCAAAATCGAATTTGACAAGCCCAGGAATCCAGATCCATGAATTCTCTCTTCGTGGCGACTACTTTCGTACCCAGTCAATAGGGTTTTGAATATGTGAAATCCCAGGAGAAATGGAACATATGATGCTGCAAATTATAGGGGCTTAAATATTTCCGCTTAGTAAGGATCTACGATTGAAAAGTTTATAAAATTTGGTTGAGCTGTGAAATAGAATTTCTTTTACCTGCCTTATATAGACTTTGTTCGAATGGTACCTCCTCCCGTTGAAGCTTGCCAGCTATAAGGCACAAGTTCTTTCTTTTTCTTATCTTTTTGGCCAGTAGCCACATGGTACTTATTCAAATAACAATAGTTGACTGAATGAAAACTAATTATTTGGGGAGGGTATGAATTCTCTTGTTCAATTATTTAATTCAGGTTACCACATACATGACATTACTGGGGAAGAATGGATCACCACCCGTGTAGACCTTAAAGGTGATACATTTGGTCAATTTATCTCGTTCAGATGGAGATAATCGATTTCTCTTAAAGAATAAGAACGGATGGTACTTTAAGGGCCCATTTAGCAACTTATCAAATAGTAAAAATTTATATTCTTTTATTCCTAGAATCAGTTTGAGAGCAGAAATCTACTTGTTAAATTTTTTGTGCCCGGGCACAATTTTGCAAAAAATTGTTCCCATAATTAGTTTTAAAACAAAATCATGAAGCAAAAAAAAGTAATATTTTTATTCCGAAACAATTTTTCTATTTCTGATTCTTCTTGATTTTTTTTTTTTTTTTTGTTCTTTGGCTTGCCGCTTGCCACTTGCCGGCGACCGACCACAGGCCAGGGCCAGCGAGGGCGTCGCTGGTGGTTGGCAAGGACGACTCACAACCGTGACAACGAGGCCTCGCCCAGCCAAGGTGAGACCGACCTCGCCGTCGCCACCCAGGTTTGTCACCTGAGTGGCGACGGTGAAGTTGGCCTCGCCTTGGCTAGGCAAGGCTCGACCTCACCGAGATCTGGCGAGGCCGGTGACGAGGGCCACGACGCTCTCGCCGGCCTTGGCCTATGGCTAGGGAAGGGAAATAAAGAAAAAAAAAAAAGGAAACAAAAGAAAGAAATGTTTTCTTACTTTACCAAAAAAAAAAAGAAAGAAATGTTAAAAAATTCAAAATATTATTATTAAAATGAAATTTTGTGTAATTACCAAATATATTTTTATTTTTTTTAATTATAAAAATAGAAATTTTGATTAATTAATAAATATTTTTAAATACTTAGAAATTATTTCCGTGAAGATGCTTGTGTTTTGGTTGTAGCTAGGCACAATCAGTTGGGCTAGGCCAATGGCGATGAAGCAACACCTCACATGTCCCAAAAGCCAGAGTCCCGGGCTTTTGATGGGACTGGACGGCTAGATTTAGTCAGACGCAAGAAAATTGATCAATAATATCATTGACCACAGTTCCCAGAAATAATAACATGAATTGTTGAACTTTTTACAGGCTTCTTACAATCATAGTTAAGAAATGTATATTGACACATATCTATCCATATAAATGAGTTTTGATAGCGTAGGGAAAAGACTTACATGATTGTGGTGGCGAGACATGTAGCAACACGAGACCTCTAATCTACTTATAGTTGTTGATCTATTACATTTTAAAGATATGAGGCTCCCCCGATTCATGTGAGCCGTCAACTTTAGTAGTCCCACAAGGGTCCCAAATTATAGCTCACGTGCATGAAGCGAAAGTAAAAATTGCTCAATTAGGTTCATGTCAATATTTGCAACTTATCAACTAAAAAAAACATCTGAAAAATCTTTTTTTTAATATTTTAGAGAAAAATCCAATGGTAATTTCAATCTCAAATTTTTTATGAAAAAATTCCCTACAAACCGGTGCCCACGATCTCTACTGTTAATATAACAAATCCAACAGTTATTTAAGCTCATCAAATCAATCCATGAAAAACCATGCCTAAATTTAAATAAACTATAGTAACATATATGATTGTAGATGAACAAAAGAGTACTTTACAATAATTAGGATTTATCAAGTCATCAATCACTAATTCTAACTTCGCAATGGGAAGTCAACATAACGATCAAGCATTTTATAAGTCACTTATCCTCCCAGTCTTATAACAATTTATATTTATATTCTCAAGACGAACATATATTTAAACATTATCTTTTTTCACCATAATATAGGTTTGCCGATCAAGCCAAGGACTATACATTATGATACATTAAATTAATACGATTAATGATGTAAAGTTAATGTTCCGATCTTGGATATATGTAGGTAGCAAATTGATTACTGCCACCTAAAGATGACAACAAATCATCTCTCTCTCTCTCTCTCTCTCTCTCTCTCGTTTTGTGGGGTATGTTTTGTCTCTAACCATTTTTCTCGTGAACAACTTTTGAACATGTCTTCCCTCCGATCATCAATTCGTGCATGACAGATCTCATGCAACAATAGAAGCTAAGAACAACCCTTGTCGAAATCAACATTGTTCGATCCACCTGATCGCATCACGTAGAGAGACTTGTGGATTGGGGTCGCCATCAAGAGCATGGATGATAACAACACCGAAGAGAAAATCTCCCTCTCTCTTCTCTATTGAAATCTTGATTTTGGGTCCACGATCGAGAAGACAAATAAATGCCAATAGGAGACCCGAGGGCAGGGAGGGCGTTCATATGGGTCGTTGCATGCTTCATATTGCTATGCCTAGCCGTCGGCGGTGGCTTCCTCATACGGTACATGAGCCTCCCTGAATCCGCATCTTCGAGTTGGCTTCTCTACGTCGGGATGATGTTGGTGTGCTTTCCCTGGTTCTTTTGGCTTCTCACGTGTAGTTATCGATGTATTTCTCGAATGTGCGGTTTTCGATTTGTTTGTGGAGGTGGCGACGATGGCGGTGGCACCTCAAGCCACAGAATGGGTGGCGGGGGCGGATTCAGCGGGAGCGTGCCCGGGAAAAATAATGTGGGATCCGGGTCCGTAAAGGTGAACGGCTCTCAGGTGGATTCTCCTGGGAATGGTGGGAGGCAGGTGCATTTCGGAGCCGCCGTTGTTGTGAACCAAAATGATCACAATGACCAAAATGGCAATTCATTCCATGATGTGTCTATTAAATCGCACGAGAGTGAAATCCCGCTAGCTTCATCGATGGCATCTTGAGTTAGAAAATCAGATCACCGTGAAAAATCTTCCGAACTCAACATTGTGATCGACTCTAGCCAATGACGAGTATAAGAGTACCGGTTTCAAATCCAACATGGAAGAGGAGACTTCGTGAATTAGGTAACATCTTCTGCGAGAAGGCAAGTCATTCCGTCACTTGAGGTTTGCAAATTTTTCGAACTTTTGCTCCTTATGTACACATGCTATAAAGAGAATTTCGTAAGTCTTAGCAACAAACTGCCCATTTCAAACATCAAACAGATCTTACTTTGTGTAAAAGTTGTACGGGAATGATTACTTGGAAATAGAACTTTCAGTTATCTGGGATGACTTTCTCGTTTAATATATGTTAGCATTAGCAAGCTACATGCAGGCTCCATGATGATTACCTTGGAACTCTTATGCATGTCTTGTAAAATCCCATCATCCTCATGATGAATTTTGTTTTCGACTATTCTTTTAGTTGGGAAGTCCAAAAATGTTAAGGAGGTCATTGGTTTTATCTAGCTAAGAGAATTTAGGCTTGCATGAGACTCTTTTTTACTTACTTTTCCGTTCGTATTGTTAGCCCAATCGAGGTGATTGGGGGTCTCCTTTTTTGCTCAGGGAAGGGAGCACGCAAGCCAATTTGAACCAAAGGACCTTAACTCATCCATTTATCTAACTTATCGATTACGTTCTATCACTTCAATGCCCCATTCAATTACAAGCTCGCCACACGGAGCTCAGCACTTTCCCTTCTTGTTTTATTTGCTAAGCCTTATAGGGCTTGAGATGATAATTATTGTCATTCTCTTCTTCAGCTTAATTCAAGTTTTTGGATGCGATTATGCCTTCCTCGGATTATAGCATTTTTAAGGAATACTCATCTTTCTTTTCCAAAGTAAGAGTTGATTAAAGCAAAATCAAAAGCATGTGGGATAAAAATCTATCGCCAGTATATTTCTCCGATTGACCTTTATTTCAAATGAAATTTGGCTGTTATTTTGTTACTTTATAGGTGCATCACTTGGAAATTAATGTCATTGAAGGTGCTAAATTGAGAAATATTTGACTATCGGTTTCTTATGGGCCAACAAAGTTTCTTCCGCTTGTCAAACGAACTATTTCAGCAGAAGAAAAAAAAACGCCATTTTTCTTGTTCTTCTTGTGCAGGAGGATCTGTTAAATGAACAGAGGATCTGTAGAATAAATCCATATCCTTTCAAATGAAGGGGAAAGAATTTGGCACATTTAAGTTTGAGTATACCTAGTCAGCTTGCATTCATTTGGAAAAGGATGGGGTGCTAAAAGGTTGAAAATTGCGAAGTTGGGAAGACTGTTTTTCAACTCAAGGCGGAGAAATTACAAGTTGTATAGATTAATAAGTAGATCATAGAAAAATGGCAGATTATCCGCCAGTATTTCACCTAAACAGTTACTCGAACCGCTCATGAAACAAATAAAAAAAGTTCCATTAGGCCAGGCCGCACCAGTTTTCAAAACATGGGCAAGTCAAGCTTTTCTTTTCTACTTATGTTGTGTTTGGTACAATAGATGAGATGGGAAAGATATGAAATGAAACTGAATGATCATTTTAATCTTTCTTTGATAAATTATGAGATTGCATTGGAACGAGAACTCCAGTATTGGGTTATAAGAAAAATACTATGGGAATGGAGCGGGACAAGAATGCCAAGTACGTATACTTTCACTTTTTAGTAAATGTTTTATTGTGGTGCGACATAGTTATAATTATAGAATAAATTACGAAATTAAATTATAATCAATATATAGAATAATACAGTAACTAAAAATAATATCAATTGTTCTTTACCAAAAAAAAAAAATTCATATATATATATATATATATATATATATATATATATATATATATATATATATCAATTGTTCCTCGATTTTGGATCTGAGATTGAAGTTAGAGGTGTCGATACTCTCTTGTTCAGTATTGCGAAGATTTGGGATTAGGTGAGGGCGTCCGAGTGGTACAGGCGGCATTGGCGATGCAAAGAGTTGGCTCCGGAATATGTATGCTACATTTGCTAGTCGATTCAGGACAGCAAGTTCCATCCCAGGGACGAAGACATGGCTCTCATCGAGCAATGCTTAAAATTTTAAAACCTATAGCTAGAGACCTAGCAGGGAAAAAATTATTCCTTATGCCAAGTCTTCGTCTTCATGTACCAATGAGTTGGAGACGTAGCTAGGAAACAAATTATTTTCCGAATACATTGATAGAGTTGGCAATGACAACACCAACATTCCGAAATAGGGAAAGAACCGAGCATCAATTTTCTAATTATTTCCATTATGGCAACATGACTTACCGATTCTAAGGTATCTATGGTATCATCAAAGTCCACGTTAGGTATTAACCAACGAATCTTTAAAGATAGTAAGTCTGGCTTATCTAGAGGAAAATTTAGAAAATGACTATAATAGGGCACGATTAGTTTTTACAAGATTTGACCGTAGAGAATGAGTGTTTTTTTCATTAATTCCCCACTTCATTTTCTTGTTATTTTCGGTATTTGACAAAAAAAAAACTTCGATTTTTTTTACAAAAAAAAAGTCTCAATTGAGCCCGACACGCAAAAATCCGTGCCCAGCCCTAGCTCGGCCCGGCAGCAAAGGGATGGGTCATAGGCCCAGTTTCAATCCCTAGTGAAGGGAAAGAACAGATCAAAGATCAAAATGGTCGTCGTCTGGCTTGCATCGGCTTGTTGGGAACTTGGAATGTGCATCATGGACATTTCAGAACATATGTGCACTCGTTCCTCTCTCTCTCTCTCTCGAGACACAATCCGCATCGACACTTACATGAATGATTCGATATCATCAATACATAAATTTCCAAATCAATTGGACCAATAATGTTTCTCCATGAAAGAACATCCAGCGTATCGCTTTGCTGGAATGAATCGAAAAGGCCCCCCTCCTTAATCTCTCGCTACATCGCCCACTAATCAGGGTCTCCCAAGGGCAAAATTCCCGAGTGCCAAATCTCAAATTAAAATATCCAAATTTCAAACGAGCGAGCACAAGCGGGAAACGACCAAAAGCGAGCACCCAAAAAAACCTCGTTCTTCTGCAAACTCTCTCTGTGTCTGTCTGTCTGTCCGACGAGAGTTCAAGGTCGAGGAAAACCACTGCGACAATGGCGAGCCGCAGGAAGCCGCAGAGCCTCAACGACAGCCACTATCGCCTCCTCCAAGGCCTCACCAATCCCCGCCCTTCCAAGCCATCGTCGTCCTCCGTCGACGGAAACCGCCCTCCTTCGCCTCCCGCTTTTCATCTGGGTTCGCTGCTTCTGTTTCTCGTTTAGGGTTCTCTTAATTTTTGTTGCTTCGCGGTGAAGTAATGATCTTCGGGGGATCTGTGGCTTTTGGGTGCAGGGGTGGAAGAGCCGTCATCATCCGTCTTTGAAGACGATCGCGGATCGATGGTTTCCGGCGCGGAGGTGGAAGAGCCATCGTCCGACGTTGAAGTCGATCGCGATCTCGGCGACGATCGGGCCATTCCTCAGTTCTCGGCGATTACCGAATTCGACTCCCCTCTGGGTAATGTCTTCTCCGTTTCTCCGTACATTGTTTTTTCTTTTTTGGTTGCTAATTTGTCTGCGATTCTGAGGTTGCTCCAATACGTGTTTCTAGCTTCATCTTCTTCATAAACCAGTGTCTCTCCTTTGAAAGTTTTTAGAATTATGTTAGCTCAAGCTGGCTAATAATCTATTTCACAATTAAGGAAGCTTTTTAAGCAATTTCTTTTCAAGCTTTCTAGCCTTTCTGCTAATATGTAGTTTCATTGGCCTACGGCGGGCTTTTGATCTGTCATTTTATTGTTAGTTCTATACTTGTTTTATTAGTTTTGGCCTAAGGGGGGAAGGCCATCTGCAGTTGTCTTTGGTAATGATTCCATCCGGAGGCAGAAATAATACTCTGTTTAATCCCTTTTAATATGGTGCATTTGGGATTTTGTGGGAGACTTGCAGAAGAAAAGATCACGAGGAAGGTCAACACAGAGAGAAAATGCATTCAAGAAGTTTCATCTCAATACTTGGATGATTCTGAAACTGGTGAAGCTGCCCCTGAGGCTGAGTTCGTCAGTGTGATGGAGAAAGATAAGCCAGCAAAGATTAGAATTGAAGGGAGGCGTCGCCTCTGCAAACTTTCATCACGTGATAGTGGAGAAGAAAACATTGTGACGAAGGTCAACATGGAGGGACAAGGCCTTAGCGAAGTTTCATCACGAAACTATGATGATTCTGAAACTGGTAAAGTAACCCATGAACCCGAGTTCATTGGTGTGACAGAGAAGGATAAACCAGCAAAGATCAAAATTGAGGGGAGGCGTCGCCTCTGCAAACTTTCCTCCCAGGATAGTGGAGATGCAGATAATAGATCCTCTCACGAAGAGCCAAAGCTCTCTGACATTACTGATTTCGATTCCCCACTGCCACCCAAAACTCGTGGGGAAATTGGAAATGATATCAGGGATATTCTTAATGACTTAACGTCGAGGCTTGAGCTGCTGTCAGTTGAGAAGAAGCGTGTTCCTAAACAGAATGAGACCACCCAGGATCATTCTCCCGTAGTTGAAGGTCAGACAGTTTTTGAAGGGGATAAAAATGATGTGCCGGAGTATGCGAGTGCTGGATCCTCATTTTCAATTGCATCCGAAAACTCATTTAGTGAGTGCATGGATTATGGTGACAGCAATGTGATTGATGTTTCGGATGACTCTCTCGATGATGTACTTGTGGATGATAAAAAGGATTTCATCTTGACTGGCCTGAAATTCAACTACAAATTACCTGGCAAAATTGCGAAGATGTTGTATACACATCAAGTTGATGGTTTAAAGTGGCTCTGGTCCCTGCATTGTAAAGGAAAGGGTGGCATTTTGGGTGATGACATGGGTTTGGGTAAAACAATGCAGGTAGTTGTGTGGCAATCGTCAGTTATTGTTAACGGCTGATTTCGCATGGTTGATACAGATTCAAATTTTGTTGCAGATTTGTGGATTCTTAGCTGGGTTGTTCCATTCCCGTTTGATAAGCAGGGCACTTGTTGTGGCGCCAAAGACTTTGCTTTCTCACTGGTTGAAAGAACTATCAGCTGTAGGACTCTCTGAAAAGACAAGAGAGTGGGGCTGCCTGCTTTTTAACTTAAAATACTCTGGTTGTACTGGTGCACTCATAACTGTTTCTAAGAGATATTGCGTCATCATTTTGTGTGCAGATACTATGGGACTTGTCCAAAGGCTCGTCAATATGAACTGCAATATGTGCTTCAGGTTGTAGTTCTTCTGTTGCTTGGTTAGCTCTAGGGAGTCGGTCGAGATAATTTCTGCATGATCATATGTTCATCATTCGATGAAATATGTCGTTTGAAATTAGTCTCTTTCATGTTGCTACTATTGCCAAGTTAGAATTTGAAGTAATTCATGATATTAAGATCAACAAGATATTTGCATTCTGGTTGGAATTGTCTTTCTACACTACTACACCTAGTAGTCACTAGGCGACTTTTTCTTGCTCTCTATTTATCAATGCGCGTCTTTTTAATGATTGATTACAACTGTGTTGCTTGTAGGACAAAGGTATTCTTTTAACAACTTATGATATAGTGCGGAACAATTCAAAATCGTTGCGGGGCGATTATTACTTTAAGGATGAGCTGGATGAGGACAGCATCACATGGGATTATATGATTCTCGATGAGGTGGGTATAAAGCTGTGGAGGATGGTTTCCTTACTGTTGAATTCAGGGACTTCCTTAATTAACTGTTCATTGTAGACATGTCTCTTTTGCCTTTTATGTAGCTTTTTTTTTTTTGTAGAGTGCTGTGATAATTTGCAACCTGCTCTTTAAAGTGTTTGATTTGGTTGATTCGAAATGGAGGTGTGGAAGAAATCATTAAAATTGTTGTGTCCATTCTTGATTCAAATGGAGTTGTGGAAAAAACCACTAAAATTGGTGGCACATATCAATAAGATTGATTTGTCAACTCTATGTTATTATTTTTCCTTACTGTTCTCTGTAGCTTCATTGCGCATGGAAAGTCACTGCACCTGTAATATGTTAGTCTGTTATATATGTGTAAGTTCTATTTTTCTCCCAATGGATATCTATTTCCTCTGAAGCCCTTTCATGAGGAATATAAGTCTTATTATATTAGAAAAAGAAAAAGGAAGGAAACATTTGGGTACCGACACTGGCAATGGATATGAAGTCAGTTAGTTTGAGAAGACAATAGCTAACAGTTAGTCAAGACTTCACGTGGTGTACAACTTTGCATGCATGATGAAAACGGATGCCCATCTATTCGAGGATATTGAAATTATTGGTGATGTTGCATTTGCTGCATTTTGAGGGCCAAAAGTTAGAAGCCTTGCATTTTCCGTTTGCTTATTTATTAAGCATCGCCTTGCATTATTTTTCCTCCTTTTGTGTTGAGCATGTTATAAAGGTTAGGAGTTGCACAAGATTTGTATGTGGAGAAAGTGCAGGGGGATATAGGAGAGATGGGCATGGTTGGCTTCTTGAGATGCTTGACAAGATCCTCAATGATAGATGTTAAGTCCTTGACTTGGGTAATGAGACATCAAGGAGTGGGGGAGTAGTTTACACTAGTAATGCTCGTACTAGTTACAACATCATTCGCATTTCATGTTAATGTTCAATCTCTTTGCGAAAATATGCAAACCAACGCAGCACATCCACGATGTTCTACTATATGTATTTTCTGCAGATAGTGTTATTGGTGGATGAGACAGAAATTGGGAAACTTGTTGGGAAACTGTACAGGAATTGCTATATGTGTTTGTGCCTGTTGCCTGCACGCCTGGTATATTTGACTTGCATGTTATTTTCTTAAAGCAATAAATCTCTTGAAGATCCTATATCGAGCTAGGAAGGAACTTAAAAACTTCTTCCTCTGTAAGCTCTGCTTCTGTATTGAAACGGAATCATTTTGCAATTACCTCTTATATGTAATGAGGTAAATGCTTAGTTAACACTTCTTCCCAAACATTAAGTGGGGAAACAACCACTAACTTATTTACTAGCGAAACTGTTTTTCTCTTCCTTTTTTCTCATTTAGATTGTGTTACCTGTGGGACATCCTCTTCCTATTCTTACACACAAATAGAAGGTGCTTTTCAGGACATGTGGTATGTACTGCTAACAATAATATCTCACTTTCTGTTGACAACTCCAGGGGCATCTCATAAAAAATCCGAGCACGCAGAGAGCAAAAAGTTTACTTGAGATACCAGCTGCTCATCGCATTGTCATTAGTGGCACACCAATTCAGAACAATCTAAGGGTAATCCTTAGGGCTGCTATTTATGCACTGCTTTCGTATATGTATGTCTTAATAATACAGTATACTTTTCTAATATCGTGTGCCATTGTTTGATGCTGAAATAGGAACTATGGGCGCTATTTCACTTCTGCTGTCCTGAACTACTGGGTGATAACAAAGTGTACTTCTCTTGGTTTCTAAACGTCCTCATTATCATGTCTCAATTTTATTTCTTTTCCATGGTTGAGTTTCAAATATTCTTACAGCTTTAAAGAGAAATATGAGAACCCCATACTTCGTGGAAATGAAAAAAAAGCTTCAGAGAGAGAAAAGCGCATTGGTTCTGCGGTTGCAAAGGTATTGAATTCTTTTTTAGCAGTTTGTCTTTTATACTTTAATGTCGTGGTTTCCCCATTAGATGATTTGCCATCTACTTGCCAAAGAGTTAGAAATTGGGCATCATTAAGTCAGATGAGTCAGAACAAGAGTTGGGAATATGGGGTTGACTCAGTCAAATGAATTAGAATAACGCTGTATAAACAGCATCACTGAGTCAGATGAGTCAGAACAAGAGTTGGGAATACGGGCTTGACTAAGTCAAATGAATTACAAGAACGCTGTATAGAGTGGACTCCATCATATCTTTGTTTTGACTGAGGCTGTTCTTTGTCCACATGAATCACTGCAGATTGTTGATATATGCTTTCCAAGGAACAAGTTCAATGGCAGGAAAATTAGAACAATGGCTCTGAAACAGTAGTGCCTTACTGAGCACATTTCACACTTAACAGTCTTGCAACTTATAGATTTTCTTTAGGCCAGTGCTGACAGATTACTAAAGCATACATTTTCTCCAAATAGGCCCCATAACCTTGGAAAAGGCAATGTTGAATTATATTGTCTAGTTTTGTGGTAAGTGCTACCAAAATAAAAATTCTCTGTTAGAAATATGAATTGCAGTCTTGAAAGTTAGATTTTATCTGTTCATTGTCTTTGGCTAACGCAGTTTTTGTTGACTGTACAGCTTAGTACTTTTTCGTGGTCTATCTTATTATGCGGGGACTTTACAATTTGTTAGGTTGTCTAATTCTATAAAAGACGTAAGTATCTCTGCAAGAGAAGAAAATAAAGCAACTTAAGAAAGTATTGGTATGTTGAAGTTTGAGCTGAATAGATTTCCCTAAGTTGACCTTTTCTGTTGATTATTGAGCTTCACTCAATACTTTCTTGTAATAAGCATTAACTTTCATTTCTCTGTTAATTATGTGGGTTTTTTCTTTTTTCCTTTTCTGGTTTCATATTGTATATTAGGTATTTGCTTGTGTTACTTCTGTAGAACTTTCGTTAAAAAGAAGATAAAAAAGAAATAGGGAGTAATTCGTTTTGCAACAGGAGCTGAGGGAACGCATTCAACCTTATTTCTTGCGACGCCTTAAGAATGAAGTATTTCGGGAAGACGACGGAGAAGTTGCCAAATTGTCGAAGAAAAGTGAACTAATTGTGTGGTTAAGATTGACAAATTGTCAGGTACAAGTTGCATTCTTCAGCCTAGGCTCGTATTACACGGTGTGGGTCCCAGGGTTCAACATGCTGATCCTAAAATTTTGACATTTGCAGCGACGACTCTATGAAGCCTTTCTGAACAGTGAGATGGTTCTTTCTTCCTTCGACAACTCACCACTTGCTGCATTGACGGTATCCTCTGACACTCGCCACTATGTATATAAGTAATGGCTCATACAATAATGAAATTTATTCAGCATCCACTTGTTAAGCCTTGCTAAATGCTAATTTACAAAACACCAAATGGCATGATGCATTCTCAGGCAAGTGACGACTGGTTGAAAATAAAGTTTCCTCTCATCTGTTATTTCCATCTCTTTGATTATAGTAAGAGGATAGATGCAAATCCTATTTCCTGACTGTAAGTTTGTCATTCTTTCTACGCTACTTAAGCCATTTCTAGTGAAAACTTAATCTGTTAGAGAATGGGCCCAGATATTTGGCGTATTTTTCAACACTTCTGCTTGTGTTTCGGTTGTTACTTACACGTGAAACATAGGTTGTGTATGTAATCACATGGACAAGAAAACCAAAGACCAGAACTAGAAAAACTAAGGGCTTGTTTTTTTTTTTGGTAAGGGAGGGCTTGTTTTTTTTTTTTTTGGGTAAGATGGAGGGCTTGTTTGTTTTTTTTTTTGGTAACCCAGGGAATTCCCGCACGGCCGATAGCTGAGGGGTAAACCCTGGGGGCGACACGTGCTAGCCATCACACATATGCCACCGGTTAAGTCACTCTGCGGCGCCCGAGATTCGAACGCTAAACCTTTTGCGAGAGGAAGAGCGCCCGTTCCAGTGATGCCACCTAGGCGGGTGGTGAGGGCTTGTTTGTTTTTTTTTTTTGGTAAGGGTGAGGGCTTGTTTGTTTTTTTTTTTTTTGGTAAGGATTGAGGGCTTGTTTGTTTGTGCCTTGTAAAATGCAAAAGACAACTTTTTGCCCTCCCGCCACAATTAAAATTATTATCCAAATTTCAAAATATTATGAAAGAATTCTATGGGAATCCACATCAAAATTTGTATATTTTGAACATTTTCAGGTGTTTCCAGCTAAGAAAAAATGAAAGTGAATCCACCGCAAGATTTAGATTATGCAAAAAAATAAAAGTATATCCAGACAACACCCTATTAGAATAATAGTAAGAGAGAGTGCCAAGACTCAAACTCTTGGCCTGTGCTTAGATGAATGTTAGGCAAATTGCATTTTTTCTTTCCAAAAACTCAAGTTGTTAGAAGAATAGACATTATATATCATACATTTAATTTAACAGTCTATTATACTGTTTGGTTTGTTTTGTTTCCAAAACAAAAGCTTATAACTGTACACTTTTTTCGATCAGATTTTGAAGAAGATATGTGATCATCCGCTCTTGTTAACAAAGAGAGCTGCTGAAGATGTTCTTGAAGGGATGGATTCAATGGTTAATCCTGAAGATGTTGGTATGGCAGAGAAATTGGCGATGCATATAGCTGATATTGGTGAGAGAGATGAATTTCAGGAGACAAGTGACATAATATCATGCAAAATATCTTTCACGATGTCATTATTGGTAGGTTCCTGCATATATATATTTTATCGATGAAATTGAAAGAGACTACCATAAATACATTTTGATGCTCTTTTATAGGACAATTTAATTCCAGATGGCCACAATGTGCTTATCTTTTCTCAGACTCGCAAGATGCTCGATCTTATCCAGGTTTGACTTGGTTATGCTTGGAACTATTTTTGAGAAGTTGCAACAATGATTAGTCAAACTGTTTTGGGGAATGCAAAGTTTATCCTTTGCTGGCACATCTGATTATTCCATGTTGATTTTAAATCTCACAAGGATGAGTGTATATAGATATATACCATTGGTTTTTCAATCTTAATTGATTCAATGAAACCATGTTTTGATATCCTGTGGTGGTCGATTTACATATTGGCTCGAAGTCTTATTTTTTCCTGCTTCCTTATTTTACATTTGGTGAAGTGTTGATATTGGTTTTGAAAAAAGAAATTTGTGACAATGTAAAATCAGTTGTCGAGAATTGGCTTGTTGTGAAAGTCTGTTGAGATCATATTGACCAACCTATGCTTATTTGGAGCTTTTCTTTGTGCAGTAGGTAATTCGAGATATTAATTTTACACTTTTCCAACGTTCAATATTGATATTGCATTTTCTGACAAAAAAAAAATATTGATATTACATTTTTTAGTTGAAATATCTCCAAACACTAATGGAGTAGTAAACTGTTGAATTGCTCGATTCAGGTGATTGATTTTCTGAATCCTTTTGTAATTAGGATTCCTTACGGTCCCGTGGCGATGAGTATTTACGCATTGATGGTACCACAAAAGCTAGTGACAGGATCAAGATAGTAAATGTAAGTATTTCGCTAATTTAGATGGTTGATGTCTGGCCTGTAAATTCAGCATGCTTATGTACTATTCTCATCTTATGAACTTAGGATTTCCAAGAAGGCATTGGAGCACCTATATTTCTCTTGACATCTCAAGTTGGGGGTCTAGGCCTCACCCTTACAAAAGCGGACCGTGTGATTGTTGTTGATCCAGCATGGAATCCAAGGTACTACTGCTTATTCTATTGTTGGCCCTGAATTCAACTACTTTTGCAAGTACATGAAAGACGAAAGAAGAAAAGAAGAACTTTTTTCTGTTATATTGTAAGGGCATATTCAATGCCATTCCTTTATTATGGGACTATTAACTGTTCCACAACTTTTAAGTACGAATCTGCGTACTGTTTGAGTTCTAACCCATACTTGTCATGGGTAATATCATTATGGTAGATGATACAAGTTCTTACCCAACTTTAAGCTTCACGCTGCTATACTAAATAATATTTCATGGTACCAATATCACTGAACTAATGATGCAAAGACACACATAAGAAACATCATGTCAACCTTGACTCGATCTAATCATCAATTTTGATGCAAGTTAACTTGATCCCCCCTTAGTTGACTCATAAAACAATATGACGGAGCAAAAAACTACCATTTTAGTGATATAATCTTATGTTGTTTTTAGCATACTTCCTGGAAGGGAAGGTACTTTCTTGACATTAACTTCTACTGTGTACTTGGAGAAACTCATGGCACAATACAAGTTTGTGCTTACATTTGCTGTTATTTATTTTCTGATGTCCTAATAGTGTCAGCACTCACCGCAAATTCTTTTGGTTCTTTGGTAAAAAAAAGGTGTATTTATTACTTTAAAGCTATGCTTGGTTTTGTTTGGGGGGGGGGGTGCAATTTTTCCCATCCGTTTTCCCTCCCTTCTTTTCTCAAACATAGCTTAGACATTTTGTAGCTGTTTTCATATATGAGTAAAGAAGCAGATCTTGAGCATATTTCTGTTAGTTTACGTGTGCATTTCTTATTGACAGTACGGATAACCAAAGTGTTGATCGCGCCTATCGAATTGGACAGATGAAGGATGTCATTGTGTATAGGTTGATGACATGTGGAACTATCGAGGAGAAGATATACAGAAAGCAGGTTTTGTATTGTTCAACTATGCTATGGTCTCAATTGGTGCAATGGAAAGATGGTTTCGGGGCTTGTATGCAATTTAAGATAAGAGAAATGACTTAAGAACTGTTATGGTAAACAACGTTATTATCTTGGAGCAGATGTTACTATGAAATGCTACAATCAGGAGCCTTAGGTGTTTCACTAGAATTCTTTGGCTTTCGTGTGTTGATGAGCACAAACGATGCATGCCTCAGAAGTACTGGATATATCTGCTACTCCATTTGTCACTGCGCGCGTTATCGAATGAACCAATCAAGACAAGATTTCTTTTCTAGTTTTCTCATAAAAAGATAGTGTCTTATATAATGCATTCGCTTTTGTTCTTTTATGAGTGAGTGGCTCACTATATTGTATAAGTAGTGTATTGCAAACATGCGATACTTTCTCAAGGGCATGGAAACCACATAGGATGGAATGTGCCATGATACCCGTCATTTTATTGTCTCTCCATTCTGTTTGGTTCAGATATTCAAGGGAGGATTGTTCAAAACAGCAACTGAGCACAAAGAGCAAATTCGCTACTTTAGCGAGCGGGTACTTATTTATTTGGATTAGATCATCTCTGATATAACTCTTCAGATTGGGGTTGGGTTTTCTATGTCCTCAATTCCCCTTGAATAGCACCCAAAACCATGCTTATCCAAACTTGAGGTCAGGGTTGTATGGACTGATTTCTTTGGCTGTTCCAGGATCTGAAGGAGATTTTCAGCCTTCCGATACAGGGGTTCGACATTTCTCCAACTCAGCAGCAGTTGTACGAGGAGCATGATCACCAAGTCAAGATGTACTAGCTTTCATTCTCTGTGGTTTAGTATCGTCACTAGCCATAAGAGCTATTCCTGTTCTGTGACTTGGCTTGCTTTCCTCCACTTTCAAGATGTTTGGCATTTTAAAAGATTAAATATCATAAAGCGGCTTATATTTCTTTCTTGTCTTGGACATTTTTGTTGTGCATATAGTTTGGTGGGGACTGGGTACTTGGCTTCTTATTAGCTGAGGATTTTGTGCTAATAGAACAGCTTCATCATAATTGAATCAGCTTGATTTTTTTTTTATCTCTATGGGTCATTTTCTTGTATTGACTTCCCTCAGGGATGAGTCTTTAAGGAGCCACACAGAGTTCCTCGAGACTTTGGGCATAGCTGGTATTAGTCACCACAGTTTACTCTACTCGAAGACGGCACCGGTGCAAGTTGTAGATGAAGAAATGGAAGTGAGATGGTACTTTACCAAGTATTGTATACATCAGCGACTTTCAATACTTGCATTCAATTCAGTCAAACAAATGGGTCAGAATGGTTTTCCTTTTATGTGAATTGTTTAATTTCTTTCTGTTGTCTGCAAAAGCATATCAGGACAAAAGAGGTAAAAGGATTAGTGACATAGTAAAATTTCTTTCCTTGTTACTCTGGATTGACTACAGAAGTGCCTTTTTGTCTTTCTAGTTTAGGAGTTGAATTCAAACCTGTAACGTAAAATTATTTTAGGCCGGGGAAAAGAATCAGTAGAAGCTATTCATGGTCATCTGGTGGCTTAGTAGAAAAGTAAATGTAGACTGTCAAAAAGTGGACTTTTACCACTATTACTGAATCCTGTATTGTTCAATGTGTTGAACATCTACTATGACATCTGAAATTAATCTCATTGGCCTTCTCACTGTGGTTGCAGGACCAAGGCTACTGCTTTTGTAGGTAATTCATCATCAGGTGCTTCATTGGAACGTAATGTTGATGGGTAGGTTGAGAATCATCATGCAATTTTTTGAAGCCGGTGCTTACAACATATGTTTGTCCCTACCTTAAATGTTGTTGCCAGTGCCAGATAGAGTTTTAGAAGTCTGAGTGAGTCTGTCAAGTCCCTCCAGCAAAGCATATTCATGGAGAAGAATGTTATGACTGCATCCTGCTTGTCTAAGACTTAATTTAAAATGAGGGATTCACATAGTAATAATAGTAGTGGATGATGGTGAAGTATCGCTTCTGTTGATCCCTATCATATTTTGAGTAATTATTGGAATTGAACTTTGAGACTAGCATTTATCATCTGTGGTTTTATCTACTGATGGTGGAAATGAAATGATGACTTTGACAGGGCTGCATATGCTTTCAAACCGAAGGATGTCCCACTGAACAAGAAAAACCATAGCCCAGGTAGTTCTGGTAAAAAGACAGAATCAGATATCAAAGAACGTATCAATCGGTTGTCACGCATGCTTCTTGCTAAGGTACTACATGTTGGTTCAAGAAAAGTTTCCTGTGCTAGCTAGTATGTTCCTTATGCGACCAAAGCTAGCCTTTTAGTTTTAGTATTTCCTTTTCCATCCTTTTTCTACCTTTTTGCATTTAATCATAAATACGGCAATTGTTTAGTAAAGTGTATAACTTGCAGATGAAGCAAATGGTAGGACTCCCTTAATGGGGTCATAATTTAGTCTCATGGAGTTGACATGGTAGTTAACAGGCAAACATGTTTGTATGGATTAGATGCACGACACAAGCAAGTGCAAATAATCTCATATATGAGCTGTGCATCCAAGCTTTGGCTCGTGTCTTACATGGCCCTCAAGATTAATGAGTTTGTGAGTCTAGGATTTAACTATCCAATAGGATTTTCTCGTTATGAAAGGTGAATGTTACTTTAGAAAGAAAAACTGCTTTAATGGACGTTATCATACTATTGGGCATATACTTTTCGTAGAAAGATTACAAATAGGAGTTAAGAGTAATACCTTTTCTTTTATTGTGATGAATGTAACCTTTCTCTAAGTGGTCTTAATAAGTTGACAGTCCTTGCATATGCATGCCGTTCGTAGCCGAAGTTTAGATTTGTAGCCAAATAGTTCATAATGCAGTCAGTCTTGTGACGACCTTCTGACAAATGCAGGTTACAATCTCAAGGTTACCTGATAAGGGAGCGAAGATTGAGAGGCAACTTGCAGAATTGAATCTGGAGCTTGAGAAGATCAGAAAGGCGGAAAGAACTGAAAAGGAGGTAATCAATTTAGATGATATAAGTGGGGATTTTCAGAAATTTTTGAATGTCTAGCTTGGAAAATGAGGTGTGAGGTTGAACTGTATAGTGAGGACAACAGACTTTCGAGTTACAAAGCGATAGATTTTGTCATCCGATTGGAAGGAACGAAACTTGCCACGGACAATGGTCCATAAATCATATGTTAATCACAACTATTGATTTTTGTGAAATCCATATGAGTCCACGAAACGGATGGCTGCGATTGACTTGGTCCATGACGATCCAGCTTCAGGTAAGTCCAGTTCGAACGGAAGTGGCTGTAGGTTTCTGTGACATCTTGTAATTTAATCCATAACGGCGAAATTGATCTTTTATTCATTGACAAGTATTCATGAGTATTTGTTAAATAATGAAAGAAAGATTGTAATTTTCGATGCATTTTCTTCTTTGTTATGTGCAATTAGTGCATTCAACTCAAAACTTAAATGCCTCACTTTTTGGATTTTCCATTATTACCTTTGCATCAAATTATATGAAAATCAAGACTAGTCCCTCCTCTCTCTACATCAAGTGACCACCCTTTTTTTTATTATGCATAAACACCATTTGATCTCACTTTTCGCGAGTGTCAATACTGTCTTCAACACTAAACAAATTTTTTAACCCAGGCATTTTACACATGATTCTCAGCATCTCCTTCTAATGATATCACTGACTAACATTAAAAAAATGGAATTATCACAAAGTAGTTTTGTCTTCAAATTTACCTTTGCGTTATCTATACCATCTTTTAAAGGAAACATCTTTTTGTTTTTGTTCTCTTCTTTAATTTTTCATTAAAAAAACTTTCTTCGAGTGCTAAAATTGTCAAATAGTAAAAGAAAACCACCCACCATCTTTTTAAATTCAAAAACCAATCACCACCTCCGAAAGGGGAAAAAAAACTACTCGAAGTCATTGAAACAATCCTGGCTCGTGTGGAATCGTAACAATTGCGAACCAAATTCGAGGTGAATGAGACAAATGAATAAAAACAGAAGTAATGGACTGAAATCTTAATTTTTTTGTAAAAGTGTCTAAACATTTGGACCAAGTTGCAAATTTTCCTTAATTTACACATCCATAGATATGCACAAAGATGAAGAGAGGTAAAAAAACAGAGTTTCATTCGCCGGCGAAATGGCGCTCAAGCTGATACGCACTACCACCCCTCTCGCTACCTCCGTCGCGCTCCCTCTCCGCCGCCTCTGCACCGCCGTCCTCGACCGCGCCGCCTCTGCCTCCGGCGACCACCTCCCGACCCTCGAGCCCTCGGGCGACGCCGAGTCGATATCCCAGATCCTGCTCCACCACCACAACCCCTTCCACGCCATGGAGTCGTCGCTCCAGCTCCACGGCGTCTCACTCTCCCCTCCCCTCCTCCACCAAACCCTCCTCCGCCTCCGCCACAGCTCCAAGATCGCCATCGCCCTCTTCGACTACGCCAAGTCCCTCCCCGACCCGCCTCTCACCTCGACGTCCTACAACCTCCTCATCGACATCCTCGCCAAGGTGCGGCAATTCGACGCCTCTTGGCAGCTCATCGTCGAGATGGACCAGAACAACCTCAGCCCGACGACCGCCACTTTCTTTATCCTCATACGGAGGTCGGTCGCTGCCGGGCTCACGCGCCAGGCCGTGCGCGCGTTCGACGACATGGGTAGCTTCGTTGAGCATGGAGCAGGTAATAAGGATTACTATTACTTGCTTGACACGCTTTGCAAGTATGGGTACGTGAAAGTGGCTGTGGAGATTTTTAACAAGAGGAAGACTTGTGGGGTTTTTGACCCAGATGCTAAAATGTATACAATCTTGATTTATGGGTGGTGCAAGATTGGCAGGATAGACATGGCGGAGAGGTTCTTGAATGATATGATAGAGCGTGGGGTGGAGCCTCATTTGGTGACGTACAATGTGTTGTTGAATGGGATTTGTAGGAGAGCGAGTTTGCATCCGGATGCGAGGTTCGAGAGGACGTTGAGAGCTGCTGATAAGGTGTTTGATGAAATGCGAGACAGAGGGATCGAGCCTGACGTGACTAGTTATTCCATTGTGTTGCACGTGTATAGTAGGGCACATAAGCCGCAGTTATTGCTCGATAAGATGAAGATGATGAGGGAGAGTGGAATTAGCTTGAGCGTGGCGACATATACTTCTGTCGTTAAATGTCTCTGTTCATGCGGGAGGATCAATGATGCCGAGGAGTTGCTTGAGGAGATGGTGAGGAATGGGGTGAGTCCATGTGCTGCAACGTATAATTGCTTCTTTAAGGAGTATAGGGGAAGGAAAGATATTGACAATGCGCTAAAGTTGTATCGGAAGATGAAGGAGGATAATGTCTGTGTGCCCACTATGCATACCTACAACATTCTCATAGCCATGTTTGTGAAGTTAGATAACATGGGGATTGTGAGGGAAATTTGGGAGGATATGAAGAGAAATGGTATGGGGCCAGATCTAGATTCCTATACCTTATTGATTCATGAGCTGTGCGTGAAGCAGAAATGGAGGCAAGCTTGTACGTTCTTTGTGGAGATGATCGAGAAGGGCTTTCTTCCTCAAAAGGTTACCTTTGAGACACTTTACAGAGGCTTGATTCAATCTGACAAGTTGAGAACCTGGAGAAGATTGAAGAAGAAGCTTGATGAGGAATCCATAACATTTGGAACTGAGTTTCAAAATTATCACCTCAAGCCCTATAGAAGATAAGACACGTCTTGCAAAAAAAGGGTTTTGATCTTTGAGGTTTATCAACCATCAGTTTCATTCTTCTTGCTCAGTCATACATGGAGCATAGAAATTTCTAGATGGTGGTTTCTAACACTGATTTTGGGAGTGAAGCTGATAGTTGACCACACTGGCTACATTTATATTTCCCAAGATAATTATGTGTGCCAACAAGTTGCTGTCGCAGTTGTTTACTTTGATCTCAAGGGGACCGAGAAGCACTCTCCACTTTAAAGAGGTCACAGCAATGGTGCTGCTTGGGATGAAGGTCATTCTGCTTTCTGTAAAGGTACAATTTTTTAGTTTTTCTTGGTCTATGTTCTCTGAAGTTGGTGCTCTTTGAGTTAGTTTTGTTTTAGATTTCTGATCCTAAACGTGGTGAGTCAATGATATGGTTTAATTGGTAGGGCATTTTCTTGTCCTGCCTCAGTACCTTGAGCATCAGAATACAGATCCTGCCTAATGAGTACAGCCAGTGCCACAAGGTTTGGTGGAGATGCCTTAGAATTCAGAATTCTGCCTACATACTGGCTGCAGCTTTCCAGTGTATAATTTGATAAGGGAGGAACATCTGAAGCGATGGCTTAAAAGAGAACTATGGTTGCACCCATTGCCTGGGGTTCAAAAGATTTCAAGACTAGGAATTGAGAATGCATGTTAATTGTGAAGAGGCTTTCTGAACTTCATCGCTCCAGCTTGTTGGGGAATCAAAGCACCATGTAAAGCAAGACTAAGAGGACAGTACATCTTTTCATCGTGGTATTGAAATCACAATGCGGTGCAACTCCGACGGTAGTACTTGCTAGTTGGAAGCTGTGGGTGGCATTGTAGGATATAAGTCCCTTCATGTAGGGTGAAACATTTTCATCACCTTCCGAAGTTGTGTATATATTGGCGAGGAAATGTGCCAGTTTTGTACGGATTTATTCCTGAACGGTTCTACTTATACAGACTATTATGGAAGTTTTGTCCTACAGTTGGTTTTCACAGTAGCTCGTAAGAGAACAAAGTACAATAATGGCGGAACAAGGTTAAATTTCAAATTAAGGCATGAAGTTGAGGCATTTTTTCAAAAAAGGGCTTAGAGTGGATCTTGTCTCAAACAAGAGCTTAAAGTAGCCAAATTGTCTCAAACGAGGGCTTGAGCTCACTGGCCGGCTAAATCTTTGCCAACCTGCAAGCATGTGATTGTTGTAGCTGTCGGAGAAGAGGTGTTTTAGTTAAAAAAAATTTCTAGGTATAAATAGAACTCTTAAAAGCCAAAAAAAAAAAAAAAACCCCAATTTGTATCTGATTAGGTTCGATGTTATTTTTGTTCTCTCGCTAGATTTTTCTCCCAATCAAATCAAAGACAGTCCTATTTTGCTCTTGCTCTCGCTTTCACGAAGTTGTTTCTACTATGACTAATGGGGTTGCGATTGCTCGCTGTTGTAAGGTTTTGGGGTTGTGAGGAGGTGTCTTTTAGAGCTTTAGACCAGAGGTTGCAATATGAGGTGTCATTAGTGGATGTGATAAGTGGGAATTTTTTTTGTAAGCACATATATATATTTTTTGTACTATAAGTATTTAAGTTTAATGAATTCAAGTGTTTAATGATAAGTTAAAGAAGACGTTTACTTGACGATGGTTATTGTGCTGAGCTTGATGATGATGATGGTTGATAATGGTGGATTTGTTGTCAACACAAATGCAGTCCGAGCATATGCTAGGCCAACACAAAAGCAGAATGTATGCACATAACCTGTTTTGTGGAAAGTAATGGAGAACCGAGGATATGAAACTTTTTTGTAGGCATTAGGAACATTAGATATTCATCAATGGAGAAGCATATTAACAAACAATGCAGATGGAATAGAGTGATTTTTGCTTTAATGACCAAGAAGATATCCACCAGAAATTTCCATCAACTTTCTGTCTACTAGGGGTTTGCAAAGAACCGGAAACGTTTCGGACCGCCCGAAACCGGATGGGACTGGCCTAGAACTGGCGGTTCCCGTGGAGACTAATCCAGTTCCTAGCTCCAATGTACTAGAACCAGTGAGCACTGGTTTGATTCCCGGTTCTAAGCGTGAAACTACCCACTCAGACTCGACCGGTAATATATATAATTTTTAAGAAAGATTTCTAGCAAAAAAAAAAGAAATTTTTTTAAGAAAAATGAAAACCTTAAATCCCTAATTTGAAATTTAACGTCCACCAACTGAGTGCTCGTCTCATTTCACTCTCACTTTTCTAAGTCGCCTCTCTATCTCTCACTCATGGTCTCGATTTTTAAACTTAACGCCCATTGACTCATGACATTAACTCTCAACTCTCATCGACTCATGACTGCACCTCCGACCATTCATCGCCTCCCTCTCTTGTTCTAGGTTACCTGCAATTGCATGAAGCTAATAGGCGATTGTTGGTTTCAATTTTTCAAAACCGGTCCTTAACTGGCGGTTTTCTATTCCATTGTGGGAACCGCCCACCCGGACCATACTCACCTCTACTGTCTACAAGCTCAAGCTAAATTTTGCTTTAATGACCAAGAAAGGAATTACACTTTGACATACAATCCAGATAAAATAAACTAGAAATAAAGTATTCATGACATATTCAAATAGACAACTATTAGAGATTCTTGCAATTCTTGCTCTAGAACATGTAACAAATTAATCCATACAAGTTCCTCAATGCCACAGCTATCATCAAACTAAACATGATACCTGCCACAATGGTCATGCAACTACTCATTTCTCCCTAGAGATAACTATAGAGCTAATTAAGACAAAAAAAAAAACTCGTACTCAAAGCATGTTAAAGGACAACCTCTATAAAATGGCTAGTCGTTGAACAAATTTCAGAGGATTATCTTCCAATCTCCACGTTGGACAAATTTGTATCAAGAAGATTTAGTAACTGTTAAGGGACAAAATATAAATCTCCGCTGAATATAGTCGCCCATACAGCTAAAGTTTTGGTTTTCATAAGTAGAGCTTCTTCGCTTAGAAGGTGACTTGTCTAGAGATTGATTTACTAATCAATCAAGATATTTTGCATATTAAACCATTACAAAATAATTTTCAAGATTGAGTCAATCAATACTTTCTAATTGTGAAATCCAAACCAAATCACTAGTCGTTATATAAGATCTGAACTTTGTTACGATTTGAACATTTGTCACGATCTGATCTTACATTCTAAGCTTGTGTTAGGATGGGAACATAAGTTATTCTCTGAGTTTGAAACTTCTTCATGTAAAGTCCGAAGTTCTTTATTTGAGCCAAAAGTCTAAACTTCTTTTTCTTGAAGTAAATTCCATAATTTGAACCTAAGTAAGCTTTTCTTCCAAACTAATTTTCTGAATCAAAATAATTCTAGGCATGTATCAGACTTATGAAGCATGTGGATAGTTTTGTCAACTTCAAAATTTATTAGGAAGGTTTTCTCAACAATCCCATCCTTGTTAATTAACATTAAATTAAAAAAAATTGTGTTGTTGGTCTTGTTGGCCCTTACATCCTCCTCCTTACCTATAGTTGAATACAAGATAAAAATCAATTAATCCATGCAAAATCAAGTGCAAATAAGAACAATTTTAGGACGAAGTCAATGGCAGATAGATACTTGCATCTCCTCTCTTCCCATAAATGACAATGAGCTTGAAATGTTTCCAAATATTGAAGCAAGCAGTTGGACTGTCTCAAGTTGTGATGCTAATGGGGCTGAGGGAGTGCTTCCTACCACATCTTGTGAGCATGGGGCTGATGCAAAAACTGCTAGGGTTGGTGATGTTGTTGCTACTATTAATTCTACTGATGGATTCTTGCAATGATACCTATTATGACTTTACCCACCACATTTCTCACAAGTGATTGTGATATTCTGTCTCTTCAATTTTGTTCCCATAGACTCTTGCACAACTTTCTTTTTCCTTGTCTGTAAATTGTTATCAGTTGTTTCATTCACTGATTTTGTTCTTTGTTTTTTCATTTTTCCATTGGGCACATCTGGTAGGAGTAATATCTCTAGCAGGCCATGTGTCCTTGGAATCTATAGCATGCATAACATGTCAATAAGTTACTTTACCAAAAAAAAAAAAAAACATGTCAATAAGTCTACATGAATGTTTCCTTACGATAACATGTGTAAACCCATTTTCTAGGTTGTCCTCTCATGTATATAAGAGTTGCCATAGCATGAAAACAAGGGATTCCATTGATGTCCCATCTTTTACAGCTACAAATCTCGTGTATAATATAAACGACCCTTTTGTCTTCATATGACCCTTTCAATTCAAATTCATCCTCCTCATTCCATGCAAGAATCCATGATGCTAAATACACCTTTGAGAGATCTAATTTCTCATAGACCCTAAGACAAATCACACCTGTGTACTTAGCCAACTCATTCCTTCGCTTATGAATCATCTCTATGAGTTGCACTCTTATAGCTTCAAGCATTGAGATGATAGGCCTATTTCTAGCATCAATGATGCCCTCTTGTTGAAACTTTTACACCAATAATTCAAGAAAATTTTGCATTATGAGATTGGCCTGAAGTGGGATTTGCTCCATTGCACCAGAGGCCTCTTGAACAACCAATTATAAGCTTTCTAATCAATTGCCTTCAACTCTTTCATTACCAAGTCAAAATCATATACTCTTTCGACCAAAAAAAATCATATACTCTAGTTGCCATGGCAGCCTTCCAAACCAACAATTTAAGTTCCATTTCTTTGTGATGCAGCCATAAGTTCTCATAAAAATGCCTTGAGCAAAATCAATGTTATGCTTTAGGCATTTGATATACTAGTGTTTGCACCAACCCCTCTTGCTTGTCACACAAGAAAGTTCAATACTTTGAATTGTCAGGGTCTATAATTCCTAGGTCTTTTGCAATCAAACTAATAAACCAATGCCATATCTCATATGTTTTTGTCTAACTACTACCCATGCAAAGAGATCCATCTGACTATCGCCATCTATGCCCACCTCTACCAAAAGTCTATCCCTGTAGTCTTATGACAAATGGCAACCATTAGACTCATAAAGCGCCTACATCCCTCTTCAAAGCCCCTCCTCAAAGTATCCACAAAAATGTAGATGCATCTAAACTTGAATTGATCTTGACATTGCTCAATCGAAATGCATATGGATCCTGGGTTGGCATCAAAAAGTGCTTGCAACAACTTTTAAGCATCATATATTGCTCATCCTCATTCCTTGTGAACATACTCACTAATGTAGCCCTAGCTTTGTGGACCATTGCCCTCTATAGCTTCAAAACATTCTTAGACTCCATTGTTTTATTTATCAAAGCACCTAGCCATGTAGGATCATTCCTCAACCAATCACAATACTTGCTTGCTAGCCATCCAATGCTAACTTGAGAAACAAGTATAGCTCTATTACATATACGTACAAAGTTGAAGGTTTTGACTTGTAAAACACACTCCCTTTGAAATTTGGAAGCATAAATAAGCCAATCATAACCCTCTGAACACTCCGCCCTTAACCTATTCCATCATTCTTAATGAACCTCACCTATCTCCCATTTTTTCATGGCATAATTCCTAATGGCCTCTCTAAACTCTTTTACATTACTAAAATGCATCTCCTAGTTGAATATAGGATTCTCCATAACAACCTCAGTACTGAACTCACGATGTGCATGCTTATTTTGGCTATTCATACTCAAGAAATCTATATTATCGGCTAACACATCTTCATACATGTTTCTATCTCCAACCTTCGTATCCCTCTCCATCGATCCATCATCCTTAGCATATCTCACATGTATTCTGGATAACTCATTAAGATCGATTATGGCAAACCCATCTTCTTAAACACCCTTAGCAACCTCAGCACACCTTCTATCATAAATGGAATAGGTCACTTTTTCACATTCCTCACCTGGTGCAAAATAGAAACAAAAATGATGTCAATATGTTTTTACACTAAACATGCACAAAAAAAAAAAAAAAACAAAAATTGTAAAACATATGATTTGTTTCCATGCAATATACTGATTTGGATTTTCAAAATTTACATTCAATACATGTATACCACACTTCGATTAGTGAAAGACAACTAGTCATACAAGTGACTATGCACCCTCTTCCTTTCTTGGACAGTTGGACCCTTAATTTTCTCCATCTCACAATTTTAGGTTTCTTTCTGGAGTGGGTAACAATTAAAGTTTTAATTCTCCCGAAGCCACGTAGGTTGGAGTGGTCCCATAAGTATTTGTTCTTGGCGAAAAAGGCATGAAAAAGAATTAAAAACACAATTATCTCTAAAACAGCACAAAAAAAAAACATTTAGTAGATGGCAACCTTCGCGCAATATACAACAAAACACGAATAAGTGGATTGGCCGCAACGACGAAACAAACATCGCTAAAAACAAAACGAAAGGTTTAAAATATTGTAAAACAGGGACCACCACTGGAGCGAGCAAATCCAATTAGAAGATGCACAGTAGATACCACTTGCCAATAGAAAATGCAACTTATATTCATCATTGTCACCGCCGCCATCAATGTGGTATTCCACGACATGCTCACACCTTGTCGACATGTGTTTCAACAAGATGCCAAGGCCTCCTTTTGGATGAACGAAAGATCACAGCTACATCGAAGAAACATAGCAAATGTATAAATGACAGAACGAAGAAACGCAGTAAACGAAGTTGCAATGGGAAGATACACAGACGACGAAGAATTTCATTCACAAACAAAAGATCAGTTGAAAACGAAGGAATGTGGCAAACGAAGAAAGACAAAACAAAGCAAAAGAAAAAATGAAGAAACTAAGGAAATGAAGAAACGACAGATAAAATATGGGAAGAAAGAAAAGAAGTAATTTGGGGGATTTTTGGCTTTAGGGATTTCACTGTTTGACCTTGAATTATTTTGGACAATATTACCCCTTTTTCAGCGGCCCGAACAATCACATGCTTGTTTGCCGTGAAGATTTGGCCAGCCGGTGAGCTTGGGCACTTACTTAAGACGATTTGGTTATTTCAGGTCCTTACGTGAAATAAGATCTACTCTGAATCCTCTTCTAAAAAATGGCTTCATGGGCCTTTATTTGAAATTTCCCATGGAAATGAGAATCTTGAATTCTTGGACGCGGGGATTGCAATTTGCTTCACAAATTGAGTTCTCAATTTCTTCACTTCCGTCTCTCCTCCTCTCGACTTCCAAATCAAAATTTCTTGGAGCATGAGACAGTATTGAATAACTACTCGCATAATAACAGGGATTTTTAAAAATTATTATTAACTTGATACTCAGACGTCACATTTAGATTAAGAACTTCGCACTTATATAAGATATTAATGACTCAACTAATAGACTTCACCGGTCAATTACCATAAACATTCAAAAACGCAGTTTCATGATCATGATGAGATTTAATTTTATCAAAACGGTTCAATTATATTCTCACAAGTGTGGAATTTTTCAAGTAGGTCCGCTGATTCGTAATCAACTGGTGGTGGATTGTTTGGAGAAACTTTCTCACACTCCATTTACTTGCTCTTCAAGATGGTTAAAATAAGTAATTATATCCATGCAGTTATAATTTTGATCTTGGACCTTTTGAATTGAAGCTTACACATTTTCAATTTCCATCAATAACCAATGAAGAATGCACCTCCTTGATCGAAACTCTTATTTGACAAACTAGACCATATCCTTGATAAAATCCGATCATAATGATAATTCTGAGTACGATGATAATAAGTATGGTCTCGATGACTCATTTTTTAGATAAAAATTTGATGACAATTTTGATTATCAGCTGCAGCGGAAGTTCCTAAAGACATTTTGTAGCGCGCCAAATGGCCATCTTCGTGCCTATCACCATTACAAAAATCCAGAAATCAAAAGAATTATTATATGTGCCTAGCTGAACTTTAACCTAAGTCCTGATTTTCCACTATAAAAGCGCAACTCCAACTTTTTCCAGCTTCAAGAAAATTAACACAAACAACTTTTTTCGAAGTCCTCAAATCATTATAGAGAATGGATGAGCAGCTGCGACGAGCCGCCGAAGATGGAGACATAGACGAGCTTTATGCACGTCTAGCTCGTGATCCGCACATTCTTGAGCGTATAGACAACATACCGTACAGTAACACTCCTTTGCATGTGTCTGCATGTGCAGGTGAAACCCTATTTGCCATGGAAGTTGCCCCTCTAAGGCCATCGCTCGCTCGTAAACTCAACCATCTCGGGCTGAGCCCGATGCACTTGGCATTGCAAAACGGCCAGATTCAGACTGTGAGAGCGTTGATGACCATCAACGTGGACTTGATCAGGGTCAAAGGGAGAGGGAGGGTCACTCCGTTGCATTTCGCGGCCGAGATTGAGGAGGATGAGCTCTTGGCTGAGTTCCTCTCTGCCTGTCCGTCGTCTGTCGAGGACTTGACGAGCCGGTGTGAGACAGCGGTACATGTTGCTGTGAAGAACGGCAAGCACAGGTCGGTCAAGGTTTTGTTCGGATGGCTGATGCGAGTCAAGATGGAAGAGATGCTGAACTGGAAGGATGAGGATGGCAATACCGTCTTGCATATTGCCACCCTGACAAATCAGCCTCAGGTATATCCATGACTATTATTATTATTGGTTTCTCCTTTGCTTAGGTACTAGTCTATTATTAAAATTAATCACGATTACTTTTGTTTTCGTTTGGTTCAACATCGACGTGAAAAAACGATCTTTTGTTGACAAGTGGCTGTATGCACTGTTTATGCGAAGGTAATCAAGCTGCTGATTAAGCATATGAACGTGAACGCAAGGAATCTGGAAGGTTTGACTGCTCTGGACATCTTCCATGATCTCCAAGAGCGATTTCAGCAAAATAACAACGAAGAAGCCGGGAAAATCCTATGCCGTGCCAAACCGAAAAGAGCTTCAAGGCTCTCCGGCGTAACAAGGCTTGCAGATTACTTGAGTCAGGAACTTACCATCTTCGAATGGCAGGATAGATACTTCAATAACCTTGGAAACGGCAACCGCAGTAAATCACCTCGTGACACGATCCTCGTGGTAGCTGTTTTGATTGTGACTGCCACGTACCAAGCTGTTCTCAGTCCTCCGGGAGGATATTGGCAAGACAATAACTTTCCAAGCGCCAACACGACTACTGCAACCGCCAACTCCGTTCCAACATCGACAGGTAATTTTACTACTGGTAGTGAAGAAGAACCGCACCGTGCTGGGCAAATGATCTTGCGCGGAAGCTCTCTCTTCTACTTTGTGGCAGTGAATACCGCGGCATTTCTGACCTCTGCAGCCACAATTCTCATCATTTTACTAGGGCATCCTTTCACATCAATGCTTACAGTATCTATGTGCTTTCTCCTGGTGACCTATTACTCTTCACTCTGTTGTAATTTCCCATCAGTAGATTATATTCATGCTTCAGTCTACATTAGGACCGTGGTGTATTTACTTGTGGCGGCAGTGTACTGTGTTCCTGTCCTTTTGTTCAGCAGACACGACAAGCTTCGACGCCGGATAGATACTCCAAAGAGAGGCAACGGAAACTGTTTGTGATCTGTTGTGCTAGGGATGTGTAGTTGACGTTAATATTGGCTATTGTATAAGAAATCGATGTAAACCGTTAGTGGATAGCATATGCAATGAGGTTGTTGGACCACACATTCAGTTCAGGCTTCGAGGGTCATCTATTGTATGTCCTAGATATGGTCCGTTTGTACACCTTGAGATAGAAAGTGCACGATATATTTAGCATTATGGTTCTTTTGGGTCGCTCCCTTAACATGGCGAAACCTAGTTTAATCAAAGTCTGCAGAGAAATGCAGAGGACTCCACTTGATGTTGAAATGCACGATAGTGTGATTTGCTGAAGTCAACAACACAACTAGAAGAACCTAAAAATTTCTTCTCCAGAGCTCGACGATGATGATAATGATGAAGAGTGAAAGTCAAAATCAAGTTTCGATGGAGAGTATTTTATAATTTATCCTCGGTAATATACAGTGATGACTGTTTACGTAATGAGAATTGATGTGTCTGCTTCATGATTGCTCAAGGCTTACAAGCAAATGCTTAGCTGTTTGGAAATGTAACCATGTCATCATGGTTAAGGCGGCTTCTCAACATGGCTAAGCTATTTATACCAAAAAAATCACTTCTAGATAAATGCTATTGTGGTTGAACTACGTCAAGAAAACTGTGACATAGACAACCTCCTCCAAACAAGACTCGCCTAACCAGCAGCTAGCCATTCTCCATCTGTTCCTCAGAGATGCTGTGACCGTAAATCCTATTTACATCTCAGCTCGAGAATACTCTAATCAGAAACAAAGGCTTACTAAGATCTAAAATATATATATATATATATATATATATATATATATATATATGTATCATACACACGCAGATCTTCCAAACCACAATCTTAAACTTTTTGCCTAAGCTTGGATTAAACATTGAATAGGAGACTAAGCAGCTAGAGTTTCATGCAGGGGAAGGCATTAAGTACATCGATTTGGGCAGACATTTGCAAAATGCGAAGGATCTCCACAAACGTAACATCTTCCAGTAACAGGGTCACCGGTCGCAGAAACGAAAGTCCCATTGGTGGAATTGTTACCACCTCGTCCACCCCTTCCACGGCCACCCAAACTATTGGAATGAGCTCTTGAGTTACTGGCACCTCCATTTGCACCATGTCTTCCTCCACCATTTTGGAGGCTATCCTCCCACCTACACATTGGACATTGGGAAAAAGTCTTCAGACTTAAAAAGTGATTGACAAAGGGAGAATCCTATGACAATAAGTAAACAAAAACAAAATAAGTGAGAGTGATGGGATCAAGAAATCATATAATATGCGGTCTAACTGGAACTAAAGATGACAGATGGATTGTGCAGATAGTAAGTAGATTCATACACGAAGAAATTGCATCCTTCTGACTGACATGAGTAAAATTTTCGTCCTTTGTTATTTGCAGTATTAGCAGTTCGCAAAGGACATGATGCTCCACAAGTATTACATGAAATTGACAACCCTCCTGCATTCAGACGCACCAAATTAGCAGTTATCAACTGGATGGGCACAATGTAATAATTCACATCATAAATACAGAATTAGTAATCAGTATATAACAGTAATTCCCGTCATATTGTCTTCTTTGAGGACCATTAAGTTTTTCTTGTTGAGGAACATCTAGTTATAGTTGCAAAGACAGGGATTTCCAGTCCCGGGCCACGAATGACTACATGCATTTACATATCCAGTTATTTTGCATCTCCAAAATAACTGTGCAGGAATTCAGTCTTAAGCAAGAGGATATATTTGACATCATTGGACAAAGTGCTCTCAGTTTAAACAGAAGGATGTAGAGATTGATAGGGATAGTAAAATAGAAAACATGGAGTGACCAAGATCATGCTGGATATTGCTATGAAAGCAGCATTGAAAGTGATTGCTAGCTGGCAACTACACCTAGTGAAGGAGAGTTGGGAGGAAGAGTTTTCTCCACTTTCTCTTGGGTTGGGAATTCGATACAGATAGTGTAATAAGAGTCTATATGTCGGAAGTAAACTATCATTTCACAGGCTATCAATAATTACTGCTCAAAATCATTGTACTCAATGCTTTCTGTTGATGGCCCTTAAAATTCTTCTGTTATCTTACTACATCCAGTGAACCAGGAAGAAAAGGACAACAAGCGTTTAGCCACCTTTTTAATCCTCAATGATAGCTAATAGATTATGTTTCTACTTCTTTGATAATAGATTAAATGATTCAACAAATAAAATGGGAGAAGAGTTATCTTTTCAGTGAATCTAACTGCTAAAGGCTCATCTTCATGAAATTCAAAGAAACTGGGCTTCAAGCCAGCCGCAAAATTTCATTTGACCCAGAAAAGAAACATTTAATGTCATCTTATTTTGGAGTAAACGTAAAAAGAAACTATTAACCAAGAAAAACCTTTTAGTTTAGGCTAAATTAGGAATTTATTTCAAGCTAAATTTCTAGGAGTTAGCAAAGTGAAGTTCAAACAATAGGTTAAATAAACATATACTACAATTAGAAATCTCATTAATACATCACAAAAAAAGGACCATCAACACAAGAAAACTCTGTTCAATAAAATTACTTAGTAGGACAATTCAAAACATAACCATTCAGACTGGAAAAATAAAATAAAAACGTTGTGGGATTTTGTAGGACCATTGCCAACTATTCTAAAAACTTAAGCTTTTGAGTTGAACTTTCTAACATAGTATTAGAGCCAATGCTATCCCTTTCGTGAACGTGCATGGTAAAAATTCCATGTGAATGTGCGATGTCAAACTTTCACATGCTACTCGTAATCCGGCTTGCACGTGAGTGGGGTTATTGAAGTATTATCCCACATTGATTGACAATGGGTCATAAATGCTCTTTATATTCAAGTGGTCTCCCTCCACCTAATAGCTTAAGCTTTTGGGTTGGACTTTCTAATAAACCTGTTTCACTTTTCTTTTTTTATTTGAACTTGGAGTTACAAGTCTTTACATCATGATAAAGATAAACAGTATTGAATGTTCTTAACCTGCTGTTGTATTGTTTGCTATCCTCTTGCTGGGTATACAAAAGTTGAAGACATTTTTGAGAAAATAAATCAGTACCGTTCCTAATCTTTGAACAAAAGAGAGAATTAACTTGAGTAGCATACCATCTTGTTGGTCTGCTCTGCGAGACCGAGAATTTCGAGTGCCAGAAATGACTGAGGGACAATCGGTGGAAGAATGCCCCAATTGCCGGCAGTTGCTGCAAGCCTGCTGTCTACTGTTACTCCTTTGGGCAGAACTGGACACGGGAGTGGGCCCTCCTCCTCTTGCTGCTAGATATGTTATGTGAAACATAAATTCCAAGAACTAACCAAAACTTAAGCAAACTTCTCATAAAAGTTAAGCCACGCAAGAAGAAATAAATTATAAATTAAAACATGAAAAGTACAGTTAAGACAGACCAATATAAATTATGCTACACAAAAAAAAAAAAAGCAAGCCATATAAAAGTAAGCCAAAAAGATAAAAACGAATGGAGCATAGTAAAATTAATACATAAACAAAATATTGAAATGTAAATTTAAGTTATTAGATAATTTAACTAACGTTTATGAATTTTTCAAATAATCGATCACTTCAAAATACACGCACACGCGTGCGCACCATGATTATGCAAGCCCATGGGTGGCATGGCAGGTAATAGTAAGAATATTTTCCAAAGCACCATCTTTATCCTTTTTCTCGATTTCAGCAAAGTCTGACTTCTGCGAAAAAAATTTACCAACCTGACATACGAGAACCCGTTCCACATATTTCTGTCAACTGTTGAAGAGTTTCATCACATCCACCAATGCATCCTGATAGAATTTTGTAGTAAATTTGCCATTGAGCCAAATAGAAAACTCAAAATGAATTATCCTCGAGTATGTAAAAGGAGAAAACATGCAATTATATTCCTCTTAACTAATTGAACAACTTCATTTGAACATAATCCAGCTACAGAAACAAGTACAGGGAACAAAAGGTTGAGGGATGGTATCAGCAATTATAACATAGATAAATGCAGTCGTATAGCTAAAGGAAGCCAATTAGATGATTTGACAAGGGACAGGCCTGTGAAGATGAACAGCAGACCTAAACAAGCAGCGTAGCAACAAAAAGAGAACCAATCATTGAAATTCATAGAAGCATTCACATATCTAGGTAAGGTAGCCTATTGACAATTCTATGTGCCTAATAAAATGGTCAGGCTTCAAAAGCCCAATGACTGCTGCCACAGGCCTTATTATTATTGGCAAAGATATTTTTACAAAAAACATGAGCTCTTTAAAAACTTAAAAAAGAGATCTTCCAGTAAGATGAAGAATAAAATACAAGCTGTAATATTTTAAACATAGCCACAAGTTAGTTCAAAGTTTGTAACAAAATTCCTTAACTTTGGAGGACAAAGCACTTACCAAGATGGTCAACACTGTAGTTCGGGGGAATTTCCAACCGCCGAAACTTAAACTGAATCATGTAGACAGGACCTACAGAATTTTTTAAATGAAAATTAACATATGTAGTTAGTAAAAAGGAAATGTGAAACAATATGTTACTGATGAAAAATGCAGAGCAATCACCAAAACCAAGAAGAAGATTCTCATGCAAACTATTGAGAATTAACAACCAAGATCTAACGAAAGCTCTAATATACGTAGATATCAGGCCTTCCTCGGCATTTGTAACAACATCCAGGAGTAAACAAAAATAGCCGATAAAAAAGGTCCATTTTGGTAGTAGTTTTTAGGGCTCCTAGAGCAGCTGCTACCATAAAAGAAGGAAAACTCTGTTCTAGCAACGTATCTTCATTCAATGTACTATATAGATACAGGTTTGTTTTTTTCTTTTTGCCATAGCTAGAGTTGAACATAGTAAACAAAATAGTAAAAACAACACATGGAAACATTCAGTTTACCATGACAACCAGATTAGGCAGTTTCTCCCGCTGTATGAAGAAACAATACTCGGATTACAATAAGATAGCCACACCACAGACACATCCCCTTACTCCAGAAATCTCAAGTTTAAACTAGACATGAGGTATTTCAAACAAAAATTTCCAGTTAGCACTCGTAAAGCTGAATGCATTAGATTGACAAAAACCTGGACTGCAAGAATTGCAAATATTGGCTGTCACAACTGCTTCTGATACTGCCCCAGGAAGCCATACAACATTCCTACACTGAATTTGCACAGCAAAAATTGGGTCAAGAGCAATATGACCATACAAATATAACCTCAGAACAAAGAGAGTAATAATCTTAGAGCAATATCATTTTCACATAACTTAATTACTGGAATATCTAATTGTTTAAAAAATGATTCTTCTGTTTGTTTTTGTTTCTAGCTTGACAATAGCATCAAAAAGTTATAAGGTCCTGTAAAATCATTTAAAGGATTCTTGAGTTAGTAAAACAATAGGGTGTTACAGTGCTATTCTTAACTGCTAGGAGGAGTTTCTAAAAAGACCCCGTAGGTGTTAATGAAGCAGATAGTAGTTGTGTCCATCTACCTAGATTTAGATGATTAGATATGAACCCATAAGATTGCCTTGATAGAATGAATTGATGGAATCCTTGTAGTAATACAAGGAAGCAATCACAGACTGTATTTTCCTAAGATCTTCTATAGCCCTGTAAACAGATGAGCAATGTCCCCGTAACTAAATAAGCAGTGACCGTGCGAGTAGCGTCAAACCACCCCATATATAGGCATTGTGTACTAAGTACTAATTACTTAAATTAAAGGTGTGGTGAAGAATTAAAGAACCTGTGGAAAACCGAGGCAGCCAACCATAAAATTGCCATCCTGTTCAAAGTGAAGGAGTTAACTGAAATTATCTTTGATAAGAAAAACAAAGTGACAAGTACAGACATCACTAAAATTCATTACTGAAGATAAATAGCATGATCCGCACAGGGCCCAACCCTATTGAATCAATTGGAACTACCCAATCTTTAAAATCATATCAAAAACATAGCCAATGTTTCAAATCATTCCAAATAAGGCCTCATCTTTCATGGTTTTTCTTCCATTTACATTCCACAAAAAGCCCTAAAATAATATCGATCAAAATAGCCTTTGAGAAAAACTTAAGAAAAGTGCATTTTGTTCATTAAATTCAGAAAGTGTCCAATTTTTATTTTAAAATGGAGGTTATGCCGATATCCATGTACAAAAGGCAAATTGCTCTTCAAATGAAGTCAAAAGACACTTTCTACATTTGACAATTAGTTTCATCCTTTCAAGATAAGTGGAAGGAAGCCATTAAAATATAACCAGGAGGGGATACTTGCAACAATTTGAAGAGAACAGTGTATATCTATATAAGTTAAGTTCGAGTACTGGTGTGCTTGGTTTCACTTTTTGCCCGTGCCTTTTTTGTAAGGTTTATAATTATGTTTTCTTTAACATAGAGCATCTAAAACCAAACAAAAATACACATACTGAAACAAAATTTTCCATTTCAGCAGGATAGCTATATGTTTTTCAGGCACCCAGAGAAGTACTTTAAAAAAAACCTAGATTTCCCAGCAACATGGAGTTTCCATTACAAGGAAAAAATTTAAAATTTGCAAAATACCAATCATTTTGGATTATAATATGCCAATGGAACCAAGTTGAAATCGGCCATTGGGTCACCAAAGTGATGAATCTCATTACCAGCCCAACTTATTTTTTAACATAACATGTGAGGAGATGATGCAAGATTGAGTATATTCAACACTCTCCTAGCACTACTTGGATGCACACAGTGTGTGTGTGTGTGTGTCTTGTGCAATCATATCATCCATATACATAGGAACAGAACATCATGCAACAATTCCTATAGTCTTGTAACTCAAGCACTCCATAAATGAAAACAAATTTCTCAGGTATAAGGCAAAACGAAGTAAATTTTTTTAAATTTAAATGTGATCAAATCAAAGAACTAGTTGTAAATGGTTAAGCAATAAAAAAGCATATAATATTAGCAAAATCACTGCAATTTCTACATCTGCGTCACTCTGTATGACCAACATTTGAGCAATAGCCCAAAGAAGATGGCATTATTAGAAAATGAACTGACAAATTTCAAATAATTCAGACTAAAATCCATGTCATCAAACATAACATATATGGAAAACAAAGTAAGCGTGTTTCAGGAAGATAATTTGGGTGCAATGCGGAAACAGAAATGATAGGGAATCCAATGACACAACCAAATGAACAAGAGAAATACAATTATGCTCTCAAAGGAAATATAATCCATTACCCGATTACGCTTGAGCACCATATTTGATTGATGACAAAGTCCACATGACCGAACAAATTCTCCCACCACATGCTGCTCATCTCTGCCTGTTCGAGCGGCTCTGCAGCATCAACAGTAGACACATAGTAACAGCAGCACAAATGCATTGGGAACTATAAGTCGAGAATCTACCTCTCAAAAAACACAGCCATGGCTTCCATCAGTTTTTGTTTATTCGACCTGGCCTGCAAGAATTCACACCATAGCCTACATATCATCATTTTCTTGTTCTTCATCCATATCATTATCGAAACTCTGTTTAAAAAGTGCATTTGATACCCAAAAAAATTTTGTTACAGCACATAGCAATCATCCTTAGTATCCTTCACTCGAAGGAAGTGGAATTTCATACATTGACTAACTTTGTCGTCATGCATTCTACATTTACTGCTTCTACTAGAGAAGAGAAAATTCAAAATCCACCAAGTACCAAGGGACCCTCAAGCACTGAAGACATTTAAAGACTTCAATATCCAAGTACATCAACACTCAGACATGTAATATCTTGAATGTCTCTGGGCAGTCTTCTCACTTATTTGTTTAATATTTAAAAAATACTTCCGCCACTCTTTAGGAATTTACTATGCATCCAGCCTTGAAAAGTTTGGAGCAGAACTAGTCAGTCTCAGTTATCAGCTTCTATTTGTCAAACGATCTTTCTTATACAATAAATTCCAAATGAACGTAAATCTGTTCCCTGGACTTTGGTTTAACGAGAGGATCCATTAAACAAGAGTTGCCCTCCCACATATTATATAATCATAACACGTATTGAAGTCGATCATTAGTTTGTTGTAACGAGCAGCAGAAGGAGTAACTACCGTACATCCAGAAAGCAAGCTTTCATCTGCTGCAAGCATGTTTCCAGAACTTCAGCTTTCGTCTTGGCACCCTCGCTAACTGCCTTCATATCAAATTCCATCATTGACCTGAGGTTAGGCTTCCAAAGCTTGTACCTGAGTAAAAAATGGCAGTGCTCTCACAACATGGTGCATCTCACTCAGCGAAACATAAAGGGCTATAAGAACAATCTAACTAAGATGTTGTGATGATGTGTTACTCATATTTTTATCCAACTTACACTATATCCTATGCGGTGTTTGGAGCACTAAGCTACTTCTCGTTCCAGGAAACTACAAAGTTCCAAGGAAAGATTTGGCAAGTCTTTAAAAGCAAAAGCAGATGAAAGTTGAAGTGTGTAAAAAGTAATCTGACCGGTGTCAAAAGTTATCAACAAGGAAAAAGAAAATAGAAACTCAACTATATATATAAAGTAAAATTCCAAATTCCCCAGCAACCCTCATGAAAGACAATGAATATAAGGAGGTTGAGACGAGCAAAAAAAGTTAAACGACTTTATTCATTCAAATTGAAAAGAAGGCAAATTACTTACCCCATGTCATCGTATCCCATGACTAGAGCCTCACCCTGTTCATAGATTCACCAATTAGCAAAGATAAAAACATGAAAGACAAACTCACTTTGTGCTTGCTTGATCTGACTAAAACAAAGCCAGAGTTCTTTCCTTAATACAGTTACTTGAGCCATTTGGAGATAAAACCTAGAATAATTAACGTTGCTCTAAGAATATATTGTTGATTGAACTAAAACATTCAAATAAGGAAGAATGGTGAGACAACATCCCATATGCAAGTTTGCACATGGTTGAATGCCATGTCTCAAGAAATATACCCAATATGCCACATGTCAATTGAGCCCCATAAGTTTCTTACAATTACAAAGCCAACTAAATATGGGAAAGAGTGCTGTTTCTGATATTGTCTAAAGCAAGAGTCAAAAGCCAGAGAAACAGTGCTAGAAAAGAAGGAAATACTACATTGCTATAAAGTAATGATTAAAAAATAATGAGGTAGATGCAAAAAATTTACCAGGTTAGTTGGTGAGAAGCGCATATTCTGGTCTTTGGTCGCATAGAACCGATCAAGTAGCTTCTTTATGTGATCATGCATCGTGGCATCGGTGCCAATGCCAGCCTGAAGAGACAAAGTCGATGAGAGCTAATTATCAGATGATATGACATGCTATTACAGCATACATCTACTGCATTAGAAACCTATGACCAACGATCATTTATATCAGAAATCTGACTGAAAAATAAAGATAGCAATAATTTTTTTCACCTTGTCCATGCAGTTCAGTAAGTCAGCTTCACTTAAGAGTGGCGGGGGCCTGGTAACTCCAGAATCCAGTGTTAAATTTGTTGGGATGAACTGTAATGGCAACAGTAAGAGCACACATCTATGCCTTGAACTTCCAAGCAAATTATAACAGAAAATCGAAATATTAACAAATTTGATTCAGAATAAATTTCCACAGAACATTCCACAGAAATGTCTCTGTGTTTCACTTCCGACTCTATGGTTCTCTGCATCCCTTGGTATGTGCTTTGTTAAGTTTATTCCTTTGTTCAGGCACTTTTTGTTGGTTTATAAATAATAACTGGTAAAATCACATACATCTCACTTTCATAGATGATAATCACCATATTTCACATTTCGGTGAAACAAAGTGCATTTAAGGAATTCAATCAAGGAAGAGCATGAAAAAGAACTGCAACTATAAACTGTTAAGAACTAGAAAACCAAGAGTAACCAATGATTGCAACTAATATTCCACCCAGTAGATGAGTTATTATAAAAAGTTAAAAAGAAAAAACTTCCAATCAATAATACTACATGTTCACGACTTTCTTAGACATAGACAGAAACCAGATAAGTGAGCATACTCTAGGCAAGGCTAACCAATAAAACGGTGATGCGTGGTGGTCAGGCCCCACAACTAATGATTGAGCCTGGTATTTAACAACAATCAACTATGGTACCTTTGGAAGGGAAACTTCGTTTTTTAGGTCAAATCCTCCTATTCTAATATCATCTCTACTCAGATGCAAATGCAACAGAATATGCTCTTCCCATAGAAATCTATTTGGAAGTTGAAAGACAGGATTCCTTGAAGGTTATCTTTTTCTCTTGGGGAGCAAGCAGCCTCAGGACCTACTCTCACTTTAGATAATCTTTAAAAGAAAGGAAAAACATTGGTAAATAGATCAAACAGAATACGCTCTTCCCATAGAAATCTATTTGGAAGTCGAAAGACAGGGTTCCTTGAAGGTTATCTTTTTCTCTTGGGAAGCAAGCAGCCTCAGGACCTATTCTCACCTTGGATAATCCTTAAAAGAAAGGAAAAATATGGAAGGAGAGAATGGGTATCACCTATTGTTACCTTGTAATTAGACCAAATAGATTTGGACTATGGTCTTAGGAGTAAAGTCGCAGGCACGGCACAACACGAATTTGGGCTTGGAGAGGGGCCATTGTTTTTGCGTTAAAGAAGAAAATTACTACAATAATTCCTCCCTTTTTTTGGGGCATTAGGAGAGAAAAGGACAGGGTATTTCAAGGAGTTCAATCCTATTCGGATTTTATCAGGCTTGATTCACCTGTTGATCACATGAGTAAGAACTCTTACTCAGAGTTGGTAAGTCTTGAATGATAAGCAAAATTTCATTAATAAGGGACCAAGTGGTGCTGCCCCTGTACAAAACAGCTTCATAGGGGAATCCAGCTATGCACAAAAGACTTCTTACAACACTTCCAACAAACTAGAAGTATGAGCCTCTTGCACCAAGCTCACCCATGTGATCAACAGGTGGATCAAGACTGAAAGGGAACCTAATAATTCCAAAATGGCAGCAACTTTCATTTGGAGGGACTTACACTTGCCTTCGGAGCGAAAAGGAACCAAGTTATTAATAGAAGCAAAGTTAGTTTTCCTTGTCAATACCAGATGAAAGTGCAACTTTGCCATAGTGTAAACTCGTAGTGTGTACATATCTCCTTTGAAATATTTTTTCTTGTTGAAAGCATCAAGAAGTGGGCTATATCAAATGGTCCAGGGCCATGGTATTCTAGATTTGATAAATGCGTGATGAACTAACAATGAAAGACTGATTCTAAGACACGAGGAGAGCTATTCCAGACGTTTTATTACAGTAGAGAAACAAAACAAAGGGAGACGTATAATTCAACAAGATGTAACATTCAGTGGCAAACCTGCTGTCCAGGTACGTAAGTTGGGATCACAGAACCTCCCCATGATTCAAACCGGTAGACGTCCAAGTAATTTTTCTGGCCAACAAGACCAATTAGATTCACCACAATAGCATAATCAACAAGAAGATTTTACAAGAACCAGAACTAATGTGATACAACTTTTTACTCCAAGCAGAGAACAGTCTCATTCTCAGATAGACAGACAGGTCATGACATTCAAACATAACTGAATCAAATAGATGTCAGTGATACATTTCATTGAGGCAAAACCCAATGGTCTGTTGACAGACACTGACAGAAATAACATTGATCAATTCCCAAAAAGAAATCATTCTTTCTAGAGGTGGTATGCAAGCCCATGGTATTTCTGATAGCACTTACATGCCTCACCTCTAGCACATTCAACAAGGGTGACCCATTGCATGACACTCCCCCTATGAAGGGTCGGGGAACGGTTCTATCATATGCAACATTTCCCTTGCATTACTGCAAGAATGTTGCTCAACCCCGTGACCTTCCTGGTCACAAGTGGTAACCTTTCTGTCTATAAAATGAACTCGTGCTCAGATAACTCAGGAAATTAACCCAGAGAAACTCATTTCAATTAGCATGAGCAGCCTCCCAGTCACTTGAGGGTCTTCACAGAAAGTCAATCTAACAAAGGCTAATTCAATAGTTCTGACTTCATTCTGATGCCTCATGAACATACAAAAAGGTTCTGTACAAATAATCTCCATCTAATTTAACTTTTCCATTTTGCTAAAGCAAGAATTAATCCAGCACCCACAGAAAAGTGAAGCAATACGCTGAAAAAGAGCATCACCACATCAGGTTTTATCTTTGACCTACCAAATAATTAATGCAGACCTTCACATTATTGGGAAAAGAAGGGACAACTAAAGTAGCAACTCTTTTATTACGATACTAAAAACTAGAGAGGCAGCCAGTGTACCTCATAAACCTACACTGTTTAATCCAGTTCATTAAAATCCTCGTGCAAATCAAACTCCAGATAATCAAAATCCAAAACTGGAATGACCAACATGACTTTCAGAGTGGAGTTAAGAAACATAAAAGGGGCGGCTAAAGCAATCCATACCGTGTATAATTTACCAAAGAAAGAGAACTAGAAATTGTAGGAGAGTTTAGCACTAGTAAATAAAAATGCCATTTAAAACATGTAAATTGTCACCAAGCAAACAATAAATTGAAATTGTTGCTTCTATAACAGCAATTTTTTTTTCCCAAAAATGATACATCATATAAAATCCAATTATCAGGAACATAAATTACTTCCTTCCTAAAAAAAATGAATGGCAAGCTCAAAAGTCGCAACAGAACTCACTGCAATAATCACGCGCCCTGATGCAGCAAACTGCTCACCAGCAATATCAATTTCAACAGTGGTTTCTGCCCCTACGGCTGGTTGCGAAACACATGCCAGAAAATGGCGAACAACCAACTCATACAGTCTCTGCAATAAAAACGAAATAGGAATTAGGTGCAGTGTGCATGGGCGTTTGTTGGGGGGGGGGAGAGATGGAGGAGAGAGGGGCCACGTCAAAATTGAAGTCTGTAACCAAAGCGAGATCAGTATATGAAAGAGAAACAGGAAAGATTCCTTTAAGAGATCATGAGAACTCGCTTACATGATGATCCTGACTCCAATTTGTCTCCCCACCGGAAAATTTTGTTGGATGAATTGGTGGATGGGCCTTATCATCATGGCCACCATTGCTGGGGTTTCTCCATAGTCCTGAACTGGGGTCCAATAAACGCTGTGCATAGGATCCCCATACAGGATGCCCTTGTTGCTCTTGCGCAATAGCCTACGTGTCAACAAATACTCAGACCAAGAAGCACAATTCAAAGGGAGGAAAATAGCCAAACGGAGTTGGAAAATCAATGCATGGCCAATAAGCATAATGCAAGACACAATATCATGGATGCATACAACAAGAGCCGAAGTCTTGGCTATTCAATAGTAAAGCCTGAAGTAGGGGCCTTTGAACAAGGCTCAGAAAGTTAAAAGAAGCTCATACCCTGCTGGCCTCATCACTTGCACGAGAGTGGAAATGGGCAAGGTCTTAATAACTGAAGAGCTCAATTCAAAAGAACCTAGACTAACTGGTATATCAATCTTAAATGTATATGTGACATTGGGGCATGATCCTAATTCCAACCCAAAACCTAATATCATATACTTGGAAGATGCTTATATGTTTGAAATGAGATCAACCTGTGATGTCTCCACTGATGCAGGACATCCACTCAAATACTGTTCTCACCAAGGGACTTATTTATGAACCGCCATTTAGCCACCCAAAATATGTTTTATTTCTTGCCTCAAGCACCACACATGAACATGGACAGCTTCCAAACCAAGAGACTTCAAAATTCCGCAGCAATTCCCTTGCTCCGATGGGAGGAGCCCTTTACTCACATGAACGAGGTGGCTAAATATGTCATCTTAATGCACATCTCAAAGTTTTCAATAGCAATTCAGAGCAGCAGGTGAAATCCTTCTGCTGATCCAATCATAAGAAAAGGTGGCAATTAACCACTAAATCTCCTTTAGGATTTGACAACCATATTATTATAAAATCATACTGTTAACTTTCTCATCAGCAGACAATCAATTAAAAGCAGCAAAGAATGCACCAACCTCAATTCAGATGATTTGGTTTTGCTATCATGAAAATACTCAAAAAGAAGAATTCCCTTACCACCATTCTATCTGCTGCTACTTATTTCTACTTAGCTTTGAAATCAGTATATCTAATTGGCAATGTACTCAAAAGGTAATAGAAGTTGTCTGAGGGCTTTCATTCCTGAGTACTTTTGTGTTGTTCTTTCTGACCTAATGCTATGTATATGCATCACAATAACAAGATAAATGCAGCTACAAATTATTTGTCCATTTTGGTTATGCCCAAACATTCTCCACTCATAATTCAGTTCATAAACTGCAAAAGTATTTCTATCGTCTGTATTTTAGTCAAATTTTTAATCAAAAAGAAATATTTGCGATTCCACCTTCATAAAGTAAGAGATACCCACATGCAAATCAGTCCTAGCAGAGAAGTTGTCAGTTTCAGTTCGAGGATAACTTATAAAACCTGCTTGATAAAGCTCTTCTGCAACCTAAGACAGCAGGAAAAGAGGAAGTTATCGGATACAAGTTAGCGACAGGAAAAAATTAGCGTTTCTCAATATGAAACCATATTATAACTTACTGTAAAACCTAAAAAGTAAGCAAGAGATCAGGAAAACAGAACATTTGGCATCATTTTTTCTCCCCCTCTATGAGGAAGAAGCTCGCTTAAGGTTATATAAACCCCAGCATGTGAAATACCCCACTAACTTCTCAATTACAAATCGGTGGTCATCAAACTAAGCTCAGTGAGGTTTCTTATTTTCCATTTAAAGAATTATAAAAGAATGGAAGGCACAATGATATGCAAGGACCCGAAACTTTTTAAGTGCAGAACCATCTCATCTTAGGAAGATAGGGAATCAAAAAGACTGTATATCATCAACAAAAGTAAACAGAACCAGATTTGATATATTTTAGTCAAGAAAATCAAACAATTTTATTTTGCTAAAAAGAAACCAAATAATCATAAACAAATGTAAGTGAGCTTCCTAATCTCACTCTAAAGAACGATAAAAGGAATAGAACGCACAATGAAGTATGAGGACCAGAAACTTCACTATGTATAAAAGCGCGAATATACTGTTTATCACAAGAGAATAGCTATCATTCAGGGAATCAAGAAGAGTTTACATTGTCAAGAAAAGTATCTCAATTGCTCAGATTGGAAGAGAAAAGAAGGCTTCTTGCTAAAAAAAATTTAAAGGAGTTGAAAGAAAACCAAATTTGTGGCAACATTAAAACAACTAGCATAATTTGGGCCATACATTGACCAGAGTTTGCAAACTGCCACGATCATGTACAAAAGGAAACACTCATTGATAGCAGCCATTCTAATTCACCATCAACTGAAAAGCAGAGTATCTACTGAAAGACATAGTTCTAATCAGCGTACAGCTAGATGTGATCTTATAATAGATAGATAGTTTCCAGGTGCCAACCACTCACCTTCATGGTATGCTCAGAGCTCATCCGGAAGTATCTAGAAGCACGTTTCTCCAGCTCAATGGTACTCAAAGGATGTGGAGGATACTTGAATTTCTCCTGCTGCTTAACCCTTGTGACCTGCATGACCAAGGTAGCAGTTTAGAATATTACCATCAAACCAGTAGTCCATCCAACCACGATATTCAGCATAACATACAGCTGCAGATGGCTCCTCGACACACATCTCATAAATTATAACCGCGCAAGTGTAATCAAAGAGATGTCCACGCCTGCAAAATTAAGAAAGACTTCCATTTCAATAAGAACCAGAAGCCTATGAAAGAATGTTATAATGCATCAAGACAGCCACAGCTTACATCCAGTTGAACGTGGCAATGCCCTCTTCAGATCTGTGAGAACAGTTAATTGTCCAAAACTCCTCAGGTTCATGAGATTGTATCTCCCAAAATCGTTCAACCACAAAGCCAAGTGTAGGGAACTGCACTAATGAAGAACGAGATAATTATGGGATACATAACAGAGTATAAATTGAGAATCATGAGGGATGTGATCCTAAGTCACCGTACTTGACATGGACCATAACTTAGGACTAGGTTCCGGTCATCTGCAGCAGCGTCAATGACAAATGCGTCTCTTAGCAGCATAGTCTGGAACCTCGTGAAAGATGCACCTATCCTGAGGTCTATTTCCTGTACAAAGCTCCAATCAGTTCCCTATCCCACAGTGAGCAAGCTATCAAAGAAAGGAAGCACCCTCTGCAAAGAGGCAATCTAGTTTCACGCACAGCGAAATATATTCTGAGCAAGTATTTGGATGCAGCCATATGCTGAACAGACTTCACAGCACTTATGAAAGTAGAACTTCACCAGAAATGGGAAAGCACTCACTTGCCTTGCATCCACAGCATCAGCAAACCACTGATTGGGTTCGACCAGATTCTGCACGGAGTCATGTATTTCCCTAGTATTACAAAAATAGGACGTCAACCTACAAACAAAAACAAAAACAAAACAAAAGAAGAAGAATTTTACTCTGACCAGACCTTTCAATCAAAGCAGAGAACCGAGCCCTTTTGATGGTCAGATTACGGTTTGCCGCGGTGCATATGTCGATAACTTCGAATGCTATGTTTTCACCTTCCCTATCACAATCAAGCCATAACACGAGCCACTGGCACCTTCTAGCTTCCTCTTCCAATGTCCTCTTTATATCGATCTTGTCCTGTAGTTTCCATAAGAATTAAATAGAAACATACAATCCACAGGCTATTCCCCCAGCTATAATCAGAAAAAAAAAAGACGAACTTGAGGTCTGAATCACGAATGTTCGCGATAAGAAAGATCAGTCCTTTCGGCGGCCTTTCATGCGCCGGGATGAACAAAAAGCGCGGCATCGTCGTTTCTCACCTGAGGGACGGCCTTGCGGACGGGGGCGGCGTAGAGATCGGCGGGGTCGCAGGAGTGCCACTTGCGGAACCGGTCGTCGAAATCGAGCTCCATGAGGTGGCCGGTGACGGAGGTGACCAGCATGCGGCAGTGCCGCCCCCGGATGCTGTAGTCGAACTCGAAGATCTTGTTGTACCGCGACCGCCCCTCACGGACCCGCATCCCCTGGCCCCTCGACAGCAGGGTGGCCACCGACTTCGCCACCGACGGCTTCTCCGCCACGTTCAGGACGGTGAGGGCGCGACCGCCGCCGGACATCGGTGGCCCTGGCGGCGGTTTTCCGGTGGGGTGGGGGAGGGGAGCCGGAGGTGAAGGGATGAAAGGGGAGTCGGGTTCTGCGAGAAATCCTGTAATGTGAAAATTTCGAGGGGGTTTTGCGCTTTTGCGAGAAAGTGAGGGGTTCCCGCCTTTCTGACACTGGAAAATGGTAATGATGTTTCTTTGAAACATAAAATGAATTTTTTGAATTTAGTATACATCATCAAATAAACTAAAATTATTTAAAAATCGATTCTTTAAAAAAGTTTATAAAAATTATTTATGCTGGCGCCGTTGTGTGCCACGTAAGACGGCCGGAGTATATGCCGGCAATTTCCTACTAAAATTGGCTGAACGGACTTAATTGGCAAAACATAAAAATATTTAGAATTGATACAATTGAAACGTATGAGACTGAATTAGTACAAATACAATATATTTATGACATTTTATTAATTTTGCCCTTGAAATTATACAATTTCTTTTTATCGGAACACAATTACACAAATTCGCTTCCTAAAATCTTCAGAGGTGTTATTCAATTCTCCTAATTCTTAGGCATGTGCAAGAACTTGTTTTTTCCCTTAAATTTCCAAACAATATATGCACCATTGGTTCGCTTTAGGTCCAATTAATCAACTATTTTAATAAAGATTGGCCAAAAAAATCACGTGTTTGATAAGGCAATTATGACGAAATGCATGTGGACGATACTAGAGAAACAACCAAACTATGGGCAAACTAGATTAGACCTGATCGATGGTGAGACGAGTCTAGTGCCCAATTGAAAATGTCATGCACAAATCGTCCATGACATAGAAACTTATATTTTGTTTTTTTGTGAAAATAATCGAGCCTGAAATGGAGGGGATGTGGCCAAACAAGGATACTCGCTTTGCTCTGTGCCGGCCGAAACGTGCGCTTTGGACTTGGCAAAAGAGCAAACAAACCAACAAAACAAAGTTCCCGTAACATCGCATGTTTGAAAGTAAATAAAGCGGGGGGTAAACGGAAGGTTTTTCTTACGTGCATTTGTTTGTTGAAAATTTTGCGATGAAGAAAAATATTTTAATGAAAATTACTAGATTTCTTGCGTTTGGTGGTTTAAAAAAAGCGATATCTTTTTTACCAGAAAAGGAAGTCCGTTTTTCTCTCCCAATCCGATCTTGTTAAATCGAGCCCATGAAAAACGTTTTTCGTAGATCGATTAATTTTTCGTGATCCAAACATCATATTGTTGGAAAATAGTTTAGCGAAAATAGTTTTTCTTCAAGCAAGCGACCCTTATTATAAGTTGATTTTTGTTAGGAGCTTTTTAAACAAAATCCCTCGTGAGTTTTATTCGCGGTCCGAAAGAAATCGGTTCGTGTTTGACTATTCCTTACAACATGATTGATCATGCGAGAAGTTACGAGGGCTAACCACTTCCTGCTTCCTAGCGGTTAGCCTGCTAGTTTCTTTTATTCATTTTCCATCTACTTTCAATAATTCAACCTATCTAGAAAAGTTGCCAGCCTACGAATGTGGTGGTTTCGATCCTTCCGACAATGATTATAATTTCTTTTTCAAACGCACGTGAATCTCTTTGAACTTGATGGGTGTCGAGGACGATAATAACACAACCATATATAGATATTTTTCGTATATAACGCAAAAAATACAAAAATCTATTTCTTTCGAAGCAAACGAAAGAGCTCGATTTCACCATCGTCTATTTATTTTTGGGCCACCTTCATCTAAGATCGCATTTCCTGCATGGTTTGCTCTTCTCTGACTATTTTTTCCTTTTCCCAAGAACACCCAAAAGGGCAAAAAAAAAAGGGAACGTATTTCCAATGTAAAGAGAAAAGGAAGCAAAAACTTAATACCCACCTTCTATTTCAACAACGAGAACATTTTTCGAAGAAATTATTTGGCCAAGTTCAACTTCAACTTCATACTTATTTCCCGGAGGAATAATGATACGAACGATCCCTAAACTTTGGTTCAATATGCAACATAATACTTGAGATTTTGATATATGTTCAATATAATTTCTAAATTATATAAAAATATTCAATGTAATGCTTAAATTTGAATTAATTGAATGATTATATTAAATATTTTCGTATATGTCAAAGACTAAATTAAACAAATTAAAAGTATAGGTAACTACATTACGCATTCGATAAAAGTTTAGAGACTATATTAAATAAATTAAAATTTAAAAAATCACATTGTGTACCGGGTCAAAGTTCAAAAAACCGCTCGCATCATTTTCCACTTCTTCGAATTTACTTTTCCTTAATCTTCTTCCCTAAGTTCCAATCCCACCAAACCATCAAAGAAAAAGGGGAAAGTATCTCCGGCAAAGCACAAATAAATATCAAACTTTGAGGATTCTGGGCATCCATCCACCCATCAGTCAATCGCTCACAGGCTAAACTCATTAAAAAAAAATGACAATCTAATCTGGCTACGATAATCACCACTTGACACGAAAATCCCAAGTTTCTTCCTCGAGCCCTGCGTACACTTTCACGATCCAATTGGCACTCGTGTCGCGATAATAAATAATATAAAAAAATGACGCAACAAGTCGCAACAATTGCTTTACAACATATCTAAATTAGATCGGTTATGATATATTTACTTTGAATTTCATTTGGTACATAAGAAATCTCAAATTATACCTATCACACCAAAATCCTCATACTCGTATTCGTACGATATATTTAATCTCTACCAAGCCTCCATTATATGATATTTCAATCAAACGACGTTATTTTCATTTCACTTAAATTGCACGGATGTAATGTCAACATCGTTTGCTTTTCGTCGTTCGTGATGGTAGATCTTTATCGGTGCTCTTTGACGAATAATTCCCGCTTAATCATTTCGGTCGCTAGCGGGCCCCACGGACAACGTGGGGGGCCCCCTCAATATCCCACTCCCACGGGAACCTCTCTGGCTCTGAATCATTACACCTTCGAATAGCCCGGCGAGAATAATGTGACTGGCGACAAGACAACAGGTTCCCCCCCTTTTTCCTCGGACGCTTTTTCCCTCCGCCTTCGGACAAGATCTTCTTCGACATCTCCTATAAATATAATACGATATGATTAATATCGGACAAAAAAATAAATCCCAATACCCTAAATTCATTTTTTTTTCCTTACGTCAAAAAAAAGGTCTCAAACCGGTGGTACTGAAGTGCCGCGTTTTACGTCGAATTAATTTGCCGTGTACCCGCGGCATATCTACCGGAATCACAAGGCAAAATTGGCAGATTCTCCCGGCCACGGTAAATTTTCTTCAGATTTGGTTTCCCCAAAGACGATGTCAGTTTGGAGACCCGCGCCGATGCCACGTGTATCCCCGCGTTGGCAATTGAACGCGGCACTAGTAGATCAATTTGGAATTTTTTTACGGTGCTCCAAAGCCGTCCAAGAAAAAAATAAAAAACGAAGCCGTTTTCGAACGCTGCGATTATTCTCCATTTTCGTCCACCATTTTGACCCATAATCGAGAAAAAAAAATGAGAGTTAATATTATAAAAAATCTTAAATTAATTTTTTAATTATCAAAAATCTTAAATTAGTATATTCGTGTTAAATTTATTCTCTTTTAGATTCCGTTAAATTTTATCATCAAATTATTAATTTAGATGACATGTGTCAATGGGTGGATGTGTCAATTTAGGTTTTACACAAATTTACCAGTTTATAATTTTTTGTAATATCAATTTATTTTTATGGAGGATAAAAAGAATTTATCTATTCAGGATTTTTAATATTAAAAAAATTAATTTATAGTAAATTTATGTTAAATTTGTCGCTTTGAGGTTTTTTATAGATATTAAGAAAAAAAATAGAAAGAAAGGTAAAAGCAAAAGAGTTGGGCCTGCGATGTCAGTGGCCATTGACTTGACCCCGCCTCGTCTCGCAGTCTTTTGTCGCATCGCCTCCGCACATGCGCCTTGTGTACTCCCCGTTCGGAGGTCCCTCACTGACGATGGATTCTCCTCTCGCCCCCCTCCTCCTCCTCCTCCTCCTCAAGCATGCTCGAGCTCGACAGATTCGGTGAGCGACGCTGAAAATTTGATGTGGGTCTCCACGCTTGCGTGCTTGAAGTGAAGGTTCTGAGGTCTGAGGACTCGTAGCCCATTTTTCCAGCTCTGTTCGCGTGGCCTGTGTAGTTGTTTGTTGAGGTCATTTCTGTCGCTTGTTCTGCGACTTCGGAAGTGGGTGTGGATGGGTTTGTCCGATTCGTGCGTGTAGTGATAGATTCGTAGCTCAATTGGTGATTTGTTTTTTCTTGTGTGTGTGTGCCGTGCCCTGGATTGGTCGTTTCATTTGGGTCATGGTATCTGATGATTATGATCCGAGCTTGTTCCAAGCTCTCCCCGATGATGTCCTGGCCATCGTGTCCCAGTCCCTGTCACCGAGGGATTTGTGTAATCTCGGCCTGTGTTGCCAGAGTCTGTATGCCGTGGCGCAATCCGAGAAGGTCTGGCTCGCCCAGTGTGATGCGCTGGGGGTTATCCCCCACAGAGATTTGATCGAATGGAGGAAGGGGGTGTCGTCGTATAAGGCGCTCTGCTGCTTTCTCTTCCGCGTCCAGCCACTGATTGGAATTTGGGTTCACCAGAATCCCGAGCTCGGTAATGTGGTTTATGTCATGCCAGGGTTTGTTTCGGTCGTCGGGTGCCGGATAATCCCGCAAGAATTGGGGCCATTGGGGATTGAAGATGGCCCTATATTGTGGGCGCCGGTTTTTGAAGTCATCGGGGATTTTGATGGTTCTGCTTCGTTTTTCCTGCACGGAAGGGAGAAGGGAATCGACTATGTTTATCCCGGATCTCTTAGACATATAGATAGGAATTGCAATATGTTGCTGCTTGAGGTGGAACCGAGGTTTCAAAAGAATGCGGGTAAATTGGCGCACAGCAAGAGCTTTGTTCGGTACTCGGATACAAGCAAGATCTGTAGGTCAGACAGTGGATTATCGAGGCCGCAGAGGGTATTAGAACAGAATGAGACAAAGGTGCCCTTCAGCAGGCTGGCCTTCTGTGATAGAAGGAAGTTGCTCGAGGTTGTAACCAACCAGGTGCGTCAAAAGGTGCCCAACTCAGCCGGTGGGCCTCTCTTTGCCCGTCTGAGGGATGATGATGAGAACTTTTGGAAAGACATGCTGCTCCTGAATGAGCGGAGATCCTTAATAATTCAAATGCAATCTTGTAAGTTTGGTGGAGGGCAGAGTGATTCGTGTCCAGAAATACCTTCTGATCTGACTCAACTGGGGTTGAGTGAAATCAGGAGGAGTCTTGACCGATCGAGCAGCACTATCAATTCTTTCAATGGTGACAATGCTCTTGGACAATGCGCCAAAAAGAAAACACTCGGTGGGTATTTTAGGTATGGCATAAAGCAGATCCTCGGGAAGTCTATCTCATTTAATGGCGGCGGCCATGCAGTTCTGAGAAATAGTTCTTCAAGTAGCGAGAGTAAGCACGCACAGCTTCATGAGTTTCTGAGATCCGGTGATATGATTGGATTAATGTTGAATGCATCCACTGTCAAGTTATCATCATATCGAGCATGGCCAAATATGCATGACAGTCGTTTTGCCCTTTACAAATTACCGCTGAGGCTCCCAAAACCTGACCAAGAATATGCTGGTTTGTGGGGTGGGACATTTGGATGGCCTCCGGGGAAGCCTACAGAAGATAAACCTGGGAAGGCTTTATTCCTTCTCATGCTCTCTTATGAGGAGTCCCAGGGTCAGCACTATCTCCTTGCAACCAAAATATTAGAAGGCACCCACTATGTTCTTCATCCAAACGGGTCGGCGATGTTTATTGCCAATATAGATCAGCCATCACCAGATCCATTTCCTTGGAGTAGTGATGCTAACGCCCTCCCTGTCACTACAGATCATGCTTTCGTTGGGGAGGGCATTGCAAATGGTTATGGTTTTAGGTATCCCGGTGCAAAGCCGGGTTCACTCTATGTATTGCATAGTGGTCTAATCGCCTTCATTTGGAAGGAGTCAAGGGCCGTCTTGACCTTGCAGAGACTTAACTTGCAAGACCTCTTAAAGAAAGGTGAACGCGTGCCGGCTCTACCTGCGATCGCCAACTTCACATATTTGACCAAGTCATACTCAAATGTGTTTGCTGGCTTCTCAAACGCTTCAAATTGCCTGTCATCACCAAGGTATGAATCGCCCCTGTCTATAGTTTGATGGAACCCTGTTCTGGTTCACCTTATCAGTAAATTTGAATTTTGAGCTCTTTATTGGGTTTTAATAAATCTCTACTTCTAAATTTATGATCAACTGCCTGTATAATTATCACTGAGATTGCCTTGAATTGTTCTTGGAGAATTGATGCGCAGGCTGTCCTGTCTCACTTCTGATCACTTGACATTCAGCCAAATTGATGATATGACTCTGACCACCTTACTCTTTCTTAAAGAAATTTCCTTCAACATGAAGCAAATTAAAGCATCATTATCATCATGCACTGTACATCTGATTCATTCTCTCATGGCTATGATCGGATATTCTTTAATAGATCGTCTATCCAATCATATCCCCTGTTTTTCACAAGGATGGCAATTTATGGAGTTGAATGGAGGATATTTCTGGTTTTGGATGGATAAGCGACTAAAATGCACTTACTCTTCTATGTGACAGGCAAAGGCAGACCTAGGAAATTTATGCGCATTTGGATTGGATTAGGGAAGTTTTAGCTGGCTGTCGTGCCAATGCAAGTTTGAATTGATAGGTGATTTTTAGATCTCCTTGGATGGGGATGATTCTTTTTGTATCAAAGGCATGACAGCTTCTGTCATTGCAATTACCAATTTAGCTCCTTCTTCAGTGCCGCTTTAGTAGTGTGGGCTCCTCTTGTCGAGGTCCTTGAAAGAGTCAGGTATGTTATTTTAACCTTTATAATAGGAACTACTATATATTGTAAAGATCAACACAAGCATCTTAGTGTTTTCAGTTTGCATTTTGGCAAAGTTCAAATCGATATTTGCAGACAACAAATAAAAGTTTCTCAGAAATCTGGTTGGAAGATCACAGAGAGAAAATGGACTAGCTTCTATAGCCAATACCACACAAAAGCTATTTCTCGTACATTCTCGGGACATCCTGAGAAATATGGCTGTGCTCTCAGGTTTCTCTGATTAGGGGTTATGACAAACCCACTGAAACACATGATTATTGGGCGAAAATGATCACATTATCTGAAGCAACTGAAACACGACAATGAGAAAATGAGCCTATATGGATGTCGCGAACCCAGAAGTTAAGTTCTTTTTGCCACCCAAAATGACCTAGTTGATGAGGATGAGGCCTCGGGATGTTAAGCTCTAGCCACCACCCAAGATTTTGACACTATAGCTACTCAAACTCAAAAGGGAAGTAAGTTGAATTGTAATCTATGGTTTGTGTTCAGAGTAGCTTACAAACAGTGTAGATCGTGCAATTTTAGAAAGACCGCCAAAGCTAATTCCAAAGCTGGGCTCGGACACCTTCACACACAAACCACCATATAGACCATCAATGCTAAAACGAAAGAATATGGAGGGAATTACTTTTCCATATTCCCCCAGTAAGAGAGTTCTGTCACAAAGCATTTGTATTAAGAGCCCCATATTTAACGACAGTCGAAAATTGCCTGTATTTCGTTTGAGATTCCTCTTTTTATAATTGATGATGCTAAGAAAATGGGAGAGAAAAGAGCATCGCATTAAATCAAACGGATGGCTAATGAATGTGGCAACCTTAAAGTAAGAAAGAAGGGCAATTCATCTGGAAAAACGAACCCATTTGCTTAGGAATCATGTCCTTCAATTCAGATTTCAACAAAGGCTGCGCCATTAGGACCAAGACTCCCTCTTTATTCCGCTTTTTGGGCCGAAAGAGCATTAACCGTTACCTTTTAAGTCAAGTCAAATCTCTTTAAGGATCCGGGTTTACTTCTTTGAAAATGAACTCACAACGCACATGCCTTGAACATGAGTTAAGTTCAGATTCAACTCTTCCAGAGTACATCAAACAATTTCTCTGTGTCTCGCTAAGCAAGAACAATGTGTCTTTGATCGCGTTGGTCGACAACTGCATTTTGAATTCAGCCATGATGAAGCGGGAACGATCCACAGAAGCTCATCACCGAGTTGTCCACTTTTTCTCCCTTCAGACAATTCTGCGTTGCTGAATGAATTCCCTCAACTCCCTTTAAACTTTGCAATGGAGTTTATACAAACCTCAACTGCATCTAAGAATGATGACTTTCGATTAAAGATGGAAAATCATCTTCAAAACAAGCACCAGTATGCCAGGAAAGGAGAATTATTCAATTGAGCAGAATGGCTGACTGTTTTACTTTGCTTTCTGCCAAATAACAACAGCGCAACAATTTTGTTACATCCAATGGCCCCTATATTGCGTCCTGGGGAGCACAAAGAGAAACTACACATCGAATCAACAAAATACCATCATCAGACAGAATCACTCATTCATCAAAATAAATAATGAGTTTGATGACCAAAATGGTCGGCGTAAATCATGTAAAAACATCTTCTGGGGAAAAATGAAATCAGAATACAAACATCTGCACATGGCGATCAAAATCATAACTATAGTTCTGATTTGGGCATTCTTGGAAAGCCGAACAAGGTACAGAGGAGAAACTTAAAAACATGAGAAATCCAGCAGCACCAAGAGTCAAAAGAATGTATGTTTAGTTGCATGGTAAAAAATTCCGTATTTTCCAATATAAGACAAACTGAGATTTACATGAATCAGAAAATCCAATCGAATTGCTGTCAGATAACATAAAAAGGATACAAAGTGGGTAACAGGACTAGTCGATAGGAACGCCAGGAATCAGCAGATGGTAATGTTGTTTCAAGCTGAATTCAAGCAGGCAGCGGTTCCTCCATAACTGTTTCAAAGTAAAGATGTGCATCAATACTTACCATAACTGCCGAGAAAAAAGACAAATCAAGCAAGTTGGCATTCTCTGTGTGTGTGTGTGTGTGTGTGTGAGAGAGAGAGAGAGAGAGAGAGAGAGAGAGAGAAAGAGACCCTTTCTTTTCAAGGAAATTTCGGCATCATCTACAGCAGCATTGGCAGCCACAGGTGCTTTCTTTGGCACCTCAGGAAGGTCAATTGTCTCTTCGACTACCTCGGGAGTTGGAGCTGTTGGAGGAACTTCAGGTATATCTTGGATAGCAATCTACAATAAAAAAGTTTCCTCTGTCATCAGCCAAATCATATTTTCTTCTAGATTCTGAATACAGAACATCTCAGAACAACCATCTGAAATTGTCAAATGAAAATCCAATAGTTCATTGCATATATTTTATATGCCTAATCAGATCAAAATCCAGAATGGAAACATAGCAAAAAAAAGTGATTCACAACATAACTAATTAAAAGAATGAGGCTTGTGAATCCAAGCAACCTAAAGGATCTTACAAAATAAAACTATCTTACATCAAATCATCCAACAGAAACTTTAAGGTAAAAATTTTTCTCCCCCAAATAGCAATCCTAATATTCAGAGGAGAAGCTAAAACTCTCTTCATAGTAGATGCACGTCTTGCATGATAAGTTATTCCATTGGATTTATCTAAATTAAAGTGATAAAGGTTATTCTTCATGGGAACACAAAAAGAACATATCATAATTTCATAAAGCTTCAATTTTTGGTCAAAGAACAGGAGAGAGAAAGAAATGATCTTTTCTCAAGTATTTAATAAATCACATAACATAACAACGGGCAAAAAATAAAAAAAATGTATTATATCTTATTCAAGTACTTGACATTCAGCTCTAATTAACAACTGCAAAAGCAACAGATATTATATTTTGAATGTGGCATTTCTAGAAGGTAGTCGTCAAAATGACATCAGAAAATAAAAACCAGGTTTTTCCTCATGAGACAGATAACCTAAAATGCTTACTTGAAATAGGATAGTCAGACTAGAAGTAGGATTACTTGGAAATCAAAGATGCCTCCAGTGGGAACCAAACGTACCTGTGATTCCAAAGTCTCAAATTCTGCAAGAATCTCCTCTTCATCTTCTGCCGATAATTTCTCTCCCAAGATTGCATTAATTTCCTAAATGTTAAGAGAAAATCTTATTAGTAATGCATCTCAAGTTTCATTTTTTCTGTTTGGGAAAAAGATGCCCAAAGGTAGAAAAAAGCATGAGAAAGTTATGCATTGATGAAAAGAGGTTCAATGCTACTGTTATCTGACATGTTTGCAACACATTGGAAGACACAGCTAAACTCAAGCAAATACATATAACTATGTAAGAATATCACCAAAGCATGGCAAAGCCAATATCTAGCCAAAGAAAAGAAGCATACGCCCATGGACATACAGAAAGACATCTCTTAAAATTAACCATCTCAAATGGCGGAGCAAATAGCTATCTCCAAAGCTCATCGCAAGGTCCACCCCTAGCCCCTTGCGAAAGCCAACATACCAACAGAGACCTAGTCACCACATAAGCCTGTGCACTTTACGCTTCACACTAATTCTAAATACTCTTTCATGCCATCTCATTAAAGTTAATGTTAGTTACAGTGAACATGTATCAGCACTCCTATATAAGGGAAGCAATTAGAACTTGGCTCTCTGACAGAGAGAAATAAAAAAGAAGGAAAACTTGCCCCGGCTCTATTTCTGAACAACTGAACTTAATTTGTTTCTGACATGACAATTAGAGTGTTGTAAACATGTGAAGAGACTGTGTTATTCAGAGAAAATCTCTTTTAACTATGACCACTCCTGTACGGGTTTAAAAAGAACTATGATGACAATCATGGGAAAGCAAAAAAGAGAGACAAAATTGAGAATTGCTCACATCTTGATAAGCTTTTGCTTCGGCAGAATCATCCATTAGCTTTTGCACATCATCTAAGTTGATTTCGCTTTGAATTGCTTTGATTGCTTCGGTCCCTGACCTTAGGCTCTCAAAGACGGCCCTCTGCTTGCTTGCGAGTTCAATATCTGCCAGCTGAACACGCGACTCAATATAAATGGCAAGAATTGTGACCATTATAAAGTTGACAGCATGTCAGAAGCCACAAACTGGATAGATTTAAAAAAAGGAGGCAACCCTTTTGCCGAAGAAGCAATTCACAGAAGAAGAGATTTACCTGTTGCTCAACATTAAGAACCCATGCATCCACTTGTTTCAATAAATCTTCCTGTGCCTTTTTCTTCTTCAGCGCTAACAATGCTCTGTCTTTCCTCTTTTCTTTGATCAGATCCCGAGCAGCTTGCTTTTCAGCTTCGATGACAGCCTCAAGCTGGAAACAGCGTGACACCAAAAGGAGTTGACAAATCACCATGCCACGGTGAATGATCTCGCCTAATAATTCCAATTTCACGATACCGGAAGCAACACAAATTTTCTAATCCTAATCCAAAATGGATACTAGCTACTAAGCACCCATGAAGCAATTCGACCACATTATTTATGTTACTGCTTAATCGGACCAAACCGAGTCCAATGTGCATTACAGAGAAAATTGTGTAACGAAATCGAATAGAGAGCAGAAACAGAACTTCAAACGGGCATGCACAATCCCTCATTAAAACTAATTATCAAAACCCAAAAAAATCATCTAACCGTCAGCCAAAACCCAAAGAGGAACGAAATCAATCCCATTCACCTCAGTTCAAGCACTACAAAACCCTTAATCGTTGCCCAATTTGCCAATTAACCATGAGCAAAAGAATCAGAATTGAAAATTCAAATGCAAGAACCATCGAACCAGGAACAAAAAAACCAAGAAGAAACGAGAAAATCAATCGGGGGCACACGCCAGAAAAGCTCAAAGAACGAAAAGGAAGAAACGAGGAACCTGTTGCTGATACAGACCCAGCTTGCGCCGCTGGGTCTTGAGAGACAGAATGGCCTTATCGACGTCGGTGACCTTGGGCTTCTTCACGAACAAGTTCCCCATGAATCAACGCTTATCGACGAAGTCAAAAACTTGTTCCCCGCGAATCGACCGTACAGAGGGGAAAGCGATGAGCGAGGGGGGGTGCTTTCGACTTCGATCAAGATACCGATCGGGGAACCCTAGGGACACGGGGATTTCGCATCCCTGGGATGCAAAGGAGGCACCTTTTTCGTCTGTCGGATTTTGCTAAGAAGAGGAACGGAACTGTCCGATTGATCTGTCCAACGTTCCGACGGCGTTTTGCGCGTCTCTGCTCGTTCGTCGGAGACGACCCAACGGAATCCGAATGACCAGGATCCGTGGGTCTAGCCCGATAAAATCAACCCGACCCAAGTTTAAACACAGAGATAATTGCATACACGGCCCATAAAACTTATGCTCAAACGTGCAATATCGTTTTATAAACTTATAATTTGTGCAATACAGTCCCTAAACTTTAACCCAATATGTAATGTTATTCTTGAACTTTTAATCTATTCAATGTAACTCATGAATATTTGATAAATATGCACTCTAGTCCCTAAATTATTGTATTCCCGAATTCAATCTAGTTTGGGATTAGAATGAACATGTGCTGAAAGTTCAAGAATTGTATTAAACGAATTAAAAGTTTCGGGGCGACATTGCATATTAAACCAAAGTTCAAGGACCGTTCGTGTCGTTTTTCCTTTAAACATCGAAATCCAAACTTATTAATCACACGGGCGAATTAGAAACTTCTGCCAGACCTGTCAAAAACGAAACTCGACTCGGCCTAACGTAATGTTTTAAACTGATGATGAATCATAAAAGTTTCACATTCAAGAGAGGAGTTTTGAGTTTTCGATTTGAAGTGCAACGAAATAAAAGAAAAAAAAAAAAAGAAAAGGTAACCTTATGTCTTATAAATTAGGGAAAATTCCAATTAAGGACCCCAAGTGAGGTCAAATTCTCAAAAAAGGACCTAAAATGAACAAGGTGTTAAATAAGGGCATGAAGTGCTCAATCAGTCTCAAATAAGGACCTGAAGTGCTTAAAAAATCTCAAATAAGGACCTGGGTCCCCGGCCGGCGCAGGGCGAAAAAGCTACTGTTCCGGTGCCGGAACAGTAACTTTTTATTTATTTATTTTTAACTTTTTCATTTTTTCTTTTCTGTTTTTTTTTTATTTTCCTTTTTATTTTTTTTTTCTTCCTCCGCCGGCCATAGCCGGGGCCGGCAGAGGTCGCCGGCCTCAGGCGAGAGCTCGACCTCGCCGGCGTCGGGCGAGGTCGCCCTCGCCTGGATTTGGCGAGGCTCGACCTCGCCGTCGTCGGGCGAGGTCGCCCTCGCCTGGATTTGGCGAGGCTCGACCTCGCCGACGTCGGGCGAGGTCCCCCTCGCCTGCAATTGGCGAGGGCGACCTCGCCCGACGCCGGCGAGGTCGCCCTCGCCTGGATTGGCGAGGGCGACCTCCGCCAGCCCCGACTATGGCCGGCGGAGGAAGAAAAAAAAAAATAAAAAGGAAAATAAAAAAAAAACAGAAAAGAAAAAAAGAAAAAGTTAAAAAATAAATAAAAAGCTACTGTTTCGGCACCGGAACAGTAGCTTTTTTGCCGGCCGGCGGGTATTTTGGCTGGCCGGGGACCCAGGTCCTTATTTGAGATTTTTTGGGCACTTTAAGTCCTTATTTGAGACTGATTGAGCACTTCGGGCCCTTATTTAACACCTTATTCACTTTGGGTCTTTTTTTGAGAATTTGACCCCACTTGGGGTCCTTAATTGAAATTTTTCCTATAAATTACAAAATGAGGACATTTAAGTAGCGTAGTTAATGCAACTGGGTCCCAGCGTTGGGAGATTTACCAAGTGAATCCTATACGTCTCGTGCCCGGCAGGACTTTCTACGTGGGACCCCAAACCTAAAACGGAGCCCGCATTTGGACCTATTGAGGTTTAGATTGAGAACTTGATTAGTCTCAACTCATTTCCGTCCATAGGTCAAGTCGGAGCTAGTATTGCGATGCGTCCGATAATCCGCCTGACGCTCATAACATCAAAGAGAGTACCTATGAGCTTAGATCAGGGGATTATGAGGGTGGTTTCGCGTTTGAGGTGGCCTAACAACGTATTGATGATATCGGTTCGACCAAATGGAATTGCCACAACTTTAAGGAGAAGGTTCAGGTTTAAGTTAAAATTCAATCGAGACCGGTACTTATATTTGGATTCGGGCACGGTTTGAGCAACGAGATGACCTGAAGGAAACCAAATTGCCGGATCTTTGATTTTCATATTTCAACCAGTCTGCTATGGTGTGTTCAGCAAAACATTCTTTGATTCCACACTGACCTATGGTCCACTCAAAGACATGTGCATGCATGCTGGCTTTCAGCATATCCCTTGCTCTCCAAACTTTACATCAAAACATTCCAGCAATAATCTAATCCCCCAACAACATTATGCCTGGCCGGAAGCAGCTTCTTCGGTTAGCTCATTTGTAAGTCAAGAGTACAAAGAAGACACGAGATCAAATACCATCCAGGATGCTGTTCACAGCATCCCGAATGCCGAAGGCCAACTCCTCATTTGCAGTAGCGATTGAAGTGCTTGTGCTTCTAATTTCAAGTAAAGCTTCACTAGGAGTGTCGATGTGCAAGGTACAAGCATCACTCGATCCATCTGTAACACTGTCTTCTTGAAGAGCTCCGCCAATACCCATCTCCGATAAACGAGCCAGGAGCCTTTGCAAATCTAGAGCCCCCCAAATCAACGGGGGCTCACTTTTTGAGCATGGCAGCTCGTCGCTAGGTAGAATCCGCCTTCTGGCATCACTCATGACGAGGTTTCCTTTCAATCTTGTGATGCTCATATTTTGGTCTTTCAAGTTTTTCCAATGTAATCGAGAGATCAAGTCTGCTGTGATTTCTAGTTCTGAACCTTCCTTTAGGGTAGGCAGCTTTAATGTCTCATTCACGGAGTAGTGAAGGGCCGAGTATGATGAGTCTGCCACTGGTGATATGATCTGCTGCCTAAAATCTTCAGGTAACTATCTTCAACAGAAAGTGCAAGAACAGAGAAGTCATCAGTCTGAAGTACCATCATCAGAAAGAGAATGTATGGAAGCTTAGGTGATATTACCACAACAAACTTCGGTTGCAATATGTGGATTAAAGGTTGAACCTTCTTCAACCTACAAGTGAGGCCGATCCATGAGATAAAATGTGCAAGCATAATATTTTGATAGTCAATGGACATGCATGAATGGAAAGCAATTGGACCAGTGGAGTAGTTATAGTCTAATGAAGAAAAGGCGAAATAGCTAATGCATGGTCCTTACACTATTCCCGAAAGAAATGAACATCCAAGGACCTTCATCTTCATCTCCTTCGGATCAAAAGGCGAGAGAGCTATATCACTATCCATGCCCTCCTGCAAATTGAACAAAAGGTTCTGCTTGTTGAATGGTTTTATTCGCTGAAAAAATAGGAAAGAGAGCACTTCTGTTGTTAGATGAGTGAGAGACTATATTAGCACCTCCCAGATGAGTAATGATCTTTCATCCCCATGCCATCGTCTGAGTAAATGAACAGCTGGGCCAAGTCGCAGACTCCAGTGGGGACAAAATACAATGCACGGCTCCTGCCAATGAAGTCTGCGCACATTCCAACAGCTATCAGAGGATACGATTAGGCGACAAGTTGCAGAGTCAAAAGAAAAGATTATCATACAATAGCTTAGGTGAGTAAATTGCAGGATACACTTGCAGCCTTTCTCCATTCAAAAGCTCAACATGTGCAAATAATGGCTCACCAGAGAACAACTGTTAAGGACATAAAATCAACAAAAAAAATCTGCTTTTAGTAGGAATGTAAATGATCAGTTGGAGACTTCCTACAAATATAAATCATATGGCCTCATTGACATACCTTTTCTTGCCTTTGTTTGCACACCCACTCAGGTATTATGTTGGTATATGCCAATAACTCTTCTGCTACCGACGAGATAACAAATATGGGAACCTATGGAGAGGAAAAATGGTATAACAAAGACCTTTTTTAGTTATAAGACAAAGAACTCTGAAGAACCATTTTTCCGAAAATATTGATTGCCTTTTTCATTCTGGAATATCTCATTCAGGAAGTACATTGGACATAGACTTCACTTGCAGCAGTGAGAGCGACCAGAACTCTAGTTCGCAAAAGCAATTGCAGAAAATAAAATCCTGAGACTAAAACTGCATGATCACCTAGGAGATAACACCACCAGGTTGACCACAGCCAATGATTTTTATCCAGGAAAACAAAAGGAGGATTATGTTTGTTGCTCTTTGTGGTTCTGAAGCTTAAGATCACATTGCTGTTCGAAAGTGCAAAAGAAGTTTTCACATTTTAACATTGTCAAACTCATCACACAAGCGAAGCAAGTAAACTGAATATACAATCTGCAGAATCAGCAATTTCATCAAGTTAAATTGATTTACAGTTAAGTGGCAACAGCCAATCAAACGAACTAATACACCATCAAATCCCAACCAGATGAAGACATGCTCAGGGCATCCAATGTGGACAAATTGCCAAATATAGAGTGATTATAGCTTGTTGAAGGTTTTAGCAGCGGGTTTAAAAAAAGCATACTAATCGATCACCTGACTTTTTTGAAGGTGCAACTTAAGGAATCAACATAAGCATATAGCTCGGTCTAGGTGATTTTCCATCATCCCCTAAAAAAAAAAAATTGGTCTAGGTGATTTTCTTGCATAGGAACACAAATAGTTCGGGCTCTTTGATCACCATCATTAAGTTCTATTCAAGTGAAATTCGAACTTTATGCTTGTAGCATCAGCTTTATCTGATATCCACTGAAGTAAGAGAAGACCGATGTCACAGTATAAATTTTAGATGCAAACCAATGGAATACCTTATTATGTGATGATTCCAGGCAAATAGATATCTGCTCCAAGAGTTGTAGGATGACTCCAAGTCGTCCTATAGGAATGAGTACTGAACCGCCGGCTTTAACAGTATCAACTGCACAGGAGCATATAAAGTTCAATTTGTCCGTTTCCTCTGAGCTCTCGTCAGCATGAAGTAAGAGCTCCTCCAGATCACTGGTTTCATCACAGTAAACTCACAGCTTAATTTCATAGATGCCAAGTGTCAAAAGCTACCATATTAGAAAAAATGAAGAGCTGGCAGAATCAAATGGTACTACGCTGCACAACCCTGCATTTGGTCATAATATTCACGACCCAAGAGGAGATATACTCAATAAAACAGGTTACCTCAAAGTTGAAGAATCCTCAGGAGCAGTGTAATTACTACCCTTGTTGGCAGGATCCAGGACATCCAGAGATGAAAAATCTGAATATATTAGCACATCGCATGATCGAAGAGCGTTATAATTAAACTCCAAAGCATGACCAGGAACAAATTCAGAGCTCGAGACAAATCCAATCGTTCCATCCGGATATCTTATTGTCCAATTACAGGCTCCTATTTCCAATCCGGAACTGATTGGTTTGATACTTATTGTGCCATTGTAGCATGCCACTTCCGCATATTTGAGTTTTTGAACCTTCTTAACACAATCCTCTATGTCAGCTGCACTGAGAGGCACTCTTCATCACTATCTCTTAAAAGGTTATCAAACAAATGAAAATGCAGTTTCTAGGAAGAAAAGTAAGATGTAATCTGCAACATGCGTGATCACAACTCAGAAGATGCAAGGATACCAGTAGTTCATAATCTTCAATGGCTGAAGCTTCTGACCTCAAGATGTGAGCCTTCCCACATTCAATTTAGAGATGCATAACCTATCGAGAATTTATCTAACAAGAAAAGGCATTTTAAGCCTTGGCTGCAGGAAATAATTCCCAACATCAAAAATTAATCTGGATCTCGAGAGATTAAAGCTTCTTATAAAGGCACACCAAGCCGACAGCCCATTAAAATGTTTGGGCTCTATCCTGACTAAGGGAGGGGTTGAGAGATAAAAAACTAGTATTTGTGCTTTGCAGATAGTTACAATGAGGATCTAAGCCATGATAAACTATAAAGCCACATCTTGTATGTGATTCAGCTATAAATCAGTACTACTACAAAGGTTGTTCCTTACCTATACAATGGCATCCATCCACCAAGCTCGATCCCATCAGTGCCCAATACTATCTCCTTCAATGCAGAAGGAAGTGATTCGAGCTCCTCCCACTTCATCCAGTGAGGACTACCGAATTTTTCAGGTCCATAAAACTGTCTGAATTCCTCGTGCATTGAAACAAGGTCCTCCATCATAAGTTTCCCAAGTTTTGCTGCCACCTCGGTTACATATACCTAAGGTAAAAGCATGAATCTTTAAGCAAGTTACAATCTTTTAATGCACAAGCCCAAGACCAAGCGATAATTAAACTAACACTAAAGCACATAAGTAAAATTCACTCCAAATTCAATCAATGAGACGAAGATTACCTTTGCCGAGAAGCCCTTCGCTCGAGTAAGAAATGGCAACCCAAGCATCCCAGCGGGGCTCGAGATCAACACTACATCGATGAACGAGAGGTTCCACAAGTGCAGGTTCACCACAGTTTTGTACCACGGTTCAGAACGAATCAAAGCCTTTGCATTCATGGGTTTCTCACAGCCATCGGATTCATCAACTGAATGTTCCAAACCCTCTTCATCTTGCGCAGCAGAAAATCCGGGAGGTATAGGGGCGAAAACAGCGAGAGCAGACAGGTCCAGGGGACAGTCAATCAAGATCCTAAACCCACACACGCTCAGCATGTGACATGGGGGAAAGTAGAACCCTTTACCTCTGCTCAAGCATGTCTGCGTACAAGGGTATGTTCCAAACTCAAATTAAACTGAATGTAAGCACCACATACGTCGATTGACAAAGCGGCGGCGCATAAGAACAACGCCAGTTAAAGAGAGAGACTTACCAACTTCATGAAGCCAAACCAAGGTGGAAACTTTCTACAGAAAATTTACAGGGAAAAGTTCGATTAGAACGAGGAGACTTCACGCGGGCTCTGGCGCTATTGTCCTCGGACGGAGATCAAACGGAGGAGAGCGGATGGTTTCTGAGGTTTACACTCTCCAGACGAGAGGGAAACAGAGCAGAGACCGGGAAGGTCGTAAAACAACAAAACGAGAATATTTTTATTTATTATTTAAAATGGTTATTTAAATTATATACTCAGAAATGGAAAATGCAAACCTCTGGACAAGCACCTCAGTACCTCATTTGCCGCCGTTGGTTGTTGGCCTTAGCAGTGATAGAGGGCTAATAATAAAGGCAGAGGCAATAAATTAATCTTTGAAATCTATAGTTTCGTCAAGGAAGAATTTTTTTTTATACTTTATATTAAGAAAGGAAGATCTGATCTATCGGGTGGAGGAGATTTTTCTTTAACAACTTGTTATAATATAATGGATAAATTTATCATTCGGCGTCAATGACTTGACATTATACTACAATCCATTTTTTTTGTAGAAGAAGATCGAGTTACATTGAAGGGCGTGAGTAATACAGCCAAAATCACTTTGCGTAATCCAAGTTAATTTGATTATATACGAGATCTTTCAAAGTTAAGGCCAGTTGTAATTCTGGATGAAAGATATGGTTTTACCTTTTCACATTAAGCTCCCAACTGAAGTATTGTGAGAGCTGAAAACAAAAGGTATTACAAGAGCTGATGATGACGATGATTATATTCCTGTCCTCTAGGAACTTAAAAAGATAATAATAATAATAGCAATTTGGTTTTTGGTAGAACTGCTGTGAAGATTTAGGTAGATATTACGCTTGAAGCTGTCTTACTAAGAGGAAGAATCGAAGTGAAGTATCTTTCTGCAGTAATGTTTTTTATTTTCCACGATGAATATTTTGTAGTATACATGGTGACAGACTGATAGTATGAATTTCTTACTCAAAAGGCTGGGAATATTTGCTTCATATCTAAATCAAGATGGATGAACTCATTGGTGAGTAAATAATTTGAACTCAATAGTCTAAACAATGCATAAGAGATGACCGACATGATGAGAGAGAGAGAGAGAGAGAGAGAGAGATTTTTGTGGGCTGTAGATATGATGGCAAGTGATGACTGATCCTTTCTGTTACTGACTGCCTTATGAGGCAATGTGGCTCCCAGTCACAGGTCAATTTGGCTTGCATGTTACACCAACGTATTCGCCTGACATGGATCCGTTAGTTTCGATACATGAGCGGGTCTAAAACCCAAATCATTTTATGAGGAAAACTGAACCAAAACTCTGGTTCAGCTGCATTCAGGTGTTAGTATAGTTATAGTTATAGTTATAATTATAGTTATCTCACTTAACCTTATGATTGTATTTGTAATTTGGAAAATGCAGTCAATTGTGTTTCGATGACTTTAGTCCTGTATCATATTTTATGATGATAACTTAGTGAAAATTGGCTTGATTCAGGTTTTTAGGCTGTTTGTCTGCAAAACTATAATCGATATGTCTGATAAGTTGTGGCTTTGCTTGAAGCTTCCATTTGCTTTAAACCCTTTTTTAACAAACAGGAAAGTACAAAAGACGCTGAAGTGATTGGAGTGGCGGAGAGCTCGAGGGAGGGAGGCTTGCAAGTTTACGAGTTTGAGTACAAATTGGACAGCACCAGGGGAGGGATGAAAAAAATCTTTTTGGCCGTGTTTGTGACCTCAAAGAAGCTCCTTCCCTTAAACATCGCTCACTCAGACACGCCGGATAGCACCCAAACGTGGATGATGTTGGAGGAAGTTCTCCGTTTTATTGATGCTGTTCCTGGCGCATGAACATCACAGTTCATCACGATGCGACTATTTGCTCTATGTCACTCGGCACATGGTTACTGACTCATGAGGTAATGCACTACTGAATTGAATTTGTCAAAATAGGTGTCGATCCAACGAAAGGAGAAAACTCAAGATGGTTTGTGGATGGACTGCAGAGGGATTGAACTTTGACCTCTTTAATCCGAAGAAACTATAGCAGAATTTGGAATATGTTTGCTTAAAAATATGCATACGATCACATACTTCTGTGTCATTCCTCGTACATCCACGCGCAACATATAGTGCTTACTACAATCATCCGGCATTTTTTTTCACGCAACTTGAAGGGCTGCTGGACCATGAAACTTCAACGTTTAAGCCCCATGTATCAGTGAGGGCAGTCCAATATTCTTTTTTGGGCATTTTCGTCTTATGGAGAGGAGGAAACAAAATATCTTTTGAGCACCTCATCTGACATGTTAAACTAGTGTTTCGGGTGGCAAAGCTTACCTCTTAGATGACCTTGGCGATGTGTTCCAGGAAGCAAATGGTATCACTATCTACATTCTTAGGCTAAGTAAAAGGTGAGCTGCCTTTCGTAAACAGCCTCGGTGAACGATGAATAAGAGGCTTTATATCATTCCCCTTGTGTGTCTGCATACCTACAAGAATTTCTTATGTCGAGGGGTTCTCCTATCAATGATTAGTAGTTACTGATTAGGCAATGCTTTTTACCACACCTAGTGTGGTGTTCTCGCTGCGCTCATTTTCAATTATCTGCCTGGCAAGGCTCATTTAGTTTCATTTTCCCAAGATAGCTGGTTCTCAGGGTCCTAATAATATTTGCTTGCGCATTTAGCACCTTCTCACACTTGAGAAGTTGTTTGAAAGGTTAAAAAAAAATGTGCAGGTGGTGTCATTACTCTTAGCAACAAAGATTGTTTATCTGAGCATATGAATGTGAAAGAAAGAATATTTTTTGGGTCTAAAATAGACTCCTTTAGTCATAATATCTTATAAGAATACAATTTCGAAAAGTAAACAGAAAGGATACAGGAAGTTATGCTGGTGTAACTCCGAACTGCAATGCTCTTTTCATCGCTGAAATGTTGCCAAATTTGAACCTTAATGAGATTCTTTGCACTTTTATTTCAAGAGAAGCTAGCAGTAACTGACTGAAAAAGACTAATAAGAACACTTTAGAGAGGGGAAAGTGCTGCATGCAAAACCATTTTCTTGAAACTTAGACGCTGTTCTGTTTTCTAACAGAATTTAAAGGAAGTTACGAACAAAGTCCTCCGAGCTACTAAATGCTTCATTTTCCTCGATATAAGTCTTATTTGTGCTATATGGAGGGCTTCTTTCGAAAGAAGTTGATGCTGTTCCGAGATATTTAATGATCTTATCTTTGGGAACCTTTAACAGACGATTGGTTCCCTCTATTTTTGGGCTGTGCACCTCGCCAGCCCCAAATGTGGTTCATTTGCTTCATGATGTCACGCTTGGCTTGAAGCCATAGGCCTCAATGCTGGCATCGGCACTTAGGTAGATTCCTTATTCTGCTTGCTTCTTGTTCTGTTTCCTGTTGCATTTCTTCTTCCAAGTATCTAGCAAAGCTTGGTGCAGTGAATTGATCCCACGAGTGGTTTTGGAAGGCATATGCAGGATCATGAATCCTTCAAAGGATCATATTATCGTGCACTGGCACAAATAAAGATGGCGGCTACCTTGTGCCCAAGTGGACTCTTCACGTCTTCTTATAATTAGAAATATTTCATCGTTGGAAGTAAGAAGCAGTAAGTCGAATGACGAAAAATTTTGCAGCTGCAGAGGACAGAACACTCGATTACCGCCCAACATAAAATCAGGAGGTACACTTTTTGTTGTTAAGCCACATCTCAATCTCATCACTCTATTCCATTACCTTTTACCGATGTTGAAGCAACTGACATAGTATGCCTAAAATTGTACAAAGAGCAGGCCGAAGAATCCTCATATGCATTTACTTTCCTCTCTTCTGAAAATCTTTATTACATGTATCCCTTTGAGTTGCTTTTGATTTCCGTACTTTGTTTAAAAAAGCGACAATGGAAAGATCTGAGGATGAGACGCTGAATCTCCTATTTTTATTGAACATGACATAAAAGTTAAAAGGACTTTTAGTTTTTAGTTTGAACCGGTTCTCCATGGAACCGAAAACTGAACCTTTCAAGACCGGTTCCCAAAAAATTTTACCAGGAAGCAAATCGGTCCCCATGGGAACCAGCTTGGAACCAGTCGACTAAGGCCAGTTTAATTCAGTTTCAATGCTCTCCATTCTTCTAACCACGAACAAAAGCTTGAATTCTTTGCCAGAACATCAGCAGACACCTCTTTTCCTTCAATCAGCTTCATTGCATATGCTTCAAACTCATCGAGTCTATCCCGAAGAAAAGCCAAGTTCTTTGGGTCACTCTCACTCCTGATTTTGTCCAGCCACTCCTTCGCTTCCTCCACCCTTGCCCAAAAGCAAGTGTCTTGGGTCAAGCTTGCGTACCTGGTCCTCCTATTCCCCAGTTTCTCGCTAACAACTCTCTCATTCCACCACTGATCGAAAACTTCGTACCTCCTCTCTCTTCCATTGCTTGTGTAGTGGCCTTTCTTAAGATGCATCCCCGACCGATAGTACTCCGCAATGTCCAGTGGCTCCACGAGGAGCTTATAGAACTGTGAAGCGCTTACCAATTCTGATTGCCTGTGCAAATCGTGTGGGAGCTCTTTCCTGTCCATCAAGTGTATGACATCGTCCCAAAAGGCCGCAAGCTTGTATCTGTTCATGTTTATCTTGGACTCTCTCTTTGAGGCCCCCCTTTGCTTGAATGAATCATAGTATCCTCTTTGCTCTTCAGACTTATCGCAACAAGCTTTATACCACTCTATCTCCACCCTATAAGGAGTGATTTTGGATAGCCTAATGGCTAAGTCGGCGGCGTTTAGGTTCGGTGTGCGCCCCATTTGCCTCGTCATCTTCAAGCAATCTTTTGCCATTGGTGCAATCAATACCTGCAAAGTAGGGGATCAAAGAACTTTTAAACTCGAGGAATTGTACCCAAGAATAAAACATAGATTAATACATTTGCAGAACGCGATCACTCGACGATTTTAGGTGCCGTGTTCCTACCTGTCGATAAGTCCCTGAGGAGTTCAAAGCCAACGAAAGACTTGCTTCATAGCTTGATTCAGAGAGATCTACTTCCATGAAGCTTCTCTTCAAAGATTGATGAGTTAGTCTTTCAACATACCACCCATAATTAAGGTGCTCCTCAATGACACAATTTGGAGAACCTGTCCGTAGCATCAAATGCATCATCTCGTTGATCGATACAGCGTTGTCCAAACAAATGGCACCCTCATCTGAACAAAACAAGTAATTCCCAAACGGCCAAAACGACCTCCCTCCCTCGCCTTCCCCTGCCTGCGCCAGGCGCTCCATGTCGGCCACAGCAGAGGAAAATAACCGGGCTTTGTCTTCTTCAGTCAATTGGAGGTTAGCGAAATTCATAGACATCATAGACGTGTACCAAAATCTTATGAGGGCCTGCCACTGGGGAGTCAAAATAAGTGATTGGTCGAGAGATAACCTCGGCATTATATCATGCGTTGACACAATGTTGCAGAAGTTGCCGCTCCATCTTTCGTGGAGGATGGCTCGGGAAAGCGACTCGTTGCCGAGGAAAGGAGAGCCAAAACTAATGCATAAGACCGACAGGGGTGGGAAGACGGATTTGAGGTGGGAGAGGAGCCGAAGAGCTGCGAGGAAGGCAATCGATCCTCCTATGGAGTGGCCTGTGATCACTATTGACTTGGTTTTAGCCAACAAGCTATCAATCTGCATACATATTCAAGAATTCCAGAAATCTAGTTAAAAGCTTCCCGAAAAAATCTCAATTACAAAACGCTTTAAAAGCTTCACTGAAAAATCAACTTATACCGGATTATGTCGAATTAGAAGAGTTACACGAATAGATCTGATAGGAAATCATTGGTCGCACTGTAATTGCTAAACTATACGGAATTATTCGGCAACTGATGATAAGTGTGCAAATATGTTTAAGACCTATATAGAATTTATTTAAATGTATGGCTTTTGTAGTTAGATAATCTATGAGAAGAGCACCATTCACGACCGAGAAGATCTGTCTCATGCAACGTTCGGTCCAAAACCAAAATCATCGGTCTACAGTATTTCGAAATATTCGGACCCAGAGGTTATCATGGACCAAACGGGCCGGGTAGACCCGCCCATGCTTGATCAACGTGGACAGGCCCGAAGGATGGCAAGCACTTCTTTTCTTCAGCTTGGCCAGCCCACTTCGGCCAGTCCATGCCTTAATCGTCATCAGGCTCGCGAAAGTTTTAAAGCACGCCCGGCAACTTTTCAAGAACACTGTGTAGCGCCAATATCAGCAAACGGCTAACCTGGCTCTGAAAATCAGGGCGCGAATGAAAATCACGGAAGAGGCGAAGCACTCCGGAGTGGACCATGACCGGCTCTTCATCGTCATGACGGCATGTCAATGGCGCGAACAACCCGTGGTCAGCCGCATCCAGCGACGCCAGCATACCGTAGCTCGGATGCAAACCGAGCACCGGCATCTCTTGGATGCCCGAGAACGCCACGTACCACACGCCCCCGACTCTCTCCACCACGAAGGCCCCAGGCCCCATCGCGTTCGCGGTGCTGCACAGCCTCCACGCCTCCTCCAGCAGCGGCGTCGACGCCAGGAAAGTCCCCAACATCTCGCTCGTCTCGAACCTTTCCAAAACGACAAAAAGGAACGTGAAGAAAGACGAACAAAACAAAGCGAAAGTAGAGCAGGAGAAAGGGAGGAGGCTGTTACGGTGAAGCTTCGGTGTCCATGGTTTCCTCCCTGGCTCGTCGAATGTGGGAACTGGAATGAATATAGAGTATTATAGACTGTGAAGTATTATTGTTCACCCCTTATATATAGGGGTGAGACGATGAGAGGACTTCCCGCGGAAGAGGTCGGTGCGCTGCCCGGTTGGGGCCCAACCAAAGATGGGAGAATGGGGAGAGCTCGATCTAAGGAGAAAACATTGTGTAGCCCAGTGGGGCCCTTTGGTCAGTCCGCACGTGGGGCCCTCTGCTGAACGTCATGGTTGCCAAGTCACATTTCTCCCACCCTTATAGCTTTGAAACGGATCTGTATCTGGCACCCTCTTCCCCCTCTCCTTTTATCACACGTGCACTGACAATCGATGTCTGGGCATTGAAGAGCGATGTGAGAACGGGACAGAGGGAGGTCGTTGCGTCGGGGCGTAGGCTCTCTTCGGATAGATCCACCTGATAATTCGTCTCAAAGAAAAAATTGATGTGTAATTTGACTTGCGGGACGTTTTGGATACGCAAAGACGAGCTGCATGGTTGCCAAATTACAATTTCTGCAACCCTAGTTTTGAGAAATCCCTTTTTCTCTTGAAGCAGCACTAGCCTCGAGAGAGTTGCTTTTGCTGGTCCCTCTTGCTAGAATATTTACATATTAAATCACCCATTCATCTCACAGTTTAAACTTTTAAAGCAGTTGACTGTGATCCTATCAAATCTTTCATGATATCAGAGCTAACGGAGAACGGATCTTTTTGCAAATATAAAGGTGAAATTTTCGAATTTGACGCTATCGTATCATGATTTGGCCAACTTATAAATTCAAATATCCTCACTTTACCACTTTGATCCTGAAATAATGAGTTGGGCACGATAGAAGGAAATACGGTCTCATAAAAAATAACGTGTTGTGATATATAGATTCAAGCGGTTGCAGGATAGAGACCTTGATATCCCTTATGGCAATCAATAAAGCCAAGAAACATGCATGGCAATGACCAAGCATCAAACTTATCTTTGGTGTAGCCCCTATGATAAGGAAAGCATCTATAACCAAAATCTCGCAAAAAATTATAATATGGCTTTTTGCCAAATAAGAATTGATAAGGTGATTTCATGCCCAACACCCTTGCAGGAAGCCGATGCAAGAGAAAAATTGCCGTTTGGAAGCTTTTGACCCAATATTTTTTAGGAATTCCACTTTGATGAAGTATAGTTAATCCAATTTATAACCAATTATTTCTAAATTTTGAGTTATCTACCACCGGTTTTGTTGATAAAGGACGGAAAAATGGGAAAGGTTCTAATAGTTCGAAACCGTGAAGGTGATTTATATACCTTGAAGGCACCAAAAGAATCACTATTTTTGAATCGGTTCAAGAAAGTTGATGAAAGTACTTGGCATCAAAGGTCGGGACATCTACAACCGGTGACAATCCGACATCTGCAATACTACCATATGTAGTAGTTGTCAAATGGGCCGAGCATCTAAACTTCCTTTTTTGCCTTCCAAATCTAGTATTACTAAGCCTTCTGAAAAGATACATTGTGATTTGTGGGGAAATGCTCCAGTAATCTCATTTCAAAGGTTTTAGTATTATGTTTGCCTTGTAGATGATTATACGTGATATACTCGGTTGTTTCCATTATGGCAAAAATCTGACTTTTTTGCATGTTTTCTCAATTTTGAGAAATATTTGGAAAGACAATTTGGAGGGCTGCAAGCCGGTTTCCACCCCTTTGGCCGTTAGTTCTCATTCTAGTACAGATGCAAGACTATTTTCAAATCCTATGCTATATGGAAGTATCGTCGGTGCTCTTCAATATTTCACAATTACACGGTCGAATATTTCATATGCTTACCTCACCACATTATCTATCAGATAGTCCATTTAACAATTAATTTGTTCGAAAGAAAATGGTTTTGGCGTCAGTAGCTGGTTGCCGTCAATAGCTGCGTTTGCTTACCTCTTCATACGGAAAAAATGGAAATGATGCAGTTTCTGAGGAAGTGATATAGCAGCGACTCTCTCTCCCTCCCTCAGTATGCGTGGACCATAGAACCAAATAAATGTTGCGTCCAAGTATGAAATCTTTTTCTCTTTCCACAAATATTTATACAGTTTCTTCGCGTTATGTATTCTTATCGATGATTTCACTTCATTATGTAACAATTCAAATGTTTCGAAATCATACGAGTCGAAAGTAAATTAATTATTACACATTCAACAAAAAATATAGAATAGAACACTCCTTAATACCAAACCCATAAGCAAATGTGATGCGCAACTATTGCTTACCAATCATACATCTATAAATCACGATGTCTCGTCCATTCGATACCATCGTTGTCTCGAAGAGTTATGACTTCAGATGATTCGGGGAAGGAATTCATACACTTAACACAAGTTGGATGATTAATTTGATTTGTTTTTTATATAATTTATAAATCATGCAAATCGCGTATATCCTAGCCGTTTGTTGTGCGTGTCCACATGATCAATAGCCTAGATGGATTCACATGCTATGCGAATACCATTTCAATAAGCAAAATCATTGTAAATAGCCATTGGACTACGATGCGAGGCTACGTCGACACGACGAAACGTAGCTTGAAACATGGGAACGTCGGAAATTGAGGTGAGCAGGAGAAGGGTGGGCGGAGGTGAGCTGCGATGAAGCTACGGTGGTCCATGGTTCAATGTTTCTGCTCGTTGAATGGGGAAGTGAAATGGATATCAACCGTGGATTTGTCGACTTTAAAGTGGGCCAATTCGGGCGATTGGGGGCCGAAGACATGAGGCCAGGCCAGCGAGTTGGATCTTTGCTGCCGAGATGGGGGGCGTTGATTTGCAGAGACAAAGAAGAAGAGGACTTGCACCCAAAAAGACAGCACACACAGAGAAAGATGGAGAACGGGACAGGGCACAAACCCTGAATTTATCGTCCGATGATGGCGGCCATGTGAAGGGGGTCAAGTCGTTGAGTGGATTTATCAGGCGACTTGGGGTCCGAAGACATGAGGCCAGGCCAGCGTGTTGGGTCTTTGCTGCTGAGATGGGGGGCGTTGATTTGCAGAGACAAAGAAGAAGAGGACTTGCACCCGAAAAGACAGCACGCTCAGAGAAAGATGGAGAACGGGACAGAGCTCTTTCCTTTTTTGCGTGGTGTTGGTGGGGACTCTCTTCGGATGAATCGGCCTCGTCTTGTCTGCCGTGCGCTGTCCTCTTCTTCAAGACAAAAATGGAAAAGAAGAGCGCCAGTAGGATAGCCAAAACTAAATTCTCTGACGGATTTGATTTTGAATTGCGGGACGCTTTCGATGCGGACGACGACCTTGGAATGGTTGCCAAATTACGTTTCCGCAACTCTAGTTTTGAAATCCCTTTTTTCTTTCCAAGAGTTGCTTTTGCTTGTCTTTTTCCCAGATTTTTTTATTGTTTACATCAGTGCCGGCCGTATCACGCAAAATAATTTGAGTACATGTTAACGATTTCCAGTCAAAATTAACCGGATGAACTATATTGATAAATTGTCAAAAGGTTTAACACTCAATTTGCTAAATTGAAAAGTTTAAGACTAAATTAACATAAATGTAATAGATTTAGGACTCTTTTTGTAGTTTCCCCCTTAAATTTTGGACTTTGAATCACTGAAATAAATTCTTATCACTTTGACCACAATTTTATATACTAATTTTGGAAAGCTCGTGTCACAATAACAAAGCGGTCTGAAGATAAAAGATTAATTAAGTCAACACATTATCTATCAAATAATAACGGAGAATTCATTTTTTTCTTATAAAAGAAGCTAATTGAGAAGTCTCTTCGTTAAAGTTTTATAATTCGAGATATTGTAATAAGAATATGAATAATTATAAGTTTTTGTGATTTTTGGTCTTACAGTATTATGAGGAACATGGTCGTACAGGGTCAATAGTAATTACAAAGCTCATTCGGGAAGGCTTAATTTTTTTTTTTTTTTACAAATCAGGAAACTACATCATCAATATGAGCGTCATTGTTTTGCTAGCCTAAAAAGGTGTTTACCGTTGGCGAAAATAAGAACATTAAATAATAGTTGTTAACATCTCGCACCATACGTGCTTCTCTAATTCTCACCGAGAACTTCCACCAAATTTGTCCAACCTAACTACCCCCTTGGTCTTCTGACTAAAAACCTAATAAACGCGACGAAGAAAATAGGTAGCCACCGATTATTTAATTACATAGTGGAGAGAAAATTAAGCTATAGCACTAGTCGAGATTCGTCAACTCGCGAATTGTATGGTCTTGGCCGTTATGTTCGTACGTGTTTGGATTGATCTGGAGACGGTGGCGAGGAAACAGATTTCTTAGACATTTTCAAATGGAGGCACCAATGTATTGCATCATTATTTGGCTTAGGTTGACTCCACCAAGTTAATTTGCGGCCTAATTTCATTAAAAACCCTAAACTTTAGGTCATTTCATAATTCTACCTCGAAACTATTTTTTGTCTCAAGAAAACTCATCAACTTTCGTCTCATTCTCAAATCTATTCTTCATTATTTTCCGTTCAATTATACTGCTATTTAACTCACCACGTTTTCTATCATGTCTTCGTTCTGATGGTCTATCATACAATTAAGATTAACGGAGAACTTATTTCTATGGAAAAGAACAACAAAACAAAGCAAAAGTAAAGGAAGAAGATGTCCACCGTTTTGATATGACTCGGAATTTAAAAACTTTTCAATTGTTTCAAAAGATCACATCAACTCCAAATCAGGGGCTTGCGTCCGTTGTCAAGTCATGGACCAACGGCATCACCGGCTAGTTGGCATCCATGGCTGGTCGGCTAGGCTACGCCTCGTTCAAGCCCCTGATTTGGACGAGCAATGACGGAGTTCTACGATGGCTCGACTGAAAAGGGAGAGGCCAGATTTGGATTCTCCATATCTGGATGAGCCATGCTGCAGCCGATCGCGAGCAACGATGGAACCGCGTGCAACGTCGGAAGGGGTGGAGATTGTTTGACTGCCATCTATCCTTCCCAGACCTACATCGTGATTCCTCCGCTGCTCCATGGCCTCCTCGACTAGCCTCGGATTGCACTCCTCTCTAACCTCCACGTCAGCTCGCCTCTGTGACTGCCGAGAATTCTTCGGCAAGTCGCACCCGAAAAGGCTCGCTCGCCCCCTCCCTCCTCTTGCGCAGCGCTCCCACTGCGCCACGCCCCTCCACCGGCTCATCAGCCGCTTTAGGCCTATCAGTGAGGCGGGTCTTTGATCTCTCGTAAGGCGAAGGAGAGGGCAACAACAGCTCCTGCAGGGGGAGGGAGTTGTTGGAGGATCTCACAGAGAGCTGAAGGCCAAGGGGTTTTCTTTGGGCGACAAAGGGATCAAAGTTAGTGGCGACATCAGCCAGATCTGGTTGGCTCGAGGATGGAAATTATGGCAGCTCGGGCGATGGAGACGGCCGAGCTCGATGATCGAATGGCCGGATATCTGCGGAATTGAAGGCAAAGGGAGGCAAAGGGAGAGAGGAGGACGGGAGCGAAAACCGAAATTTTTTTATCTTGTCATCACTTTCCAAAGACAATTTCCAATTTCATCACCCGCATGCGATGCGAGTTCCATCCCTTCGACGGTAGAACTAATGAAAGTCCAACAAAAAATTGCCTAAATTATTCAAACAAAAGAATTGCGTCCTTCCGACAGAGAAACCGCTAGACAGAACAATCAACGACTAGTCTACGAAGTATTTTTTAAATGCATGCAACTATAAAAACCAGGTGACGGATAATTGAGTGAATCAAACATTGCTTTTGGTTTATCTAGGTTTGGCTTTGCATGCACTAGCACTTGTCTAATATTAAATCTTGAGAACTTTCTAACGGACTTCTTTTTTTATTAGTAATTGGCCATCACGCTATTCGTGTAAACAGCGTAAGTCCCGCTAAGTGAGATATCGCTCCACTCTCATGAAGAAGAGGCGGCATAGCTAATGCGTGGTCCTTACACTATCCCCGAAAGAAACGAACATAGAAGGACCTTCATCTTCATCTCCTTCGGATCAAAAGGCAAGAGAGCTCTATCGCTATCCACGCCCTCCTGCAAATTGAACAAAAGGTTTTGCTTTTTGAATGGTTCTATTCGCTGAAAAATAGGAAAGAGAGAAGCACCTTTTGTTTTTAGATGAGTGAGAGAATATATTGGCTCCTCCCAGATGAGCAATGATCTTTCATCCCCATGCCAGCGTCTCAACAAATGAACAGCTGGGCCAAGTCGCAAACTCCAGTGAGGACAAAATACAATGCACGGCTCCTGCCAATGAAGTCTGCGCACATTCCAACAGCTATCAGAGGACAAAATTAGGTGACAAGTTGCACAGTCAAAACAAAAGGTTATCGTACAATAGCTTAGGTGAGTAAATTGCAGGATACACTTGCAGCCTTTCTCCATTCAAAAGCTCCACGTGCAAATAATGGCTCACCAGAGAACAACTGTGAAGGACATAAAATCAACAAGAAATCTGCGTTTAGAGGGGATGTGAATAATCAGTTGGAGACTTCCTACATATATAAATCATGTGCCCTCATTAACATACCTTTTTCATTCTGGAATATCTCATTCAGGAAGTACATTGGACATAGACTTCACTTGCAGCAGTGAGAGTGACCAGAACTCCAGTTCGCAAAAGCAATTGCAAAAAATAAAATCCTGAGACTAAAACTGCATGATCACCTAGGAGACAACACTACCACCAGGTTAACCACAGCCAATGATTTTTATCCAGGAAAACAAAAGGAGGATTATGTTTTTTGCTCTCTGTGGTTCTGAAGCACAAGATCGCATTGCTGTTCGAAAGGAGTTCCCACATTTTTACATTGTAAAACCCATCACACAAGCAAGACAAGTAAACTGAATATACAATCTGCAGAATCAGCAAATTTCATCAAGTTAAATTGGTTTACAGTTAAAATGCAGCGACAGCCAATCAAACTAACTAATACACCATCAAATCCTAACCAGATGAAGACATGCTCAGGGCATCCAATGTGGACAAAGTGCCATATATAGAGCAATTATAGCTTGTTCAGGGTTTTAGCAGCGGGTTTAAACATAGCATACTAATTCATCACCTGAATTTTTTGAAGGTGCAACTAAAGGAAACAACATAAGCATATAGTTCGGTCTAGGTAATTTTCATCATCCCCCGCCCAAAAAAATTGGTCTAGGTGATTTTCTTGCGTAGGAACACAAATAGTTCGGGCTTTTTTATCACCATCATTAAGTTCATTTCAAGTGAAATTCGAACTTTATGCTTGTAGCATCAGCTTTATCTGATAACCCATTGAAGGAAGAGAAGACCGATGTCACAGTATAAATTTTAGATGCAAATCAATGGAATACCTTATAATGTGATGATTCCAGGCAAATAGATATCTGCTCCAAGAGTTGTAGGATGATTCCAAGTCGTCCTATAGGAATGAATACTGGACCACCGGCTTTAACAGCATCAACTGCACAGGAGCATATAAAGTTCAATTTGTCCATTTCCTCTGAGCTCTCATCAGCATGAAGAAAAAGCTCCTCCAGATCACTGGTTTCATCACAGTAAACACACAGTTTAATTTCATAGATGCCAAGTGTCAAAAGCTACCGTATTAGAAAATATGAAGAGCTGGAAGAATCGAATGGTACCACACTGTACAACCATGCATTTGGTCATAATACTCACTACCCAAGAGGAGATATACTTGATAAAACAAGTTACCTCGAAGTTGAAGAATCCTCAGGAGCAGTTTAATAACTCCCCTTGTTGGAAGGTTCCAGTATATCCAGAGATGAAAAATCTGAATATATTAGCACATGGCATGATCGAAAAGCGTTATAATTAAACTCCAAAGCATGACCAGGAACAAATTCAGAGCTCAAGACAAATCTTATCATTCCATCCGGATATCTTATTGTCCAATTACAGGCTCCTATTTCCAATCCGGAGCTGATTGGTTTGATACTTATTGTGCCATTGTAGCATGCCACTTCCGCATATTTGAGTTTTTGAACCTTCTCAACACAATCCTCTATGTCAGCTGCACTGAGAGGCACTCTTCATCACTATCTCTTAAAAGGTTATCAAACAAACGAAAATGCAGTTTCTAGGAAGAGAAGTAAGATGTAATCTGCAACAAGCGTGATCACAACTCGGAAGATGCAAGGATACCAATACTTCATAATCTTTTAACGGCTGAAGCTTCTGACCACAAGATGTGAGCCTTTGCGCATTTAATTTAGAGATGCAGAACCTATCAAGAAAATCATCTAACAATAAAAGGCATTTTAAGCCTTGGCTGCAGGACAGAACTCTCAACATCAAAATTTAATCTGGATCTCAGGAGATTAAAGCATATTATAAAGGCACACCAAGCCGACAGCCCATTAAAATGTTTGGGTTCTTTCCTGACTAAGGGAGGGCCTGAGAGAAAAAAACTAGTATTTGTGCTTTGAAGATAGTTACAATGAGGATCTAAGCCATGATAAACTATCAAGCCACATCTTGTATGCAATTTAGCTATAGAACAGAACTACTTCACGAAGGCTGCTACTTACCTATACAATGGCATCCATCCACCAAGCTCAATCCCATCAGTGCCCAATACTATCTCCTTCAATGCATAAGGAAGTGATTCGAGCTCCTCCCACTTCATCTAGTGAGGACTACTGAATTCTTCAGGTCCATAAAACTGCCTGAATTCCTCATGCATTGAAACAAGATCCTCCATCATAAGTTTCCCAAGTTTCGCTGCTGCCTCGGTTACATATACCTAAGGTAAAAGCACGAATCTTTAAGCAAGTTACAATCTTTTAATGCACAAGCTCAAGACCAAGCGATAATTAAACGAACACTCAACCATATACGTAAAAATCACTCCAAATTCAATCAACGAGATGAAGATTACCTTCGCCGAGAAGCCCTTCGCTTGAGTGAGAAACGGCAACCCGAGCATCCCAGCGGGGTTCGAGATCAACACTACATCGATGAACGAGAGGTTCCACAAGTGCAGGTTCGCCACAGTTTTGTACCACGGTTCCTAACGAATCAAAGCGTTTGCATTCATAGGTTTCTCAATAGTCTTCCTCTCTTCATCGCCAGATTCACAGCCATCGGATTCATCAACTGAATGTACAAAACCTTCTTCATCTTGCACGGCAGAAAATCCGGGAGGTATAGGGGCGAAAACAGCGAGAGCAGACAGGTCTAGGGGACAATCAATCAAGATCCTAAACCCACAGACGCTCAGCATGTGACATGGGGGAAAGTAGAAATCTTTACCACTGCTCAAGCATGTCTGCATAAAAGGGTATGTTCCAAACTCAAAATTAAACTGGATGTGACCACCAGATACGTCGATTGACAAAGAGGAGGCGCATAAGAACAACACCAGTTACAGAGAGAGACTTACCAACTACATGAAGCCAAAACCAAGGTGGAGGCTTGTTACAGAAAATCTACAGAAAAAGACCAAATAGAACGAGGAGAATTCACACGGGCTCCGGCGCTCTTGTCCTCGGACGGAGATTAAAGGAAGGAGAGTGGAGGGTTTTCGAGGATTTCACTCTTCAGGCGAGAAGGAAGGAAAATGAGCACAGAGACCGGGAAGCGGCGGGAAGCTCTCAAACAACAACACAACGAGGATTTTTATTTATTATTTAAATGGTTGTTTAAATTATATATTCAGAAATGGCAAAATGCAAACCTGGACAAGAACTTCAGTATCGTCAAGGAAGATTTTTTTTTTAAAATTATACTTCTTATTAAGATCTATCGGGTGCGGGAGATATAACAGAATGGATAGATTAATCAATCATTCAGTATCAACGACTTCACATTATATTACGATCCATTTTCTGTTTTAAGAAAATCGAGTTGAATCGAAGGGCGTGATTAGTATAGCAAAAATCACATCGTGTAATCCAAGTTAATTCGCGATTTTACTTGAGATCTTTCAAAGTTAAGGCCTGTTGGGATTCTGGACTTAAGATATGGTTTATCGCATGAAGCTCCCAACCGAAGTATTATAAGAGCTGAAAAAAAGGTATTCTAAGAGCTGATGATGATGGTGATTATATCTCTATCCTCTAGAAACTAAAAAAATGAATAAAAATAAAAATAATAATAGCAATTTGGGTTTTTGGTACAACTACTAGGAAGATTTTTGTATAGATATTATGCTTGAAGCTATATTATCAAGAGGAAGTATCTTTCTGTAGTTAAATTTTTTAAGTTTCCCCAATGAATATTTGGTCGTATACAAGGCGAGAGTTGAATTTCTTACTCACGAATTTAGATATGAAGCTAATATTCCCAGCCTTTCCGGGGGATACGATCCATAGACCCTTCGTTAGTTTGTGATTTTTTTTTTGCATTAATTCAATTTAACGGAAATTAACTGAGGGTAAATTTATTACATGTGTACCAGTTTGGGGTTAGATATTGAAATAAGTTGGGACTCATGAATTGAACAATTAACTTTAAATAACCAATAGGAAATGGCAATAATTTATTAAGTAACTTTTTAGGGAGCATTTATTTAGTGGAAAAAGAATGATTGGAAAAGCATATTTTTAAAAATAATCGCTTATATTGCTTAAAATAATTAGTCAATGAAAATTTTTTTGATTATCAAGAACAATTTATACATAAACTTTTTCGCGAATGATGAAAATATTTTTCATTTATTCATTTTTATAAGCAATACAGGATATTGTTTTTAGAAAAATATTTTTCAAATCAATCATTTTTCGAGAAACAAATGAGTATATAACTCAATAGTTTTACTTTTATCTCCTTGACTATGTTTAATTAGCAATAACAATAACTTAGTAGATAAGTTTTAACTATAAGATTGAATAAAAATTATTAATCTCAACATCCATGAAATAAAAAATCACTATACATAATACAACTCTCACATATGACTTTCATGCATGAATATCTTCTAATGTTCTGACCATATGTTCGGTTATTTTGAGTTATTCCATTCGTAATTGCTCTTTTTAGCCCAATTTTTTAATCACTGGAAATTACAAGTGTACTCCTAAATTATATATAGTTCATATAATTTATTTATATTTTTATTTGCATCGATAGGTTCAATTCCACGAAATAAGTAATCAGATTTATAATTATGATACTCTTGATATACATACCTTCTTCTTGAATGGAATGCAAGGCCATAATTAGGGGTGAGCGATTCTCACCCTGAAATTAGAAACCGCCCAATAAAAACAGGTTTAGAAAAATTGGAATTGGGAATAGCCCGTTGATTCTATAGACCGACGACAATCAGAAAATGGGTTGGTATAAGTCCCATGGCTTATGGAAGAAAGCATCTTGGTGGGTTGTGTTGGAGTTGAGTGAGAGGTAAAGAGGAATTGAAGGTTGCAAGTATATTTATGCCTTCTGTTCGTTACGATTGTGATGTTTCTTGCAACTCCAAGAAGAGGGCAAGGGCAAGGGCTGGATAAGGGGAAAGGCAGGCATTGGTGGGGGAGTTGCTCTAAAGTGAATGGAACAGAGACAATATTGCCAGAGCAAGGAAGAACTGGGATATTGTAGGGATGACTGTTTTATTTCTTCGACTTTCACTTTCGTTGAAGATGAACTGAATTTTTAAGTGTGTATATATATATACACACACACACACACACTTGTCCGATTCAGGTGAGCGGCTCTACACTTAGAATCGGAAACCGAACAAGTACTCACCGGTTCAGTAAATTGAAACCGAGAACTGAACCGGTCTTCATGGGAACCGCTAGTTCTGAGTTGGTTTGGTCCGGTTCCAGGCGGTCCAAGTGGTTTTCGATTCTTTTGCACACCTTTAGCCATAATCCTATATTAAATGTTTGGTGAATGAATTATGAAAAAGGAATTTTGGTTCCTTTTATAAAATTAATATTTCCCAACTTTGGTACCTAAATCTCTACTCCGTTCCTTTCGGGGCTCAGTTTACCCTCTTGCGCAAGGCTATACATTTGGTTGGTGTATTCTAAGTTGGGAAAAAAATAATTAACTCGGGGCAAAAAAGATACTTGAATCCAGATGTTTGTCGAGTTACTATCAAGGGCTAGTCTCTCCTTTTTATTATTATTTGCTACACTCCTTTTAACAATTGAGGCAAACATTAGTGTACTCTTTTAAAAAGAAAATGTATTTCAGGAGAGTAAAGATTCTCATTCTATACTGTACATAGGTGATAAAGAAATTCAAACGCTACTATCTAAAATGACATATGATATATCTGATAATACAAAGACATCTTGTCAGCACAAAGATAATTTCTAAATTCATCACCCGCATGCAGTATGAGTTCCATCCATTGATTGTCTGTCCACGGGGAGCTCGATGCCACATCAATCCTACATCCCTCTATTCCCGTGGATGTGTCCCGATTTTACATGCATAAGATCTCGACTCACTTCTTATTAATGCTAAACTTTTAAAAAGTCCAAAGCACAGTGTTATCAGCCTAAACAAGTGACATCGATTGGGACACAATAAGGGGATCAATTTGTGATTTCGATGCTGTCCATTCTTCTAACCACAAGCTAAAACTTGAATTCTTAGCCACAACATCAGCAGACACCTCTCTTCCTTCAACCAGACTCATTGCATAAGTTTCAAACTTATTGAGTCTATCCCAAAGAAAAGCCAGGTTTCTAGGGTCTCTCTGACTCCTAATGTTGTTCAGCCACTCCTTTGCTTCCTCCACCCTTGCCCAAAAGCAAGAGTCAAGGGTCAAGCTTGCATACTCGGTCCTCCTATTGCCCAGTTTCTGCCTAACAGCTCCCTCGCTCCACCACTGATCGAAAATTTCGTACCTCCTCTCTCTTCCATTGCTTATGTAGTGGCCTTTCTTCAGGTGCATCCCCAACCGATAATACTCCGCGATGTCCAATGGCTCCACAAGAAGCATGTAGAACTGCGATGCGTTTACCCATTTTGACCTTCTGTGCAAATCGTGTGAGAGCTCTTTCCTGTCCATCATGTGTATGACATTGTCCCAAAAGGCCGCAAGCATGATCCGGTTCATGTTTATCTTGAACTTCCTCTTCGAGGCCCCCCTTTGCATGAAAAAATCATAGTATCCTCTTTGCTTGTCAGACTTATCGCACCAAGCTTTATACCCTTCTATCTCCACCCTATAAGGAGTGATTTTGGATAGCCTAATGGCTAAGTCGGCAGCGTTTAGGTTTGGCGAGCGCCCTATTCGCCTTGCCATCTTCAAGCAATCTTTTGCCATCGGTGCAATCAATACCTGCAAAGTAGGGGATCAAAGAACTTTTAAACTTGAGGAATTGCACCCGGGAACAGAAGGCCTAGATGGATACATTTCGGATCTCCATTGCTCGACAATATAAGGTGTCGTGTTCCTACCTGACGGTAAGTTCCCGTGGAGTTCAAAGCCAACGAAAGACTTGCTTCATAGCTTGACTCAGAGAGATGTCTCTCCGTGAAGCTTCTTCTCGAAGGATGATGAGAGAGTCTCCCAACATATTGTCCGTACTTAAGGTGCTCCTCAATGATATAATTTGGAGAACCTGTCCATAGCATCAAATGCATCATCTTATTGATCGATACTGCTCTATCCAAACAAATTGCACCCTCATCTGAACAAAACAAGTAATTCCCAAACGGCCAAAACGACCTCCCTCCCGAGCCTTCCCTTGCCTGCGCCAGGCGCTCCATGTCAGCCGCAATGGAGGAAAATAACCAGGCTTTGTCTTCTTCAGTTAATTGGAGGTTAGCCAAATTCATAGAGTTTGGTGACATCATAGACGTGTACCAGAATCTTATGAGGGCCTGCCATTGGGGAGTCGGAACAAGTGATTGGTGTAGAGATAACCTCGGCATTATATCATGCGTCGACACGATGTTGCAGAAGCTGCCGCCCCATCTTTCTCGCAGGATGGCTCGGGAAAGCGACTCGTTGCCAAGGAAAGGAGAGCCAAAACCAATGCACAAGACCGAGATGGGTGGGAAGATGGATTTGAGCTTGGAGAGGAGCCAAAGAGCTGTGAGGAAGGCAATTGATCCTCCTATGGAGTGGCCTGTGATCACTATTGACTTGGTTTCAGCCAGCAAGCTATGAATCTGCATGCATAATTAAGATTTCTTAAAATTAGTTAAACACTTTGTGAAAGAATTTCGATTACAACTTTTTATAAACTTCCTTGAAAAATCAAGTTGCACCGGATCATGTCAAATTAGAAGAGTTACACGAATAGATCAGCTAGAAATTATTAGTCGTGCTGCAATTGCTAACCATACGAAATTGTCTATTAAAAAAATTGAACAACACTAACATGTTCAGCAAATGATGATATGTATGCAAATACGTTTAACACATGTCTAGAATGTATCTACGTGTATGGTGAATGTTGGGATCACACAGCAAAAAGAGAGCCCAAGCCTGTCAATATAATTAATTGGACCTATTTTTATTCAAAAGCTTAATTTAATAAGTTATGGGCCAACTTTATATTAACTACTCTGCACTACACAAATTTCCTAATGTATAACTTATTCTAACACAATTCTCAACTTGAATCTCCTTGTTCCATTATGAGGACCACAACAATAATAACATCCACCTTCATCCCTAATCTTTTTCTTTGAACTGAACCATAAGGGCTATTATCGACACCGCGTTACAACACCACAATGCACACCTTTAGCCCAAGTCCCTTTCGCTAGACCAAAATACCATGAAGGTTGCTATCGAGATTACATTACTACACCACAATGCCACTTTCTCTCTTAGGCTGCACATGTCAACTATTCTGTGCCCAGAATTTGATTCTGGACAGAAATGATTTTTTTTTATTCTGTGCACGAAAATAATTTCTAAGCATTTGAAGGCGTTTGGTAACTATTCAAAATTTTTGTTTTTAGAGTAGAAAAAGAACATAAATACGTTTACCTTACCAAAAAAAAAAAGAATAGAAATACGTTTGGTAACTACACATAAATTTCTTTTTATTAATAATATTTTGAATTTTTTTAATATTTATTTCTTTTATTTTTCTTTCTTTCCCCTTCTTTTCTTGGCCATGGCTAGCTGCCGGCGCCAAGGCCAAGGCTGGCGAGGGTGTCGCCACCCTGCCCGTCGACCTCGCCTTGGCTAGGTGAGGCCGCGAGCTACCCTTGCTGGCCACTGGTGAGGGCCGAGACGCCCTTGCTGGCCATATGCGAAGGCTGCGACACCCTTACCAACCCTAGCTTGTGGTTGGCTAGCGGCGGCCGATCGTCAACGGGTAGCGGGGCCGAAGAACAACAATAACCAAAAAAAAGAAAAAAAACCAAGAAGAATTAGTTTTGAACTAATTGTTCAAGAATAAAAAAGTTACTTTTTTTTTATTCTCAATTCTATTCCAAAACTGATTTTAGGCATAGTTTTTTGCAAAATTGTGCTCGAGCACAAAAAATTTAGCAAACGGATTTTTGTTCTCAAACTAATTCTGGGATCAAAAGAACAGAATTAATTACTATTTGGCAAGTTGCCAAATAGGCCCTCAGTCTCTTTCCTAAACCGAACCATGAACACTACCCAGAAACCGTGATGGTCAAGAGATTCCTTGCTTTACATATTCACCAAACACCAACAACATATTGGGAGTGGGCCATCACCGCTTGTGATATCATTTGTTAAGGGTGTGTAACAAAAATTCGATACATTCACTTGAGAAATTGCCAAGGAAGCCTAAGTTTAAGTTCGTCAATATATCTAGTTGGACTTACTTTTACTTAAAAAGTTTAAGCCAATGAGTTCTAAAATAATTAGGATATATCAATTACTCCACATTATACCGATGCTCTATTATATGAATTTTTTCTAACACAATCCACCCGCGCATTTCAACATCGTATGTATTAAGATAATCTATGAGAACAATACCATTCATGCATTGAACACTGTCACCTGAACAATTTGATGTGATTTGTGTGGAGCATATGTTATATAGTAACACCAAACAAAAATCATTGGTCTACTGAACTTCGAAGTTTGGACTTGGAAGTTAGCATAGACCCAACAGGTCGTTAGACCTGCCCATGCCAGATCAATGTGGATAGGCTGAAGATAAAAAAGGCAGCCCTGAGCAAGAAATTCTCTTCTTGAGCTTGCCCAGCCCACCTCCACCCGTCCATGCCTTGAAAAATTTGAATATTCTAACGGTGGGTGAGCTTGAACAAGAATTGTCAGGCTTTGCACTTGGCCCAGCTTGTCCAGGCCCGCCCATTGATAAGAGTAGCCTATTGGAACTATTGCCTATGTAATATTGCAGACATCAACTAAGAGATAGATGATTACTCAAGCCTGGAGCAGGAAAACCGGTAGCAGCAATTTGCAATAAAATAGATCAATAAATAATGCGCGTTGTTTTTTAGTATATTTATTGCCAAAGAATCCATATATTTACAAACAACCAATGAGCTAACGGGGATTAAAACATAGCATCTTGCGTTTTATTTCGTCATCTGATGGATCAACAATAGATAGAGTAGTCGAGCACCAATTGAGCACTAACTGAACTTTAAAGTGACCACTAAAGTCCAGCAAAAGTTATTGGGTGGACCAGAAGTTGTGTCTCAAGAACGGTTCGGTTTGATATAACTCCAATCCAAAATCATCGGTCTAACATTATTTCGAAATTCGGACCCATAGGTTATCATGGACCAAACGGGCCGGCAAATCCGCCCATGCTTGATCAACGTGGATAGGGAGGACAAAATCGCTGGCCTGAGCGAAGCACTTCTTTTCTTGGGCTTGGCCAGCTCACTTCGGCCCGTCCAAGCCTTAATAAAAACTAAATTTTTTTAGTCGTGGGCGAACCTGGGCAAGAACTTTCATGCTCGGCAGTGTAGAATGAAAGAAAGAAAGCCCAGAAATAAAAAAGGTTAACCATTAGACATCGTCCTCGCGAAATTATTAGGTAGGTTCACGAGAGCAGCTCAGAAACAAAAAAGTTGACCATTAGTATCATCGCCCTTGCGGAAATTTTGAAACACCACCGGCAACTGACCGGTGAAAAACTTTTCAAGAACAGTAAACAACGCTAATATCAGGAAACAGTAATCGCTAACCTGGCTCTGAAAAATAGGACCTGAATGAAAATCAAGGAAGAGGCTAAGCACTCCGGAGTGGACCATGACCGGCTCTTCCCCGTCGTAGTGGCGTTTCAACGGCGTGTACAGCCCGTGGCCCGCCCCATCTAGTGGCACCAGCGTCCCGTAGTTCAGATCCGAACTGGGCACCGGCAGCGCTTGGACGCCCGAGAATGCCACGTACCCCACGCCCCCGACTAGTTCCGCCACCAAGGCCCCACACCCCATCAGGTTCGCGGTGCCGCACAGCCTCCACGCCTCCTGCAGCAGCGGCGTCGACGCCAGGAAAGTCCCCACCATCTCGCTCGTCTCAAACCTTTCCAAAACAAGAGAGAAAAAGGAAGAAGAAAAACAAAACAGAGCAAAAGTTAAGGAAGAAACGTAGCTTGAAACATGGGAATGCCAGAAATCGAGATAAGTAGGAGAAGAGAGAGGAGGTTGATACAACGAAGCGTTGACGTCCATGATCTACTCTTTTGCTCGTCGAGTGAGAAGTGCGATGAATATCACCAGGTGCTGTTTGGGTCCAAGGTTACGGCTTTGCTCTTCTTTATCTCTCTGGGTCGTTTTCATTTATATGTGGGCAAGTCGTGAGAGCTGTGGCTGACTCGGAGACCTGCCCAGACTTGGATCTTGCGGAACATTGGACGTTGATTTCCAGAGATGAGGAAGGGAACTCGGAAACAAAACACAGGAGAGAGAGAGAGAGAGATGGTGGACGTCAAAGTTTGCTGCTCATGAAAGGACAATTACAGTTCTGCCCTCTAATTTCGACGTACAAGGCAAATGCTCTGGGACTTGCTTTTCAGGATACACCACAAGGTCGATTCGCAAAGCATGCTCGTCGATTTTCTTTCGAAGCCCTGTACACGATACTTGGCTGTTGGTTTTGCTTATACCTTTCTCTTTCCAAACTTGTCGCTCTCTCTAGCGCTCTCTCTCTCTCTCCCTCTCTTTTTACACGTGCATCATTGAAAAAACAGTTTTTGCAACGAGAAATGCTAGTCATGGTAAAATTGATTTCACCAAATTTGGCGTACTAATTGATGTGTTACATGATAAAAGAAAAAAAGTGGAACTTGTTTATTTCAACGTCAGCTTGAAATTTACTACGTCACTTAGAGAAAATTATCCAAAAAGTTCTAAATCTTTTGCCAATTTAATCATAAACCTTTTAATTGTGCCAATTGAGTCAATTCAGCCAATTTTAGCCGGAAATCACTGACATTGACGTGAATACCGATCGTCCTACGCGGCACTGTCGGAGCTTAAATAGATAACTTTTAATAATATTTTAATATTCTTTCGATTTTTTTTAATAATTTCCTTTTTCTTTTTCCTTCTTTACTTTTATTTATTTATTTTATTTGTAAGGGCCGACAGGGGGTTACTAGCCACCGGCCAAGGCCCGACGACCCTCGCCCCAATCACTAGGCGAGGGCTGCGAAGCCCTCGCAAACAGCTAGCAAGGGTTGCCGGGCCTCATCGGCCACTGGGCGAGGGGTCGCGACCCTCGCTGTCTGCGTGCAAGGACAGCGAACCCTCGTCTAGTGGCTGGCGGCCCCCTGTCAACCCTTAACAATAAAAAAAGAAAAAGAAAGTAAAGAAGGAAAATGAAAAAGAAAGAAAATAAAAGTATAAAAAAATTCAAAAAATATTAATAAAAATTGTTCAAGTCAACGGCGACCGTGTCACGTGGGATGCTTGTTGTCCACATAAGTAATTTACGGCCAAAATTGGTATGATAAATTCATTTGGCAAAATATGAAAATATTTAAAACTCAATTGGCACAATTAAAATGTTTAAAACTAAAATAGCAAAAGTGTAATAGGTTTCGGATTTTGTGGATAATTTCCCCATCGCTTAAGGGTGGTGTTGTTTCATATATTGTGTCACACCAAAAAATGTCCAATTCTTTATAATTGACATGAAGTCGATTTGGTCGAACAAAGAACTCGGTCATGAGATTAATATGGCTATTAACAAGTAATGTGATGGTCACCGACAGTTATATAATGTAGTTATCGATAATAGTAGAACTCATCAATGACTATGAGCAACCATCATCAATTAGCATAAAATACAGCTATCGATGCACGATGGTAAATTGTCGATGAACATATTGATTTGAAGATAAAACCAATAGTAAATTTGGCGAAGTGTTGGATGTAGGGAAATGAGAAAAGGAGACAAAATGAAGACCAATATATATGATCAACCATTAAGCCAAGTGATACTTTAGAAGTTATAATCACCTATGGATAAGATCGATATGTGATCATGAGAATTAAAATTGTGGAATTGTAGTTGTAACCGCACGTAGAATATTAACTGCTCTTGTGGGTTGTTATGTTTAGTAGATTATAATAGGCAATGTGTAATTATGGTAGAGGGACTCACGATCATCAAAAACATAATTCTCTATGTACTAGTCAAATTTTTCATTGTATTTTCAGCTTCTAGCATTTACAATATTTTATTTCTAAATTTATCGTTCTTCGTCCTTGATACTTGATTCAAATTCCCCGTTCGAATCATCACTGAGTCCGTCTAACAGAACAGTCAAAGATCAATCTTTGGTGAATGACTTTTCAATGTTTGAGTTGACTACCATTTCTCGTGAAACAATTTGATTGGGGACAATTGGCCCCTCTCAAATACTTTTTTTCCAATTATTATCTACATAAATTTTTAGTCGAGCAGTTCGACCCTCTTAAGTTTTTTGGACTTCGAAATCACTAAAGTAAATTCTAATCACTTCGACCATAATTTTACATGCTAATTTTGGAAAGCTCATGTCCCAATAACAAAGCGGTCCCAAGATAAAAGATCTATTAACTCACCATGTTTTCTATCAAATAGTGAGGAAATTATCCAAAAAGTTTTAAATTTATTTGACTTTTTCCAACTCAATTCTAAACTTTTCAATTTTGCCAATAAAATTATAAACATTTTTACGTTTTGCCAATTGAGTCCATCCGACCAGTTTTGTCGGAGATCATTGATGTAAACGTTGGCTGTCCTACATGACACGGCCAACAAGACGATCGGCGCTAATATTGATAACTTTTAATGATATTTTAATATTCTCTAACTTACAAAGAATTCAGAAATTATAAAAATTATCCACATCAGCGCTAGCCGTCCTATGTGGCATTACTAGCGTCAATATCAGTGATTTCGGATCAAAATTGATCGAAAGGATTATGTTGGCAAATTGTCAAAGTGTTTATGACTAAATTAACCAAATCAAAAGGTTTAGGACTGAACTGACACAAGTATAATAGGTTTAAGATTTTTTAAATAATTTTTGCCATTATAAAGTTTGCGGACAATGAAAGTTCTCGGTAAACTCTGCCTATCTTTTCTTATGATCATCTACCGTCGTTTGTATCTTTTGCTTACTTCTCCGCACAGGAGCATTTGATTCGTTTAATGGATCAATTCCATCTCGAACAGCCTTCCTTCATAGAATCCTCGATTGAGCAACGTCAATTTTTTTTCTTATATAGATTCATGTTTAATCTTGTCTTTTCCCGTGTTCCCACATGCAATGAAGCATTCTCGTTTCCACGGTGCTTATTTTGGCGCACATGTTGATGTTTACTTGCTTAGAAGTTAGAACTCGTGTCATGGAGTAGCTCTAATCTTATTGTCGTCCCATAAACTTTTTCCTTTTGTTAGCCTGACATATGACTATAGCACAAAGCACCACACGCACTTCTATAATTCTCACCAAAGGGTAGTATGAACTTTCGCATTCACCAAACTGGCGGGGTAAGAACAGTAGAAGTGCAAAAACTTGTATACGGAGTAGTGTCAAAAGTTTTTGCCGGTTCACTTAAGTGTCAAATCGGAGGAAAAACGATCACTTAAGTGCCAACGGTGAGAAATTCCAGCCAAATTAATTTGAGGCCTTTATAATTAAAATTTTAATCTGAGTTAGAATTTTTTTTTAAAAAATCAATCTACGTGACATTTTCATGTGATTATTTCGATTTTTTAAATATTTCTTTTGATTTTTTTTCTTTTTTTCCTTCTTTTCTTTTCTTTTTTTTTCTTCTTCTACCTTTGGTTGGTGATAGTGGGCTGGTGATAGGACACTAGCCACCGGCCATGGCCATCCCCTTGGCCTCACCCGGATGAGGCCGCCGTCACCTGCCACAGGTGAGACTCGGCCAACACTCGCCTGGGTAAGGGTGGGTGAGCCTCGGTGAGGGTCGGGCTCACCTCGCTTGGGAAAGGCGAGCCCTCGCCAGATTCGGCGAGGCCGCAGTGGCTTGGTCGAGGGTTGGCCTCACCGAATCTGGCGAGGGTAGCCCTCGCCGGGGCTCGCTCTCCCTCGCCTAGGCAACGGTCGGCTGGGCCTCGCTTGTGGCGGGTGATAGCAGCCTCGTCCGGCCGAGGCCAAGCGGCTGGCCATGGCCGATGTCCAATCACCGGCCAAAGGTAAAAGAAGAAGAAGAAAGAAAATAAAATAAAAAAAAAGAAAGAAAAAAAGAAAAAAATATTTAAAAAATTGAAAAAATATTAAAATATTATTAAATATTGTTTCCTGTCAGTGCCGACGTACTACGTAGGATTAAGAAATTAATAAACTATGGTCACGTCAGATTTTCGGAGATCCAAATCGGAGTTAACATTTAAGTGATCATTTTTTTTTTAAGTGGCACTTAAGTTATTCGAAAAAAGATTTTTGCACTAAAATAAGCAATGTACACAAATTTTTGCACTTCTAGTGTTCTTCCTCCCCAAACATGCCAATCGCTTTCCCCAACTCACCTAATCAAAGTCCCAACCAAATCATGGTATAATGGATCGACTTCTTTACCCTTATTTGTCTAATACCCGACAACCTTTGTTCGTTTGATAAGGAAAAATGACACAAATGATCTTTTAATTTGGGTACAATGTCATCCTTAAACTTTTAATTTATTCAATATTATCCTTGAACTATCAGTAAATATTTATCATAGTTCTTTTGTTTGCTCAAATGACAAATCAAACTTAATTTGATGATGTGAATTATTATATTTTGAGATGGATTTAGAAAAATGATGAGTCAACATGTTCATCTTTTTATCCATTTATTTATAATAAAAAAATATAGGGCGTTAACATATCCATCGTTATTTGATGACATGGATTATTACACCTTGATGCTAAATAATAACTTACTTGGATAATCAAAAAAAAATTTTTTGTCCACAGTTCAAACTGACACGGATTGGAAGTCACATCAACAAATTTTGTTAACTTGAATTAACGGAAGGATGACATGTGTACATTTGAAGAATTAGATCAAAGCAGATTAAAAGTCTAAGGACAACATTGTATATTGAACCAAAGTTTATGAATCATCATGTCGTTTTCTTGTTTAACAATGTGCTTTGGTGTTGGTCCAGTGGCCTTGCTTACTTCTTATTAGACCTGTCAAATGAGTAGGTCGAGTTAGGTTTGCATAAGTCAAAAATGGTCTAATCCAAATTGATGCATTTTCATATAATAAAAATATAGTAAATCCAATCCAACTCAACTTATATCCATTCCATATTTGATCCGATCTATATTGCTAAAACACTTCTATATTTAATCTAATATAAGAAAATCCATACCCAAATTAAGGAGAACACATAGTAAGCAAGTGTGAGATCGAGAGGGAGTGAAGTGAGAGTCGTAGAAGTGGGCTGAGTTAAAGTAAGTTGCGAACTCATTTAATACTCATATTATTTTGGGTTATATCATTTGAAGCCCATTTATGACTCATTTATTGATATAATTAACACATATAATAATTCAACTTATTAAATATAATTAAGAAATGGATCCATGATCCATTGTTGGGTCAATATCTAAAAAAACCCTAAACTTTAGCCTTTATCCCAATTATATCCTAAACTTTTTTTTATCTCATAAAAAACCCCAAACTTTTACTTTTGTCCCAAATCTACCACCTAATACTCAAAAAAATCCAAAACTTTAGCCTTTGTCCCAATTATATCCTAAACTTTTTTTTGTCTCATAAAAAATCCCAAACTTTTACTTTTGTCCCAAATCTATCACCGTTAAATTTTCCGTCCAATATTATCATTAATAATTATTTTAATATTATTTTTTCGATTTTTTTCTTTTTCAATTTTTTTTCTTTTTTTTTTCCCTTTACCTTCAACCTTTGGCCGGTTGCCGGTTCGGCGACTGGCCAAGCTTGACCTTGCCGGTGTTGGGTGAGGTTGGCCTCACCCGCCCCTGGTGAGGTTCGTCCTTGCTGTGGCTTGGCCTCACCTAACGTCGGTAAGGTCGAGCCTTGCTAGTGGCCGGCAGGGCCAAGCCCTCGCTAGGGGCGGGCGAGGCCGACCTCGCTCAACGCCAGCGAGGTCAAGCCTCACCTGCCTCTGGCAAAGTTCGTCCTCGCCCGCCCCTGGCTAAGTTCGTTCTTGCCGTGGCTGGCAAGGCTTGGTCCTGTTGACTAGTGGCGAGGTCAAGCCTCGTCGCGACCGGTGAGGACGAGGCCGGCGAGACTAAACCCTTGCCAGCGTTGGTAAGGCCAAGCCTCGCCCAACGCCGGCGAGGTTGAGCCTCGCCGGCCAGAAGTTGAAGGTGAAGGGGAAAAAAAAAAAAAAAGGAAAGGAAAAAGAAAATAAAAGAAAAAATCAAAAATTCTAAAAAATAAAAAATAATCATTAACGGTAATATTGGACGGAAAAGCTAACAATGGTAGATTTGAGACAAAAGTAAAAGTTCGGGGTTTTTTGTGAGACAAAAAAAATTTAGGACATAATTGGGACAAAGGCTAAGGTTTTGGGGTTTTTTGGATATTAGGTGGTAAGTTTGAGATTTTTTATGGGACAAAAGAAATTTATGATATAATTGAGATAAAAGTTAAAGTTTGGAATGTTTTTGAGTATTAGGCCATTCATTGTCGACGAGTCTACTTCTCATTGTGCTTAGGCCATCTTGAATGTCACTTCAAGGTGATGGCCGGGTTTCAAGGCAAAACTTCCCATTTCTTGGCTTCGATGACATGATGCGGGAATGTCGCATTTTGTGAATCTCAGTTGAATTGTGTGGATACGGCGGGGGGGAACCTTGTCTGCCCAGATGCGCCAAATTAATTGCGGTATTTGATCATCACACGTAAATTCCGCGAAATTCTGCAACCTAACTCCACCACGGACCTTTTGTCGGCCAATAAAAAAACTTTGAATGTTCAAAAGCAAGTGAGGTGACTGCCAAGTGTACCGATTATGAAATTTTGGCTGAGACGATGGGACCCAGCAATTTCTAAACCCGAGGAAGGCAAAGTTAGCCAATAATTATTCCAGTACTTACTGATTATTAATAGCACAAAGCTTGGTGATAAAGCTGGTTATTCTTTGGGACAGTGAAGTATAGTCGAGAATCGTCAGCTAGCCAATCGTACGTTCTTGGCCGTTATATTCATGTGTGTTCGGATTGATCTGCCCTCGAAACGGGATAAGGAAGGATATTGCATTCCCCAAAGTTAATATTGACTTCTTAGACATTCTCCAAACGAAGGCATGAATTATGTTGCATTCTTTTAATCATAATTTGGCTTATTGTTCCACTAAGTTAATTTGTGGTCTAATTTCATTAAATACTTTAAATTTTAGATTATGTCTAAATTCTACTTCAAATTATTTCTTGTCTCGTAAAAAATTGATGAGCTTTCGTCTCATTTCTAAATCCGCCCGCCGTTATTTTTCCGGGCAATTATATAATTGGAACCCCACGTGTCAATTTCACGCCATTTTATTCTTCCAGATTAAAATTATCTTATTTTCATTTTTTTTTCCCTTTCTTCTTCTCTTTTCACTTCCCCCGTGACAGGCCACTCCTGTTCGTTGGCCTTCGGGCCTTCCGGATGCCGCCGCCGCCGCCGCCGACGCCGACGCCGACGGGGATGTGGCGGGGGGTACCGCCGGCTGCCCCGTATCCACGACAGCTCTTGCAAAAGTGGGCCTGCTGAGAGAGGTTGCAGTTGGTGTGGTAGCAGAACTTGGGCCTGCTGACCCAGGTTGTCAATGGCGGCGGTAAACGACGAAATGTGCAAATTGTTTGTGGCGTATATGTGTCGCTTACGCACGTGTTTCATCTCCGCTGGCACGAGTCGCTCTGTCGCACTCCTCGGTAAGCTTCGCGAACTCTACTTCGCGCTTCGCTATGGTTCTGTTGCTGTTTGTGTCTGCACTGCAGTACGACGAAAAGTGCGGTCATGTGGCTCGCGATCCATATTGTAGGTCTTTGATCCTTTAGAGTCATTGGCTTGTTGGGTGTGCGGTTGAGCAAGTTTGCTGCGAGCCACGCTGCGTTGCTTGCTAACATTATAGTTTGAGAGTGTCGCGTAAGCTTTTGTAGGTCTTCTCACGTTGGGTGTTTATGTCTCTTTCGTTTTGGGGCTTCATTGCTCTGGTTCCGGCTTCGTGCATTTCCGTGCATTTTAAGGGAATATTATCGCGTCCCCGTTCCTTGTAAGGTTTGAGATAAGGGTGTAAATGAGTTAACCTATCTTCTCGGTCTCAACTTGTAGATTACTTGAGGACGGATAGAGTTGGAATCGGGTTGTCGTAGCTTGAACATTTTATTGAGTTGAGCTCGAACTTGAAAAAACTTGATCCGAGTAGTTCTCAGGTTCAATCAAGTGGTCGAATGTTTCTCCGCCTTAATCATATGGATACGTGGCTTCGAGCTTAACTGGAGCTTAGAATACAATTTACCAGCGAAAACTGAGTTGAATTGATCTGAGCTTGAGGTTATCCAAAACTTAGTTAACCTGAGCTTATTCGAGCTTGAGGTTGTTGAAAAACTCAACTTAGTCAAGCTTGATATTGGGATATAGAGCTCAATCTTGAGAAATCAAGCTTGAGTCGAGTGTCAAACTGCACATAGTTGATTATTAAGCCATGTCAATTCGACTCAATTACACCCCTATTTTGACAAATAATCAAGGCGTGAGTAGGATGTAATTGATGTAATTAGCACATACCAATGGATATAAACCTATGCCAGCCCATTGATTAGAATATCCAGAAAGCTTGCTTGACAGCACAGGGTCTGGAAAAATTTGAGATTATTTTACTGGTACACTACTCCTGCCAATATGTATTGTGGCCTTCCCTTCATAGAATGATAATTTGTGGACAAAAGCCTTTGCCTGAAACTTGCTGATCTCCAGCCGGTGACTAGGTGATTTGATATGCGATTACTTTTGGTTTAATCTGATTGGGTTTGTTGGGCTGGGAATCTTATGCACCTTCATTTGGTTATTCGTTGGGGTTAAGACTGTGTGTTTCTAGTTCAATCGTTGTTGCGATAAGGTAGTACTTGAGTCTGTACCAAGTGAGGAGAGCTTTTCTTTAAAAAAATTTCTTACTAAATGTCATAGACTCTTTCCAAATCCCAAATTTATGGATCATGGACATTAGTTTGCGGAGGAGATAGAATGGTAATATTCAGCACAAAGTGTTAGAATCTTTGTTTGCTTTTGGATTGATCTTTATGATAACCGCATCCTAGGTACTTTCCCATGGTTTTTTTTGTGATAAAGTCTTTAAAAGAAAGACTTATAGCGTTTATAGCGTTTTGCATGGGCCAATTGTTGTGCTGTGCGTGATAACTTCTTAAATTTAGGTTGGCTTCATGAATTTTTAAAACTTACTCTGTGTCGTCTGCTGCTGGAAATATTGTTTGCTCAAGGGGACGAGGGGAGGATGGCCAACTAGGCCATGGGGATGCTGAAGACCATTCATCACCTACACATTTGAGTGCACTGGACGGTCAAGAAGTAGTATCTGTTACTTGTTGAGCTGTCACACAACTGCATATTCTGAGTCACTTAAGGAGAGCTGGGGATGGTCTGTTTGAATCTTTTAATTTAACACTATAAAAGATTCCATTTTTCAATCATTCTGCTGGATATTAGTGTCTATTTCCTACCTTGGGCAGTTGTTTGGACTTGAGTGGATGGTTTTACTTTCAGATTGGCTTTAAGGTTCATTAGGCCATCATGTGAATTTCTGTTTGAGACATTTACCCTTGAGATGAATGTTGTTGATGGAAATATAACAAAGACAGCAAAAAGAATAGGTCTCACACAGAATGAACATAAACAACCTTTCATCTTCTACAAGATGTCTTATTTATCTTATAAGGGAAAGTTTAGTTATTGCGTAAGCAACATTAATACTTACAAACCTAGTCAGTCGGAGGAGCAGGATTTGCTCCAAATTTAGTCATTTTGAGGTCCCCTCAGTGTCTCTTTGGCATTCTGTGTCTTTGCATACACAATTGGCAATCAAGCTTCTTGTTCATTCTGCAGGGGTGACTTTGGGAGGTTGGGTCATGGCAACTCTAGTGACGTCTCTATGCCTCAACCAATCAAAACTTTACGGGGTTTGAGAATAAAGCAAATTGCTTGTGGGGACAGTCATTGTTTGGCTGTGACTATGGAAGGAGGAATCCAGAGGTTAAGTATCTTCTGTTATTTATTTATGTTAATGCTGTGTCTATCGGTGACTCAGTAATTGTTAAAGGTGATTAATATTCAAACCAATCCTCGACTTCTTTTAGTCCCCATAGTTGTAGGTGCGGATAAGCTGGATGTTCAAATGCTAACCATCATCAGATTCTTCTTGCTGAATTGCTCTTCTTGTGATGATGATTCATGGGATTTTGGGACATCGCTTGACCTGTGTTTTTGTTATATTTTGTGTCTTTCAGTTTGACTTGTTTCACTGCAGGTACAGTCCCATGCTAAATTCCTTGACTGCACAATTACTTGATGGAAACATCTTCTGAATAATCTGATTTTGATGAGCTTACGATATATTTTTCTTTTCTTTCTCTGTGTAAGCGAGGGCACACACATGTTACCTCTTTGGGCAGGTAGGATGAGTGTGGAACTTTGGGCCGCATGACTGAGTGATCTTTAAATTGATGGCTTGCTTCATTCCAATGTGATATGGATTTAACGAAACTAAACGTCAAGGGGATTGAACTGAATAAGAAAAGAAATGCTGTTGCTAATGAGCATATACACTGAAGAGCTCATATATGACAAATAGAATCTAACATATCTGAAAGTTACTTGGGGGTTTATTCCCTTTAAAAGTACCTGATAAAAGTTAAATTCTGTGTCTTCAGTTCTGTATGTTTCACTGATGCCTGTATCTTCTACCTAGCTAGCATGAGTGTTTTATAGATGGCTGACCTGTTTTATGCAGTTCTGTGCATTTCCTAGTTTTGGTGATGTACATAAGTTGCTAGTGATATGGCGTGTGTTCATTTTGGAACTTCCAAAACCAGTGCTTTAGTGCTTGCCCAGTGTAATGATATGACCATCAACACGAACTCTTTCATAGCTTCGGAGTAGGGCTATCAATTTTCAATACCGCTGCCCTTTTGCTTAACATGTAGTTAAGCGTGCTTTGGTTGAGCTTCATCGTGTTCGTGTCACAAACAGGTCAATTTGTTTGTACACTAACAATAAACGTGCCATTCACAGGTTGACCCTTTTAACCCTGTTTATGACGCGCTTAAATAAACATGCTAACGAGTTTTTTGTTTCAACTTGACATGTTTAGATACATTCATTAAGACACATTAATATACTTTAAATACATTTTGACGCGTTTATATAAGAGAATATATCTGTAACTGTTTGACATGTTAAGCATGTCGACCCTATGGTCCATTGAATAAATTTCATGTTTGTGTTTCAAAAAATATGGAATGCTTACTAAACGTGGCCACGTTTGGATTAGACCTAAATTTGACACGACACCATTTCTTACACAAACAAACAAATTGCCGACCCTAATTTGGAGCTTACCTTTAACCATCTCAGCCTAGGTACTTCATTAATCTAAATTTGATTTTCCTACAACTTTTGGACATTTTTAAAGAAACTTGTCCAGGGTGTGTTTCCTCCATGTTGATGTTGTTCCCTGATAGAATGCTTTAGGTTAAAGTAACCAATGTAAAACTAGACAAGTGCCTTACACTTTTCCTTACAGATCCTTTGCTTGATTAAAGCTGGGGGAGAATTCAAAATGGTCAACTTGGTCTTGGCACCACTGAGGATTCTCATTCTGCCACAGAAGATCCATCAATGTCAGGTAGTGGCGAGTAACTTATCTGGAATACTGTCAATAAGGATCTTTGTTGCTCACTGCTTAGACGAGTGATCCTTCACCAACATACTTTTTGAGAAAGATTTGCGTGTTCACTACTGCCAGACATTTCGCTCAATCTTTCTTCCTAGGCTGCATCAATGTTTTGACTATTTGAGGCCTTTACAGTGAGCTTCCAGTTAATGTTGAACATCTTGCAGCATACTTTGTAGAAGAACAAGGGATTTACTTAAATAGCTTTATTCGCTTTGCCATTGTGATGTAACTCCTAGGGTATCCCCGTTGAAATGGTCGCCGCAGCTGGAGCTGAACGTACTGCTGCAGTGACAGAAGCTGGAGAGCTTTATGGATGGGGTTGGGGCTGCTATGCCAATTCTAAAGAAAATAACACAAATTCTTTGATAGTAGATAAATAGATGTGGTATTTTTTTTAGACTAATGAAAAATGAAAAAAAAAATTATATACCGGGAAAGTGAGCTTTGAAATTGGAGGGACGCAGAATATATAAAAATTGTTATAAAAGCAATGGTAAAGAGGGGACTTGTAATGACTCGGTCCAACGAGGGCGGAGAGTGATCGTCGGGATCTGAGGACCTGGATAAGGAGCGGCTTCCGGTAGACTTCTAGGATGGCAAGGGGGAGCATGTCTCCTGTCCCACATGGCTTAGGGATGGAGCCTTGGGCTTGCTTGTAAAGGTATGAAAAACCTTAATTTGCAAGAGATCTTTTTTGAGGGTAGAATGAGCAATATTTTTCGAGTGGGATCCAAATCGTTACAAGTGGTATCAAAACCGACTCCCGACCGCATGTGGGGCCATAGCGAGGACGCCGTGCTCGAAGGAGGGGAGAATGTAACGACTTGGTCCGACGATGGCGGGGAGTGGTCGCCGTGGTCTGAGGACCTAGACAAGGAGCGACTTCTGGTAGGCTTTTCTGAGGGTAATATGGGCTGCCTTCGGAGGAACAAAACTGTGAGGATTTAGTGTCAAAAGTGGATAATATCTTGCGAGTGAGACCTAGGTCGTTACAGGACTAGACTTTATTTTCTAAATAGATCAGTTTAGTTTCACGAATAACCATAAAAAGGAAAATAACTGAGTCAAAGGAAGCTCTGCGACTATGGAAGCCATTAACACCGATTTCCTCTATTTAGTAAAAATTGAGTGGATCTAGTGATAAAAGAGGTAGAAATAGCCCCACCCTAAGCTACTTATCCTCTATTTTTTTTTAATTTTTGAGAATAGAATCACCATAACTCAACTATAATAAAGAGAGTCATTAAAACTCACAGATTTCTTTCTTGATTTAGATATCGATGAATTTTTTTTCTAGATTTCTCAATTACGATAATATAGCTATTAAACACTGTCGAAACGGGTAGTGTATATAAGGGGGGCGTGGCCGCGATATGATACATATCTTGCATCTACTTCGTTGGCATGTCGGAAGAGCCTTACCCACCATGTTACACTGCGATATGATACATATCTTGCATCTACTTCGTTAGCATGTTGGAAGAGTGACGCAGAGAAAAGTGTAAATTTGGAACAACTCCAAAGAACTCGAAATTTTTATTCAATGATACTATGTTTTTTATTACAAGACAGACATCATATATATAGAGACAGGACTCCTAATATTAATGGAAACTGAATAATTAAAGATAACATCTAATAAATTAATATAGGCAACTGCTTAAATGGTAATATAGGAAATTGCCTGAACGGTAATATAGGAAACTGCCTGACTGGTAATATAGGAAACTGCCTGAACGGTGATATAGGAAACTGCATGAATGGTTGTTTTCTCCAAAATCAGAAAAATTGCCGAGATTTCCGGCCATTACGGCGATCATATTTTTCAAGATAATTACAGGCTAACTGTTCTACATCATTCCCTCCCTCTTCGGAAAAACTCGCCCTCGAGTTATGATCAGGATAGAGGGGTGTATCCGAAGCATGATATTCAAATAAATCTGCCACATTAAATGTAGGAGAAATGTTGAGATCACCAGGAAGGTCAACTATATAGGCATTATCGTTGATCTTCTTCAGGATGTGGCAAGGACCAATCTTCTTGTGCTTCAGTTTACTATAGGTACCTACAGGAAAACGTTCCTTTCGCAGGAAAACCATTACCTCATCACCTACTTCAAAAATTTTCGAACGTCGCCGTTTGTCAGCATCCACCTTATACTTTGAATTAGAAGCAGCCAATTGACTAGCCACAACAGCTTGGACTTCATTAATTCTGGTCGCCAACTTCTTTACAATATGAGGGGCATTACTCTGTGGTCTCAAAGTAATTTTAGTCATTTTCCACACAAAAGAATACGTATTCTCCCTAGCTCGGTGTGTAGCATCAACATCATATTGCCACGGCCGACCCAGTAAAACATGACACGCGTCCATCTCCACAACATCACAGATAATTGTATCTTGATATGATTTTCCGATCGAAATAGGTAAACGGCATAATTGGTTTACCTTAAGTTTTGCTCCTTTGCGAATCCATCCGATCGTGTAGGGCGCGGGATGCGACTCCGTCTTTAGTTGCAAGTGATCCACCAAGACCTTTGACACTATATTCTCGCAACTTCCGCTGTCAATAATGATGTTGCATACTTTGCCGTTGACAGTACAACGAGCGCGGAAAAGCTGATTCCTCTGGGTATCTTCTATCCGCGGAGTAAACAATAGACGACGCACAACACAATTAACTTGCTCGCCCACTTCATCTTCCACTGCCACTTCTTCTTCCTTTTCCCAATCATCTTCATACACATCTTCGTCATGTTCAACGATATTGGCCATTCTACGACGAGGACAATCGTTGGAACGATGGCCTAACTCGTTACACTTGTAGCACTTGATCGGTTGGGGTTTGGCATATGGATTCTTGATATTTTGATTAGGAGTACGATTGCTTGCTGCAACTGCTTCCTTAGGCGTCCCCGTAGTACTCCCTGGAACTTGGCTCGAATCAGGGGTTTGTTGACTAGAAGAACTTGAAACATCAAGCTGTCTTCCTTTTCCGAATGACCCACGATACGAATAGTTGTTACCACGAGTACTAGGGTTAGTCCTCTCCAATTGTATCTCAATTTTTCGCGCCATATCCTAGGCGTTTTCGATAGAGAATAGTCGATGCAAAGAAACCCGATCCTGGATATTAAGTCGCAAACCATTAATGTACCTAGCAGTTTGTTGTGCCTCGGACTCATCCAGGTTATTGCGAGCGGAGAGTCGAAGAAACTCTTCCGTATAAGCTTGGACCGATCTATTCGATTGTCGGCAATTCTGGAATTGCTGAAATAACAGTTGCTCATAGTCCGTTGGGAGGAATCTCTTCTTCAACTTCTGTTTCATCTGACTTCATGATTGAATAGGAGCCTTGCTTTGTCGACGTTGTGTCAATTGAGTTTGTTCCCACCAAGCTGAAGCGCCACCTTTCAACTTGTACGCCACAAGTTTCACTTGGCGATCCTCATCAATATCCATAGCGTCGAAGAATTTCTCGACCTCCCAAAGCCAGTCTAGGAAATCTTCAATATCCAAATTTCCATTGAAAGTAGGGAGATCTACCTTTAGTTGATACTGTTCAGGATCTCGTCGGTAGCCCCCCTGCCGTCGATTCCCACGAACATGCTCCTCCTGGAATCCCCTGTATCGACGATCACCACGAATCTGCATCTCTTGGAAATCTTCGGCTTCGTCTTCCGTATCCTCGACATAGTCTTGACGCCTATGTCGGGGAATTCCTCCACGCCCCATAGCATCTTCGGGATCACGAACGACAGGAATTCGCTCGGCTGGAAGAACGCCGGGCGCATGGTTTGTGGACAAACGCTGGATGGCATCAAGGATCTCTTGAAACCTCCGATCGGTTTGAGCCACGAACGATTGGCCCGCGTAATAGGATCATTCTCACGGCCCTCAGCTGCGGGGAGATTGACATTCACGTTATTCACCATCGTCACAGGAGAAACCTGCTCTGATACCAAATGACACAGAGAGAAGCGTAAATTTGGAACAACTCCAAAGAATTCGAAATTTTTATTCAATGATACTATGTTTTTGATTATAAGACAGACATCATATATATAGAGACATGACTCCTAATATTAATGGAAACTGAATAATTAAAGATAACATCTAATAAACTAATATAGGCAACTGCTTAAATGGTAATATAGGAAATTATCTGAACGGTAATATAGGAAACTGCTTGACTGGTAATTTAGGAAACTGCCTGAACGGTGATATAAGAAACTGCCTGAATGGTTGTTTTCTCCAAAATCAGAAAAATTGCCGAGATTTCCGGCCATTACGGCGATCATATTCTTCAAGATAATTACAGGCTAACTGTTCTACATCAAAGAGCCTTACCCACAGTGTTACACCGGTGGATGCACCGAGCCATTTTGCTGTGCTTCACGAACGCCCCAGTTGTCCCTTTTGCATTCTTGAACTAGTGTCCAAGCCCAACTTAACTTTGCGGTTCCCTTTCTTCGTAACATGAGCAAATTTCAAATGATTTTCGGATTCAAGCATTGACGGTAAGGGCATCCCACAAATGGTTCATTGAAATTGTGCTTTTGGGTCAATTGGCAGACACTCAACAAAGATCCAGTTGGCCGGAGTTGGTGAGAGTAGATGGGAAGAGCGCGAAGCAAATAATCGAGAATTCCAGTCACCTGGTGACCGGCGTGATATTGCTGCAAGGAGAACCCGACTTTCTCGATATTTGCTGTAACCGTGTAGTCATTTATGTAGACGACAAGGGCATTACCATTAAAGTGCCCGAGATTGGATGAGGGCAAGAAAATGATGTACTGAATCCACCCCAAATCACGGGTGTTCTAAAGTAGCTCATCGAGTTATTTGTATCTACTATAATGAATTAATAACGATTTGGGGTGAATTAATTATGTCGTGTGCGTTTTTTCTTTTCCGTTCCTTGGGCGATTTGGAGAAGAGTTAATTCTAGTATACCCTAACGCATAAAAAATTAGTTACACAAGCAGGGTCATTAACCCCTCGATGTGAAGATTACAACCATCGGCTTTCCCACCAGCCCTCAAATAATAAAGGGTGGATGAAACTGCTTGCGTAAAGTTTTCTTTCACTAACGACGTATATCCGAATTTTCATTTAGAGAATACTTTTAATTTTTGGTGGGAGCATTAGCACCCTTTAGAGATATGATTTCGCGAAACCCATCATAAAGAATGGGAGAGGTGGAATTCTTAAGATCGATCTAACATAATGTTTTTAGTTACTTCAACATAATACATAGGTAAAAATTGACTACGAATTGACCAAGATAAAAATAGACAAGGATACATTATCGTGTCGTAGCTTCTCACTTGAGATCTAGACTTCCATATTTTCACAGAATTTCACCACCTTTAAGTATATGCTTCAAGATTAGTGAGATTAAATTATCCCCTAAAAATGTCAACTCGGATCCGAAGACGACAGACCTAACAAGCGCTTGAGCGGGCTTGCCTAAATATCACCCCGAATAAGAAAGTAATCGGGGACGACATGAAGAATAACTTGGACTCGGTTGCATTGCTTCTGGTTGCGTGCTTCTTATTTAGTAAGAGTGGGAAAATTGTCCAAACAGTTGTAAATCTATTGTATGGTGGTCAATTTAATCCTAAATCTTTCAATCGTATCAATTTAGTTCTAAACCATTGGATAATTTATCAATTTAGTCATAAATATTTTGATAACTTGCCAATTTAATCCTTAATCTTTTGATTATGTCAATTAGGGGTAATCAATTCTTGACCCGGTTCAATGGAGTTGGTCACTTTTTTATTTTTATTTCGACTACAACGAGAGAGAATGATAAATCTCGACATATTGATGGAAGCGACAATGAGTGAAGAGTTATTGTGGTGCGAAGATAAGGGGAAAGCGTTGTATGTGGGTTTGGTTCAAATTTCATTAATTTTTTTGAGGAAATGAAAATATATATATGTAGTTGGTACAGTTCGGTTTGGTTCCCCTTTGGAATCGGGAACCAGCGATTTGGACCGGACCGCTCGGACATCGGTTTTACTTTTAGGAGCCAAGAAACAAACTAAACCGGCTGGTTCGATCCTATCTGGGCAGTTCCTTGTCCAGGTGATACGTTTGCACACCCCTAATATTAATTTAGTCCTAAAAATTTTAATGAGTTACCAATTTAGTTTTAAATCTTTTAATAATTTGTTAATTTAGTTTTTCTAGCCATTTTTAGCCGGAAATAGTTAACGTGATGATCTAATCAATGCCGGCTATTCTACGTGGCATGATCGGCGTAGGATAGTCAATGCTAACGTGGATAAATTTAATATTTTTTTGAACTTTTTTTTTCTATTTTTTTTTCTTTCCTTCTTCCTCTAAATGGTTGTCGAGCCTCAACGATGCCTGTCGACCGGCTATAGGCGAGGTACCTCATTGGCCTCGGAGAGAACTAGCTCGGCGAGGCTTGACCTCGCCAACGCTGAGTGAGGTTGGCCTCTTTAGTGGCTAGGCTGGCGAGGCTCGACCTCACCATCTTTGGGCGAGGGTGACCCTTTGCCACTCATTAGTGGCTAGTGGTTGGGTGAGGCTCGCCTTCGTTGGGTGAGGTTGACCTCGCTAATGGCTGGCAAGGGCGTTGTTGTGCGAAGTCATGTCTTGCCTAGTGATGGTGAGGTCAACCTCGGTGGCCATCACTGAGGCTCGCTAACTAGTTACAAGAAGAAGGAAAGAAAAACATAAAAAAATGATAAATTCAAAAAATAAAAAATGTAAAAAATTGTCCATATCAATGTTAACTGTGCCATGTAGGATGGCCAACGTTGACTAGACAGCCACATTAGTTATTGCATTTGTGTCAATTCAGTCATAAACTTTTTAATTGTATTAATTTAGTTATAAATATTTTCACATTTTGTTAATTAAATCAATTTGACCAATTTAGGCCGAAATTTGTTAGCATAGATGCCAACCAACCTATGTGATACGGCACGTTGATATGAAATTTTTTTATAATTTTATTTTTTACTCTTACTTTTTCGTTAGTTTTTTTACTGAGCGTTGGGAAGGGTCACCAGCATTGGAAGGGCGTTGTGGTGCTCGCTCGATGTCGATGGGGGCCTGGGCAAGGGCCACAACACCCCAAGTGAGGGTGCGCGATCCCTCGCCCAAATCTATGTTTTCCACATTAAGCTTACAATCAAAGAATTATAAGAGCTGATAGGTTGCATTGGGCTTTTAGCCTTCAAAAGGCCAACCATTCCCAAATGCACCAAATTTTAGCCTAAAGGGCTTTGGATGCTTGGCAAAACCATTCCCAAATGCACCATAAGAAAAAGTTGGCCTTTTGAAGGCTAAAAGCCCAAGGTAGCCTTCTACCTGCCTTGGCATTTCAGCATTCTCAGAATTCTGTAGGGATAATAATGAATTTTTTTTATTACCTTTATTGACCTCATAGATTTATCTAATTTTCACTTTAACCCTTCTTTTATTAGAAACCCTAGAAGCAATGGTCACGTTAACCCCTTATGCTCCGCTCGCTTCGCCTCTCTCTTTGGTTGCTCTCTATTCACCGTTTTCTTCTCTTGTGCTCGCCTCTTGGTGGCCTCTCTCTTCGCTTAGAACCAAGTTTCTTGCCTCGCCGTGCTCACCTCTGTCTTCGCTCAGAACCCAATTGCTCGTCTAACCTCGAATCCAGGTTATTTTGCTTCGATTCATTTGTAGTGTTTTTTCTAGCTGTGATTGTTAAGTCGCTTGCCTCACTTAGGCTCACCTCTCTCTTGGTGGCCTCTCTCTTCGCTCAGAATTGAGTCGCTCACCTTGTCGTGCTCGCCTCTGTCTTTGCTCGGAACCCAATTGCTCGTCCCACCTCGAATCCAAGTTCTGTTGCTTCGATTCCTTCTCGTAGTGTTTTTTATAGCTATGATTGTCATGTCTTTTGCCTCACTTGAAATGCCAAGTTTATGCAAGATAGAAGTCTATGTGGTTTTTCGGTTGTAGATGAAAGCTAGCAGATTCTTGAGGCTAGGAGGTTAGGGTTTGGTTGCTGGTAGCTTTACAAGTTTGCTCATATTCTGTTTGGGATTTGATTGGGATTAGATGATGATGGCGTTACTTGGCTTATCAGTTTATGGCAACCGATGAACAGTGATGTATTGCGAAACAGTTTATGTCATTTACTTGGCTATTTTACTAACGTACCGTTAGCATATTGACTGAGGGAACCGTTTAGCATATTGGCGTTTAGCATACAGTGAGATGTATATTGTTGGCGTAGGGTGGAGGTCAGGAGCCTAATCAAGGTACGTTAGAATCTCCCTTAGTCTAATTTTCTCATTCAACGCAGGACAAAATTTAATGAATTTACAGTCTGATTTTCTCATACAGTGAGAGGATCAAATGACAAACGATACAAATTGGGAGCCTAATTCCATATTTATTTCTTGTACAAACATCTAATTCTCTGTCTCGATGTTTTGTTGGCTTTTGTAGGGGGCAAGGAAATTGAAGGTTCTCACTCTTCAATATGCTTAGTCGTTACACTGGACACCAACCTTTGCCGAACACTCCGTTTTAGAGAAGTCGACTATTTTTTCTTGTGGATTTCTAAAGGAAATTGATTGCTCTATTGGGAATCTAAGGCCGTTGACTGACTTGCGCGTCGATTGTTGTGATGCACTTGAAAAATTGCCAGAACAAACTGGCGAACTAAAGAATCTTCAGCACCTCTCTCTTTCGAAATGTTACCGCTTGATGGAACTCCCTGACTCGGTTTCAAAATTAGAGTCATTGACTGAATAGGATGTATCATTCACAAGCATTACAAGATTACCGGAGTCCATTGGTAGACTACAAAGCCTGTCATCTCTCAATGTATCATACACAAACATAATGAAATTGCTTGCGACAACGAGCAAGCTTAGTCAGCTCCATACACAGGACCTATATGGCTGTGATGAGATCCAAGAGTTGCTGGAGCTCCCCATAAGTTTGACCACTCTATGGGTTAGATCTGAATCGTTGCTGATTGTCCCTGACCTCTCAAACCTTACTAATTTAGTTGAATTGCTCCTCTCCGATGGCTCTGATATTTATAAAACATCAAATATAATTCGTTGTGATTTGCTGTGGATTGGGAGGCTATCCATACTGAGGAAGCAGCGCTTGTGCCTTTTAAATGTCCACGTGACGTCAACAGAGTGGGGTTCCCTTTCTCTGCTGGAGAAACTTACTCGCTCTAGACTAGACTTGCAAACGCTGAAATAACTTCCATCAAACTTGAGAGTTCTAGAGCTTGATAAGAGTGAAACAAGTAGAACTCAATGGGCTTTCTCAATTGGAAAAGTTGACTATCACAAGGTGTGAGTTCGTCACAAGAATATCCATTCCATCAAGTTTGAGAAAATTGAGAGAAACGGATGTGGATTCTTGCAACCAGCTAGTTGAAGTTCAATTTCTCGGTATCTTAAAATTAATGGAGAGCTTATCTATTCGTGATTGTGAATCTTTCGAGAGGTTGGTTTGTCTATTGGAGGAGCCAGGGTGCAATGAGCTACAAGCTCCCGAGTTGACTGATGGTTGGAGGAGTGTGTCCCTTGTCTCTAGCTCCCTTATAATGCTTCAAAGACTCCAGCTGTGGAGGTGCCCAGACATAGAGGAGATTGAATTTATTTCAACGTTGGAAGCATTGAAAGAATTTGTTGTTTAAGAGTGCACTTCGTTAAAAAGGTTAGGCGGGTTGTCAAATTTGAAGAATTTGAAGTGTTTAGAAATTAAAGGGTGCAAGAGCCTGCAGGTTGTCGAGGGCATGGATGAATTAGAGCATTTGGAGCAGTTGAGAATTTATAGGTGCATATTAATGGAAAGGATTATTGATGCATCAAGCTCAAAAATACCAAAGAAGTGCCAGATACTAATGAGGGATTGTGGGGATTTACCTGACACTGGTCCATATAGTTCTGGCATCACTTGGGAGTCTTACAGAGGGAAGATTTTGAACGGACGAGCACAACGGTCGGACTCTAAAATTGAAAAAACTTTTTGACTGTGAAATAGAAACAGGGGATCCTCTATTGGAAAAGGTGGGCCTTCTTTCCATTCATAGATCATCACTGTTTGTTCTGCTTTATTTGCTTTCTATTTCTGTAACAAAAAGGCCTTTCCTAATAAAATTAGGCTGGACAGACCTCAGCCCATCTTGTTATAAGAAAGGTGTTTGTCTCAAAGAAGTCCATGAAGTAGGCGAGCAATTCACCCCCTGCTCGTATCTTTGTCGACCTGCGAGCACATGCGTTTCGCGTACCATTTTCCATAAAACGGGCAGGGCATTTTCGTAAACTCCTCCTCGAGAGATTATTCATTACATCAAGTTTGAGTAAACCGATAGAAGCGAGGTGTCTTCTTGCATAGAGCTAATTGTAGTTTAATTTCTCGGTGTTTTAAAATCGATGGAGAGCTTATGTATTGTTGACTACAAATATTTCGAGAGGTTGATTTGTTTGTCGGGGCTATAAGCTCCCAGGTTGACTTATTGTGGTAGGAGAGGTTCCTTGTGTCAAGCTCCCTAAAGATGCTTCAAATACCCCCTGTCAGGGTGCCTACAACTACTGGAGATACAATTTGATTCTACATTGAAATCATGGGAAAAAATTATGACCAACTCTTGAAATCGACAAGTAGCAAGCTCAGTCGATGAGAACAAAGCTCAATCAAAACGTAAGTCACCAACGAATAAAGCAATCAACAACTTGAAGGGGATTGATGAGGGCCTTCACCAGTTGACGAGATTCATCGACAGGTTAACCATTGCATATTTTGCTAAGTGCTCGGTGAGTGTCTTCCAAGCTTGTTTTCCCCCTTGTTTTCTTTTTCAAGTGTGCTTCTCTTCCGTTCTCTTTGCTTTATGATAATAGATCTTTCACCGATCTCAATATCTATCATTAATACCATATTGTTCGTCACGTATAGGTCTGTTCATATGCCCTGCATTTCCTTGTAAAGCAAGTTGCTGAGCACTACAACCAAGTTGCTGGAAATATAATGCGAAAACGACAAGATCTTGCAAATAAAGTCAATGCGAAAATACCAGAGAAATAAACGAGAAACGATAAAGGACACAAGAGATTACGTGGTTCGGTCCGAATATCGGTACCTACATCCACGGGGAGAGCCAGCAACAAATAATCCACTATAATTGAAGAATCAGAATTACAATTCGCTCAAAACGCTTGAGTATTTTCCATACCTAAATTTAAGCCTAAACCCAAAGTGTTTATGAATAAACAACTTAATTGGACAAAATAAACTCACTGCACAAATTACTATATGTTCAAACCCAAAGCAAAACACGCGCACGTTCAAGAACTTCTCCGTATGTTCTGCCTCCTTCGTGTAGCTTGAATACGAGCGTCTCTGTACGTCTTGCTTTGTGCAGCATTGGTCTTCGCTAAAAAGAAAGAAACCCTCAATTTCTTTTCTTTTTATATGCGGCAAAAAACCCTAGTTCTGCTTCCCCTTTTATCTGACTTCCGTGGCCCCACACGTTTCTTTTGCACGTCCAAGAAGGGAAGTCTTTCACTGATAAGCATTAAACAAATTGACCTGGGCCCACCAAAATAGATATAATAAAATAAAGTGTGCCCTTGTTTTGTCTTTTAGTGGCCTTCTCTATTTGTGTCGCCCTGAGCCTCACATCCGAAATTAGTCAAATAGGAAAGTAAATTTGTTATGCATGCTTAAACTCAAGACATAAATTCAATAAATCTCCACGTTGGCTCGATGTTTATAGCCAAGTCATAGTGCTTATCATTCATGCTAACTCTCTCAACGCCTCGACGGGCGCTCATTTTTCACAGACGCCAATTGTGCTCAAGTAGAGCTTGAGCTTCGCCAAAGGAATAGGCTTAGTCATCATATCCGCTGGGTTCTTCTTTGTTGTAATCTTTTTAACAACAACTACACCCTTCGCTCAGACATCTCAAATGAAGTGGTACCTGATGTCGATATGCTTCGTTTGCTCATGATAAACTGGATTATATTGCAGATAAATTGCACCTTGGTTATCACAGTGTATATCGATACTATTCTGATCTAGCTCAAAGTCCGAAAGTAAACCTTTTAGCCATATCGCCTTTTTCGCTATAAAGGTTAGTGCCATGTACTCTGCCTTGGTCGAAGATAAGGCAACGTGATCCTGTAAGGACGCCTTCCAATTAACTGCACCATCTGCTGGCGTAAATACGTACCGTGCTAAAGACCTGTGTTCGTCCAAGTCACCTATGTGATCCGAATCCACATAACCAGTGGTCTCACTGCCATTACAGTCCCTTCGGTACACAATTCCAACGTCTGTTGTCCCCTTCAAGTATTTGAGGATCCACTTTACAGCTTCCCAATGAGCTTTACCAGGTCGCTTCATGTAACGGCTAACAACGCTCATTGCTTGTAAAATATCAGGCTTAGTACATACCATAGCATACACAATACTATCCACTGCACTAGAATAAAGAACACGGGACATATGCTCCTCCTCCTCCTCAGTCTGCGGTGATAACTTATCTGAAAGTTTAAAGTGCATCGTCAAAGGTGTACTTACAGATTTCGCTGACTGTATATTAAATCGTGTAACAATCTTCTCAATATATTTCTTCTGAGAAAGATGTAAAATTCCTGCAGTTCTGTCACACAAAATCTCCATACCCAATATTTTTTTTGCAGCACTTAAATCTTTCATCTCAAATTTAGCACTCAATTGCCTCTTCAGTACAACAATATTAGACATATTCTTAGCTGCTATCAACATATCATCAACATATAATAACAGATATATCAAAGACCCATCCTCCAATCTCCTATAGTAAACACAGCTATCCATATGACTTTTAGAATAGTTCTGACTAGCCATAAAAGAATTGAAATGCTTATACCACTGCCTAGGAGACTGTTTCAGCCCATATAAAGATTTCTTCAATAAACAAACATGATCTTCCTTACCCGAAATAACAAATCCCTCTGGCTGCCTCATGTAAATCCGCTCCTCCAACTCATCGTAAAAAAACGCTGTTTTCACATCTAGCTGCTCCAATTCGAGATTCTGTGCAACAACTAAGGCAAGTAAAACACGAATAGAAGTATGTCTTACCACAGGAGAGAACACCTCGTTGTAGTCAATGCCCTCCCACTGTGTATACCCCTTCGCCACAAGTCTCGTCTTATATCTCACTCCCTCGACACCGTGAATGTCCTCCTTCCGTTTAAAGACCTACTTGCTATTAACAATCTTCTAGCTCTTAGGTACTTTAACCAGCTCCCATGTCTGATTTTGATGAAGTGATTCCATCTCTTCACTCATAGCCCCTAGCCACTGTGACGACTCAGAACTAGCCATCGCCTCAGAGTAAAACAAAGGCTTATTTGTCTCCACCTCGTTACCTACAGTCAATGCATAAGTAATATCTGTATAACCATAACGTATTGGAGGCTTAATTTGCCTTCTTTGTCTATCTGCAGCTGTAGTGTGTTGCGGCTCTGCTGATTGTTCATTATCACCGACTTCAGGAACTGCGACTTCATCTGCAGTCTTAACTTCTGTTACTTTCGAGGTCTCTAGAGTCTCCACCTCATTATTGACACCATGATTTGTCTGCTCTGCTGGTTCTGTTTCAAGACCCCTCATTTGAAGCATTGCAGTCTCGTTAAAGATCACGTCTCTGCTGATTAGAAAATCGGGTGATCTGGGATCAGTGCACCACAGCCGGTAGCCTTTCACCCCATGTGCATAACCCAGAAATATACACTTTTTCGCCTTCGGCTCAAGTTTACCATCATTCGCATGAGCATACGCAGGACATCCGAATACTCATAATCCAGAATAATCAACAGGTTTTCCCGATCATACTTCCTCGGAAGTTTTCTACTTTATAGCAGATGATGGAGATCGATTAACTAAGTAACATGCCATGTTCACTACTTCGGCCTAAAATTCCTTACCTATTCCTGCATGCGAAAGCATGCTTCGAGCTCACTCCAGTAAAGTTCTGTTCTTCCGTTCTGCAATGCCATTCTGCTGTGGTGTCCTGGGCACTGTGCGGTGTCTCACAATCCCTTCTTTCTCGTAGAACTCGGTAAAATTTTTACCACAGAACTCCATGCAGTTGTTGGTTTTCAGGTACTTGATCTGTTTATCTGACTATTTCTCAATCAATGCCTTAACTTCTTGTACCGATCAAATACATCAGACTTGTGCTTCAGAAAATAAACCCATACCTTTCTAGAGTAGTCGTCGATAAATGTCAACATATATCGGACACCTCCTTTCGAAGGAATCGGAGATGGACCCTAGACGTCTGAATGAATGTACTCAACCAGTCGCTTGGTCGAATGAATAGCTGTTGTAAACTTAATTCGACGCTGCTTCCCAAAGATGCAATGCTCACATAAGTCTAGCTTCCCTATTTTCTGACCCTCAACAACCCCTTATCACTCAGCATTGTCATACCTGCCTCACTCATATGTCCTAAACGCATATGCCATAACTGAGTCAAGTCATAATCTGACTCACCTGATGAAATTGCAGCAGCTCCAATCACAGTCTCTCCCAGTAGATGATAGAGAGAACTAACTTTCTTCCCCTTTATCACTGTCATGGCACCTCGAGAGACCTTCAGCACTCCACCTTCAGCGATGTACTTACACCCGATATCATCGAGTGTCCCTAGAGAAATAAGGTTTTTCTTGAACTCTGGTACATACCTCACGTCTGTTAGTGTGCGTACCACCCCATCGTGCATTCAAATCCGAACTGTTTCTATCCTCACAACATTGCAGGTTGCATTATTCCCCATCAGAACTCTACCACCATCTGCAGTCTGGTAAGTAGTAAATCAGTTCTTATGAGGCGTTATATGATAAGAACACCCCGAATCTAGCACCAATTCGTCTTCTAACGAACTAGTAGTCACACATAAGATGGTCTCTGTATCACTAGTGCTCTCCTCAGCAACGTTTGCCATACTACTTGTGGCATTCTACTTGTCATCTCTGTTTCTTCGCTTTGGACAATCTCTCCTGATGTGCCCCTCCTCGTGACACTCAAAGTACTTCACGCTCCCTTAGACTTTCTATTGCATGACTTTGACCTACTTTTACTTCTGTTGCTACTGGACTCTCAATGTTGTTCTCTACCTCGAATTACTCGCGCTACATTCTGTACTAGACTGTCATCTCGCAACTTCCTCTACCACTCTTTAGAGAACAATGCTGACTTTACCTCTTCCGAGGTAATCATAGTACGCCCTTGGAGTAGTGAATCAGTAAAGTGCTCCCACGATTCTGGTAAATAAGCCAATAATATCATGCCCTGTTCCTCATCATCAAGTATCTTACCGACGTTCTTCAAATCCATCATGAGTTTATTAAATTCATCTAGGTGGGATCTGATCGACGTACCTTCAGTATATCGAAATTGAAACATCCTTTTCAACATGTACAAGCGATTGTTCAAACCTTTCGTTACATAGAGTGCCTGTAATTTTGCCCACAATGCTGCGGCATCTTTCTTCTCAATCACCTCTATTAACACTTCATCTGATAAATTCAGTAGGATTATACTCTTTCCTCTCTCTATTAGCTTTGTTTTATCAGCCGCTTCATTATAATGGACAACTCATCTTCGCCATCTAATACTTTGGCCAAACCTTGGATTGTCAATAGCGCACGCATCTTGACACTCTATAACCCAAAGTTATTCCTTCCGTTAAACTTCTCAATATCAACTTTCGCTCTAGACATAATTGCAATAGCAGAATTTTCAAATAATAATCACACAAGCAAAAGCCCCAAATCACAATCTAGAAAATCCAACCCTCAAGCTCTGATACCAATTGATCACCACTAATGCAAGCGAGGTCCAACTAAAATGTGCAATGCAGCATTTAAGGGTCCACTACGTCCACACACCATACCCAACTCCAAAGACAAAATCGTGACTTAATCGGAGGCGAAAATGCAGTGGATTTGATTACGGTGGCTCAAGCCATGCACAAGCTCAACCTCCCCAATTTCTACTCCCTCTTGAGCTGTCTGCTTCGGAAGCTGGGAGGTGTGATTGCAGTGTGGTGCTACAATGATCTTGAAGTGAACCCTACATTCGATCTGGTCATGAAACACTTCCACGACACTACACTGCCCTTCTGGACCCCATCTTAAAGTACTAAATTGATGGTTATAAGAAACTCCCTTTCCCATTTGGGACTGTGGGGTTGGGATGCGAAGGTGAGCCATTGCCACCGCATATAACGAAGGAGCTCTCTTTCAAAGGGTTTCTGAGGATGTTAGGGTCATGCTCCGCAGTTACTACAGCTAAGGAACAAGGTGTTGATTTGTCATCTGAAGGCGTGGCGAGAGAGCTTGAGGATGCAGGAGGCGGTCCTGATTTGTTCAGGTGCATTGTGTACACACCTTTCATGCTTGCTGGCGCAGTGTAAGTGGTAAATGTCTGTCTTTGAATTCATTAGAATAGAATTGAACTGGCATGAGTAATTCAAATGATCCGTTGGATAGCCATTTTTCACAAGCTGAGAACTTATGAAACCTTATCTCAGACCTTGTGCTGAGCTGATTTGCATATACTCTATCGTATCTCATTCAAGTTTGCCAAACTTAGGAGGGGAAGGAATGATTCGACACTGATTTATGTACTTGGCTTCCTCGTTGAACGAGTGTTAAATGCCCATATCCTTCCGGTCTCAAGCTGAGGTGCGAAACCACCTTAGTTTTTCGTGTCTTTTGGTTCTTGTATGGTTCTGTTCTGTTCCTTTCTGATAGTTCAAATGTTTATTTGCCCCTTTCTTTCCCTCCATAACCCAGACAATGGTATGCAAGCCCTATTTAATTCATGAGTTTGTTTGGATTCTACTTCTTTGTTTATCTGTTCCTCTTCGGTGTGTGCATTTCTCATCACGTCGACCAGAGCTCCCCTACGGAAACATTCTTCATAAATCCGTCTTTGTTGATATGGTTCAGCACTCACTGGTTTACCACTCCATGACACTTAACAATTGTCTTGAATTCTCTTTTCCCAGGCCAAATCCTTCTTCGGCCTTTCAGGACACTTAACAATTGTCTTGAAGTGTATAAAAAACTATTTGTACTTTCCAAAACCAAGCAAGATAAAATGTTTGCAAGTAATATGACGGATGTCAAACGAAAAAAAGCACGGGTAATTTCGGGATATACAACAGCTAAGAAACTTTTGTACTTTCATATCTGATTTAGATTTGGATAGGTTTTGTTCTTTCCCCCCCAACAAATTTTGTATTTCTAGGCTTGAGTAGAGAAAATGAAACTTGTGGAGGTTGGATTGCGTCAAGTGGGTGAATCCGTATTGACAATGCGATATGGAAATGATTATTATATTTTTAGCCAGACTCTCGCTCTAATGTTAATGTTAATCGGGTTTGAATATCAGTCAACGATTTAGTAAATGTTACAATGTTATCACCTAAGATAAAACTACTCTTATGGATATAATGGATGACATATATATAGTGATGGCCACGGGCTGGTTTCAGCTCGGAACCGGCCTGGTCAAACTTGGGCCCGACCCTTTGACCGGGCCCGGTTCCGGTTCCAGAAGATTTTAAACTGGCCCGGAACCGCCGGTTCCGGGCCTGGTTCAAAAAAATAAATTAATTAATTAAAAAAAAAACTTTAGCAGCAAGGCCCGTACGTCTACAGACCCTGCTGCTGGCAGCTGCTTGCTGCCCGTTGCCAGGGTAGCCCTTGGCAACGGGCAAAAATTTTAAAAAAAAAAAAAAAACATTAGCAGGGCCTGCACGTTTGCAGGCCCTGCTGGCATGTGCTCGTTGCCAGGGCAGCCCTTGGCAACGAGCAAAATAAAATTAAAAAAAAAAAAAGTCCCAACGGCCGTTTGGTCCCTTTGGGGCCGAAACGGGCAAAAAAAAAAAAAAGATAACCGTTGCAATTGCAACGGTTATCTTTTCTTTTTTTTAATCCTAAATTTTTTCTCATTTTTTTCTTATAAATTCTTTCAAATTTTCTCAATACTCACAATTCTCTCAAATTCTCTTCTATCAAGTCTCAAATTTTCTCAATATTCTAAATTCTCTCAATTTTCTCAATTCACACAATTCTTTCTTAATTTTCCCAATTAATCCGCTCAATTCTCTCAATCCACTCGAAAAATGGCAAGTGGAAGTTGAGTGCCAACTGGCAAAGGTAAGAATATCGCGACGGAATCCTATCATTCTTTTGATCCTCGTGAATATGCAGATTTTCAAGATGATGAAATCAACATTTTTCCCGATGTGGAGCACGTCCCGACGCAAGAAAGTTTTCATCCTCCTGCCGAAATATCTATTACAAAGGAAGGGGAACGGGAATTTACATCCGACATTTGGAATCACTTCACGAAAATAGAAAGGTTTGATATTGGTCAAAAAATGTATGATATAATTTGTAAATATTGTGGGAAAATATATAAATATACAGGTGGACAAGGATATGGAACATTCAAACGACATCTTAGGAGCAAACATCCAACCGAAACGGAAATCGATATCGGGCAACAACAAATTTCCGGGTAAGTCAATCCTAATACTTCCCATTTATTTCGTTTTAATGAAAAAACTTATAAGGAAGAATTAGGCAAATTTATTTCCGTTTAGCATTTAGCATTTAATTTTGGAGAAAGATTTGGTTTTAATGAATTTGTACAAAAAGCATGTGCTCTACAAGCAAAACGTGTTCCTAGAAATTCGACTAAACGAGTAATTAAAGATCTTTACAAAAATGGATAAAAAAGATCTACAAAACTTTTTTATGCAATTTAATGGATGCGTGCATATAGGTAGTGATATTTGGAGTAATCATTGGCAAAATCATTTTTACATGGGCATAACATGTCATTGGATAGATGACGAATGGAGTATCCAAAAAAGAGTTATTGCATTTAGAGTTTTCGATGATAAGCATATGGCAAATAATATTTATAGAATAATTAGGCAAATTTTAGAAGAATATTATTTGCTTAACAAAATTTTTTCAATTGGTTTTGATAATACCGCAGCAAATACCGCTTTAATTGCTGATTTAGAAAATATTTGTAAACCCGTTTTTGGCGGAAAATTTTTTCATGTTAGATGTGCTTGTCATGTTTTAAATTTATGTGTACAAGATAGTTTGAAAACTCATGATATTTTTCTTCAACCAATAAAAACAGCGATTCAATTTTTATGGAAACATCCCCAAAAAATGAAAGAATGGGGTAGATTTTGTAGAGAAAATGGCAAAAAGCCAAAAAAATTTCTAAGAGATGTTCCAACTCGTTGGAATTCTACTTTCTCCTTACTTAGTGAATCTTTAGCATATAAAGATTTATTATGTGCATTCATTTATAATAATATACCTCATATTGATTTATACCCACAATAGTGGGATATTTGCAAAAAAATTTTAGATGCTTTTAAGGTTTTTAATGATGCAACTTATACTTTATCCGGTGTTTATTATCCTACTACACATTTATTTTTAGTAGAGTGTACTAATATTGTCGGAATTTTTGATGAATATGAAAATGATGTTAAATTACAACATACTATAGTTGTGATGAAAATGAAGTGGCTACATTATAATAACGAAATTCCCATTATTTATTTAGTTGCATGTGTTTTTGATCCGCGTTACAAATTGGATGGCTTAAGTGATTTTTTGCATACGTATTATCAATGTTTATATTATGATGCGATAAATGTTACAATCATAGTACGTGAGGTTAAAAACGTAGTAATAGAATTATATAATTAATTTTATACTAAATATAATTTAGGTGATATTGGATCTTCTTAATCTACGGAGATTCAAAATGACAGTACAGGTAAAATTAGTAGAGGGTACCAACTTTCATTACATAGACAAAAAAAAAAACAAAAGGGAGTAATAAGAAATATTTCTGAATTAGAGATTTATCTAACCGTTTCATTTGAGTTTACTGAATCCGAAGGTAGTACAGATTTTTCAATTTTGGATTGGTGGAAGAGGCACGCAAGCCAATACCCAATCCTTTCTCTTATTGCAAAACAGATTTTTTCAACCCCTTGTTCCACAGTTGCGATCGAACAAGCATTCAGTATTGGAGGTAATATTTTGGACGAACATCGTTCAAGATTAGCTCCAGAATCAGTGGAGATGCAAGCTTGTGTTGCTGATTGGACGAAGGTTCAATACCGGCAACAGGAGATAGATCGGAATAATGAATCCGAATTCTTTAATGACGGAGATATTACTGCTACTGGTATCGGTACTGGAATGCGTAGTGACGATTGAGGGTAAAAGAACTATTGGAGTTGGCAAATATTTCGGGAACCCTTGTTTCTCATACCGGGTACGCCCACGTGAGCTTAGGGAAACCGAAATATAATCCGACGACATGTGACCTCTGGTCCCCTGCGCATGGAATGTTTAGATTTTGGGGTCATTTTAGGGCATATATATTGTGCTCCTTTTTTTATAGATTGTTGTAACGAATTGTAATGTGCTTAATGATAATTTATTAAGTTCAAGCCCTCTCTTTCTATTTTGTCTTTTTGTCCCCAAATTTAATTATAATTTACATTTTAATTACAATTTATATTGAATAATGTTCCGTCACCGGAACAGTAACTTTTTAATTTTTTTATTATTTTCTTTTCTGTTTTTTCCTTTTCCTTTTCTTTTTTTTTTCTTTTCTTCCTCCGCCGGTTATAGCCGGGGCTGGCGGAGGTCGCCGGCCTCAGGCAAGGCCGACCTCGCCGGCGTCGGGCGAGGGCCGCCCTTGCCTGGGGTGGGCGAGGCCGGCCTCGCTAGATCTGGCGAGAGCTCGACCTCGCTGACGTCGGGCGAGGTTGACCTCTCCTGCAACTGGCGAGGCCGGCGAGGTCGAGCCTCACCAGATCTGGCGAGGGTTCGACCTCGCCGGCCTCGCCAGTTGCCGGTGAGGTCGAGCTTCGCTAGATCTGGCGAGGGTTTGACCTCGCCGGCCTCGCCCAGCCCAGGCGAGGGCGGCCTCGCCTGAGGCTGGCGACCTCCACCGGCCTCGGCTATGGCCGGCGGAGTGGAGGAAGAAAAGAAAAAAAAAAGAAAAGGAAAAGGAAAAAAAAATGAACTGGTCCGGAACCAATTCCGAACCTGAACCGGAACTGCCGGTTCCGAACCGGAATCGGCCGGTTCTGAACTGTGGCCATCACTATATATATATATATATATATATTAAAAATCGACACCTAATTTAGTACACGTGAGCATAAAGTAAAGTGAAAACAAAAAGTGTATTGAAGGATTAATGAACAGGAATTGCGGCTGAGTTCCGGCAAGTAGAGACAATGGCGCGGGAAGTGTGCATGTGTTATGCTAGCTGTATACGTTTTTTGTTATATTCCGGGGTTGCCACAGGTACAACTACATTCACGCCAAAATAGCCGACAAATGATATCTGAGTAGCTTCATGAAAGTCAACGTCTGGTATCGATGCTAAGCTTCCTTATCCAAGACTACAAGACCAACTCCAGTAGATCTAAACATAGTACATATGAACCTCATAAATTTAGGATTTTCCAAATGACACGATTGGTGAATTTTTTATTGCACAAACTGCATTAAAAAAAATCTATTGTAGGAGTACGTTATAATATGCTGCAATTATAGATAGATACTTTCTAGCCAAAAAAAAAGTATAAATAGATACTGCACATGAACCGACATGTCGTGCAGAACAAAAAGTAAGGAGTGAGTAAAAAATGGTTCGAGTTAAAGCAATCAACCCAACAGTTTTTTGCGGTTTGGTTTGGTTTGGTTTGGTTTAAAAGTACTATTTTGGAAAAAAAAAAAAGAAACAATGGTTCACAAATCAAATCAAAATGTGGTTTGGTATGGTTTCAATTTTTTTTAAACCAAATCAAACAGAAAAATCATATTGTATAAATTATTAATTTTGTTAATTATTTTTGCCATCTATATATGGAGCAACGTACTGATTTTCATAGTGTGTGAATTCATGAATTGTTGTAACCGTAGATTTTGGCTTTCTTCATGAAATTGCAAAAGATGAAGAGAAAAAAATGAATGAAGAAAGAGTGATTAAACCGAATTAATCCGCAAAAAAACAATTTAGTTTGATTGGTTCATGACTATAATATGGTTTAGTTTGGTTTCACTTTTTTTTAAATTGTATTTATGTAGTTTTGTTTGATTTGACATCCAAATTGTATCAACTAGACCGTGCTCACCTCCTAATAGTTATAATAAATAAATAAGCATGGTAAAAGATTTGCGTAATCATTTTGTTTTTAATATAAAGACACATTTTATAAGAAAATTTGAGTAGTTAAATGTAATCAATTCTAATAAGAGGCAAGTTACCAAGGCGAAGAAAACAAAACAAATAGTCGATGGTGAATTGATAAATATATGCTGAGGCAGTACACAGGTGGTGCATCTTTTTTGTGGAGAATGCTGCTAATGAAATAAATGCAATGCGAAGGAGATCTTAGCTTAGAGTCCCATGTGTCATCTGGGACGCGATTCTCTAAGCATAATTTGTTATTATGTACTTATACATACATACATACATATATATATTGTGATTTTACAATATTGGACCGGGATGTTAAATATGTCCAACCGAATATGTAGCTACATAATCATTGATATTGATTTAACTGTTTGAGAATCATTATTTTTAAATCCAAAAGTTCAAATGTGAATTCAGAACAGAGGTTGTTACATAGCCAAAGTCATCTGACATACACGAAGAAGAAACTCGAAAGAAATTGGGTGTGAAAAGGCACACCTCTATCTCTCCGTCTTCATCATTATCATCGACTTTACTGGCTAGTGGTAGCCGCATATGTTGGGAAGTTGCCTATACGCGTTTTTGATTGTGTGTGTGAAAAGGTCCACCTCTATTTCTCTGTCTTCTTTGGTCTCCACCTTATTGTCATCGACTTTATTGGCTAATGGTAGCTGCACTTTTTATTGGGTGTGTGAAAAGGTGCGCTTCTATCTCTAGGTGCTCTTTGGTCTCCACTTTGTTATTTTAAAATCCATCGACTTAATTGACTAATGGAAATTGCACCTGTTGGGAAGTTGCCTATACGCGTTTTTGATGGAAAATGATGTTAAATTCAAATATGCGAAGCGTACTGTATTTTTATTAGAATTTTTTCAACAAGTACTCTAAAGGCATAATTAAACATCCGCACGTGAAGAAGTTTTGTCATTTTCAAAATACTATTTTCTAATATTATGCACCATCATTGTATTGAAAATAAAAATATTCTTTCATTAGGAGTGACTTGACACTTGTTAGCAAAATACTTTTAATTGATGCCATGGCATGTCCGGTTCATGACATGGAAACAAATGTTTCACAAATCTTCTAATAAAGCCCCCTTCTCTCTAGGTAGGAAACCATGTATTACCATTTTTGTTGATGTCTGAACCGATCTTATGGTCTCCAGATTAGATCCGAATATTCCAATTTTTTTTGAATTTATTGGTCAGCTAAGTCAATTTTAATTTCCCGAATCGATTGGTAGTTGGCTGATATCTCGACTTTTGTTAAAATTAATAATTTTTCAATGGTCCTCTAAAAATCTTAAAGGTCTTCGACGTCCCTCTAATATTAAAGTCACAGACTTGTATTGGAGAACCGCAAAACGTACTTGGCTTCGTGCGAAATTGCCTATACGGGCTTCAATGCGCTAGATGAAAAAGAACTTCCAACAGTTCCTATGAGAGAGAGAGAGAGAGAGAGAGAGAGGTGAACAAGCTAAGTACGAAGTGAGCTCCCATGGCGAACTCAGAGATAGGAACGAGCTCTTGCTATACATTAGGAGGTGAGTACCGGGTGTTCCTCAGTTTTTGTGGGCCTAATACTCGTCATGGGTTCACCAACTACCTTTACCACGCCTTGGTAGATGCTGGGATTCGTGTTTTCATCGATAACAAAGAGCTTCCATGAGGTGAAACATTTAGTAGCAACCTTCTGCAAGCGATCGACGACTCCAATCTCTACATAACCATCTTCTCCCCAAACCATGCTTCGAGTTACTGGTGCCTCCGTGAGCTTGCGAAGATGGTGGAGAACATCTCTAAACTTGAGGAAGATGGGAATAAGAAGGTGATATTGCCCATCTTTTATAATGTGAAACCAGATGATGTGAAGTTGAAAACGGATTTGTACAGCAAGGCCATATTGGAGTTGGAGCAAAAGATGGAGGATCAGAAGAAGAAGTTCAACAAAGAGGAAGTAGAGACGTGGAGAGAGGCTCTCAAGAAAGTCGATGCCATCCAAGGATGGGAGCTGGAGAAATATCAAGGGGAATCATCTAATCGTAAATGTGAAAACTATTTTTTTAAATTAGGCGATAGATCTAATAAAAGTTCATTAATTTTCAGCCAACTCTAATTTCTCTTAATTTAAATAGGATGTCTTGAAATCTTCTTTAAACTTTTTTTTTAAATCCCGTGATATCTAAAAATTTTCTGACCTAATAGGATAATTATAATTTTGTTTTTGACCTCATTTCCAGTGTATAAAAATTTGGCTTGGCTTCATCTTTTTTTTACTAACTTGATCCATGTATGTAAGATTCCTACTAAATGCTAGAGATTTTGATTATGGAACTGTATGTTGTTACATTTGTAAAGTTCTTCTCTCCACGTCAAAAGAAATAAGTAAATCTAATATTGCCGTAATTCATCACGCATTTATATTTTGATTCTTCTACTTTTCTTTTTCTTTTTGCAGAAATTTTGATTCTTCAACTTGATTTAAAGATAAAAAATTTCTTTTTGCCGTAATGGATGTTCAGGTTTGCGACTCCTCATGTTCCTCAAGTTTTGAGGGTAAAGTCTATGTCGATCTTTAATCCATCTTGGTCCAGTCCCGTTTGTGACATGACACTTGAATTCTTCTTTTAACTGATATAATAATGTAGTGAATAAATTTTTAGTGTCTTTGCACACGATGAACATTAAAAAAATGAACTATGCTGTTTTGTACTTTTATTTCGGTAAAAAACAAAAACAATTCTTTTTACGCTGTTTTTTAATTGGTTGCTTACGTGGCGTTTTTGTTATTCCTGGCTCCATCACTTGACTGATTAGGATCTACCTTTTGATTAGTCTATGAAATTAACTAGAAAAGAGATCCCACGAAGACTTTGTTAGATATTTAAATAAGAAGCAGTTATTTACGTGCTCCTTTCTGTCGATCTCGTAACATAACAACAATATATTCTGATTATATTATCCATTCCTAAGATCAAAGTTTCTTGCATGGGAACACTCCACTAGGCGGTGTTTGGATTAACAATATTTAAGATAATCAGATTGAAATTAGCTGGCGATTTCATAATAAGTTGATTCCCTCCGAAAAACTTTTGACCTCGCGTTCCCACCCGATTGCTTAGTAGATGGTCGGTCATCATGCCAAGAAATACATTTGTTAACTTTTCTTAATTGAAACTGTTCAACTTTGTGGCAGCGATGGGGATCTAAGCAAGTTGGATGTTGAAGAGGTTGTGAAGAGGCTCGGGACAAGACAAAGACAAGTGACCGAAGATTTAGTTGGAATGGAAAATCGAATAGCAGCCATAAACAAGTTATTAGACATCGACTCCGGTGGTGTGCAATTTATTGGAATCTATGGAATGGGCAGCATGGGTAAAACAACCCTCGCCGAAAAAATCTTCAACCAATTATGTCCTCGCTTTGGAAAAAATTGCAACTTTCTTGATAATGTAAGCGAAACAGCAAAAACCCAGGGCTTAGTCAAGTTGCAACAATGACTCTTGTCCGATATCTCTAATTCTAGAGGTGTTCGCAACATTGGTAACAGTGATCATGGGATCAATACAATTGGAGAAACAATTTGCAACAAGAAGGTACTAATTGTTTTGGATGATGTTGATATGGCAACCAAATCCAAGAACTAATTAGAATGAATTCTCTATCTCTTGGTACTAGGATACTTGTTACCACTAAGGACAAGAGGGTTCTGAACATCAGGGGATTTAATTATGAGATCGTGTCCTATGAAATGGAGGGGTTGAGCAAGAAAGACGCACTTCAACCTTTTAGTAGGCATGCCTTTGATGACAATGCTCCTCCAACTGATTACTACACTCTTTCAGAAGACATTTTCTCCATGGCGGGTGGACTACCTTTAGCTCTTCAAGCAATTGGTTCATTGCTTCTTCTTCGGAAAGAGAAAAAAATAAGGGAAGAGATACTAGAGAAGCTAAGGAAAACACCTAATAGGGATGCCTTGGGAAAGCTAAGGATTAGCTATGATGCCTTAGAAACAGATCAACAACAGATATTTCTTGACATTGCGTGCTTTTTCATCGGTGAGAATAAAACTAATCCAATCTACATGTGGAAAGATTGTAGGTTTACCCCAAGAATATGCTATTGATGTCCTTATTAACAGGTGCATGATAAAGGTTTTAGATGATAATAGTTTTTGGATGCATGATCAGTTTAGAGAGCTTGGAAGGGCAATTGCTAGTCAAGAAAATCCACAGTATCCTGAAGAGCGTACAAGGTTGTGGGCGAGAGATGACATCATTGACCAATTAAGATCAACAGAGGTAAGGTATGACCATATTTGAATAGAGAACTGCTTAATGTGTTCTTAATTGAGGATTCATGATTCTGAATTGGAAGCTACTCTTCTGTTTCATTTTTCCTTCTCTTCAACGAAATAAAATTGTGGCATATTGACAAATTCTTGCTCCTGCTCCTCAATGTCATTGGCAGATCAAGGGAAGCGTTCAAGCACTCCGTTTGTTGTCGAGGGTATGGATTCAACCTCCTATTACCGTCACACCGGAGCAAATTAAACAGTTCCCACATCTACGGTTTCTTTGGTTGTGCAATGTCACCTGCCAAGGCGACTTTACGGGCTGTCTTTCTAAGTTGAGATGGATTACTTTGCGTTACCCTCATACAATTTATCCTTTTCTAGAACTTGAACGTTATCCTCGTTTTGAGGCAACCAATTTGCATCTAGAAAACGTGATTGTGCTGAATCTTTTTGGCCTTGGATTCACAGAAGATAAGGTCAGCAGCCTAATCAAGGTATGTCAGTTTCCCTCTTAGTCTAATTTTCTCATTCAATGAATGACAAAATTTGAAGGATCTGTAGTCCAATTTTCTCATTTAGTGAGAGGATCAAATGACAAATGGTGTGTCATTGGCTTTTGTAGGGGCAGGGAAATTGAAGGTTCTCGCTTTTCAAAAAAGTTGGCCTATGCATACGACACCAAACTTTTCCGGATGCCCAGTTTTAGAGAAGTTGACTATTTCTGAATGTCCGTTTTTGGTGGAAATTGACTGCTCTATTGAGAAATTGAGGTGGCTGACTGCCTTGACTGTTGAGTCATGTTCAGCACTTGAAAAATTACCTGAACAAATTGGAGAGCTTCGGCATCTTCTGCACCTCTCTCTCAGGAATTGTGGTAGCTTGAGTGAACTCCCCGACTCAGTTTCGAGATTACAGTCGTTGACAAAGCTAGATGTATCACATACAAGTTTTGCAAGGTTACCGGATTCCATTGGTAGACTATTGAGCCTGTCATCTCTGAATGCATCGCATACACCGATTGTGACGATGCCTAGGACAGTGAGCGAGCTTCCTCACCTCGAAACACTTGACTTAGTTCATTGTAATGAGAACCAAGAATTGCCGAAGCTCCCGAGAAGTTTGACCACTCGACGACTGTTATCTAATTCGTTGCAAACTGTCCCTAAGCTCCCAAACCTTACTAATCTAGTTGAACTGCTCCTATCCGAGCGCTTTGAATTCAAGGCCACATTAAATACAATTATACCTTTTGACTTCAGGTTGATTGGGGGGTTATCCAAACTGCAGTGCTTGCGCCTTTTAAATGCCCCCGCACTGCCTACAGAGTTGAGTTCCCTTTCTGTGCTGAAATGCCCCCGCACTGCCTACAGAGTTGAGTTCCCTTTCTCTGCTGAAAGAACTTACTCTATGTGGACTAGACTTGCAAACCCTCAAACAACTTCCGTCAAACTTGACAGTTTTAGAGCTCCATAGCACTCGAATGAAACAAGTACAGCTTGATGGGCTTCCTCAGTTGGAAAAGTTGATTGTCGAAGGGTGTCAACTCCTCGAGCGATTATCCATTCCTTCAAGTTTGATAAAACTGAGAGAAGCCTTGGTATCTTCTTGCACAGAGCTAGTTGAAGTTCAATTTCTCGGTGTCTTAAAATCGTTGCAGACATTACATATTAAGAGTTGTGAATCTCTTGAGAGGTTGGTTTGCTTGTCGGAGGGGCTATGCAATGAATTACACGCTCCCGAGTGGACTTATGCTGGAAGGAGAGTGTCCCTTGTCTCAAGCTCCCTAAAGATGCTTCAAGAATTCCAGCTGTCGAGGTGCCCAAAGCTACAGGAGATTCAGTTTGTTTCTATGTTGGAATCTTTGGAAGGATTTTCTGTTGTAGGGTGCATTTCATTAGAAAGGTTAGGAAATTTGTCAAACTTAAAGAACTTGAAGGAAATCAGTATTGAAGAGTGCAAGAGCCTGCAAGTTGTTGAGGGCATCGACGAATTAGAGTTTTTGCATCAGTTGAAAGTTTATGGGTGTGGATCAGTGGAAAGGATTATCGGAGCATCAAGCTCAAAAATACCAAATGAGTGCCAGATTGCAATAACGGATTGTGGGGTGTTGCTTGACAATGGTCCATATGGCTCAAGCATCACTTGCAAGTCTTACAAAGCGAAAATTCTGAATGGAACAATACTAGTTTCGGACTCTGACACTGAAACAACGGACTCTGATATAGAGACGGGATCCTTTATGGGAACTGGTACGCCTTCTTTCTATTCATAGATCATCACTGTTTCTTCTGCTTTATTTGCTTTCTGTTTTTGCTTTATTCTAGTGAAGAGAGACTCTAAACTGATTCTAAAATGTGCAACCATGGACAATCTCATTAAAATTCACCATCCTAGTGGGAATCTCCACATGCTATGTGTGTGTCAACTTCGGTAGTGAGCTTAGGAATGTTCCGACACTCAACATTTGAACATTTGAACAGGAATCTATACTCTCCATCTTCCTCTTTTGTGCTTTTTGTTCAGTCTGTGCTATCACAATTATTCTAATGACATGGAGCCTATTTCTACTCCAAAAATTGATTATGAAGCTTCACGTCAATTGCTTTTTTCACTTGATAAAGTCGATAATATGCAACAGGGTCATGCAATCTACCAAAATCACAGAGGCACCGGAGAATTAAACAATGCATAGATTCAAGGCACCACAATTTGCCTAGTTCGTTCGAATATAAACCTTCATCAATGGGAAGAGTCCTAATCATAAATCCACTACAAACTAGGAGATTATAACATCAAAACAATCCCGATTCCAAAGCTCCATTTCCACCCAACTCTCATCCAGTGTTTTACTCAATTTCTATTAGTGTTTTTCTCAAACTAAAACTCATAGAGATAACCTAAAACGATCTCAAGAAGATACCACGTGTAATAATACCAAAAGGTTCTGAAAATCGGGTCAAAACTGAGTCCTACGCATGTCCCCTGCACCACAAGTGTGCCTGGTTGTGCTGGCCTAGCTGGTCCAGGCTCCCTGCAATCGGCCCGACCCAATATGACTTGACTCACAGGTGCCTCTCCAAAGCGTTCGGGAAGGACCCCCCGATCGCCCATACACCTGTAGATGCCTACTTGCATCTCTTCACTTGAATCCAAGCCCCATTCATCCTGGGAATCTTGGTCAAATCTCCACAATGGCTTGAGTTTGCAGCCCAGTCACAGTCCTGATTCATCGCTTTATAGTGTCGCTCAATATTCCCGCTCTTCCAACGCCTTTCACGGGCTGCTCACCGCCACATATGTCTATCGAGCCCAAGCCGACTTAATCAGAGAAATAAAATCGATCCACATGTCCACCTCTGCCATAAGAACCTTCTTCACATGTTATCTCTGATGCAAAAGTGTCGATCGTCACTGAGTGTTCGTCAATACTGAACTCGATTTCCATGCCAAAAACACTAACCAAGTCCCTCGGCCACACTGCCTCTTCCACTCCTTTCACTGTCACTATTTTCGGCCTCAGTCATTGATGAAATCACCGTGTCTCGTAACAAAACCTTCCAACTCAAATCACAATCCACAAGGGCGACAAGAGTGTTATTTACAAATTTTACCAGCTTCATGTTGTAGTGCAGCAACGTTTTTCTCACGTAACTCCTTTGAGACATTCTCAACTTTTCCTATCTCTTTGCTTTTCCTATTTCTTTGCTTATCTATATGGGACACTTCCTCTGCTATTCCCAAATTTCTCAACTAGACCTTTGCATTCAATTGCCACTCCAACTCATCCACCTTCATTGACCACCGAGAAGCCTGAATTCTGCGGTCACCACAGAATATCTATAACTTGCTATAGAATACTGCCACTCTACAAAATCAGTCACCTCACTGGTACTCTGCTCATCTTTGGGATCTTTTCGCTCCACCTATTTATAAGAACACCATTTAGATCCTTCTCTCCAAATGGTTATCCACTTCTATTCTAAATAGAGCAAACTCGTCAAAGGTAACGTCTTTGCTGTTCATAAATTTAGGTAAACGCTAATTTGTGCACCATATATTGTCTCCCATCGCTCCATGTTCATAATTTAGGAATATGTATCTCCTTGCCCTCAGCTTCAGTGTGCCATATTTTACATGAGTATAAATAGGGCAATGAAGCATCTCAGTCCAGTGTAATTAGTAACTTCCTCAACGACATTTCCTCAAGAGTACTACAATCAATTGCCGTTGATGGCATCTATTCACCAACCTATGTGTTGTATTCATGGCCAGCACTGGAGTGTAAAGAGTGAGCTCTCCACTAAAGTTATGTTCATTCATTCTACAAGTTTGCTCAACTGTGATGTGTTGGCGATAGTGCAACGTCTCACTTTCGTCTGTGCAAATCTGTTAAACTCCCCATAATGGAATCTCAATCCATGCCGGCTCTTTGGTACTATGTCTTTCTACTTGTCCACTTCTCAATCATTGCCTTCCGCGTTTTAAAATGACAGTGCAGCTTGCTCCTGTGTTCAATAAAACAAACCTAGGCTCTTCTGGAAACACCATCAATGAAGTACAACATGTTCCTGGAACCTCCCTTAGAAGCGACTGGAGAAGGTCCTCATAGGTCTGAGTTTTTTTTTTTTTGGTAATACATAGGTCTGAGTTGATGTCTATAATTGCATCGGTGCAATGCAATACTGTACTGAACTTCACTCTACAATCGCATTGTTTAACCAAGATGCAATGTTCACTGAAACTCAAGCTTCCCAGTAGAGCTTTATGACTCGGAATCGACAATTCCTTCTTAGTCTTGAATCTGAGCCTCATCCTGTGCAACATTGTGTCACGTCTTGATCTGAAATTCTAGAGGGTGTCACAGCTGAGCTAGTCATTATTGTTCCCTATGGAGCATAGACAACCTAATGCAACCTCACCAAGAGGAGTTAGCAAGATAAGGTTCTTCCACTCCTATGCATGCCTCATGTTAGTCAACAAACCTCACTACATTGCCATGCGTTATTATCTAAACTGTTCTTACACCCACCACTTTGCAGGCAGCATCTTCCGCGTAAACATCAATGGGCAGTTAATCAATCATATAAGGAGTCCTGTGATAAGATCATCATGATAACACCCAACCATCACCTAATGAACTTGCGGTGACCTCACATATTCATAGCATCATTGGAACTACCATCTGTTCTACTAAACGCATTACCATCACTTTCAGATTTCACCTCAGCTCTTTTATCCTAGAATTACGGACACTCTCTACTATAGTACTTTACCTCATTGCAATAAAACATCGATGGTCTCTAGCACAATAACTCGATTTCGAGCAGCAATTACCTCTAACGAAAGGCCTTTATGTGCTTTCTTCCTCAGATCATTAAAGCTAAACCCTATAATATTAGCTTCTCTCTATTCTTCCGCCACTCTTTGAAACAAAGCAGAGTTGACATTTTCCAAAGAGGCCATTATCGCATAGTCAACAGGGAATTAGAGAAATTTTCTCAAGGATACGGTAACATCTTAGCCAAGTCCTCATCAGGATCCTCTCCTCAACGCTCTTCAGATCCATGGTGAATTTATTACACTCATCTTGATGGACTCTAATGGACATACACTGTCATCTTTGAACTGGTATTATCTATCTCTTGAGAAACAAACAGTTGTTCATCCCCTTCATCAAGTACAGGCTGTCAACTTCTCGGTGGAACCTCTCTTCCATAAAATGAATATTACATGATTCAACACAAATCTCAGTGGCACCGCTTCTTCAATGACCTCTAACAAGACCTTATTGGACAAATTGGAAGATAGAACACGTAACGCCTGCTCCATCAACAGAATGAGTTGACCTCTTTATATTCTCTGATAACTTATCCTTGTTACACCGAGAGTACGCGCATATTGATATGCCATGTTTAAAGCAATTTCTCCCTTTAAACTTCTCTACCTCTAACTTTCTGTTTGGTAGAATTGTAAATTAAGTGCTCAAAATTTAAGTACTGTATTTTAAGTGTTTGACTATTTTAAGTGTTGAAAATGAAAATGAAATGTTATGATAATAGTTTGATATTGATTAATACTTTTTTATTGCGTAATATGGAATCATGAACAGTATTGGTAGGTTTTTAAGCTTTTAGAAATGTAATAGGCAAAATTAGATTTCCTATTTGGATGTCTTTTCTATTGAATAAATTAAGTATCCCATCAAGTGATTTATTGACTTAATCGAATTTTTTAAGTCAAAACTAATTATGGTTATTAAACGTGCTTAATTCTATTAAGTGCCGAATACATTAATCTTTAGCACTGATTGGAGTTATCAAACATTTGACTTGGGACTCGTTTGATAAAATTAGAAAATAAGTGAGAAAATTTGAGCAGTGAACAAACTAGGAATGTAAGGTTGTTTAATAATAACTGAAGATTGATAATTGACTATTATCAGTTTCCTATCATACATGAAATTGTGATAATTAAAGACAGGTTTTAACAATTTAATTACCAATATTCTAATTGCCATCAATTACTTATTCTGCTAATCAAATTAAGTAACATTTTCCTTACTTATCCTATTAAGTGATTTTTTAAATCTTTTAATTCAAGTATTATTATTCTGACCAAAAAAAAAAAAGTCAAGTGATATTATAGTTATCAAAGAAGCTTAATCTCATGAAGTGATGAACTTCTAAATTTTCAGAGCTTAAATGAGTTATCAAATAAGCCCTAGTGTTCGCCATTGCAGCTAGTATCCTCGAATAATATGACAAGCACGAAGGTGAAATTGAAATGTGAACCTAATAGGATGGTGCAATATACCAAAATCAGGAAATAACAGAAAATTAAATGACACGAAGAAACAACACGACAGAATTACATAATTTGATTCTTTGGATGACCTGCTTTCATGGAGAGAGCAATGTGGTAAGTCCATGGAGAGTATGACCTCAATCTAGCCTGTCAATCCAATCTTTGATTGCACCAATTCACAACTAGTGTTTTGCTCAATCTCTCATAGTGTTTTTGGCAAACTAAAATTAGGGAGAACCCTAAGCAATCATAATGTGTAATACAACCAATAAGGGATTGAAAATAGGGTCAAACGGATGTGTCTCTGTGCATGGTGGGTGTTGACGCTCGGCCCAACAAGCTCAGGCCACTGACCAACTGCAATGACCATAGGCAATTCCAGATGCCCGGACGCTTTTGCATCCCTCCACTTGACTCTGGGCTTTTAATTCTCGCTCTAATCTTTCCAAAACTCGAGACATTTCTAAAATTGGGACATGGTAAGAATGTCATCCACCTATTCGAATGCACGGTGTAGTTTGTTGTCATGCTTAATCATACCAAATGAGAATTTAAATTTTCGTGCTTTAGGTTTTAGTCACGCAAAGATTGTATAAAACGAAGGTTTTTCCACGTGATGGGGAACCAGTGCTAATGTCTGTAAAATAAAGAAAAGAAGTGTTAAAAAGGGATTTATCCAGTAATATGCATTTTCTCATTCTACAATAAACAATGGCAGTTCAATGAAGTACTCCTATCCATGATGAGAGAACGTGTTCGGCAGAACCCATACCTGGCCGTAACCCCTGAAGACATCGACAATGCAGTTAGGGGTCGACCTCCTTCATGGGCAAGTGTTCATCCACCTGATCATTTATCCAGTGAAACGACTTCACTTGCGACCATGAGTATTCCTGAACTGATAGACATAATGTAAGAACTGCTAAGAAGAAAGAGAGAGATTCAAACTCCGTAAAGATTATAATTCTGTTTTTCATTTCGCTTCTATCATCATTTCATGGAAACTAATGATTTATGAAGCTTAATGATGACCCCATTTTTGCAGGTTAAAAACCTTCGGCTCCACGAGTCAGCACCACCAACCAAATGTGTAGGAAAGATCCAAGGCATGGTTTACAAGCATATTACAATGTATCTGCAAGCCTTTCAAGCGTTTCCATTCTTGAGTTTTTGAAAGAAGAAACTCAAAAGCACTAGGATTTATGTAGAACGATAGAGAATCCCATGTTTTGTATGGGTCCAAGATTATTTCTTTTTATACTATTCTAAATGTTGGTTCATAATCTATTTTGCATTTATGGATACACTCAATATTGATCAGCATTGCCTTGATCGATTTATAAAATTCATTCAAATTGTCTAATTTTTCCTTCAATGAATAAAAACATATACAAACGTTCATTTGATATTTCTTGGCGAAGTAAGACTTGTCATCAAAATTAATAACGTGAAGGGTGTGTTTGTTTTGTGTAATATCAACAATTTGGAAAATGTTTACCTAACTTTGATCTTTTATATCTCCTAGAGAAATGAGTTAATGAAAAAGTTTTTCATTAGGCATATGTGATTATCACTAACACTATTCACTTATTTTCCTAAGCAATACTGACGACCAAAGTTAGGCAAACGTATTCAAATTATTTATTTTACATGAAATAAACACACCCGAAGTTTTAGTTAGCTTTACCGAATGTAGCTAGTTGATTAGATGCCAATATAATATTTGTTATCTCATCTTTCTTGGCGAAGAAACACCTGAGCACTTTTCTTTTTCTAAATCATTGCTAACTTTTTTTTGTTAATTTGCTAATATTCATTTTTATCAATTTACAATTATTGGGGCTAACAATACAACTTAGATGGGGTGAATAGGTTGAATTTGCAAAAGATAACAAGATAAACTTCAATAGCAACAGAAACAGATTAAAGATATCAGGTATGCATGCTATTGACGAACAAATACTAATAATAATGAACAGATAATACCAATAGTGGAGGTAGCTTTCCTTTATGTTGATTCTAATAGATTTATGTTCGATTGATGCTTTAGAAAGCATTCTTAGGGTGATTAAGTGTGAGGGAAACCCTTTATGTTGATTCTTGCTAGGCACTTCCGTTTGGGTGTTCATTCTAAGGATTGTTGCCATATGATATTTGGGAAATCTGTTTTCTTCTTAAAGATGTTTACTCCACCTTAGATATGATTTTTTCAAACCTCCCTCTGCTCAGCAAGATGACGGTGACGAGGATGATGGCAGGGAAGACGTCGGCGAGGACAATGAGGACGACGGCGATGACAATATGTGCATGGGACCATGAGAACTGTTAGAACATGTTGTATAGTTTTGTAGGTTTTTCTTTACTTCTCTTCTTTTTCTTTGGTCCCACATAAGAAGAATGTTAGACTTCTTTACTCCTCTAAGCCTATATAAAAGCTTCTCATGTACATTGTTTGATACAGCATTATAAGAGAATAAATATCATTCTCTTATAATCTTTCTTTCTTTTCATGGTATCGGAGCCAAGATCATTGTCTTGAAGAGTATGCTCTGTAGTTACCATCAATTGAATCTTCCGCATCAGAAATTAAGACAATGAGCTCATTATTTTTTAAAAGTATGCTCTGCGGTTGCCATAAATTGGATCTTCCGCATCAGAAATTAAGATAATGAGTTTAGGGCTTTTGGGCCATCATCCTTGCTCGTTCTAATCCGCGCTTCTTCTTTCTCGATCCTTTCGATCACCTCAATCCATATTTCTAGCTTTGCTAGTGATTTCTTTTTCTGTCGTTATGGGTGATTCTAGTAACCGTATTGACGTCAAACTATTCTCTTTGGAAACCATCAGTAATAGCAGCACTTGTTTATCGCGACTTGTTTGAGCATATTGAGGGACTTTGTCCTTGTCCTGATGCTCTTGAAAGTGAATCATCTAATGAAGTTGTGAAACGTGCCGCTGAAATTCGAGCATGTAATATTTTGCTGATCGGAAGGCATGGGCTATCATTTTTGGTTCCATTGATCCTGCTCTTCGCCCACAATTTTCTAATGTTGTTGAGGCGAAAAGTTTATGGGATCAGCTTGCCGAGATGTTCACCCAGACAGGGGACATTCGAGTTTATCAGTTGGAGCAAGAAGTTTACAGTGCTACGCAAGGGTCTCGCTCTATTCAAGATTTCTACAATTACATGCACTCACTTTGGAGTCAACTGGACATTCTTGCTCCTATTCTCTGCCCATCATGCCTGAACTATACTTAGTGTCTATCTACTTGACTTCAGACTCAAGATAGGTACCGTCTACATTTTTTTCTTATGAAGCTCGGCTCTCCCTATGAAGGTGTTCGCAGCCAACTTCTTCACCACTCTCCAAGACCATCCCTCCTTGACGCTATCAAAGAATTACAATCTGAGGAAACTTGTCTTGGTCTTCTTTCCTCCTTGGCAGTTTCTGATTCAACTGCTATTTTGGCTGCTCCACCACGTGTTTCGTCTACAGTTTTAGCTGCTCCACCATGTCCTTCGTCTTCTCGTGGTCCTCGCCGCCTTTCATGTACGTATTGTCATCGTCTTGGTCACGACGAGTCACATTGTTGGAAGAAGAGGAATGCTTCATGCCTTTTTGCATCACCATGAGTCACTACCGCATCTCCAATCTCTCAACCTATTACTCTGGTTTCTCCCTCTGCGGATGACCGTATTGCTACTCTTGAGGCCCAACTTGCCTGTTTGAGTCTTTCTCTGCCCAGGTCTTTTCCCGATTCTAGTACTTCTACAACTCTCTCATCTGCTGGAAGCACCGCTGCAGCTACTCCACCTTCAGGTGATATTTCTACTACTTGGGTACTTGACTCAGGAGCTGCTAGACATATGTCTTCTTCCACTGTTTTTCTCACTAAGCTCTCTGAGCTCAAGCAACCAGCACATTTCTTTACCGCTAATGGTTCTTCTCTACTAGCTACCCGACAGGGTACTCTTATCGTCTCTGAAGATTTCAATGTCCCTGATGTGTTACATGTTCCCTCTTTGGCTCTCAATTTATTATCTGTTGGACAACTCACCGATGCTGGATGTACTGTAAGCTTTACAAATAGCTCTTGCTTTGTGCAGGATTGTTTGAGTGGCAAGATGATTGGCAGGGGTAGTAGACAGGATGGACTTTATGTTATGCAACATCTCCATCTTCCAACTTCCTCTCTTCCTCATCCTGTGTTGGCTACCCTCGATCTTGTTCGGTGGCATCAGCGTCTTGGACATATTCCGTCTTCTCGTCTCACCGTTCTTCACCAACAAGGTGCTTTGGGTCCTATTTCTTCTGGTAGTCTTCCTTCATGTTCTATTTGCCCTTTGGCCAAGCAATCTGCTAAGCCTTTTCCTGTTAGTAACTCTAGAACTAGTGCGATCTTCGATCTTATTCATTCTGATGTTTGGGGTCCTGCCCCGCTCTCTTCCAAGAGTGGTTTCAAATATTATGTATCTTTTATTGATGATTATTCTCGTTATACATGGGTCTATCTTATGCGTCAACGTAGTGATTTCTTTACCATCTATCAGTCTTTTACTTCCATGGTTTCCACACAATTTAATATAAAAATTAAAGTTTTCCATTTAGATTCAGGGGGAGAATATCTCTTTGGTGTCTTTCGTTCTCTCTTAGCTAATGATGGTACACTTCCTCAATTATCTTCTCCTGGGTTCCAGCTCAAAATGGAGTTGCTGAACGCAAGCACCGTCATATTCTAGAGACCACTCGAGCTCTCTTACTTGGCACATCCGTTCCCACTGAGTTCTGGGCTGAGGCTCTTCTCACAACTGTTCATCTAATTAATCGCCTACCCTCATCTGCTTTCCATCAAGACACCCCGTTTCAGCGTCTCTACTCTCGACCTCCTAGCTATAATCATCTTCGAGTTTTTGGATGTACTTGTTTTGTCATTCTTCCACTCATTGAACGTACAAAGCTTACCGCCCGCTCTATCCCATGTGCATTCTTGGGTTACAGCACTGAGCACAAAGGTTATCGTTGTTATGACCCAAATGTGCGACGTGTACATATTTCTCGTGATGTTACGTTTCATGAACACATCCATTTCTTTTCAACAAATACTACGCCTCATGTTTCGTCTCATGTTCCATTTATGGATTTTCCTGTTGATCCTTTACCTAATCCTTCTAGTCCCTCTTCTACATCGGATCTAGATATATTGCCACCTTCTCCATCTTCACCTATCCCTTGTGCTGCATCTCTTGCTGTATCTGCCCTCGATGATTTTGCACAACTAGAGTCATGCCGTAATCCTCCTCGAGATCGGCGTCCACCTGCCCGGTATGTTGCTGCTACTTCTTATTCTACTGAGTTTGGATCCTTTTTAGCTGTTGTTCATGTTGTACAAGAACTTAATAGTTATCGCGAGGCAGTTCAGCATGTAGAATGGCGCCAGGCTATGTCTGAGGAACTTTCGACTTTGGAGAGTACAGGTACTTGGGAGCTTGTGCCTCTTCCTCCAGGTCGCTCCCTCGTATTGTATTGAGCGTTACAAAGCTCGTCTGGTTGCTCGAGGTTTCTCGCAAGAGTATGGTATCGACTATGAGGAGATCTTTGCTCCCGTAGCAAAGATGACATCTGTCCATGCTTTATTAGCTATTGCTTCAATTCACAGTTGGCCTCTCTTTCAGCTTGATGTGAAGAATGCTTTTCTTCACGGTGATCTTCAGGAAGATATCTTTATGCAACCTCCGCCTGGTCTTGCTCATACCTCTGGACAGGTTTGCCGCTTGCGACGGGCTCTTTATGGTCTCAAACAGGCCCCTTGTGCTCGGTTTGAGAAGTTCAGTGATGCTATTCAGTCTGCTGGTTTCATTCAAAGTGAGGCTGATCATACTATGTTTGTTCATACCTCTTTTTCAGGCTGCACTATTCTTCTTCTTTATGTTGATGATATGGTCATCACCGGAGATGATTGTGACCATATTGAGCATACCAAGTGACACCTTCAGCAACATTTTGCCATGAAGGATCTAGGACCACTGCGCTATTTTCTTGGACTTGAGATTGCTCGCAGTTCACGTGGTATTCTCATTTCTCAGCAGAAATATACTGCCAATATTCTGTCCAGGGCTGCTCTATCAGATTCACGTACTGCTGCCACTCCTATTGAGCTAAATCAAAAGTTTTGTCCAGACGATGGAGAACCTCTTTCTGATGTCACCCGCTATCGGACCTTGGTTGGCAATCTTATTTATCTTACTATCTCCCGACCCGATATTGCCTATGCTGTTCATGTTGTCAGTCAGTTTGTTGCTGCTCCTCGAACAACTCATTATGCGACTGTTCTAAGGATTCTGCGCTATCTTCGAGGCACTTTATAGCATTCCTTATTTCTACCATCCTCTTCTGCTCTCAAGTTGCGTGCCTATTCTGATGCTGATTGGGCTTCCAATGTCATCGATCACAAATCTATCACTGGTTATTGCATTTTTCTTGGCGATTCACTTATTTCTTGGCGTTCCAAGAAACAACATATTGTCTCACACTCCTCTACAGAGTTCGAGTATCGTGCTATGTCCGACACTACTGTTGAGATTGTTTGGCTTCGCCGCTTACTTGCTGATATGGGAGTTTCACTTCTGGATCCTACTTCTCTGCATTGTGACAACAAGAGTGCCATTCATATTGGTGCAAATCCAGTCTTTCATGAGCATACCAAACATATTGAGATCGATTGTCATCTGACTCGTTATCATCTCCAAGCTCGCACTATTTCACTTCCATTTGTTGGAACTGAGAATCAAGTCGCTGATTGTTTTACGAAGGCTCTTACATCACAACGATTTAAATTTTTTCTTTCCAAACTCTCGTTATTTGATCCACCTTGAGTTTGAGGGCCGGGGGGCGCGCGTTAGAACATGTTGTATAGTTTTGTAGGTTTTCCTTTACTTCTCTTCTTTCTCTTTGGTCCCACATAGGAAGAATGCTAGGCTCCTTTACTCTTCTAAGCCTATATAAAGGCTTTTCATGTACATTGTTTGATACACTATTATAAGAGAATAAATATCATTCTCTTTTAATCTTTCTTTTCAAGAATAATGACGGCAAGGATGACGAGGTCGACGATGTGCATTCGTCTCGTGGGCCTTCGCCGGTTTGTGTCGTGGATGATAATGATGGGAACAATGATGTCGACAAGGAAGGTGAAGGCAAAGCCGATGGTAACAGCGATAGTAAGGATGACGAGGACAATGAGGATGACGGCGAAGTTGATGAGGACAATCTTGTGCGTGAGGTTTTGCGGTCATGGGGCCTCTGCCGGTTTGTTCCGTGAGCAATAACGATGAGAACAATGATGTCAACGAGGAAGGTGAAGGGGACGACGATGGCGACGGCAACGAGGATGAGGACAGGATGGGGACGAGGAAGAGAGGGACGATGAAGAAGCCAAAGAGGAGGTAAGAGACCACAACAACCTAAAACTCAGCAGAAATTTGTTCTCCGTTCAAAATTCGTGCTGATTTTTGGAAATCCTGGAATTAAATCTAGCAATAGTTATTGCTCTAGATCGCGAGCTTGCTGCAACGAGAAACTCTGATTGAAGAAATTGATATTGAAATTGTCGGTTTACAATCTAAAGAAAGGCTTTCTACACATCGTCTTCACCTGTTTTGCCCTGCTTTCTTCAAATCCAAGTACCTACTGATTGAGAGATCACAAAAAGTAATATAAAAAAGTCACGCTAGCAATTTCTTTTAGTCAACTTAGACGGAATTAAGGGATTACGTTGATTCTTACTAGTTGCTTGCGTTTGGGAGTTCAAACTAGGGAATAATGTCATATGATATTTGGGGGATTTGACCTTTTTTTCTTAAGATGTTTAATCCACCTTAAATATGATATATTCAAACCTTCCTCTCCTCAGCAAGATGATGGTGATGATGACTATGACAATGGCGATGAAGGCGATGACATGGGCGATTACAACGGCGAGGACGATGACGGCGATTAGGATGACAATGTGCAGGAGGTTCTGTAGTTGTCTTGCGGGCCTCTGCAAGATTATTCCGTGGACAACGACAATGAGAAGGAGGAAGGTGAAAGGCGAAGGCAAATGCGATGGCAACGACGAGGATGAACAAGAGAGCGATGATAAAGAAGCCCAAGAGGAGGTAAGAGATAGAATTGAATGATGTACTTCGCTTTTTTCCTTCGAAACATGCGGCGAAATGACTATGACTATTAGTTGAAAGAATATTAATGCCCATATCCTTCCGGTCTCGAGTGCTGACCGGCGAAACCGCCTCAGTGTCTCACCTCTTTCGTTTCTTGTCAGGTTCTGTTGCTCATGATGTTAATTCGCTCCTTTCTTTTCTCTCCATAAAACGACAATGTTGTGCAAGTGCCCTATTTTATTTCACGAATTTGTTTGGGTCTTACTCGTTAATCTGTTCCGATTCAGGGTATGCATCTCATTATGTCGAGAGGTGCCCCGTAGAAACATGCTTCACGAATCTGTCTTTGCTGATATTGTTCAAGACTCATTGGTTTACCGCTCCATGACACTGCATGATCATAAAAAAAACAAGACGACTGTTCTTTTCCCGAACCAAATCCTTCTTCCTTGGCCTTTGAGGCAAACAGGTGATTCCCATAGTTCTTCCCCTTGAGGGCTTTTTCCAGGGTTGATCACATTATGGGCCGACTCCAATTTTCTCGTGAAGGCAGGCCCGATTAATTAGGGCTTCTTGTCCATCGCGAAATGTAGTATCACTACCACCATTCTTTCCGGTCTTCAAAGTACATAAACAAAAACAGGAACATCTCATTGGGAAAGGAATTAACTTATTCAATCTCCTATACAAATCTCTCTTAATTGATGCGATGGTCTTTCAAAGGACCAAATTGATGGCAATTTTTACCGCTCAGTTTCCCCACATTAAAAACTTGACTCAAAGTGAATCAACACAATTCTTGCTACCCAGATACATGAATCCAAATTCAAAAAGCCTAGTAGCCAAAATTTAAAAAGGAAAATTTGAAAAACGCTTGCAAAAGAATGAACCGAAAATTCACGCACGATTGCTGTTAGGCAAAAGAGAAATCATCAATAATCAATGAATTAAGGTTGGTCAAAGGTTCCACAGCGACAGAAATATAGTTTACTTTGAACTTTTGCGTCCTCCTTTGGTACAACCTTTGGACAGCAGTCTAAAGTAACACAAAAAGAAGGGTCCATAAACTAGTCTATATATGAGTAGCAAGAAGAGATTTTATCAAAATCCTAACGAACTACAATGCCAACCCAAGTGATATTTATTTTGAGCTTGCTCTTCAACTGGCAGGGATCGATCCTTTTTCCTACATGAGTAGCCAGTAACCTGTCTTGGTACCGATTGTGCCCATCAACAAAGTGACTAGGGAAATCGCCCATACCTTAGGGTAGATGTAGATCGTTGTAGGGTTGCTATAATAGTTTCCAACGCACACCTTTGTTGGGAAAACTTCCTAATATATTTTAAAGCTGACAAAACTATCCAAGAGATTTTATAAATTTGACCAACACTTTTCAAGTATTTCTAAGTCTAGGAAGTCATGTTCTGAAAATCTAGATTTTACAAGGATCAAAAGGAGAAGTTCAAGTTCTACACAGTAAAAGACAAAGTTTAGACTTTGTATATGGCAATTGCAAAATTTCAGTTTATATTGGAAACAAAAGATTCGAAGATTAAAAAAAAAACCATTCTGACTCAAGTTCTGAAATGCGAGCTAAGGATCAAATTTTATCCAAATGTTGTCATAAACTCAGAACAATGGCTAGTAATCTGGCCAGGATTTCACCATTGGAAAGTATTGATTGATTTGATATTAAAAGCCTATATTGCAAATTATATTTACATCGTGAAATATCCTTGATTGATTAACAATTAACCCCATGGCAAGTTTATTTCCAAATGAAAAAGCTCTGATTATGGAAACCAAAGTTCTGGTTGTATGAGCAACCAGATTTAGTGGGATTCAAACTTTGTTACTCAACGACTACTCAATCCTTCTTATACAAATTTGTCTGAGGTGAAGATTGGAAGATGATCCTCTGAAGATTGTCCATTGGTTAGTTTGGAAGTAAAAGAGTACAAAAGGAGACAAACTGTCAAGAAGCAGAAGTAGAGAGACGATAGCTAGAATCATCAATTCCAAAGTCTGAGCATACTTCAACCAGTATAACTTGTCCTTCTTGAGCTAAAATCTGTAATATTGAGAGATTTGTCATAAGAGTGATTGAGTGATAAAGAGTTATCTGTCTTTCATAGAAAAGTCATCACTCAGAACTTGTAATCTTTTGACTGATCATCTAATGAAATTCAATCAGTATGCTGTTAGTATGGGAGAGTAGACGTAGGATTGATCTAAGTCGAACCACTATACATCTGTGTGCAAATTTTCTCTTCCCTAAAACTCCTTTTACTTATCTAATGGCACACTTATTTGTTTAGATTGATCAAAATTTAAACATTGTTCAGACTTTACATATGAACAATTACTTCCGCGTTCAAATTGATCAAATAGTACTAAAATCACATATTCACCCCCCTCTAGATGATATTTGCTAGTCTCATCAACTTTGATGGACTTCCCTGGCCGGATCACTCGGAGTGTCTCTGCCTGAATCAATGCAAAGACATGCTCGCCTTCCCCACAACGACTCCTCTTCTCATATTTTGGCACCTATTGCATTGCTAGCACTAATGTGTTCCAGATCACGCACTTTTTGTGCTACCCAAAGGGTATACACATTGTCGTGGGAGATGGAGCCGGGTAGTTACACTTTTCCATGTCAAAAATATTGCCTAAACTAGAAAAAAGAAGCTGTAAAAAGTGGGTAGTACGAGATCATGTCCAGCGAATGTTATGCACTATCCTCGCCTAATAAACTCTAATGCAAGGATCTTGATGTTTGCACGACCAATCTCTCGCAGGTGCAAATCAAGAACAGGACCCCAGTTGCGACGGACACCCAATTAAACCCCAACAGGGCCGGCATGTTGTGCCACGTTCACGTGCACGACACATGTCCAAGATTATGATTAAACCTCGTGAGGTTTTCTGATTCTTGATTAGGACATATGGGTAGACTAATGAGGGCCACGATAATTTATCCGATGTGCTTTACCATCGCCAACATGTCCAATGATGTCGTGCGCGCACATAGCAGCGGACAGCAAGGATCGGAGAGGCAAAGCCTGAACCACAGAATTCTCTCTTGTGGTTTTGAATTGCAATTGGGTCCTTCTTTTTCCCGCAGAAATATCAAGAAACGTGTTCTATTTTCTTTGGGCTTTAATTTCCTACATTCTCACGTACCTCCGATCTAGGCACTCTGGAGATCAACATGACGGTTCCACTGTTGCCGAATCATCAGAAGGAGCCATCGCCTGTGGTTGCCGAGACTCCATGGACAATGCAGATATGATAAGAGCCTTATCAAGCCCAGTTGAACTGGAAAATGGACGTGCTTATCGGGAGAGGGTGTGATCTGATGTTGTGCTTTTCAGATCTTAAGCTGGCCCATGGCAGTAGGGAGTCTAACAATGTAGCTGACTGAGTCGCCAAAGCCCAAATAATGAAAAGACTGCCTAGCAATTGCAGCCTTCTCAAGCTCTTTGTGACTTGATTTGCTCTGTAGTTTTGAATTTGTATTCACTAAACTCTTCTAAGTGAATGGCATTTACTAATTTCAGACCTAGAAAAATAAATATCCACGATTGATTGTCTCTTTAAAAAGTTTTCCACTAGATTGCCATGGAATTTACTAGATTGGCCAGCAAAAAAGCCACATAAAAATTCTAGTAATGCAACTTAAACATTGTGGAATGACATTCCTTGAGATAAAGGCCAACACATTTTGCACATACACACGCCAAAATCCTGAATAGTCTAGTGTCAAAATCGTGAGTAGTTAAGAGTAACCTCTATATTAAGTTGTCTATTATAATTGATAATGATGCATATCGATTAAACTACATGCACTGTTGCTAGGTTTGGGCTAGCTAGAACTCTTCAAGGCCAATGAGCACAAGTGTGTGTAGGGCTAAACGTATACCAGAATTATTGTCAGGATCGATCTCGAATGAGGAACATGTCCCAGCAAATCTTGCACTTCGTCTGTTTGCATTAATCTAGTCCAAAGTCGCACTTCTCACCATGTAACTTTTGTCATTTGTGAAGCCGAAGAAAAAAAATGTGAGATCTAACGAGTTGTTGGGTCGACATGTAAGCTATCGCTTAATTTGGCATACTTTACAAAAATAATCATAGAGTTGTGAAGATCTCGCGCTATGCTGGGATCAAAATCTGTGTACACGTGGCATATGGATTTGTTTTAAGCATTTGGTGTTTGTGGTCAGTACTTAATCTCTCTATTGTTTTCGTTTCATATAACAATAACTTTCATAATAATATATAATGACTTGCTGTCGTCTTATAGGTGGTAGCAATTAATTTGCAGCCATTATATATCAAAGATCGATACATTAACTTTACGTCATTTATTGTGTTCATTTATTGTCATAATGTACAGTCCTTGGTTTGATGGGCAAACCTACAATGTGGTAATGTGTGAAGATACGATCGTTTGGAGAATACACACATAACTTGTTTTTGAACTGGAATGATGAGTGATCTATATATATAGAATGCTTGATGATTATGTTTAATTTGAATTAGGAAGTCAGAAGTAGTTAACCGGTGGATTTGCTATATTAGCAGCAGAGATGTAGGCACGGGTGTTCAGGGAATTCTTTCATTAAAGTGCACAATGACTTTTCAATGCAATAAATCAATGAATATAAGTAGATCAGATTTCTCGGGTTACCACATCTCTAGTCATATTCCCAAAGGTCTTGAAACTCGTTTGTATGGATCGATATGTTTCAATATACATTCCTTAACTATCATTGTAAGAAGCCTGTTTGGAGTGATGAAGATACCTAGTTATTGATTTCGGGAACTGTGGTCATATGAAATCGGATAAAGTTTTTGTCCATCGGATTAAATCTAGCCCTTAACGTTCGGAGCAAGACATTAAAAGGCTCCATCTTGGGCCTCGTTCGGATCTTAAGATCCCCAAGATGTAGAGCACCTAGAGAGTATTCCTTCCTTTAGGGGAAGACAAAGATTTAAAGGGGACTTGGGATTGAAGACGTATAGGCACTGGCATATTAAATTAAGGAATGAATCAATGGAGCCCTCCCCACTAATTAAGTCTAGCCCTCTAGTCCCCTACAAAAGGGTGGGACTATGAATTTTGAGATTTGGGAGGAGTTGCTTTTGGGCCATTGGCCTACCCCCAATGGATTGCGCGGAGCTACAAACAGAACATGAGTATTTCTACAGAATATGTTACAATACTCTCCGTTGTTCATTCTATAAAAGAGACGATCATATCTATTTAAACGAGGCAAATCGACCAAATGTATCATCTTTAAGGTCAAGACACGTGGTGATCCATTTTTCCCCAACAATCATAATGGATGGGGTAACTTGAATTAAATAATTGCATAAGAGAATTCATATCCTCCCCCAATAATTAGTTTTCATTCAGTCAACTATTATTATCTGAACAAATCCCATACAGCTAGCTACTGGCCCAAAAAACATAAATAAATAAACAACTTGTACCTTATTGCTGCAAGCTTCAACAAGGGGAGGTAACAAAGTCTATAGGAGGCAAGAAAAATAAATCTAATCTCATTACTCAACTAAATTTTATATATTCTTCAATCATAGATATTCAGAGATACACGCGGATGCAAGGCTGACATATTCGAGGGATGCTACCAGAAGCTGGCCACTCTAACCCCTCGCCACGCCTTGGCTTGGGACGTTGGCACTGGCAATGGTCAAGCTTCTCTAGGGGTTCTCTCTTTCCCGCTCTTCTCGTGCGAATTCGAATGTGCTTACGCTCCTAAAAATGACTGTTTTCTTCTTGATTTAAACTAAAACTTTTTGATTTATTGTTAAGCTAGATGAGGATTTTTTCATTTCCACCTTTGTTTTAATGAACCGCTAGTTACACAGCCAATAGTAAAGAGTCTATTATTGTATGCAGACGATTATACTGTTCTGTTCTAAGAAAACATATTTTTCCATGCTGGTAAAATCGAACTTGACATGCCCCGGAATCCATATTAGTGTTGTTTCCACATGTTTCCTTTGCTTCATTTCCCTTTCCAAATGTAGGCTGTGGAACATTATCAGCAAGTGATTGCCACGGATGGGAGCGAGTCGCAGCTAAATCATGCCCCCCCACATCCTCGTGTTCGGTACATCCACACTCCACTATACATCTTAGACGATAAACTGTTAGCCATGATCAGTGGCGAGATCTCTGTCGACCTAATCACTGTGGCTAAAGCCATACATTGGTTCGACCTCCCCAAATTCTACTTCCTCGTGAGCCATCCAGCCATCCAGGTTTGGGGCTATCAAGCCATCCAGGTCAGCCCTATCTTTGATCTGATACTGAAGGGACGCGACGCTTTCATACTGGAATCCCAACATCAGGCACTTGTTCGACCATTACAAGAAGTTGCCGTTCCCTTTCGAGAGCGTCGGTTTGGGATCCGAGGGGAACTCAGTAGCCCTTGACATACCAAAGTAGGTTTCTTTCGAGGGAATCCTGGAGATCTTGAGGTTGTGGTCCGTGGTGACGACCGCGAAAGAACGAGGAGTGGAGTTGTTGAGTGAGGGGGTTGTTAGGGAGTTTGAGAGGGTTTGGGGTGGTACGAAGCTGGTGAGGAATGTGGTCTATAAAGCCTTTATGCTTGCAGGGAAAGTGAAGAAGTGACCTTCCATGTATGATTGGGAAGGGCATGTTTGCAGATCGTTTCAAATGATTAAGGCCACTTCACATTGTTCATTAATCCCAGCTACTCCTTTTATTACTTTCTATGTTGCTCCCTCATTTCTTTGAAACGTTGGAATTAGGCTGACCTTCCACCAGCCAGCTATTAGGTTCAATTTGCTTTACGTGTTGGAAAATAAGAGGTCAATTGATTTGGGGCATGTTGCCATCTCTAATAAATTATAGTTGAGCAGATAACATGAAACTTGTCGCTCTTGAATTGAGTCAAGCGAGTGAATGCGCATTTCAAATATGAAGCGAATCGGGCCTTATTCATCTAACAGCTAGCTAGCTGAAACTTTTAAAAAAAATTGATGGATGATCCTACAAAATTTCTCTGGAAAAGTTGATACTTTTCAAAATCAAAGAAGATAAACGGTTGGTCGGTGACAAAATTTAGTTGGTAATTGATATGATGAATGTTCGTACGTAGGTCTAATTAAGGTAGATAATTTTCAATAAAAATTAATAACTTCAAAAGTGTTGATAAGCCACAAGAATAAACGTTGATGATTATTAAAGTGGTTAGTAATCTTGGAAGTAAAATAGAAAAGTTGTTGGTACTTTTCAAAAATCAAGCAAGACTATAGTTAATAGGTGACTGATTAGTTGTGGTTGGTATCTTAATGTGGAGAATGTTGGCGTATCAATCAAGTACGGTTTCTTAATGTTAGTTGTCAATTTGACAATGCAATATGACGTGATGATTTTGTGTTTTGCCAGACTTGATTGATGATTGACATATACAAGAACGTTATTTTATAAAGTTACCTACTCGGATTTGAATATTAGTCAATGATTTCACCATATTTTACAATGTCATAATCTGAGTTAAAGCTACTCTTATGGATGTAACGGATCACGTCTATTTATTAAACTTCAACACCTACTTGAATATATGTGAGTATATAGTATTTAGGATTTAGTAAATGTGAAAACAAAATGTATACTCAAGGATTAATGAAAGGAACAGAGGCCGAGTCCCCGCACGCAGAGACAATGGCGGTGAAGTGTGCGGGTGCTATGCTAGCTGTATATGCTTTGCTTTTATAAGCTTGGTTGTATGTGTTGGCCAAGTTAAACAGGGTGGGTGATTAAGTACAAACTAGAAAGGGGAATTTTTAAATGACCAGAACCGCACTGTGCCACAATGCTCGGGTTTTTTATGAGCGATAAAATAGGAACAAGCACTAAAAAATCAGTGGGACAAGCTTACGGACTTGAGCAACGGAGGTAAAGTGCATATAATGGTTCGAGGCACACTAAAACGGGATGTTAAGACGGCCTCATCTTCCGCGGGACCATGCATATATGCAACGGACTTCAGTTAGATTTGTTGTCCAATTGAAATGTCAATTAAGGTAAGGGTGGGGCAGATGATCGGGTCCTCAAAGTCAATTTCTTACCCTATAAATGAGAAGTCATACTATGCTTGTCTAGTTAAACTCCGGTGTTCCGAAAGAACAACAATTTTAGAGAGACAGAGGTCAAGATAGAGAGTACGTATTGTAAGATCATTTTGTTCAAATTTGTTTTATCGTGAGAGTAACAGAGGTTTCTTGTAAGATGAGAGTTAACATATTTTAATAGTGTCCTTCGTATAGTTTACAAGGTGCTTTGCTTATCATTATTCTCGTGTTCCTTCCACTACATTCACGCCAAACTACCCAACAGATATAAGACCAAGCTTCCATGTCCAGCACTATAAGACCAACTCCAAAAGATATGAGCATATTGCATATAGACGTAATAAATGTAGGATTTTCTGGATGATACAATCCGACACTTTTTTAACATACAAATAGCATTCGAATATAGAGCTATTTTATCCTAAAACAAATGGTTATTAGGGGTGAGTAAAAAATGGTTTAACCACCAAACCAAATCAAATCCCAAACAGTTTATTGCAATCGAGCTCGGTTTAAGAATCTACCAGCAAGCTGTAAAGCTTGTAATAGGTCATCCGGCTATTTACTATAAATGCATTGTGCAACATACGGTACTTACTACAATCATTCGGTGTCGCGACCTAAAAAAATCATGTTTTCCAATCTTAGGCTAATGGATTACTAGGTCAATTAAATTAACTAATCTAGCTCGAGTTCTCCCAAACTCTATCAATTCGCAAATTAGGTCCAATTATGAGCATGAAAATATTTTCAATGGGAGTCACCACTAATCACCACTAATCATTTAAGGTAGGTTGATTAGAAACCTAAATAAAATAGCGGGAGTACTATTTTATTTCTGCGAACCAGAGATTATAAATCCGAGGACTTGGTTACGCTAGATTACCCTAGCGCCTTTTCGGTACCAATCTAAAAAAAAATACTCAATTTGACAATTTTGATAAATTCTGACTTAGAGTTCAAAAGTGCAGAAATTTTTTTTGATTTTCTCTTATGAAATTTTTTTGTATTTTCGTATTTAAATTCAAATCGCAAAATTTTAGTAAAAAAAAATATAACCGCTAAATCTTTCGAATTAAGTTTTGATCTGGAGCCTGACAGATCAATCCTAAAGTTCGAAATACCCGTTATGGAAATAATTCTATCTGAAGCCTGATAGATAAATTTATTTCCATGTGTGCGGTTGCGGATTAGGAAATTTTCCTAATTGATCACATATTGAAAAAATTTTGATATCTCAAATATCTTGGATATATTCAAAAGATTTTGAAAATTCTAAATTCTATCCAAATTTGATAAGTAATAGATATCTAAGATTTCAAAAAAAAAGAAATAAATCCTAATTGAAATAATGCTTACTATTCAAATATGCAAAATTAGATATCAATAAGCACGAATTAGGCAACAGAATATTCAAATCAAATCAAGATAAGATAATTACCTGATTTGCAGATTTCTTTCCGAATTTGAATTTGCAGCGGATCGAGATGGTGACCGGTGGTGCGTTGGCAATGGCGCTCGCGGCGGTGACGATGAGAGGCGGTGGCAATGGAGCAAGCAAACGATGAAGAAACCCGTGAGAGGACCAACACGGCTGAGTTCGTGATACACAGGTGGCGATTAGGACTGCTGGACTTGACGATCCTTGATGAACGTCCAAGCAAAAGCTGGGCACGATATCGAAGGGAATTGCTTAAAGCGTCTAAAATTCACCCGTCATTAAAGAAAAATCACAAGAATTGAATAAAGTGCAACAAGGACGGATAAAAGATGAAGAATGGAGAAACTTTTCTCTTGTCATCTTCTGTATGTTTCTTCTTTAGTATGTCTTGCCAAGCAAGTCCAAGTATCCTCTGTTCCTTTTCTTTTCTGTCCTCGTGTCCAAGATTTTAATCTATCCAGCCGAGATCACCTGGTGCGATTGGGAAGCTAACAGGTGTGGTGGCGGCAGTGAAGTGCTCAGGGCGCAGAGAGGGCTTCCTTGGCATTGCTACTACGGGGGTCTAGTCTGGATGGCTTAGACACGAGCGAGAATTACTGGAGTCATCGGGATTTGCTTGCTGGACACCAGAAAGACTTTGGGACTTGCTGAAGCGCGCAGAGCAGAGAGTCGCGGCCGTGGTTGGAAACTCAGCATGTGTCGGGCTGAAGCAGGATGATGCCGTGGCGAGTTGGTGCGAGTAATACGGGCACGGCGACGAGGCACATGCGGCCGTCTTCTCCTCTCACTCTCAATCTCACATTTTGCTCTCACTCACGCTTGTGTTCTCTAAAAATTCTGATCTGAAAATTATGAGAGTCCTCAGATTATGAGACGTAAACATGTATTTATAACGCAAACCTAGGTCAATTAGCTGGGCTTTCTAGTCCTAATGGGCTTAGGTTTAAGCTTTACCCTTTAATTTAATTTAATTATAAGTGGGCTGAATTAATTCGGGCTTTTCTTTAATTAAGCTTGATGGGCTAATTTAAGCTCAAATTAAAACAACTCAGTTCTTTTTGATTTGTAATTTTCGGCCCTTGCCTTCCGAGTGAACTGAGTCTTGTTCGGTGCCTGAGCTTGATTTATGTGATGAATTTTAAGTTCGCTTACCACCGCCGATCCGATGTGGAATGCAATTAATCTATATGAACCTAAACTATATGCTATGCAATTGTAATATTTTTGTTTAGGGGTTAAAATTTAATCCTTAATTTTATATGCAAATTATTATTAAATTTAGGTGTCAACATCCGGCACCTTTTCCGTGCAACTTAAAATGCCACTTGACAGCGAAACTTCGTCGTTTCAATCTCAGCATCAGTGAGGGCATTTCAAGATTCTTGTTTGGGCATTTTTGTCTTGTGGAGAGGAGTAAACAACATATCTTTTGAGCACCTTATCTTGCAAGTTAAACTTGTGATTTCAGGTGGCAAAGCTCACCTGTTCAATGACTCTGGCAATGCATTCCAGGAAGCAAACAGCATCATTCTTTACATTCTTAGGCGAAGTAAAAGGTGAGCTGCTTTTTGTAAACAGCCTCTGTGCGGCGTTATATCATTCTTGCGTTTCGACATACCTACAAGAATTTCTTACGTGAGATTTCTCAGATTCTTTATTGTGTTAACGTCATTAATTTGTAAGAGAAGAGAGGTACTTCTCATATTTTGTTTCGAAACTTTTCAAATGAAAAAGCTAAGTTATAACATATGAGAAGCGAATTCTATTGTTTGTTAACCATTTGTATAAAAAATGTAAGTGTTCTCCTATCGATTATTAGTAATCACTAATTAGGCAATGCTTTTCACCACACCTAGTATGGCGTTCTCGCTGTGCTCATTCTCAATTATCTACCTGGCAACGCTCATTTAGTTTCATCTTCCCAAGTTCGCTTGTTCTCGGGGGCTCCTAACAATATTTGAGTTTCGGGTTCAAGAGAAACTGAAATTCCTGGAAAAGAAGCCGATGCACTCGGACCCGGATAAATGCTGATTCAAGCATGAATTATGGAGGAATCTTGGGTACTTTTTTTTTTCCCCTAAAGAATTAAAACGAACCAAGGCAATGTCCCTTTGTGAATCATCTAAGGGTGCTTTGAGATTTATCTTCTCTGCAAAAGTGACTTCCCGTCGTAGTTTTGTCCAATTTGCATGGAGACATAAGAGTTTTCCTCTAAAAGGAGAAACGAGAATATCCTCTTTTTATTTTCGTTTTTGTAAAGAATAATTCCACCTAAAACAATTGGCTTCGTGCATCCAGAACTTTTTATCTGAGTTCATTAGCTTTCGCTTCATTGTGTTTTGTTCTACATGTTTAGATGTGAAGTGTGAACGTAGAAAATAGAATGTAGCTGAATGCGACTTAATTTGACGGTCAAGAACAACTCGGCTATGTGCATCCAATCTGAACAAGACTATTTCAAACCAGAAAGGGAAAATAAAAAGAAAAGCATGCAAGCATGCTTATAATAAAGCTCTTCACATTGGCTCTGTTTCCAATCAACCTTCAGCTTTACATAAACAGACAGCATGTATGTATAACAATCTTCAATTGTAAAAGCTTTCGGTTGAATAATGTGAGCTTGAATTAGTTTGACTTCTTACTCTCAGTCTTAGATTTGATGCAACCAACTGGCCGCAAGTCAAACATTGGAAAAAGATTAAATATATTATAACACCACCCTTTTCTTTAATTTCGATTTTGGAATTGTACATGTCGGCAAAATACATCACTAGAACATGATGGTCCATATCTATATAAACTGGAGAATCTGCATGAGTCAATGCTTCTCTCTCTCTCTCTCTCTCTGCTCTTGGTCTCTCTGCAAATTTGGTTTATGACAATTTGAAGATCATCTTGAAAACAAGAACAAGGTGATAAATCTTTTGATCCAACATGGGGCTTAACAATGAAGCAGCAGAGGGCAAGAACCAATTCGTAGAAACGGACATTGGAGAGAAGCGGTTGAATGAACTGGGCTACAAGCAAGAGCTCAGAAGAAAGATGGTAACTTCAATTTTTAGCATATTTCCCCTCTCTTTTTCCACGCTTCAATTGTATAAAAAGTTGCTTTCTCTCCTATATATATATATATATATATTTTTTTTTTTTTGTATTTATATATATTTTTGTGGCAGACTCTATTTAAGACTCTTGCAATATCATTTTCAACGATGACACTCTTCACTGGGATCACTCCTCTGTATGGATCAAGCCTTTTGTATGCAGGACCTGCAAGCATGGTTGGGGATGGGTTGTGGTTTCATTCTTCACTTGGTTTGTCGGGATCGCAATGGCTGAAATCTGCTCTTCTATCCCGGTTTTTTCCTTGACACTTGTTCTCCTTTTCATTTTTTGTCATCTTTGTTTGTCAATCTAGTATTATCTTTGAAGTGTTTGGTGTTAACTTAGGATAGATTGATTGTGCATTCAGTACCTTTTGACACTTAAGAACTTGTTTGAAAGTTATGCAGGTGGTGTCATTACTCTTAACAAAAACGATTGTTTATCTGAACATAATGATTTATCTCGTCTAACAGAAGGAATCTGTTTTGGGTCTAAAATGGTCGGTATCTATTCCTCTTTTCCTTTGTTATGCTTCACCATCTGAAAAGTTTCGGGTACTCTGTCTATCGATACATAACCTGTTCACCAAGGCTCTCTTCAGGTATATGTGTTGTCAAGAGACAAGGGCATCACATTTTCATCAATATGGCGAAAAGTGCATCCGAAGCACAAAGTCCCATCTAAAGCAGTGTGGCTCAGCACGGCCATCTGCGTTCTACTTGGAATTCCAATATTGAAAGTGAATGTAGTCTTCACTGCCATAACTTTCATATGCACGATAGGATGGGTCGGAGGATACGCAGTTCCGATATTTGTGAGGATGGTCATGGAAGAGGAGAATTTCAAGCCTGGGCCGTTTTACTTGGGCAAGGCAAGTAGACCGATCTGTTTGATAGCATTTCTGTGGATGTGTTATACCTGCTCAATGTTTCTTCTGCCGACTCTGTATCCCTTTACTTGGGACACATTCAACTATGCACCGCTTGCTTAGGGTGTGGGTTTAGGTATGATGATGCTTTGGTGGGTGTTTGATGCCCGGAGATGGTTTAAGGGACCAGTTAGGAACATCGATGCACAGAACGGAAAGGTATGGTCCGATGCTCTTGTATCGGATGTTTTGCTATAGTCAATTGGCTGCCCCTAGAATGATTTGAAAAAAATTCTGTCGTGCTCTGTCTCAGGCATATGTCATGAGCATTCGTACCGGTGCAAGACGTAACCACTTAGTTAACATTCGAAAAAAGCATGAAAGCTCAAATTTGTTCAGACGCAGAACTAGATTTCTTGTCTTCACTTCACTCAGCAGTCCCTCGTGCATCTTTGGTCGATCGGTGAGTAAGCTTAAGAGGTGATGTAACTGCAGAATATCATCCCCGGTGCATCATATCAAGTTTTATCGTCAGCATGATAATCCGCACATAAAAGGTTGTTGTCTGCCAGGGCTTGACATACTTATAACCCACCTCAGTCCCCGGCACCACAGGAAATCTTGCTCTATTGTAAGATAACACTAGATTGACGAATTAATCCCCAGTCGAGTGGTGTACAAAGTCAAAGAAACATATGCGGGATCCAAATTAAATCCTTGTTGGACAAGGGAAGTTATGGAACTAATTCTGACACAAACTGAGAAATGAGAAGTTTATTGCTGGCTGGGCAACTTTAAGGGTACTGATCATCTATCTCAGATCTAAATTTTCTGTCTCCCGCAAGTCCCATTTGTTGGCTTCACATTAGATCGCAACATATGCTTACCAAGATCTCAGCCTCGCCACTAAGTCCTGTGGCCAAGGAGGTGTCGATCCTCTAGATCTCGAGGCGGTGGCTCCTCCATGGCCATGGAGGCTGAGCTTCCAGATCCGAAAGGGACAGCCCCTTGTTGGCCCGCGGGGGAGCTCGATCCCATGTCAATTGTATATCCCTCTATCCCTTTTGATGTACAATCGATGTTGATAAGGGAATAAATCTGGGTTTTCAATGCTCTCCATTCTTGTAACCACAGACTAAAGCTCGAATTCTTAGCCACAACATCAGCAGACACCTCTCTTCCTTCAACCAGGTTCATTGCATAAGTTTCAAACTTATTGAGTCCATCCCAAAGAAAAGCCAGGTTTCCAGGGTCACTCTGACACTTAATGTTATCCAGCCACTCCTTTGCTTCCTCCACCCTTGCCCAAAAGCGAGTGTCTTGGGTGAAGCCTGCATACCTGGTCCTCCTATTATTGCCCAGTTTCTTGGTAACAACTCTCTCGTTCCACCACTGATCGAAAATTTCGTACCTCCTCTCTCTTCCATTGCTTATGTAGTGGCCTTTCTTAAGGTGCATCGCCGACCGATAATATTCCGCGATTTCCAATGGCTCCACAAGAAGCATGTAGGACCGCGCCGCGTTTACCCATTTGGACCCTCTGCGCAAATCGTGTGGGAGCTCTTTCCCGTCCATCAAGTGTATGACCTTGTCCCAAAAGGCCGCAAGCTTGTACTGATTCATGTTTATCTTGAACTCCCTCTTTGAGGCCCCCCTCTGCTTTGAATGAATCATACTATCCTCTTTGCTCTTCAGACTTATCGCAACAAACTTTATACCACTCTATCTCCACCCTATAAGGAGTGATTTTGGATAGCCTAATGGCTAAGCCAGCGGCGTTTAGGTTCGGCGTGCACCCCATTCGCCTCGTCATCTTCAAGCAATCTTTTGCCATCGGTGCAATCAATACCTGCAAAGTAGGGGATCAAAGAACTTTTAAACTCGAGGAACTGTACCCAAGAATAAACATAGATCGATACATTTACAGAACGCGATCGCTCGACGATTTTAGGTGCCATGTTCCTACCTGTCGATAAGTCCCCAAGGAGTTCAAAGCCAACGAAAGACTTGCTTCATAGCTTGATTTAGAGAGATCTCCTTCCATGAAGCTTCTCTTCAAAAACTGATGAGTCAGCCTTTCAACATACCACCCATACTTAAGGTGCTCCTCAGCGATACAATTTGGAGAACCTGTCCGTAGCATCAAATGCATCATCTTGTTGATCGATACAGCATTGTCCAAACAAATGGCGCCCTCATCTGAACAAAACAAGTAATTCCCAAACGGCCAAAACGACCTCCCTCCCTCGCCTTCCCCTGCCTGCGCCAGGCGCTCCATGTTGGCCACAGCAGAGGAAAATAACCGGGTTAATTGGAGGTTAGCGAAATTCATGGACATCATAGACGTGTACCAAAATCTTATGAGGGCCTGCCACTGGGGAGTCAAAACAAGTGCTTGGTCGAGAGATAACCTCGGCATTATATCGTGCGTCGACACAATGTTACAAAAGCTGCCGCCCCGTCTTTCTTGGAGGATGGCTCGGGAAAGCGACTTGTTGCCGGGGAAAGGAGAGCCAAAACCAATGCATAAGACCGACAGGGGTGGGAAGATGGATTTGAGGTGGGAGAGGAGCCGAAGAGCTGCGAGGAAGGCAATCGATCCTCCTATGGAGTGGCCTGCGATCACTATTGACTTGGTTTTAGCCAACAAGCTATCAATCTGCATACATATTCAAGAATTCCTGAAATCTAGTTAAAAGCCTCCTGAAAAAATCTCGATTACAAAACGCTTCAAAAGCTTTACTGAAAAATCAACTTACACCGGATTATGTCAAATTAGAAGAGTTACACGATCTGGTAAGAAATCATTGGTCATTATGCAATTGCTAAACTATATGGAACTGTTTATTTGACAAGTTAAAACAACACTAACTTGTTCAGCAAATGATGATAGGTGTGCGAATATGTTTGCGACCTGTATAGAATGTATTTATATGTATGGCTTTTGTATTTAGAAAATCTATGAGAAGAGTACCATTCACGACCAGGGAAGATCTGTCTCATGAACGTTTCGGTCCAAAACCAAAATCATCGGTCTACACTATTTCGAAATATGCGGACCCAGAGGTTATCATGGACCAAACGGGCGGGGTAGACGCGCCCATGCTTGATCAACGTGGACGGGCCCGAAGGACGGAAAGCACTTCTTTTCTTGAGCTTGGCCAGCCCAATTCGGCCAGTCCATGCCTTAATCGTCATCAGCCTTGCGAAAGTTTTAAAGTAACGGAAGCAACTTTTCAAGAACACTGTGTAGAGCCAATATCAGCAAACAGCTAACCTGGCTCTGAAAATCAGGGCGCGAATGAAAATCACGGAAGAGGCGAAGCACTCCGGAGTGGACCATGACCGGCTCTTCATCGTCGTAACGGCATGTCAACGGCACGAACAGCCCGTGGTCAGCCGCATCCAGGGGCGCCAGCAGACCGTAGCTCGGAACCAAACCGAGCACCGGCATCTCATGGATGCCCGAGAACGCCACGTAACCCACGCCCCCAACTTGCTCCACCACGAAGGCCCCAGGCCCCATCGCGTTCGCGGTGCTGCACAGCCTCCACGCCTCCTCCAGCAGCGGCGTCGACGCCAGGAAAGCCCCCAACATCTCGCTCGTATCGAACCTTTCCAAAACGACAAAAGGAACGTGAAGAAAGACGAACAAAACAAAGCGAAAATAGAGCAGGAGAAAGGGAGGAGGCTGTTACGGTGAAGCTTCGGTGTCCATGGTTTCCTCCCTGGCTCGTCGAATGTGGGAACTGGAATGACTATAGACTGTGAAGTTATGGCTTGAAAGTACCGTTCGAAAGTAAAAGGTGATGGCCTTACATAAAGGAGAAAATATTGTGCATCCGTGTGATTCCACGGTACGTGCTCACACACAATATTTTCTCCAGAGATGGAGAATGTAAGAGAGATCGGTTTGTCTCGAAGAAAAGTGGAAGTGTATTTGATTATGACTTGCGGGACGTCTTGCATATGGCAGACGAGTTGGCATGGTTGCCAAATCACATTTCTCTTGCTCTTGCTTTGAAAATCCCTTCTAAGCGGCGCTATGCTCAAGAGAGAGACTTTTGCTTGTACCTTTCTCCGGCCAAATCTTGTATCTCTCTCTGGCGCCCTCTTCCCCCTCTCTTTTATCATGCGTGAATCATAGAAAAGAAGCCTTGTAATGAGAAATTGATTTCACACGATTGGCGTGCTAACTAATAATGTGTTAGATTTGATTCGTTGCATTAACTGTCAACTCGCAACTTGCTACATTGCCTATTTGATTCGTTGCATTAAATGTCAACTCGCAACTTGCTACATCGCCTAAGAGTGGCGACGCTTCGTATATTTGATTGGGCTTAATTGACTTCCCCAAATATATTTTTTCCAATTATTATGTAAATTGATCTTTAATTGAGTAATCCGACCCTATTAAATTTTGGTCTCTGCAATCACTAAGCTAAGTTCCTATCAATTTGACCACGACTTTACATGCTAATTTTGAAAAGCCCACGTCACATTAACAAGAGAGGTCCCAATTTAAAAGATCCATTAACTTACCACGTTTTCTATCATATCATCGTCTTGATAGTCTATTATACAATTAGGCTAACAGAGAACCTTCTTTTATTTATTTATGGAAAATCTAATGAATAAGTCTCTTTGGTAAGTTTTGTAATTCGAGATCTTGTAACGAGAATTTAAGATGCGGACCATTTTATGATTTTTGTCTTGCTAATATTTTGACTTTTAGGGGACTCGCGCATTGACAGTGGATGTCTGGGCATTAAAGACTGACGTGGAGAACGGGAAAGAGGGAGGTCGTTGCGTGGTTTCTCTCCGGAGAAAATATTGGGTGCCCCCAATGATTCCACCGTGGAATCGTCACGACCCTGAGGTGGCGACAAGTGCCCGAGGAGCCCACCGTGTGTTAGGAAGGCTCCACGGTGATCCACGTGGACTGCCGAGGGCTCTGAAAGAAGGAGGAGGGGCCCACCGTGTGTCAGGAAGGCTCCATGGTGAAATCACTCCCGCGGGAGAGAGAATTTTTGAACAAAAGGCCTCGTCCTCTCTCTCCACTTTCTCTCTCTCTTTCGCGCTCCCCAGATCTCCAATTCTCTCTGCACTCCGTCTCCCTCACGCCGTGCCGACGCCGACGAGCGAGGTCCGCCGCTGCCCACGAGCGACGTCCGTCGCCTCCCACGAGCGAGGTCCGTCTCCTTGCCCTAGCCTCCGCCCTAGCTCCGACAATGCCGACGCCGACGCCGCCTCCAACGAGCTCCCCCTAGCCTCCGACGCCGACGCCGACGCCGACAACGCGTCCAACGAACGAGGTCCGCCGCTGCCCACGAGCGATGTCTATCGCCTCGGACGAGCAAGGTCCGCTGCCTTCAACGAGTGAGTTCCGTCTCCTCGCTCCAACGCCGACGCCAACGCCGCCTCCGACGAGCGACGCCCTAGCCTCCTCCTCCGCCCTAGCCTCCGACGCCGACGCCTCCAACGCCTCCGACGGCCGAGTGTTCTTTTGTTTCCCTTCGCATCGCTTGATAAGCCATCGCCTGATCTGAGAGCTGAGGTCTTATCAGCGAGTGTATTCACGGTCCGTAAGGCATGACATTCTTCGCTTTTGTTGTTTTTTCCCCTTTCTCTCGATCTCTCTTGCTCTTTCTCTGCTTGGGTCTTTTTTGACTTCCTGTTTTGGTCCCTGAAATTTGGTGATAAGTTGGTAGATTCTTGAAATCGATTGCGGTGGGATGTTATTTGCTGCTTATGATTCGTGACTGGGACGAGGTCTGCAGTTGATAAAGATCTCTTTTTTTTGATAAATTCGAGGAGGAGTTTTTGTTCTGAGTGAACGTTGACCGAGTGCATGCTTGTGGTGATGATTGGAATGGTCTTTCGAGGGAGTGGTAAAACAAAATCGAAACTTGGCTCTAATTTTGTTATCTGGAGGAGGGATTTCTTCTTCCTTGTGTTTTTCTTTTGGTTCTTGTCTTTTCTCGATCACTATTTTAAGGAGGGCACAGTTCGGCTGTGCTTCAATTGCCCCAGAGGATGCTCTATTGGATCTCTCTTTCGAAAGAGATGAAGGAAGCAATGTGGGTGTGGAGTGGCTGTCAATTTCTTTATGATGTCGTAGCTTTAGAGCTCTATTGATTTTGAGTGATCTAATTACATGGGTGCCTAGAAAGCTAGTTGATTTTCTTCTGTGAACTGCCATGATTGTCTGTTTGATATGTCCATAAATATAATTGGCCAATGTGGGTTATCGAATTTCTTTTTGGAGTAGAACTACTTATTTAATTAAAGTTATGGCTTCTAATTCATAATGTGCAATAGCTCGCTTTCTTCACATTTTTCGATTGTCTTTATCATCTGTTTTTGGTTGTGCTTAGATCAAATGCTGTAGGTTAAAAAGTATAATTCAGGGCTTAAGTTACATTAATGTTGATGGGTTAAGCTTCTGTCTTTCCTCTTCCTCCTTTCCCCAAACACGCTTCTTTCTCTAATTGTCTCAAATACACATACTGTATAATGCTTCCTTTAGCTTAATTCCATCTCATTTTTACGGTTTTCATTGTATAGCTTGTCTAGGTTTAACATGTGGGGTTTGTATATAATGAAGGAATGTGAGCACAGTCAGAGGCTGTAATGAACATAATTGATTTGATTGTGTTTTCCTCTATGGTCCTAAAACTTTTGTTCAAGCGCTTTTGTTCTACTTTTAGTTTTATATATTCCCTTAAGTTCTGTTTTTATTATCTAAAAATATAGCAACATATATATTTTTCAAGGCAATAAATAGTATATTAGGATCTCTAATAAGAGCAAGGCTTGGTTAAAGAAACAGAACTTTCAAGGACTATGAAGATGAGTTTTGTTTTGTTTGTTATGGGCATTCATACTATTTGTGACTGATCAAGAAGAAAAAAGAAAAGCAAAGAAATTTTCCATATATTGGTTGATATCCTGTATAGATGATACGCCATTGCCTACTTGATGCTTTATTTCAATTCCTTCTCTTTCTTTTTGCAAGAAATAACTGACTTATGACCTCTAATATGAAGAGATGATGACTATCACATATGCAGTTGGTGCTGTGAAGGCTGGACACCAGGCTTAAGAGTGACTATTGAACTTGTAATTTATTTAAGTGGATATCTCTGTCTCCTTTGAGCCACATCGGGATTTCAATGCTTAATATGGGTTAAATTTCTTCAAAGTGTCAATATTGTAGTAAAAGGCAAAAAATAAGAAAATCATTTTCCCATTAGTCAGTTCCATCACTTGGTAATTCCTGTCCACCTTTTGGCTAAGATCACCTATCCCTTGGGAATGTACTTTCACTGATTACCTTTAGCCAATTCTTGCAGATTAACCACTATTGGTGATACTGTGTGATGAATTGTGATCATGAATCTAATGCTTCTGTTACATCAGCCTCTCTAATGTGATTTATAAAATCCGTGCATGGAAGGGACTTCAATATTGTGGACTTTCAGATGACAGATCTAATATTCAATATGTATGGAGATAGCTTGAGGATAACCAAGTGATAGTGATATCTAGAAGGAAAAGTGAATGAACTGAAAAATGTGGACTGGGTACATTTTTTCAGTGAATAATCCTTTTGATGATTCTCTGTTCAATATTTTGGCAGAAATGCATCAGAGAATTAAGGGAGAGAGTTGCCAGTGGTGGGGATCCAACAAAGTTGTATGAACCTCCACCTGAGGAAGATGGCGTAAACAATGACCAAGGTGAGAAAGATCATTTGCCATTTCTTGTGGCCTAAATTTTTTTTTTAATTTTTTGTCTTTCTAGGAGCATATTTCTTTTGCAAATAGTTGCTGCTTGCAAATTGTTCCTTGACATTTGAGATTCGATATGTACCTTTTCATCCCACCTAGCTAGATTCTTGTAATGTAGTCTACGACTTTTTGGAAGAACACTTTTGGTCTCATTAACTTCATCTAACAGAGACTCAGTAGGTGCTGCATATGGAAATCGACGACTTCATAATGAAAGGGTAGGTCTTCATGTACTTCCAAGCTGTTATCCACTTACCAGCTTAATGGAATGTCATTCTTTCTGATGAAAGTAAATGCTTACAGAATGGATTTAAAATTCGTTCCTTTGTGATGGAGCTCTATGCTTAGTCTAGATAGAAATCATCTGCCGCCATTGTTGTAGCTTCAGATTTCTGGCTGTATATTCAGGAACATCCATTTTTTTGGTTATTTTCTGGGTTTGTTTGATCTTGTTGGTCTGATAAGATAATTCTATAGTTAAAATTCTATGTACTAATATGAAGATTGGTCAGTGTTAGCTTTAGGCTAGCAAGGAGACCTGTGCTTGTTTGTAGTTCTAAATAAACATGTAGCTGCTCTTGATCAGCCTTTATTTCTCTTTCCAAATCGGATGGGTAATGTGGAGTCACGAATGTCCGCTATAAGAGTCTAGGTTATGTATGTTTTTAGCCATAGTTATTCTTTTAGTGCTGGTATTGGGTAATGAGGCATGGGGATAATATTGGAATCAGGACCCAAACTTAGTCAACGAATATATGTTGAAGAGAAAATTGCATGCTTCTGCTAAAGGTTTATGGCAGAAGGGAAAGTTGCCACTGACCCCGATAGGCAATTCTTTTTTCTTTGAAGTCTAACTTGTGTATTTTACTCTGTGAAGATGGTGATATATGATCTCTCAAAATCATGGTCTACTTTGTGCTAGTTACTTAGCTTTTTAAATGTGTAGCTATTGATGCACCAGGAGGATTATTTCTCTTTTGAGTGGTGGTCTGTCTTCTGGGACATTTTCATTGCAAGGACAAATGCGAAGCATTTTGATGCTGCTGCAGCTGACATTGAGGTTTTCTTTGGTCCACAGTTCCTGCACCATTTTCTGCTCATCCATGAGACGGTATTCCCTGAACATGCAGAAATTTTGAGTTTGAATGACTGTTCAGTTTGTGAAATTCATGCACAACAATCAAAGGGTAGGGAGCAACAACAGCTTCAGATGCAGCAATTACAACTTTTGCAGCAGAGAAATGCATAGCTACAACCCACTCTTGGTGGTTGTGTAAACATTGTAAACTCTGAAGGAATGATGGGGGCAGCCATCACCAAGATCGTCAAGGGTAATGAGGACTTGCGTACCTTTGTACTTGAACCTAATATTTTCTCTCCTAATATAGATAAATTAAATAGCTGACTTTTCTTAATCTTTTATTTACTCAGCCAGTTGATTCAAGCTAATCCTGTGAACATGCCATTATCTTTGCAGCAAATGCCACCACAACCTGCCCTCGCTACCTTATGAACTCTGACGAAATGCATCGTCTTTTTTGTTCATCCTTTTTTTCAATTAGTTTGATTGTAACAGATTAGTTCTTGGAATACTTTATAATTGTCCAGTTATGCAATCAATGGAGCTTGCAGGATGTCAAAAGTGAATGAGCAAAATAAAATATATCTTGTGATTCTGGGCTCGTTAGTTCTCAACTTTCTAGGGACTTGATGTGCGTTTTGAGCATTCACTATGCTCTCTCTTCCATCACTTTGTGTAATTTTCTGATTTCGCGTGCAATGTGTTTCATGTTTCTGTTTTCCTCTCTCTCTCTCACTCTTTGCTTCCAATGTCTTATATCTCGTTTAGAGTGGACTTTTCTATAGCTTTGAAACAATTGCAAGTCAAGACAGGTTTTTGGGTAACAATCGAAAGTAGGGTCTATAATCTTTGACAAAGGTTCATTTGGACAACATGTCCAGTGTTGATTGGGAAAAGGGTGGTTCATTCAGGTTCTTGAGCAATTTTCTTATCAAGTGAGTAACTTTGCGCTCAAACAGATTTTGGAAAAAGTTACTAAAATTATTGACCGTTCTAATTATTTATCGGTCCTTAACACCGCAATGTCAACTCACGTCCCAGACAATTACATATCCAACAATCCTATGAAGGGTGCTTGCACCTCCAATCACGTGTAGAGAGGAGGAAAGATCACAAAAAGATAATGCGATTATGTCCATTAGAGCCAGCACAACACAATGTTTGAACCATCTACTTTCTCTGGAAAAGTAGTCCAAATAGAATAACAAATAATAGACAAATAAAAAGTAGCAAGACATTTAAATGGTACACATTGTGCCTCAATCCATTCACATGAGTGTTCTTGAATTTATCCTTCAAATGCTCAAGTAAATACTTAACATTTCTCATGTCATCTTCATGTATTGCAGGCGAAGCCTTTGTGATAGAATAAGGCACATCGCCGTTGTTGCTTTGCCCTCTTCTCCCTCTCTTTCGCCTTAATCTCTATCTCTACATCCGCCTGCGATCTCCTCAGGTTCTCCATTTCTTCCTCCATGGCTGTCTTCTCTTCATCTTGCTTCTTCTTGTGCTCTAGCAGAGACTTTTCGGAGTCCTTAATGGAGAAAAACATGGGACCCAGTTCGGCCAACCACTGTGGCTCCGCAGCGGTGGCACATTGCATGTACTCTTTCGTTGTCAGAATCAGCTCGTGGTAGACAACATACTCGGGCGTGTGTCCCATGCCATAGAGAGCGTTGCTCGGGTGCAAATGGCAAGGTATCCCAGTCCGACAATTCACGTATTCACCGACGCCCTTCAGTCTCGCCGCATTGTGGAAGTATGCAGAACAGATGGCCTTCCTAACGACATCTGTGTCTGGCCAACTTGAAATTAATGGGATTCACAACATCTTGAGAATATCCAGCAATTGAGATCTCACTTCTCGAGCCTTCCGCAAGCCCTTGACATGCAAAAAGTGATCATTACACCAATCCCCTATACTGTTTACTTTTCCACTGCTGATAGACATTATGCAGTGTTAAGTGGTCAGATTCCGAAAGGAAAAATTTCTCCCTTGCAGCATCGCTCTCCTCCGCTCTATCTTTTGGCCAGAAAAAATACAGACGTCACCAAGAGCATCGAGACAATTGTCAAAACCTCATCTAGGCAACCTAACTGATCGCCCATCAAGAGCATCTTTGCAAGAGGAGGATCCAATGGGAATTCCACCATTTTCGAACCAAACTCTGTTAACCCTCCAAAATTGCTAAATGCGCCTAAGACCCACAATTGGTACATAGAATTGAGAATGTCATCCTGTTGAGGTAGGTCCATGAAAGCAAAATCTAGCAGGTTCTCGACTTTAAGGAACTTGAGCAATAAGACCACCTACCCAAGGTTGGTCCTCTAGATTTCCGGCATGGGAGTGGGGAGCATTTCATCCAAATGTGCACTCTCCATGTAAAGTCAATAACATGAACTCGGTCCTGTTCTAACTGCACAACCAGCACACTGGTCTGCAGCAGCACGGCTGACTGGGAACACTTGGAGTGCATCCATACTCATTTTGGGATTGTAGACTTTCATCTTAGCATAGCCTATATCAATGACATAATATATTCCATCTACTGTCAAAGAAGTCTCTGCAATGTTGGTGGCCATAATACACTTGCGAGCCTCATCTTCAGCCTTTTGGAATATCTTTGATTGCAAATCAGCCGACAGTTGGGAGTATATGGGAAGAATTAAGAGCTTATCAATACCTTGCTTTGTGGAGGATACAAGCTGTTCCATGTGCTCCGCTAGAGCATATCACGCTGCTTCCATTTCATCTTGGCCAGTCATGAAAATGAGAATGTTGCCCGGAGGACTGCTAATATGGATAGCCATAGCCTACTTCACTGCAGCTTCGACATAATCTTCACATGGGGTTTTACGTCTGAGAATGTTAACAGGAAATGTCCTTCTAGGTATGTGAAAAATGGGTACGCTGTAAACAATTTAAATTAATTTAGTCCTGCATCAACATTTGCCTAAACAAAAGTTTCAGGACCATAGAGGAAGACACAATCAAATCAATTATGCTCATTACAGCCTCTGATTGTGCTCACATTCCTTCATTATATATAAACCCCACACGTTAAACCTAAACAAGCTATACAGTGAAAATCGTAAAAATGAGATGGAATTAAGCTAAAGGAAGCATTATACAGTATGTGTATTTTAGACAATTAGAGAAAGAAGCGTGTTTGGGGAAAGGAGGAAGAGGAAAGACAGAAGCTTAACCCATCAACATTAATGTAACTTAAGCCCTGAATTATACTTTTTAACCTACAGCATTTGATCTAAGCACAACCAAAAACAGATGATAAAGACAATCGAAAAATGTGAAGAAAGCGAGCTATTGCACATTATGAATTAGAAGCCATAACTTTAATTAAACAAGTAGTTCTACTCCAAAAAGAAATTCGATAACCCACATTGGCCAATTATATTTATGGACATATCAAACAGACAATCATGGCAGTTCATAGAAGAAAATCAACTAGCTTTCTAGGCACCCATGAAATTAGGTCACTCAAAATCAACAGAGCTCTAAAGCTACAACACCATAAAGAAATTGACAGCCACTCCATACCCACATTACTTCCTTCATCTCTTTCGAAAGAGAGATCCAATAGAGCATCCTCTGGGGCAATTGAAGCACAGCCGAACTGTGCCCTCCTTAAAATAGTGATCGAGAAAAGACAAGAACCAAAAGAAAAGCACAAGGAAGAAGAAATCCCTCCTCCAGATAACAAAATTAGAGCCAAGTTTCGATTTTGTGTTACCACTCCCTCGAAAGACCATTCCAATCATCACCACAAGCATGCACTCGGTCAACATTCACACCGAACAAAAACCCCTCATCGAATTTATCAAGAAAAAGAGATCTTTATCAACTGCAGACCTCGTCCCAGTCACGAATTATAAGCAGCAAATAACATCCTACCGCAGTCGATTTCAAGAATCTACCAACTCATCACCAAATTTCAGGGACCAAAATATGAAGTCAAAAAAGACCCGAGCAGAGAAAGAGCAAGAGAGATCGAGAGAAAGGGGAAAAAAACAACAAAAGCGAAGAATGTCATGCCTTACGGACCGTGAATACACTCGCTGATAATACCTCAGCTCTCAGATCAGACGATGGCTTATCAAGCGATGCGAAGGGAAGCAAAAGAACATCGGAGGCGTTGGTGTCGACGTCGGCGCGGGGAGACGGACCTCGCTCGTTAGAGGTAGCAGACCTTGCTCGTCCGAGGCGATGGACGTCGCTCGTGGGCAGCGACGGACCTCGCTCGTCGGACGCGTCGTCGGCTCGGCGTTGGAGGCTAGGGGGGAGCTCGTCAGAGGCGGCGTCGCCGTCAGGGCGAGGAGACGGACCTCGCTCGTCGTCGGTGTGGTGGGCGTCGGCGTCGTCGGAGCTAGGGCGGAGGCTAGGGCGAGGAGACGGACCTCGCTCATGGGTGGCAGCGGACCTGATGACGATGATTGGCAAAGTGGATTGGCAAAACAATGGGCATATTTTTTATGGTTTTAGCCCAAAGTGGATTGCCAAAACCGTTCTCAAAATGCACCCGATGACGATGATTATATTTCTATCCTAAAAAAAGTAAACCAAATAAATAAATGACAGCGAGGAAAACTCGCGAAAAAAAAATGTAAGGAAGAGAATTTTTTTGTTTTTTTCCATCCCCTGACGGTGTCAATGTCTGCGCCAAATCCTCCTCCCACTCCGACTGCCATGGCTCTCCGAACTTGCTCGGCCCTCTCAGATCATCATCGCTCTCTCTTCAACCTTCGACCCTTTCCGCTCCCACCTCTGAATTCCAGCACCTCGCGTTCGATCACCAAGCCTCGCATTCCAACTCGGAATCGCAGCCCTCGCGCCCGAGTCCCGTTCTTGCCAGCAGTTCGTTTGAGCAAGAGGGCGGCGGCGAGCCTCTCGATTCTTGCCATCCTGCTAAATGGGTGTGGCTCGAGCGCGTCGGTGGCGACGTTGCCTCAAGAAGTGGAGCTGGAGAGGTACACAGACTCCAAGGAGGGCTTCACCCTCCTCAAACCTTCTTCTTGGGTTAAGGTAACACATCTGTGTGTACAATGTCTAATGAATATCAGACTTGCAAAGATGCCGTGGCTGTCCAAGTAATTGGGGTTGTTTTATTGTTGGAACTGAAGGTGGATAAAGCAGGAGCGACGGTGCTGTTTGAGGAGCCAACCAAGGGGAGCAACAACGTGGGAGTGGTGGTGAGTCCTGTTCGTCTTGCGAGCCTCGGCGAATTTGGGAATCCTCAGTTTGTTGCGGACAAGCTCATACAAGCCGAAAAGCGCAAAGTAGGTGCTTGCTCAATTGCTTGCTTCATTCTAAATATGGAATGTCTTAAAAGTAAGGTGCCCGAAGCCTCTCGTGTTTTCAGGCGATCGATTATTTGGTAGATAATTTGGTCTTTGTTAGAATTGCTGAGAAGAATTGTGTCTTGAAGCTGTCTTATTAAGGGGAAACATTGAAGTGAAGTATCCTTCTGCAGTAGATAGTTTAAGTATGCTAAATAATTGTTCCATCGTATACACGGTGACAGTATGAATTCCTTACTCAAAAGGCTGGAATGTCAGCTTCATATCTAAAACAAGATGGATGAACTCATTTGTGAGTAAATAATTTGATCTCAGGAGTCTATGCAGTTCACTGGAGATGATCGACGCAATGAGAGAGAGAGAGAGAGAGAGGTTTTTTGGCTGCAGAGATGATGGCAAGTGATGATTGATCCTCTTGCTCACAGTCACAGGTCAACTTGGCTTCATGGTGCACCAAATATTGGCCTGACATGGATCCACCAATTTCAATATTTTACCATATCTAAAACCCATATCATTTAAGAGGAAAACTGAATCAAAACTCTGGTTGAGCTGCATTCATTGTTCTACTATCAGACATGTTGGTATAGTCATAGTTATCTCACTTAATCATATAATTGAATATGTAAAATACATTCAAATGTGTTTCCATGACTTTCATTTCTATATCATATATAATGATCATGACTTAATTAGTCAAAATTGGCTTGATTCAGGTCTTTAGGCTCTTTGGCTGTAAACCTATGAGTGATACGTCGATAAGTTTTGGCTTTGGCTTGAAGCTTCCATGTGCTTTAAACCATTTTTTTTCCAAACAGGAAAGTACGAAAGATGCTGAAGTGATTGGAGTGGCGGAGAGATCTGGCCAGGGAGGCTTGCAAGTTTATGAGTTTGAATACAAATTGGACAGCAGCAGGGGAGGCATGAAAAGGATCTTTTCGGCTGCATTTGTGACCTCAAAGAAGCTCTATCTGTTAAACATCGCTCACTCGGACAAGCCAGAGAGTCCACTTGACACCCAAACAAGGATGATGTTAGAGGAAGTTCTCCATTCTTTTGATGCTGTTCCTGGCATATGAACATCACAATCCATAGCAAACGTGACTATTTGCTCAATGTTGCTCCGCACGGTTACTGACTCCTGAGGTAATGCACTACTGAATTGATTTTGTTAAATAGGTGTCGATCTAATGAAAAGAGAAAACTCAAGATGGTTTGTGCTTGGACTGTTGCAGAGGGATTGAACTTTGACCTCTTTGATCCAAAAAGTTGGTGCAGAATTTGAAATATGATAGCTTAAAGATTCTTCTGTGTCAGTTCTTGTGCATGTATGCGCAACATATAATGCTTACTATGATCATCCGGCACCTTTTATGCACAACTCGAAATACTACTTGACTGCGAAACTTCAACATTTGAACCTATTGTATCAGTGATGGCACTTCAAGATTCTTTTTCAGGCATTTTTGTCTTATAGAAAGGGGGAAAGAACATATCTTTGAGCACCTTATCTTGTTAGTGAGACTTGTATTTCAGGTGGCAAAGCTCCCCTCTTAAATGACTCTGGCGATGCGTTCCAGCAAAGGGTATCATTCTTTATGTTCTTAGGTGAAATGAAAGGTGAGATGCTTTTTGTAAACAGCCTCTGTGAATGATGACTAAGAGGCTTTATATCATTCTTGCGTTTCCACGTACCTACATGAACTTCTTATGTCGAGTTGTTCTCTTATCGATGATTAGTAATTAGTGTTAGGCAATGCTTGTTGCCACACCTAGTATGGCACTTTCGCTGCGCTCGTTCTCAATTATCTGCCAGGCGATGCTCATTTAGTTTCATCTTCCCATGTAAGCTCGTTCTCGGGGGCTCCTGACAAAATTTGAGTTTCCGGTTTGAGAGAAACCGTAATTCTTGAAAAAAGCCGATGCACTCGGACACGGACACGGACAAAAGCCGACTCAAGCATGAATTGTCCTGGCAGTTTGGCTACTCTTACTTTTCTTAAGAATGAAAAACGAACGAAAAGGAGATGCTTGAGATTTATCTTCTATGCACGAGCAACTTCCCCTCCCTAGCGTTGTCCTTGTCCCATTCGCATTGAGAAACAAGGATTTTTCTCTAGACCACCGAAATGGAAAGCGACAAATGAGAATTTTCTCCATGATTTTCATTTTCTTTTATAAATACTGGGAAGTCAAAGGAGATGTGTTGCACGTAACATGGATCCCAGGATTGCAGCCGCCGATTCTTCATCTCTTTAGTGGCATTCACCCATGTAGATTGCTCCTGCATTGCGTTCATGAAATATTAGAGATTAACCTCAGGATTAAATTCAGTGTTTCATGGACGGTTTGCATATAATTGCAGAGATAGACGAGTCGAAAGAAAATAAAAAGAAACGAAAGGTTAGAATAATTTTGTGCAACGTGAAGGTTTACTTTCTCTTCATACGTCTAAGGAAAGAGGGAGAGAAAATTGGGTATTATTAGTTTGACCAGATAGCCTGTAAACTATTTAATTTATGGGATCACAGTTGCCTACTGTTTGGATAGAGTTTAAGTTCCGTTTGTTTCGCAAAAAACATTTTTCGAAAAAATATTTACCTCATTTTTCAGTGTTTGGTTTGCTTAGAAAATAAGTCAACGGAAAAAGATTTTCCTATCAAAGGTTAAATTTAGGAAAATGATTTTTTCTTTTAAAGGACCAGAAAACATTTTTCGAAATATGATCAGGTATCGGCGCTTGGACTTGAAACTCTACTCTTGAGCATAGAAACCACAACGTTGGCTTCCGAGTCTTAGCGTTTTAGGACAAGGTCTCCAGTGGCAGGATTAGGGACCTCGGTGTCCCAGGTCCATAGAGGCTTGGCCCAAACCCCTTGTGCCCATATCCGATACTCTGACAATTGAACTCGGATCCATAAAGGTCATGCTCAGGTTCTCGATGCTCAAGCTTCGATCCCAACCCTCAGGTCGAGTCCACAAAGGCCATGCTCGGGTCCTTGACTCTCCAGCTTAAGTCCTTGGTTAATGAAACATTTGTTCTTATAGAAACATATATTTTTATAAATTCAAAATTTTAATTTGAAGAAATCAATATTTTTATTTTTTAATATTATTGATTTTTTTTTATTATTTTTAAACTTTTCTTTTCTATTCTTTTTTTTTCTTTTCTTTTCTTCCCTTTTCTTTTTGCTTCTTTCTTGGCCAGTCGCCGGCCACAGCGATGGCCGGCGAGCTCGAGCCTCTCCAAATCAGGGGAGTTCGCGGGAAGGCTCGAGCTTGGGCCTCACCAGATTGGACGAGCTCACTAGGATTTGGCGAGCTTGAGCCTCATCAACCATGGGTGAGGCTTGAGCTCATTTGTAGTCGATTGTTGGCCCCGTCGTCGTGGGCAACGACTAGCCAAGGAAGAAGAAAAAGAAAAAAAATCTAAAAATATAAAATAATTTTAAGAAATATGAAATTATTGATAATTTTTCTCATTAAATTTTTCTTACCAAACGACTAAAAATACTTTCCGGGATTCTTTTAGGTTTTACCCATATACCAAAAAATAAAGTCTTGAAAAATATTTTTTTAAAATATTATATTTTTCGTGAACTAAACGGACTCTAAATTAAAATAAATCATGACGCAAGACTTGGTCAAGTATATGAAAGAAATCACAATCGTTTTGTCCCCATGTGCAGTCTCACTTCCGGTGTACGCATGATACTATATTACCATATAATATTCACTTGGCCAGCATTTCACATGATTTTCCGACAAAAAAAAAAAACCTTTCATATGATTATTTCCTGATATGAAAAGATGTCACAATCTTTTGTCCCCATGTGCGGTTTCTCACTTGCGGTATATGTATGATACTATAGAATATTCACTTGATCAAACCTTTCACCAATCCTCCCAATTAAACGATTATTTCTTGTTTCTGTTTCTAATGTCGTCTTGAACAAATCAATGTTCCCATCTCCGTTAAGGATTTTTCTTAGATAATTTTCATTATTAGAGATGTTTCAATAATTTTATTGATTATCCATATATAACTGAAGATTGCATGTGTAATGCACGTACAATGTATATATATAATTTGATTATGCATATATTGATTGAGATATTATCTTAAAATAGTTATCAAATAAAGCTTATAAATAGGCTGATGTATTCTTTATGGATATATACTTAAAAAATACATAAAATTTTATTATTCTCTCTTCCGCATTATTATTTCTCAACTTGATATCAGAGCCTTCTTTCTTGAGGCATGCCCAAAAAAATCCATCCCGGTCACTCAACAAGTTTCACTCCATGCACACACGTCTCTGAGGAAGAACTTACTCCATTCCACGATGGTTGTGTTTCGATGCAAATGGCACCGGCTGCATCGCCAAGTCAAGCCTTTTTCACAAAGACGGCTTTTCTTTTGATGCCAGCCACACAAGCCGCATCGTTCAATAATTATTTTCCCAAGCCAGTCGTATAGGCCACTTGATGCTGCGGATATTTTGACAATTATGTTGATTATCCATATCTCTCAAGATATGATATACATATATCTCCTTTTGATTGTGCATACATTGATTGAGATATTATCTTAGAATAATTATCTAATAAAGCCTATAAATAGACTACTATATTCTTTATTAATATGTACATCGAAATATACAAAAAATTTCATCGTTCTCAAAAAAAATTCTAAACATATTGTATGGATGCCGATTTAGTTCTAAACCATTCAATTTGGCCATTTTAGTCCAAAACATTTTTTCAATTTGCCAATGTGGTCCTTTTAGCCAACTTTGGCCTGAAATCGCTTAGGTGAACCGTCTGTCCTTCATGGCACGCGTTAGGGGTGAGCCGTTCTAGGGTGAGTAATTTCCAGACTTGAAACTTAGAACCTATTTTATTGAGATCGGTTCCCAGTTTTTGAAATTTGGAACTTACTTTAGAACTCCAGTTCGGTTCCAGGGTCCACCTAGGAAATGCTGAATTCTTATTTTTTCATTTTTTTCTTAATAGGACAAACTTTAGTAAAACATCCCATTATTTACAACCGAGACAAATAAAATTTACAACAAAATAGTAGAGAAACATAACCGCAAGAAGTACAATACAAAACAAATAGATATATAAAGCAATTGGGAAGTGTTCCAATTCACTCCTTAGTCTAGCAAAATATAAGTTAAGGAAACAATAAAAATTCTCATTCGCCAAAAGCAACAGTTAATAAAAGATGAAAAAAGTAAGGCTTCTTTAGCTATGTTATTGTGGAGTGTTGAGAGCTATTGACGGCTGAAAAAATTTTAATTATTTGAAAGAGGTGGAGATCAAATAATCCACGTCCCCGAAAAGTTTGCTTGATGTGCTAGCATTCACCAAGTTGGAGACATTGAACGCTGCCAGAAGCTGCAGAGCACGCCATCCAGTTGGGAAAATTCTACTCTCGGTATCGTGGGACAAATAAGCATCATCTCGAAAGTGTAAGAACTTCTGCTAGACGAGTACGTAAGGTATCAAGTTAAGGGTGAACAGTTGTAGTGTGGATAGGTTCTAAGTTCTAGTATGAGGAGCTTTCAATCCCAAAATTTACCCGTCAGGACTGGTTTTATTTTTTAAAACTTGAAACCTACTTTGTAGACCGTGAAATCAAACCATAATCGACCGGGCATGGTCGATTTGGTCTGGTTCCAGGGTCTTCCTTGAACCAATGCTCACCCCTAACATTGACAATGTTTACAATTTTTTAAAAAATCTTTAAAATTTTCCAAATCTTTTTCCTTTTTTCATTTCCATGTCTTTTTTCTATTTTTCTCATTTCCCTTTGTAGGTCCATAGCCTCGACAGTGGCCATTAGCGCCAATATGTCAATGCCGATTATGTCAAATAGAAAGACCAGCATCTACGTCAGCTATTGCTAACTAAAATTGACCGGAAGGACTACGTTGATACTTATATAACAAATTTAGGACTCTTTTCGGGGATAAGTTTCCCTATTTACCACACCTAGTATGGCATTCTCGCGTCGCTCATTCTCAGTTATCTGTTTGGCGACTCTCATATAGTTTCATCTTTCCAAGTTAACTTATTCTTGGGGGCTCCCAACAATATTCGAGTTTTGGGTTCGAGAGAAATCATAATTCCTGAAGAAAGCCGATGCCATTGGACACGGATAAAAGCTGATTCTAGCAAGAATTATCGAGGCATCTTGGCTACTCTTTTTTTCTTTCTAAAGAATTGAAACGAACCAAGGTAATGTCCTTTTTGTAAAATCTTCTAAAGGGGTGCTTTGAGATTATCTTCTATGCAAAAGCAACTTCCCGTCCTGGTGTTGTCCGATTATAGACAAGTAGGAATTTCTGTCTAACAACCAAAAGGGAAAGGGAGAAACGAGAATTTCCTCTATTATATTCGTTCTTTTAAATAATAATTTCACCCAAAATTTTAAACTTGATCATATGAGACATCAACATCCCAAAATTCTTTTTGCCCTGCAGTACCTCCATATTTGTACCAATTATTTAAAAATATCTTCTTTTATAGTTTCGCCTTTAATAGCTGTACATCGGATTTTTAACGGCTATCATGGATGGGTTTGTTATCGAAGGTAGTTCAGGGCCATCGACAATAGGAGTTTGGGATATGGAGGAGACGAGGAAAGATTTGGGCCACTTGGCCATAGGCTACTGGCGTTCAAAGGATATTTTTTGAGAGATTCCCCCTTTTCTCTTCCTTAATGAAAAGTCAAAAAGAGATGCGTTGTCCTTTGTACGCAACATGGGGTCCAGGATTGCAGCCGCCAATTCTTCATTCTCTCTCTCTCGCGCCGCGTGACAGTTTGGTTTTCGTTGCCGTGACGTGAAGATCCCGCCATTATAACTAAACACGCCCCACCCATACGGATTGCTCGTTGCATTATCTTGTGCTTACGTAATCGTGCGAATTCAATTCGCTTTTGCGCATAGTTCATTCCTCTTTTTGTGTAAAAAAATAGAAAGAATCAACCTTAAAGTACATAATTCTACCTCAAATTGACCAGGGGTTAAGTTTAGTGTCCCGTGGACAGTTTTCATATGTATTCGCAAAAATAGAGGAGTCAGAAGCGTGATTATCACGTGTCATAAGGGAAGAAACGGAAACTTAACATGTTGTCCCGTTTACACCTCTTCATACATCTAAATAAAGTGAAAGGGAAGATTCTATAGTGTTGGTTTGACCAAGTCGGCCTGTAATTATATAACGAATCTGATCACTGTTATAGAAAACATAATATTTTGTCCGCATGTGGCGTCTCTCGCTTCCGGTGTAAGTATGATACTTTACAATATTAACTTGGTCAACCTTTCACCAAATCCTCCCAATTATTATGATTACTTTTTAGTTTTTCTCATGCTGTCATCTTGGAATAGATCAATCTTCCCATCTTCTTCCACATATCCTTTTCTCTCTGTTTTTGTTGACATTTATGGTTCCCCAACACAGTAATCAACTGTCCCAAAAACAAAATCCATTTTTTTTCTAATTTCAACTTGTCCTGTACAAGGAGAAGACACGATAGTCATTTGGAAAAAAAAGGTAAAAATATGAGCATGGAAGATAGAGTTTTTAAACACGTTTATCCATGATCCAGAACTTTTCGTCCGAGTTCATTAGCTTTCGTTTCGTATTGTGTTGTTTTGCATGTTTAGATGTGAAGTGTGAACGTAGGAAGTACAATGTTAGCTGAATTGTCAACTTAATTTGATGGTCAAAAACAACCCGGCTTCGTGTATCCAATCTGAACTAGACCATTTCAAACCAGAACTGGAAAAGAAGAAAAGTAGGCGGGCATGCTTAAAATGAAGCTCTTCACATTGGCTATGTTTCCAATCAACCTACGGCTTTACATACACAAACAACATGTGTGAATAACAATCTTCAATTGTAAAAGCTTGGATATTTCTTTGCGGTTGAATAATGTGAGCTTGATTTAGTTTGACCCCCTTACTCTCAGTCTTAGAATTGATGCAACCAACTAGCCACAAGTCAAACATTGGAAAAAGATTAAATATATAATAACACCACCCTTTTCTTTAATTTCGATTTTGGAATTGTAGTAAATGCATCACCAGAACATGACGGTCCATGTCTATATATTCTGGAGAATCTCCATGAGTCAATGCTTCCCCGCGCCCCCACCGCACCCCCCCACACCACCCCCCCCCCCCCCCTCTCTGCTCTTGGTTTCTCTGCAAATTTGGTTTTTGACAAATTTGAAGATCATCTTGAACACAAGAGCAAGGTGACAAATCTTTTGATCCGACATGGGCCTCAACAACGAAGAAGCAGAGGGCAACACCCAATTCGCAGAAATGGATACTGGAGAGAAGCGGTTGAATGAACTGGGCTACAAGCAAGAGCTCAGAAGAGAGATGGTAACTTCAAATTTTAGCATATTTCCCCTCTTTTTCCACGCTTCAATGTATAAAACGTCGCTTTTCTCAAAAAATATTTGTAATTCGTTTTCATTTATTTTTTGGTGGCAGACTTTGTTCAAGACTCTTGCAATATCATTTTCGACGATGACACTCTTCACTGGGATCACTCCCCTGTATGGATCAAGCCTTTTGTATGCAGGACCTGCAAGCTTGGTTTGGGGATGGGTTGTGGTTTCGTTCTTCACTTGGTTTGTAGGGATTGCAATGGCTGAGATCTGCTCTTCTTTCCCGGTTGGTTCCTCGTTACTTGTTCTCCTTTTTATTTTTTATACCGTCTTTGTTTGTCAATTTTGGTATTATCTTTGAATTCTTCGTGATGACTTAGGAGAGTTTGTTTGTGTATTTAGTACCTTTTGACACTTAAAGAGCTTGTTTGAAAGGTCAAAAAGTTATGAAGGTCTTAACCAAAAAGATTGTTTATCTGAGCATCATGATTTACCTTGTGTAAAAGAAGCAACCTGTTTTGGATCTTAAATAGACTCCTCTAGTCATAACATCTTACATGAATTTATAAACAAACAGAAAGGATACAGGAAGTTATGCTGGGGTAAATTCCGAACTGCAAAGCTCTTTGCTTGGGCGAAATGTTTGGCAAATTTTTAACCTTAAGGAGATTCTTTGTACTTCTGTCTAAAGAGAAGCTAGCAGAACTAACAAGAACACTTTCGAGAAGGGAAAATGGTGCATGTAAAACCATTTTGTCGAAACTTAGTTGCTGTTCTGTTTTCCAACAGAATTTAAAGGAAGTTGGGAACAAAATACTCCGAAGTACTAAATGCTTCATTTTCCTCTATATAGGTTTTACTTATGCTATTTGGAGGGTTTCTTTCGAAAAGAAGTTCATGCCTTTCCAAGACATCTAATGATCTTATCTTTGTGGACTTTGAACAGACGACCGGCTCCCTTTATTTTTGGGCTGCCCATCTCGCCGGACCCAAGTGGGGTCCATTTGCTTCATGGTGTTGCGCTTGGCTTGAAGCCATTGGCCTCATTGCTGGCATCGGTACTCAGGTAGATTCCGTAGTGTGTTTGCTTATTGTTCTGTTTCCTGTTGCATTACTTCTTCGAAGTATCTATCAAAGCTTGGTGCAGTGAATTGATCCCACAAGTGGTTCCGGAAGGCATATGCAGGATCACAAACCCTTCAGAGCATCATATTATTGTGCACTGGCACAAACAAAGATGGCGGCTACCTTGCACCGAAGTGGTTGTTCTTATGCATGTACATGGGTCTTACTTTCATATGGGCATTCTTCAACACATTCGCGCTTGAAGTAATTGCGTTCATCGACATAATCTCAATATGGTGGCAGGTTTATTCTAAAACTCTAGCATTCTGTATCAAAAACTTAATATATCAATAGTCTGTGTGGACCAAAATAAGTGACCTTTGAGATGATTTCAATTACTAATCAAAACTCTGTTTCCTTTTCCTTTAGTTAATCGGCGGGATTGTCATAGTTATAATGCTTCCACTCGTAGCACTGACTACACAGTCTGCATCTTTTGTGTTCAGCCATTTCGAAATGGCTACTGATACAACTGGGATATCGAGCAAACCTTATGCAGTAATTCTAGCTTTTCTCGTCAGTCAGTATTCACTTTACGGGTATGATGCAGCTGCACATCTAACTGAAGAAACTAAAGGCGCTGACAAGAACGGTCCCATTGCGATTCTTACCAGTATAGGGATCATTTCAGTGTTTGGATGGGCGTATATATTGGCTCTTACTTTTAGCATTCAGGTAAGGACCTCTTCATATCTACTTATTAAGTAAAAATATTGCTTTGTTGGAAGTAATGAAGTAGCAATTTGAATGAGGAAAAAATTTGCAGCTTCCGAAGACAGAACACACAATTTTACCTCTCATGAATTTTTTAGTCCAACATTAAATCAGGAAATTGGGTGGACTTTTTGTTGTTAAGCCACATCTCACATCACCACAGAACTCCATTCAACTGCCTTTTACCAATATTAAAGTCAGTAACGTTGTATGTCTAAATTTGTACAAAGAGCAGGCTGAAGAATGCACATGTGCTTTTTCTCCCTCTCTTCTGGACATTGCTGTTACATCAATCGCTTTGAGTTGCTTTTAAAACTGTTTCTGCTGTATTATACTATCTTGTGCATTCTGAAACTTTCAGGACTTTAACTATCTATATGATACGACCAATGAGACGGCGGGTGTGTTTGTTCCTGCTCAAATACTCTATGATGCATTCCATGGGAGGTATCACAGTGCTACAGGTGCAATCATCTTGCTATTCATTATATGGGGTTCATTCTTTTTCGGCGGGCTTTCCATCACTACCAGTGCAGCAAGAGTGGTCAGTATCTATTCCTCTTTTCCTTTGTTATGCTTCACCATCTGAAAAGTTTCGGGTTCTCTGTCCATCAATACATAACCCGTGCACCACGGCTCTCTTCAGGTATATGCATTGTCAAGAGACAAGGGCATCCCATTTTCATCGATATGGCGAAAAGTGCATCCAAAGCACAAAGTCCCATCTAATGCAGTGTGGCTCTGCGCAGCCATCTGTGTTCTACTTGGAATTCCAATATTGAAAGTGAATGTAGTCTTCACTGCCATAACTTCCATATGCACGATAGGATGGGTCGGAGGATATGCAGTCCCGATATTCGCAAGGATGGTCATGGAAGAGAAGAATTTCAAACCCGGACCGTTTTACTTGGGAAAGGCAAGTAGACCAATCTGTTTGATAGCGTTTCTGTGGATATGCTATACCTGCTCGGTGTTTCTTCTACCGACTCTGTATCCCATTAGTTGGAACACATTCAATTATGCGCCAGTTGCTTTAGGTATGGGTTTAGGTACGATAATGCTTTGGTGGGTGTTTGATGCCCGGAGATGGTTTAAGGGACCTGTTAGGAACATCGATGCACAGAACGGAAAGGTATGATACGATGCTCTTGTATCCAATGTTTCAGTATAGGCAATTGGTTGCCCTTAGAATGATTTGAAAACAAATCCATCGTGTTCTGCCACAGGCATATGTCATGAGCATTCGTACTTGATTACTTCTAGTGCAAGGCATAACCACTTTGTTTACATTCCAAAAAAAGCATGCAAGCTCAAATTTGTTCAAAGCACAGAATAGATCTCCTGTCTTAATATCACTGAGCAGTCCCTCATGCGTCTTTGGTCGATCGGTGAGAAAGCTTGAGAGGCGATGTAACCGCAGAATATCATCCCTGGTGCATCATATCAAGTTTTATTGTCAGCATGATAATCCGCACATAAAAGATTGTCATCTGCTTGACATAATTAGAACCCACCTCAGTCCCCGTCACCACAGGAAATCTTGCTCTATTGTAATATGACACTAGATTGACGATTTAATCCCCATTCGAGTGGTGTACAAAGTCAAAGAAACATATGCGGGATCCAAATTCAATCCTTGTTGGACATGGAAAGCTATGGAACTAATTCTGACACAAACTGATAAATGAGAAGTTTATTGTTGGCTGTACAACTTTAAGGGTGCCGATCCTCTATCTCAGATCTAAATTTTCTGTCTCCCGCAAGTCCCATTTGTTGGCTTCACATTAGATCGCAACATATGTTTACCGAGATCTCAGCCTTGGCACCAAATCCTGTGGCCATGGAGGTGTCGATCCTCTAGATCTCGAGGCGGTGGCTCCCCCATGGCCATGGAGACCGAGCTTCCAGATCCGAAGGGGAAGGCCGCTTATCGCCCAGAGGGAGCTCGACACCACATCAATTGTACATCTCTCTATCCCTTTTGATGGGTCCCAATCTCATGTGCCTTAGATCTCGACTCACGTCCGGCTAATGTTAAATTAATAAAAGTCAGTGGCATGCGTTATCGACCTAAACAAGAGGCATTGATTGGGGGATAATCTGTGTTTTCAATGCTCTCCATTCTTTTAACCACAGACTAAAGCTCGAATTCTTAGCCACAACATCAGCTGACACCTCTCTTCCTTCAACCAGGTTCATTGCATAAGTTTCAAACTTAATGAGTCCATCCCAAAGAAAAGCCAGGTTTCTAGGGTCACTCTGACACTTAATGTTGTCCAGCCACTCCTTTGCTTCCTCCACCCTTGCCCAAAAGCGAGTGTCTTGGGTCAAGCCTGCATGCCTGGTCCTCCTATTGCTCTGTTTCTCGGTAACAGCTCTCTCGGTCCACCAGCGATCGAAAATTTCGTACCTCCTCTCTCTTCCGTTGCTTATGTAGTGGCCTTTCTTAAGGTGCATCCCTGACCGATAATACTCCGCTATATCCAATGGCTCCACAAGAAGCATGTAGGACTGCGCCGCGTTTACCCATTTGGACCTGCTGTGCAAATCGTGTGGGAGTTCTTTCCTGTCCGTCAAGTATATGACCTTGTCCCAAAAGGCCCCAAGCTTGTACCGATTCATGTTTATCTTGAACTCTCTCTTTGAGGCCCCCCTTTGCTTGAATGAATCATAGTATCCTCTTTGCTCTTCGGACTTATCGCAACAAGCTTTATACCACTCTATCTCCGCCCTATAAGGAGTGATTTTGGATAGCCTAATGGCTAAGTCGGCGGCGTTTAGGTTCGGCGCACGCCCTATTCGCCTTGCCATCTTCAAGCAATCTTTTGCCATAAGTGCAATCGATATCTGCAAAGTAGGGGATCAAAGAACTATTTTAAACTCAAGAGGAATTGCACCCGGGAATAAAAAGCCTAGGTAGATATATTTACTGATCGCAATCACTCGACGATCTAGGATGTTGTGCTCCTACCTGTCGATTAGTCCCCGAGGAGTTCAAAGCCATCAAAAGACTTGCTTCATAGCTTGATTCAGAGAGATCTCCTTCCAAGAAGCTTCTCTTCAAGGACTGAAGACTGAGTCTTTCAACATACCAACCATACTTAAGGTGCTCCTCAATGATACAATTTGGAGAGCCTGTCCTTAGCATCAGATGCATCATCTTTCTCACCGATACAGCATTTTCCAAACAAATGGCACCCTCATCTGAACAAAACAAGTAATTCCCAAACGGCCAAAACGACCTCCCTCCCGAGCCTTCCACTGCCTGTGCCAGGCGCTCCATGTCGGCCGCAACGGAGGAAAATAACCGGGCTTTGTCTTCTTCAGTTAATTGGAGGTTAGCAAAATTCATAGACATCATAGACGTGTACCAGAATCTTATGAGGGCCTGCCACTGGGGAGTCGGAACAAGTGATTGGTGGAGAGATAACCTCGGCATGATATCGCAGGTCGACACAACGTTGCAGAAGCTGCCGGCCCATCTTTCGCGGAGGATGGCTTGGGAAAGAGACTCGTTGCCGAGGAAAGGAGAGCCGAAACCAACGCAGCAGACTGAGATGGGTGGGAAGATGGATCTGAGGTAGGTGAGGAGCCAAAGAGCTGTGAGGAAGGCAATTGATCCTCCTATGGAGTGGCCGGTGATCACTATTGACTTGGTTTCAGCCAGCGAGCTATGAATCTGCATGCATGCATAAGATTTTCTGAAATCTAGTTAAACGCTTCCTGAAAAAATCTCGATTACAACACTTCAAAAGCTTCTTTGGAAAAATTCAACTTGCACCGGATCATGTCAAATTAGAAGAGTTACACCAATAAATCTGGTAAAAAATCATCTCTCGTGCTGCAAGTGCCAACCATATGGAACTAGTTATTAAACGAGTTGAACATCACAAACATGTTCAGCAAATGATGATAAGGGTGCAAATACGTTTAACACGTGTATTGAATGCATCCATGTGTATAGCGTATATGGGCAGCGCGCAACAAAGGAGAGCCTGAGCTCGTTGATATAACCAATTGAATATATTTTCATTCAAAAGTTTAATAAAATAAGTTACGAGCCAACTATATATTAACTACTCTGTACTATACCAATTCTTTAATGTAAGACTTATTCTAACACATCTCTCAACTTGAATCTCCGCGTTTCCTTGTGAGAACCGTAACAATAATAATGCCCACCTTCATCCCTAGTATTTTTCTCCGGACCGAACCATAAAAGCTGTCATCGAGAACGTGTTACTACTCTACAATGCCCATCTTTATACCAAGTCCCTTTCGCTAGACCAAACTGCCATGAAGGCTCCCATTGAGATCGCGTTGCTACACTACAACGCTCACTTTCACCCTAGGTCTCTTCCTAGGCTGAACCATGAATGCTGCTCAGAAACCGCGATGATCACGAGATTCCTTACTTGAGATCACCAAACAGCAACGACATATTGGGAGTAGGCCATCATCGGCTTTGATATCATTTGTTAAGAGCTCGAAAAAAAAATTTGATACCCTCCCAAATTCAAACTCGTCAACATATTCAGTTGAATCCACTTTCGCTCAAAACTTAAGCTGATGAGTTATAGCGTAACTAAGATATATCAATTACTCTACAACACACGATTCTTTAGTGAGATTTATTCCTAACGCAACTCACATGCTCATTTCAACAACATATGCACCAAGATAATCTATGAGAACAATATCATTTATGCACAGAAGACTATCTCCTGAACAATCACAATTGGATTTGTTGTGGCGGATCATATTTTATAGACTAACTCCAAACAAAAATCTTCGATCTACTGAATTTCCAAATTTGGACCCGTAAGTTATCGTAGACCTAACAGGTCGTTAAACCTGCCCATGCCAGATCAACGTGGATGGGCTCAAGTAAAAAATGGCGGGTCTGAGTAAGCAATTCTCTTCCTGAGCTTGCCCAGCCCACCTCCGCCCGTCCAAGCCTTGCAAAATTTGAATATTCTAATGACAAGGGTATAATGCCTACAAGTATTATTATGTATGTAATATTGCAGACATCAGCTAGAGATAGATGATGCAGCAATTTACAATAAATAAGATCAATAAATAATGCGAGTTTTTTTTTTAGTTTATTTATTGCCTAGAATTAGACCCGTCAAACGAGTGGATCGAATTAAAAATGGTCCAATCCAAATTGACCTATTTAACATTTTTTAACTCATTTTAATGCAATACAAATCTAGTAACCAATACCTGACCCGATTCTTACCCAAATTATACTCGAATCTATCCATATTGTTAAAACACATCCATATTTAACACAATCTAAAAATATATATATACACAAACTAAGGTGAAAGCGTGGAGTGAGTTGGCATCAAATGAGGGTGAGAGAAAATGAGGAGAAAATCATACAGGTGAGTTGAGTTTAAGTAAGTTGAAAACTCATTTAACACCCATATTAATTTAGATTTTACCATTCTAAAATTATTTATGACCCATTTGCTGAATTTAACTAACTAATACAACAACTCACATTATTAAATATGGGTTAAGAAATTGATCTTTGACCCATTTTGACAATCTACCTAGAAACCCATATATATGCAAACAACCACTAACCTAATGGGGATTAAAATATAACATGTTGCGTTTTCCTTATCTGTCCATTTGCTAATCTGTGGAAAATTTGGCAATGGGACGGCACCCACTAAACTTTTTTTCTTTTCAAACTCATCATCTGATGGATCAACAATAGATAAAGTACTTAGCACTAATTGCGCACTGAGCTTTAAAGTAGCCACTTAAATCAAGAAAAAGTTATTGGGTGAATCGGATACATGAATCCTCAAGTCAAATTGAATAGTTGAATATGATGAATCTCACATGTGAATAAAGTAGGAGGACCCCATTTGCCCTATAATGAGTCGAAGACAAAGCCCGAAAGAAGTGCGGGTGGGGTAATTTCCAGGCTAAGAATAGCGATGCTTCGTTGACCCGTAGAACTAAAATCATGTCTAATGAACCCACTCGGTAAAGTTGCCTAGTTGTGTTTCGTGGACCTATGAAGATGGATAACTGATCATGAAAACAACTCGACATCTTGTATGCCTCCAATATAATCTAGCAGTCGAAGCCACAACACGAATATTTGAGAACTATATGACACATATTGATATCTATCCCCTATTTTAAACACGGAATAGGATTTCGTACAAAAAGGTTCTACCATTACACGTGAAAGGAGACATTTCATAAATAGATCGATTAATTGATAAAAAATTGCATGTGGATGTGGGAATTATAAATTATGTTCGAATGACGTTTTCTTATTATGATAAAAAAAAAAATAGATTACTTGTATAAGTCTGCACACGTTAGTTACGAATTGGTCACTTATTAGACTTCTCATGCGTGACATGTCTTCTATGTAATTTAATAACGTCCTATTTGGATTTTAATAGTGCTATATTGTGATATCCACATCCATTAATCAGGTCAGACAGATCTGTTTGGCAGATTTTAGTTATTAACTGAGAAAATGGAAGACACTATCTTGAGCAAGACTGCAAGCTGCATCTTTTAACCAATAAAAAATTAATAAAACGTGATGAACATTAAGGTCAATGTTAGCAAAAATATAGAAGTTCTTTGGCACACAGGGAGAGGCACGAAGATTCAAACATGTCAAGCAGAACATCATCACAAGTAAGCAAAATTCAATCCACGATATTGAAAAATTCGTCCACTCAATCGATCTATTGGGGCCTCGGGGTGGTTAACCGAGAAAACTTGTTTTAGTTTGCGGAAAATTTACAAGTCATGATGCATGTTTGAAGTGATTACATTGAAAGAGCGCATGCAACTGGTGATGTATTCACAGTATAATTCCTGGAAAATGGACTTTTCATGTGGAAAGGAAGATAGCTCAGAAACAGATGGAAACCCTATTTGCGATCTTGACCCTTTGTGTCTCAACTAAAAGTCAAGTCTACAGCCGATAGTCTCTAGTCGAAAAGGTCGGGCGAGTTTGTCCACGAGATGAGAAAAAGGTGCTTTCAGTTCAGTCCCGTCCCTGTCTCGGAATCCGTCTCAAAGTCCCTCTTATTATCTCCACCGAAGCGATACAGGATGTCGTATTTCCTGAATCGCCAAGAAGTCACCCTCAGTGAATCGTCGGCTACAGGAGGAAAATCTTATCGACACTCGAGTCTACATGGACCAGATCAATTACATAATTTAATTAATGCGATTTTCACATTGCACGTGAACTCCGCAAAATTCGACAATTTGATTGCGCTCAGTCCTTGAACCCTGGTCCACACAACGTCTTGCCGTCAGTGGTCTAAGTCAATGAATAACTTGAGACATATTTAAAGGCAAGTTAGGTGATTATCGAGTGTGCCATTATAATAAATTTTCTGAGACAAGGGGACCTAGTAATATGTGCAACAGGACCACTTCGCTTATAATTTATTAACCCGAGGAAGAAGATAGGTAGGCAATCACTGTTCCACTACATAGTGGGCGGCAAATTAATCATAAATAGCACTGAGCTATAGTGCAAAATAGCGAGATTCAACGTCTAGCGAATTGTCTGGTATTGGCCATTATATTCGTTTGTGTTTGGATTGATCTGCCCTCGGGACGATCGCGAGGAGATGAGACTTCTTAGTCATTTTTAAATGGATGCATTGCATTGCATTCTTTTAATCACTATCTGGCTTAATTTGCTATTGGATCAATCTATTCTTAGAACGATAGTAACTTACAAACAGTCCAGAAAAATTACTGATTGTAAGATTGTTCGTGGGAGAATTACGATACATGAGGATGATTTATAAGGAACCTAGAAGAAGAATTCAAGTATTAAGGACAATTACTAAGAATCGTTTCTGTCATTTATGATGGATTGATCTATTTTATTATACTACAAGGTAATCGGTAAGGTTATGTTTGATGACCAGGACACAGACACAAAGGTGAGCATGGTTTGGCTGAGTGGTTCCCATCAAGGAATCGAGAACCACCTGTTAGTTTCATGAATCCACCCGAAAACCAGACTAGAGAACCGGATTGCCGGTCCAGTCCAATTCCCGGATGGGTCCATGGATTCGGTCTCACCAAGCTTCACGCAAATAGAGGCGACCAAGAGTGAGAGAGGAGAGGGAGGTGATGAATGGTCAGAGGCACCATCATGAGTTGATGAGAATTGAGAGTCAAGGCAGTGAGTCAATAGACATTGAGCTTGAGAGTCAAGACCATAAGTGAGAGGTAGAGAGACGACTCAAAAAAAGTGAGAGTGAGACGAGATGAGCAATTAGTTGATGGGCGTTGAGCTTCGCATTAGAGATTTTAGAGTTTTTATTTTTCTTAAAATGTTTTCTTTTTTTTTGTTGGAAATTTTTCTTAAAAATTATATATTTATATATACAATACTAGTCTAGTCTGGGTGGGCAGGCTGATGGTTCCACACCTAGAACCAAGAACCATACCGATATTCACTGATTTTAGTAAATTGGAACTGGGAACCGGACTGGTTCGCAAAAGAACCATTAGGGGTAAGCATGGTTTCGGGGTAGAACCAGAAGCCTGAGAACCTGGCCTGTGAGAACTTGTAGGTTCTAAGTTCAAAAGTATGTATGGTAGGTTCTAGGTTTCAGGTTCCAAAAATTGAGGAACCTGTTTCAACGGGTAGGCTCCAGGTTCTAGGTAGGTGGAACCTAAAACATAAATAAGTCTTTTTTGTTTTAACTTGGTGTATGTCTTCGCGTGATCTTACAATATTTCATGGCATTAGATGATGAGTATATAATATGAAACTACTAATTCAAACTTTCATTTATAACTAGTTAATGTTTTCATATTCTTTGTATGTCTAAATATAAGTTGTAATTAGTAGATCATAGCAGTAAGTGGTGGTCATTAAAGGCGATGATTCACTACAATTGTTTATTTAATAATGTAGGTGGAATGTGGATAGACCTTGGAACTGACCCTCGAATTTGTGACAAGGTAGGTTCCAAATTCCAAAAAATGAGGAACGTATTATCATGAGTGAAACCTATACAGAACATGGAACCGCTCACCCGTTGTATCGGTTTACACAATGACTTCTCATTTTAATTATATTTATTTGAATCGTAATGCTAGGAAAACTAATATTTTATATTCTCTTTGGCGAATGACAAGCTTATTCAATATTATTGCGCTAATTTTCGTTTTGTTTAACTAAAAATGAAATAAAAAAAAAAAAAGAACCTGTTAAACCTTGAAACCTATTTTGGAACCTGTGACAGAGTAAATTTTAGGTTCCAAGTTTCGATGAATAGGTTTCAGGTCCAAAAAATGATGAACTTATACCCAAAAGTAGGTTTCAAGTTCTACATGGAACCTGAAACTGCTTATCCCCAGGAACCACCAATTTTGAGCCGATCCGGTATGGTTTTGGGCGGTTCCCTATTGCTCTGCATTTCCCTACCAATTTATCATATCTAGTGTTTGGTTGCTGTGTAAGATAGGATAAGGCCAGATAAAAAATAGATATAACTTTGATTAAAAATTCTCGTATGTGAAGTGAGATAATTGTGGATAAGATTTTTCATGTCTATGATATACGCCGGCCACCGCCCTAGGGTCACCATTGCAACAACTAATTATCGTTGCCTCCGACCACCGTGCATAGCATCACCAATCGTAATCATCCGCCAATCAATCATTGTTCCCCAATTGGAGTTTCACGATCAACATCTCCACCTTCGCCCAATTCTTGTGTAATGGCGGAGCATTTATTCATCGTTCCTTCTCATTCACAGCTTGTGCCTCCTCTCTGTTGTGTATGTACTTCACATGCGAGAAAAAGATTTCCACCTTTCTCGTAGTCTTTCACTCAATCACGCATTATCTGAGGCGACCGCAAGGCCGCAAGGGTCACGATGTCATGGATCTAAACGAGACAGAGATGGTGACCGACAAGGCGTCACGGGTTGGTAACTATGCAACAATAGGGGATGCAACGACAATTGGGGAAAGCGCGGCGAGGTGAGGCGATGTCAATGGCTGTTTGACAAGTGGTAGCGGAAGTCAACAATGACATCGAGTTGATGATAATGGTGCAAAGGTGGAGGGAAAGAGTGAAGAATTCGTGTTACATCCATGTTATATTCGAACATCTATCAAATATTGTATAGGATATTACAAATTATTTCATTATCCTATATGACCTTTATCTAACAAAAAAAGTCCAGGGAACCAAACATAGCCCAAGTGTTATTAGCATTCTCGGGTTATAAACTTTATAGACTAATCACCTTTCATAAAGGTAAAAAATTATTAGTTATAAGTGCAAATAAGCTAAAATATATGCAAGTTTACAATTCATAATATAAAGAAATTACCCACAGGTGTAATCAGTCTTACCAAAGCCTTAGATAATCCGAGAAATTTATGATCAAAACTTAGACTCATCAAATGGGTGGATCGGCTTGGGTCGGAAATGGTTCGATCCAAATAGACTAATTTCCATGCAATGCAAATCTAACGATTTATATTCAATCCGACTCATATTACTAAAATACTTCCATATTTAACTTAATTTAGGAAAATTCGTATCTAAACTGAGATGAGGGTGTTGAGGGAGTAAGCAAAGATCGAGTGAGAGAGAGAGAGAGAGTCGTAGAGGTGAGTTATATCTAAGTAAGTTGTAAATCTATTTATGATCCATTTAACACCCATCTTATATTTTAATCTATTAATAACCTATTTACTAAATACGACTAACCCAAATAATGGGTCGGACCCATTATAAATGAATTTACGACCCAGCTTAGTAAGCCTATCAAAACTCAAGAAGCACCCTTGGCGGTGATGTAAGATTCAACTTTTCAAGAAGAGTCAATAACGCTGATGATAGGAAATAGAAATTGCTAACCTGGCTTTGAAAATCAGGGCGAGAATGATACTGAAGGAAGAGGTGAAGCACTCCAGAGTGGACCATGACCGGCTCCTCGTCGTCGTAACGGCATTTCAACGGCGCGAACAGCCCGCGGCTTGCTACATCCAGCGGCACCAGCATGCCGTAGTTCGGATCCCAACCGAGCACCGGCATCTCTTGGACGCCCGAGAATGCCACGTACCCCACGCCCCCGACTTGCTCCGGCGTGAAGGCACCGCAACCCATCGCGTTCGCGGTGCCGCACAGCCTCCACGCCTCCTTCAGCAGCGGGGTCGAAGCCAGGAAAGTCCCCAACATCTCGCTGGTCTCGAACCTTTCCCGAAACAACAAAGGAAAAAAAAGGAAAAGAACAACAACAACAACAAAGCAGAAGTTAAGGAAGGAACGTAGCTGGAAACATGGAAATGATGGGAAATTGAGGTGAGCAGGAGAAGAGAGAAGAGGTGTGTTACGATGAAGCTTCGGTGTCCATGGTTCACCGTTTCTGCTCGTTGAAGGGATAAGTGAGATGGATATCAAACCCTGAATTTATCGTCCGATGATGGCGGCCATGTGAAGGGGGTCAAGTCGTTGAGTGGATTTATCAGGCGACTTGGGGTCCGAAGACATGAGGCCAGGCCAGCGTGTTGGGTCTTTGCTGCTGAGATGGGGGGCGTTGATTTGCAGAGACAAAGAAGAAGAGGACTTGCACCCGAAAAGACAGCACGCTCAGAGAAAGATGGAGAACGGGACAGGGCACGTTGCTTTTAAGTGGTGGAGACTCTCTTCGGATGAATCGACCCCGTCTGGTCTGCCGTGCGCTGTCCTTTTCCATTTATTTTTTAATAATTAATAACTTCGTTTATTTATCAAAAAATTGATATTTTAAAAATTTTAGGAAGAAAGTTACCAAAAACTTTAAAATATGTCAACAGTGACATATTTACTATTATTATAAATCATAAATTTGTGCTCGTGTGACACATTTACTTCAACTTGTATTAATGTGATACATTTACTCCAAATTTTTTCTTGCGACACAAAAAACCTAAACTTATATCTGCGTGGGGTAAATATGTTATATGAGTATAAGTTTGAAGTTTTAAAACTAATTTGAGATAAATATGTCACATGATTACAAGTTTGAGGTAAAAAAAAACTTGAAATAAAATGTATTATACGAATATAAGTTTGGGATTTTTAGTGTTACAAAAAAAAAGGTTTTGAGTAAATATGTCACAATGGGCATATTTTTGAATTTTTGATGGTTTTTTCCCAAAAAAATTTCCCAAACTTTAATCATTATTCGTCCCTACAAAAATGAATCAATAAATAATAATTCACGCCTATGCCTAAACATGTTAGTTGATAATGGGAATATTTTCTGTTACCTCATTTCTTAAGAGATATAAGCAATTAAAATTAAGAAAATCTTCTTTTAATTATCAATTTTTTGTGAAATAAATAGAATTTAAGGACGCAATAATTTGTCTGGAAGAAAATGTGGCTATGTACTTGATTATGACTTGCCGAACGTTTTCGACACGGAAGACGAGCTGGCATGTTGCCAAATTACGTTTCTGCAACTCTAGTTTTGAAATCATTTTTCTGTATGACAGCTGCTTTTTTGCTTGTACCTTTCCCTGGCCGCTCTTGTGTCTCTATCTGGCGCTCTCTCTCTCCCTCTCTTTGCACGTTGATCATAGAAACCAAAAATGCTGATCATAGTTTAATTGATTTCGCAAAATTAACGTAGCAATCAATGTGCTAGATGATTGTCGGAATAAACTATGACTCACTTATTTGTTATATAAATTAATTCTTAATTGAGTAATTTGACCGTGTTAAATTTTGAAACTTGAAACGACTGAAATAATTTCCCATCGATTTGACTGTATCATACATGCTAATTTTGAAATGCTCATATCCCAATGATAAAGAAGTCCCTAGTTAAAAGGTCTATTCACTCACCATGCTTGCTGTCATATTGTCATTTTCAATGATTGATTCAACAGCTTAACAAACGGAGAACATTTTTTTTTTTTATGAAAATACTAATTGAGGAGTCTTTTTCACAAGTTTTATAATTCGAGATATTCAAATAAGAATTTTAAAATTTAGAAGACTTTATGATTATTGATCTTGTTATATTTTGAGTAAAATAGTTGTTCTCTGTCAATGGTACTTACAAAACTCATTCTAGAAGGCTTAAAAATTCTTACGATCAAGGAAATATGTCAGCAATGTTGAGAATAAGTCTTGAGTTTGAGCATGTTGAGGAAAGTTTCTTATTCTACTAGGTTTCTTTTTCGAACGAGTTTCCTAATTCAAATTGGTTTCCTAGTTGGAGATAGGTTTCATAAAAAGAAGTTTCCAATTTTGGATATACAAGAAGTGTCTTCATCGTGAAGGGTATCAAAGAGGAACTTCTGCTTGTGAATTACATTCCGAGTGTCTGAAGCCATGAAAATCTTGTGCTAAGATTATGTGAATTCTTTCATAAAATTGATAGATTATTTCGTGAGCAATTATGAATTTAAACACCGTGTAAATCATTGGGTATAACTAGGGGCGGGAAAACATTGAGAGTTTTTGAAATGCTTGAGTGTGATTGTAATTTTCATTGTATCGCTTAATATAATGAAGTTTTGTGTTTTTTTTCCCGTGGATGTAGGTCACATTGATCGAATCACGTAAATTTTGTATCTGATTTATTTTCTTATCCTGTTTATTTAATTATTCGATCGCTTGCTTTTGCAATAATTAATATAGAGATATGCTTGATTGAGTTCAAGCAAATGATCAACCATGTGAACATCAAAGACTTAAAGAAGACAGTATGAACATCGACAGCTCAAAGAATTGATCATGTGATTAATCGACAACACTTAGCTAGTACTTCGGCAACCTAGGGCATGAATGACAACATTTCTCTTTCCTGGCTCTATTTATGGCTAGAAATTAAAAAATTTATTTCTCTTTCCCAAACAAGTTTTTGAGCAAAAAGCAGAGTTTGATAACGATATATAATTTTTGTTTCCGAAATAGAAATTCGTTTGATAACGACGCAAAATTTTTATTCCCGCCGGCTGGTGAGTGGCGGCGGTGGGAGGGTGGCCGGTGAGCGGCGATGGGCCAAGGGGGAAAGGGACCGGTGAGCCGTGGTGGGCTAGGGGGGGCCGGCAAGTGGCGGCGGGTGGCAGTGGAGGGGGCAGCCGGCAAGCAACAGCGGACGACTAGTGAAAGGTGGTGGCAGATGGTCGATGGCCGACGACAAGTGGGCAGTAGATGGCCTGTGGCAAGTGGGCGGTGGCGGGCGGCAAGGGTGAGTAATAAAAGAAAGTTGTTATTTCTATTTTTATTTCAAAAACAAAAAAATAAAAAATTTTAACTTCTCATTTTTGTTTTAAATCTATTTCTGTGCTAAAATTTGTCTCAGAAATAAAAAAAAATGAAATTATTTTACCAAACGGATTTCTGTTCCAAATCTATTTCCAAGAACAAAAAAATAGAAAAACATGGAAACATAATAGTTATCATTCGCGCTTTTAGTCGAATCACAAAAATAGTATTATCAAATCTAGTTTTGGCATTTTCACATTTTCACTTAATCAAGTCATATTAATTAACTTGAACTTCAAAGTCCATTTATTTTTCATCTAAAACATATGAGTATTTATTTTACACTATGAGAATTTCACATACTTTATATAATTACCAAAAAATCCTACTTCCAAATTAATTATACAATTAGCTCCAATTTTGCATAATTAGATACATTGTCTAAATCAAGCAATTATCTCTAAAAATAACTTAACCACCTACCAAAATAAGGTTACTCATGCTGTGAACAGCCCCCAGAGCATCTAGTTTTTACAAATTTGTCCTTCAATTTGCTGAAATTACGGATTTGCCCCTAAGGCTTTTAAACTCATTTTTTTAAACCTGTATGATTTCCTTTAATTAATATTACTTAATAACCCACTATTTAACATTTAAACCCATAAAAAAACCCAATTAACAGCACCCTCTCACTTTTATAAATTTCGAAATTTGCCCAAAATTTTGTCAAAAATTACCAAGATACCACTTTTATGTTTAGTTTTATCATTTTCTCATTCTTTCTCATCTAAGGTGCAATAGAACCGTTTTGGTATTCTTTCAAACACCTTCTAGGCATGTATTAAAGATTTCAATTTAGGCAAGAATTCACCGTAACTCTATACTTCAATCTTTGAACCTATTTGCACTTAAGATCAAATATAAACAAAACAGACAAACATCAACCAACCAATGTGATATTACTTAACGGTAAGTCATCCCGGTTTTTTTCTTTTTTCTTTTTGATTTTTTTCGCCGACATATCAATGTCTAAAGTAGAAGTTTGTGGAGTGAAGCAATGTGTTGTGCTGTGTCTGATGTCATCTTAGGTTTGAGATGCTTGTTTCTCTGTCTCACTGCTCAGTTTTCTTCTACACTTAGCTCGTTGTTTGATCGGCAATTTAGTCTGTATAACCTCAGTAATAACCAACGTGTTTTTTGCTTCCTTTTGATCTAGATTCTGTAGTCAATATATGTGCTAAACCGAACGCGAAGTGTGTGTATTTGCCAGTTTAGATTTGCTTTAGTATTATATTGGTGTTTCTTTGTTTGTGTCTTGATATTAGCCTATTTTTCTTAATTTTCTGTGGTAAATAGTTTGGCGACTCCTAGGTTGTGCTATATAGTGTATCTGCTTTCCATAATCTAGTTTTCCAGGAAGTTATTTTCGCATGGTTAGTTGTTAAAGGAGTCCTACGGTTTTCTGCAATCATTTTCCATAATCTAGTGTTGTATTTAGAAGTTGTGCCTAATCTGGATATGAATGCGGATTTGCGGTGAAGAGCGCGACAAGGATGGTCCAGTGGCGATCATTAGCATGCATAGTTGCGGCCTTGATGCCAAAATTAACATGAATTTGGGTATGTTTTCAAGCCTCATTGCCTTCATGTTGACACCTAAATTTTGGCCAATCATTTGATAATCAGTGCATAGAAAATTAGGGATTAATCTCTAACCTCTAAATAAAAATATTAAAATTAGATTGTATAGCATATAGTTTAGAATTATATAGTTCAATTACATATTTGCATTGGATTGGTGGTGGATTGACTTAAATGGATGGCTCTGAACTTAATGAAATTGGACTAAGCCCAAGTTCAAGAAAATTCTTAGCCAAACCCATGGACATTATAAGAGCTGAAATTCTCGTTGGAAAATGCCAAGTTGGAATAATTGAATTATCAAATTATTAAATAATATACTTGGAGGATAATTCATATTATTCTATGAATATTCAGCTAGAGGAAATAATCAGAAAATTACCTAAGTTCAGTATCGGAATTAGAAAATAATTTATTTTGGCTCTTGCAAGATAACCCTGGTTAACTCTTATAAATAGATGTGCTAGGGTTTACAATTGAGGGAGAAGCGATCATAACTTTTCAGAACACAAGAGTGATACATGTGAGAGCGAGAACGAGAACGAGATCGAGAGAGTGAGACCGGTGGGGCCCCCCTTGCACTTGAGCCGATCTTGCTTCCACCATCGTTCCCACGCTGCACCTGAGTCATCGCTCGTGCTACTCTCGGTGACCCGAGCTGCCGCTCCTCTTGCCATCCCGTTGTCGTGCCTTTTGCTCATGACCAAACCTATGGCCGTGAGTCATCGCCGTTGCCTCCATCGACGATGACACTGTGCTATTGCTGTTCTTCCCCAACGCTTGGCAAATAGCCCGGGCTGTCGTTGCTCCCTATCGCTGTTGATTGCCTCCCATTGCTCGTGTTGCTGTTGCTCCCGGTCCATTGCCACCTATTGCTGCCGAGCTGCTGTTGCTACTTTGCCCGACGCTAGTCGCCGCCGATCCACCTTCCTTGTTGCCCATGCTGTCTGTCGCTGTTCGAGCCTGCCGCCAAGCTGTTGTCGTCCGGCCCGCCGAATCGACGCCGCTGCTACCGTGGTGTCTATGAGCTTGGCGCCTAGCCAAGGTACCCTTGCACCATGGTCGGCCATCCTGCGGCCATCCTGCGATCCACAATCTCGAGTTCAATCCAAGTTCGAATTGGAAATGTTCGCAAATTAGGTAAGATCGTTATCTCAATATTTTAAATATTTTGTGAATATGCTATGGATTGCTAGATATTTTAAGGATAACGTGTGCTATATTCGTAATATTCGAAAATACCCTAAATTAGGAGTTCGAAAATTCCCTAAATTAGGAGTTCTTTCTAATTTAGCAACGCATGTGGTTATCTTATCCATAACCACTTAGATACAATACTACATCTTATCTGCTTTCCAAATTAAAACGAGCAGCTTTCCATTGATATCCACAACCCTGTGGATATGATTGCTAGCTCGAATCGTTTTCCTAATTTGAACATGATAAATGGATTTTACGGATTGCGTGAACTGTTTGAATGCCACCGCTATATTTTGTTTGTTTGCTTTATCTTTGAAATAAAAAAAATCCAAAAAATATTAGTTAGAATTTAAATTAGAAACTTTGCATGTTTAGAAAATCCTGAATATATCTAGAAGATAGGATAATTGCTTAATTTGAATTGGGATTTAGGGTAGTTTATTTCCTATGTTAAATTTGGTGTTATTCTAGTCCTAATAGATTATTTAGGGTATTTTAGGATTTCGAATTTTCATAAAAATTCCCCAAAAAGAATTCATTTTAAGATAAGTTAGAGTGTCTTCCTAGAATAGATTGCATGTTATTTTATGTGCTTCTTATTTTTCCGAATTTTAATGAAAAATACTAAAAATACATCATTTGCCCGTCATTAGAAATATGTTATATTGTCGCATGACATATAGTTCGCATGCCAAGTTTAATTAATCACATGTGATATTTCGTACGGCATTGCACTTAGGTTAGTTTTCATTTAAATAAATAGAAAACCCTAAAAAACACATTGATTAAAGTGCTTGTTAATTAGAAATCATAATAGGACTGTATGTGTGATTTTCTAACTAATAATGCAGATGCTCGCGTTGTTAAAAGGTACGTTCTTCTCCTAAACTAGTAATTTATTTACTGCTTTTCTAGGTGTTAAATTGGTGGATTGCGCAACCGCATGGTCACCTCGCAGGTTAGTTAATAAGTAATAAAATGGATTCAGATTGCCTGCTCAAAGATTTTTTGAAAAGAACAAGTACTGAAAGGATGTTAGACTAGCTCTAGCGCAACCAAGTCCCCGAATTCAAAATCTCTAATTCGTAGAAATAAAACATATCTCCCCATATTTTATTTAAGTTTTTAATCGATCCACCGTAAAATAGATTAGTGGCAACTCCAATATAAAAACATTTACATGTTAAGAACTTAAACCGTAAGTCGCGAATTGGTAGGGTTTGGGAGGGCTTGAATTAGGTTTATACTTAATAATTCATTAACCAAACCCCTAGGTGGTGCACCGCGGTGATTAGGTCGTGACACTTTACAATATAATAAATGTGTTTGTACTTTGAATACAACCGTAGAGATTTATTTTGTACATGTTTGTCAAGTTTCTTGGTTATCTCCGAAACTACATGCATCATTTTGAGTAATTTAGGAAATTCCATCGAGTGCTCGATAGGTCCCCGTAATCACAAAGAAATTGAGGTCTCCAAAGACAAGTGATAGGTCCAAAGACAAGAGGGGTGGTTCGAAAGAAAATGACATCGAGTGAAGCTCCATATCAGCCACCAACAAAGAATTTAGCACCAGTTCCATCTTAACCAACTAACATTGACACCAACAATGACCCCAACATACTACCATAGAGCTAATGTCATTTATGAAGAGCTCCCATCAAATGACATTATGTTCTTCTGGAAAAAAAAATGGTTGCCGCTAAGAAGAAGATACATGGCACAGGAAGGCCAGTTGAAGTACCTACACGTCCAATTCCGAATAGAAAGAGTTCAAAGATTATGAATTAAACCAAAAGCCCATCAAAAGGGAAAGGAACTGGTGTTGTGGTTGCGGACCGATAGGGTTGTGGATATGGTATTTTTTATTGTTTGAATGGGAAGCTTGACTGACGGGGGTTGATATTGACTATCAGGGTTGCTACACATGGTTTTCTTAGGGTTGGTTTTGAGATGTTTGTTGAGAGGGAAAGCTTCACTATTGGATTGGTGCTGCATATGGTTGCTTTTGTCAAGGCAACGATGTTTTCGTCAAAACAACGATGTTTTTGTCAATGAAAACAAGCATATGGATGTTAAGGCAATGATGTTTTTATCTATGCTTTTGCCAGTTCCCATTTTTGTCTTGCTTTTGGTTGGGTGTTGCATATTGTTATGTTGCTTGGTATGCCGCTGGTGCAAGTTTGTTATGGGCTGATGCTGGCAAAGTTTAAGCTTGGTCTTGTGTTGCTGGTGTTGCATATGCTTACTTTTAGCTGGTGCTGTTTGTTGTTAGAAGATTCAACTAGCTGTGCTACTAGTCTGAGTACTAGCAACTTGATGCAGTTTTGTGCTTGCACTAGCATGTGTGTGTGCAACTGAAGCAAGCACAAGACTGCACCAACATTTATTTATGCTGGTTGCGCTTGCACCAGTAACCTGGTGCAGTTTTGTGCTTGCACAAACACCTTTTTTTACGCCTGATCACTTGTTGGTGTTGATTTGTGCTTGGCATTGAAGTATTCACTTTTTACCTGGGATTGGTACTAAAGTGATCACTTTTTAATCATGACACACACTGAAGTGATCGCTTTTAATAATAATTGGTACTTAAACAATCACCATTTACAATTTCTGGCGCTCAAATAATCACTCGTGAACTTGACTAGCCAATGCAGCAAACCAGCAAACCAACATTTCCAGCACAAACACAACAACTAGCAAGATTGAGAATACACAACTAAACTAGAGAACTTGTTATTTTCGCATGGACGAATTCCAATCCCATTTCCACCAAAAGACTGAAAATTACAGCTATGAAGCTCATAGGATCACTTAGTAAACATGCCCATGCTTAACTGAATTTCAATCCCATTTCCACCAAATGCATACGAATTTGCAGCAAACCAACATTATTACAAAAAATTGCAGCAAACTAGCAACACAACTAAACTTACAAATTACCCCCATATAATGACGTATTCCATGATCTTCAATCATGATAGACCGGGAAACTTCTTCTCATCACTTACTTTATATTTGCGCATGAAATAGGCCAAATAAAACAACAACACAATTAACACTCGATAATACTGTCTTTCACTTTTCATTTTCGAAACTTCATTCTTCAAATGGTTGGCCAGAGATGATAAAGCCTTCTTTTCTGCTTGCATTGAGTCGACATCGTCCAACACATCCGATGTCATCCTTCGAGTAACTCTAAGATCACTTTTATCACTTGACCTGAAAATTTCGCATTAACCCATCTAAAATATTTGTACTTCGAGCATTCTCTATACCTAGCACATCCATGGAATCTTCTCTTGGAATTCAACCCAGTCCAATGGACTCGGTAGCCCACAATAAGAGTAATATTAAGCTTTTTCTTCACTTCACTGCCCGTCATGCTCCTGCTCTCCATTTGCAAGATTGAGCTGTTAAATGTTGGGGCAAACTGAATTACGGTTTCGATTTTGGGTTGATGGCCATTAGGGTTTGTAATTGGGGAATTTCTTCCAATTGCGATTTCGGGGTTTGTATTTTGGGGCAAACGTTGTAGACGACATCGTTTATGGCTCTATATGTTGATTAGGCATGCCGGTGAGTCATGTCGGCCAATGAAATTAATCAAATATGGTCACATCAGATTTTTGGTAACCCAAATTGGAATTGACACTTAAGTGATCATGTTTTAGAAAAAGTAATACTTAAGTGATCCGAAAAAAACTTTTGACAATAAAGTGAGCGCCGTAAGAAACTTTTTGCACTTATAGTGTTATTTTACCATTTTTTCCCTCGATTCACTCCATTCTTCCGTGCTCCCATTTCCACGTCCGAAACATGTCTTCTAACCCTGTTTTATATATGGTCAATAAAGAAATGGAAACTCTATGGTCGAGAATGAGACGTAGCCCGTGTGCTCCACAGTAATCTCGTCGTCGCTTTCCAAAGATAATATTCCACATTCATCACCCGCGCATGCGGGACAAGTTCCATCCACTGATTCTCCCAAAAGGATACTCGGCACTACTGGTCTTCTAAGCAAATCAACTAGTAGTCTATGAAGAACTTTGTGAACGGATGGAAACTATAGCACCAGGCGACAGATAAATGTGTCAAATCGAACATTTTGCTTTTGCTATGTCCCTTTGGATTCATGTGCCATCTCGTAAGGGGCTTCGATATGTGTCCAGGTTTGAATTTGCACGCATTTAGCACTTGTATTCCATGTGAAATATTCAGAACTTTTGCACTTTGCGACGAGGGCTTTCCTTTCAGTTGGATTGGGAAGTTGGTGTGGATCTTTCGTGAGTTTCCTCTAGGGCTTTTTTTCGGGGGAGTTCGCGAGTACAGCTTTGGCAAATGGATTAATTTTTTTTTGAATCTTTTCTTTTGGGCTTTTTGGAGTGACATGGATCGGGCCTCTCTCTCCATTCCCCGTGGAGTCCCAAATGGCTTCTCAATGGATGTGCACCTGTTTTTGCGGTAAATCGACGCATCAGAAAATAGTGAAAAAATGTTTTTTGTCATTAATGAAGATTCTAGACGTAAATTATCGTCGATTATAAAAACATTCTCGGTTGACTAAATTGTTTTGAGTGGTACCCACAGTAAGTTTTTAGGAGTAAATGTTTTTCAAGTTAGCTATTTTTAGCGACATAAATGTTAATCCCGTAAGGACCGTAAACAAGCCTGGGTTTTATTTTCTTGTCAAGTATAAAAATATTCTCAATTGACTAAATTGAATTGTTTGGAGTGATAAGGACAATAAGTTTTTAGGAGTAAATGTTTTTCAAGTTAGCTATTTTTAGCGACGCAAATGTTAAACCCATAATCAAGCCTGGTTTTTTTGTTTTCTTGCCGAATCTTTTGTTCTCATCCCCAAAACCCCAGGATGGAGAGAAACCGTTTCACATGCTTGTCACGTGACTAACGTGGTATAACAAGCCAATCGGCAATCACAATGTCCATTGGCGTCGGCATCGATCGTACACAAACCCCTTCAATAATCAAGCTCATCATGTACAATTTCAAAAGCGACCTTTTCTTATGATCCTTTCATGAGCGATATTGTCTTCATCCCTTTTACACACGATGTGACTTCTGATCTGACTCTAAATGAACGAGCGAGCGATCATAAATTCTATTCTCGGTAATCAAGCTCGTGTACGGTTTCAAAAGCGACATCTTCTCTGGACCCATTCAAAAGGCGGAACCGTCTTCGTCTCGTGTCACGCACGTCGCGACTTCCGATCCTACTCTGATTGAGTAGAGAATCGCAATTGCTATTCTCGTGAAAGATAGGACACCGTTGGGGCAACAGAGGGGGGACCTCGTGTCCAATCCAATTCGATGTCGATCCGAACCCACCGTCCGTCCATCGAAGCGCACGTCTTGTCGTAGTCACAAGGCACGGCGCGAAGATGAAGAGGCGCCACCGTCGACAGTTTTCTCTGAGCTGTTCTCCCATGCTTGTGTCCAGACAAGGAAGGAGTGGGAGAGGCCGCGATTGGCGCTTGTCCCCACCTCCTCCCACCCCAAAATTTCCTCGTCCTTCCTCCTCCGCCATTTCCGGCATTTTTGGCATTGTCCGTTTCGGTCCGACAGGTCACGTGCGCGGCCTTGAAATGAATTGGTCGCCGTCATTTACTCCGCCGCACCGACGGCCCCCCCACTACGGTCACATCTAATCATGGCGGGGAAAGTAAAAAAGAAAAAAAGATTAAAAAACAAAATATAAATAAAAAAAATTAAATTAAATTAAAGGGGTAAAAACGGGTCGTCGTTTACCGCTGTGCAAAGGACCGGGCGGGGGGCGGGGGTGGCAACAAAAAGTCGCCCGACACGTGTGCTTCGGTAGCTTAGGGGTTTTGTTTCTACGTTGACAGGCGGGTCTCGCGCTTTGCAATTTTTGTCTCCCCACTTTGACTTTGTGCTCGTGCACTGTTACTCATTTGGGTAAACAATAGAAATGTTACGGCCAAATTTGAACCGGTACGGTCAGTTTAGTTATATAGTACGTGAATTAAATTGAATACGTATAAAAATCTAGGGATCGTATTGAATATATTAAAATTTCCAAGAACCGCATTGCATGCTGGCTCGAGATTCAGGGAATATTTGTATCATTATCTCTACTTATTTCAACTCCCAAAATGTCGAAACTTTCACGATAGTAGTGCATCGACTCTCATGTAATTCTTTCGTAATTTTACGGAAATACAAATTATATCATAAATTATAATGGGAAAGCACGAGAAAAAGTAAAAAGGTTAAAAAAAGAAAGGGGCATGCGCATCATTTTGTTAAGTTTTTTTTTACGGGATATTTCATTATCGATCGAGGGAAAATCCTTTTAAGATGGATCGGTTGCGAACCGGTGTTTCATTTCGATACAATAATAAATGAACACTCTTATAGGAGGTGGGGTCTTTGTCGCGAATCAAACTATATGTAATTATTATGATCGATTTTTGAGAAAATCCTAAATAGAGGTTCGAAGTGTCCACACTTTTTCAAATAAGAGAATAGAATGAATCATGTTTTAAATAAGAATTTGAAGTTGCCGTGTCACTCTCATGAGCTTGCCTAAACTCAGTGGCTGATCAAGAGCATTTTTCGTGATTTTTTATTTTTTCGATATATTTTTTCTGTTTTTTCCTTTCCATAAACACACGGCACTCCACCTGCGGCTCTCGAGTCGTCGGCGAACTCGTCAGCCACGATCGAAAAGGACTGGCTTTTTCCCAAAAAAAAAAAAAGAACAAGGGTTCATATTTTTTAAAATTTTTAATCTAATTTAACTAAAATTCAGGTTCGAGTTGTCTCTCGGATGAAAATGATAATTAAGCAGCCGGTAAAGTTAGATTTCTTATTTTGAAATAAAATTAACTTTAGATTATGGATTTGAGGATTACTGGCGTACGAATGAAGCAACGAGATCAACGATGATTAACGGTTAAGATGGATTTGACGGGGGAGGCGGACAAAAATGTACCGGGGCGCACGGCATCGAGGGGCTCAAAATTGAATGCCGGTGTCGGGTACTCTCAACTGCCTCTAGTCTCCTCACCCGTCTTTTCGATTCCTTTTGTTTTTTTTTTAACCTGTCCCACCCTTCTTCTTCTTCTGCTTCATCATCTCCTTCTTCCGCCTTCCGTCTGACTTCCTCCCCTCTCTCTCTCTCCCGCTCCCTAGCTCTCCACTACAGTGGGCGAGCAAAATGAAGCGGACGAAAGAGAAGATGGACGGGCGGCGTTAGGAGGGGGAGGCGCACGCGTGGCGTCGCTTTACCTAATCTCCCCTCCCATTATTTCTAGAGCTCTCTCGCCCCTCCTCTCTCCTTGGACTTCCCGAGCTACTATAGCACAGCATCGCCTTCTCCCTTCTCCCTTCTCTTACTTCTCCTACTTCTGTCTCCCCACCTCCCTCTGTTTTCTTCTTCTTCTTCTTGTTCGCCGCCGGAGGAGGAAGGATGGAGGTGGATTCGGCCAGTGGCGGCAGCGGCGAGGTCAGCACTCCCGTCCGGCGCGTGCTTCTCATCTCCGCCGGCGCCAGCCACTCCGTCGCCCTTCTCTGTGAGCTTCTTCCCCCCGGACTCTTGCTCGGCGCGGTCTGCGTTTGCCCGTGCGACGAAATGCGCCTTGATGTGGCTCGCCATTCCTATTCTAGACCCTTGATTCTTTAGGTTTATCGGCTTGCCGGGTGTGCCGTTGAGCATGTTTGCCGTGCGCTGCGCTGCGTCGCGCTCTATTGTTACCACTAATGAGCTAAAAGCTGGTTTTTTTTTATTTTTTTTTAAAAGTCTTTTGCAAAACGTGGGGCATTATAGTTGAGAGCGTCGCGGGAGTTGTTGTCGTATGTCTTCTGACATTGGATGTTTTGGTTCCTTTACTTTTGGCGCGTCGTAGCTCTCGTTCTGTCTTCAGGCGTTTCTGTGCATTTTCAGGGAATATAAGTGCGCCCCTGTTCCTTGTCGTAGTGTTTGAAATAAGGGTGTAAATGAGTCGACCTATCTTCTCGATCTCAAATGGCAGAATGCTCGAGGATGGATCGATCCGTCTCAAGAGTTCGAGTTGAGTTCTAGTTGCTCGAACATTTTGTTGGGTCGACCTCGAACTTGAAAACGCTTTATCCGAGTGGCTCTCAGGTTCAATCAAGCCAACGAATGTTTCTTGTCTTAATTACATGATACGTTTATGATATTTATTGCACTTAAAGTATTGGACTTTGAGCTTAACTTGAGCTTACAATAAAACTAAATAGCAAATTGAGTCGTATAGATCTGAGGTTATCTGAAACTTAATCAAGATGAGCTTATTTGAGCTTGAGGTTGTTGAAAACCTAATCTAGTCAAGCTCGATCTTGGGAAATAGTGCTCGATCTTGAGTAATCAAGCTCGAGTGGAGCATCAAATGGCGCATAGTTGATTATTAAACCGTGTCGATTCGATTCGATTCGACTCGATTACACCCCTAGTTTGAAAGGTAATCAAGGTGTGACTTGGATGTAATCAAGGGCTGGGAATGCACTTTCATTTGGTTATTCACTGGGGTTGAGATTCTGCATGTATCCAGTTCAATCATTGTTCCGGCGCAGTAGGGCTTGAGTCTGTATAAGTGAGGAGACCTTTTCTTAAAAAAGAAAATTCTAATTGTTATGTACTCTTTCCAAATTCCAAATTCATGGATCATGGACATTTGTTTGTGAGGTAAATAGAATGGTAAGATTCAGCACAAGTGTTAGAATCTTTGTTTACTTTTGGATTAGTCTCTGTGATAATTGCATCTTTGGTACTTTCTCTTGGTGTCTTTATGATATAGTCTTTTGAAAGAAGAATTACAGTGCTTTGCATGGCTCAATTGTTGTGCTGAGTAATTACTTCTTAAATTTAGGTTGGCATCATACATTTTTAAACCTTACTCTGTGTCGTCTGCAGCTGGGAATGTTGTTTGCTCATGGGGGCGAGGGGAGGATGGCCAACTAGGCCATGGGGATGCGGAAGATCGTTCATCACCTACACATTTGAGTGCATTGGATAGTCAAGAAGTAGTATCTGTTATTTGTGGAGCTGATCACACTACTGCATATTCTGAATCACTTAGGGAGGTGTATAGCTGGGGATGGTCTGTTCTAATCTTTTAATTTTACAGTATGAAAATTTTGATTTTTTAATCATTCTGCTGAATAGTAGTGTCTATTTCTTACCTTGGGCAGTTGTTTGGACTTGAATAGATGGTTTTTCTTCCAGATTGGCTTTAAGGTTTATTTGGCCATTGCGTGAATTTCTGTTTGAGATTTGCTGCTGTTGAGATGAATGTTCTCAATGTGTTTATAACAAAGACGGCAAAATGAATGGGTCTAATGCAAACTAAACTCAAACTCCTTTCTTCTTCTACAAAATGTCATATTTATCTTAATCAAAGGTTAATTATTGCATAAGCAACATAGATACTTATGAACCCAGTCAGTCGGAGGAAAATCGAGCTTTTTGTTGATTGTGCAGGGGTGACTTTGGGAGGTTGGGTCATGGCAACTCTAGTGATGTCTTTTCACCTCAACCAATCAAAGCTTTACAGGGTTTGAGAATAAAGCAAATTGCTTGTGGGGACAGCCATTGTTTGGCTGTGACTATGGAAGGAGAAGTCCAGAGGTTTATCATCTTCTCTTATTTGTTTATGTTAATGCCATGTTTATCAGTGACTCAGTAAATGTTGAAGGTGACTAAGATTTAAACCAATCCTGAACTTCTTTTGATCCCTGCAGTTGTAGGTGCGGATAACCTGGATTAAATGATTACTATCTTCAGAATCTTTTTGTTGAACTTCTCTTCTTGTGATCGTGATTCACGGGAATTTTCGACATCACTTGACTTGTGTTATTGTTGTATTTTGGCTATATTTCAGTTTGACATGTCTCATTGAAGGTAGTCGCATGCCAAATTCCTTAATTGCACAATTGTTTGATGGAAACATCTTCTAATAATCTGATTTTGATGGGCTCACATAATCTTTTTCTCCTTTGAGAAGATATTTTTTGGTCTCTCTTTCTCTTTGAAAGTGTGGGTGCACACACGTGTTACCTGTCTGAGGGGGGAGAAGTAGCGTGGAACTTTTGGGCCACGTGACCGAGTGATCTTTAAATTGGTGGCTTGCTTCATTCCAATGTGATATGGATTTAACAAAATAAGGAGTTGAGGGGACTGAACTGAATAAGGAAAGAAATTGGGGTTCTAACGAGCATATACACAAAAGAGCTCACATATGACGGATAGAATCTAACATATCTGAAAGTTACTCGCACATGGGGGTTTATTCCCTTTTAAGTACCTACTAAAGTTAAATTCTGTGTCTTCAGTTCTGTATGTTCTACTGAATGCATATATCTTCTGCCAAGCTAGCTTAAGTGTTCTATAAATGGCTGACATATTTTATGCAGTCAAGTACATTTCCAAGTTTTGGTGATAACACATAAGTTGCTAGTGCTATGACATGTGTTTATTTTGGACCTTCCAAAACCAGTGCTTTAGTGCTTGCACAATGTAATGATATGACCATCAACACTAACCCTTTCACAGCTTCAGAGTAGGGCTATCAATTTTCAACACCACCCTTTGGTTTAACATGTAGTAAGCGTGCTTTGGTTGAGCTTCATAGTGTTCATGTCATAAATGGGTCAACCTGTTTATACACAAACAATAAATGTGTCATTCACTGGTTGACCCTTATGACACTTTTAATTAAACATGATGTCAATGTGTTATTTGTTCAACTCGACATGTTTAGATATATTCATTATGATACGTTAATATACCTTTAAACAAATTTTTACACGTTTAAATAAGAGATTACATGTTTGACTGTTCGACATGTTAACGTGTCGATTGTATAGCCCGTTAAGTGAATTTCATGTTTGCATTTCAAAAATATGGAATGCGTACTATATGTGGCCATGTTTGGATTAGACCTAAATTTGGCATTACACGATTTGTGACACGTACAAATGAATTGCCAACCCTACCTTGGAGCTTATTGTAACCACCTCAGTAAGGGGTACTTCATCAATCTAAAGTTTGGTTTTCCTACAGCTTTTGGGTGTTTCTAATATCCAATGTGTTTCCTCCATGTTGATATTGTTCCCTGATAGAATGCTTTAGGTTAAAGTCACCAATGTAAAACCAGCCAGTGCCTTACACTTTTCCTTACAAATTCTTTGCTTGATTGAAGCTGGGGGAGGAATCAAAATGGTCAACTTGGTCTTGGCACCACTGAGGATTCTCTTCTACCACAGAAGATACATGCATTTCAGGTACTGGCAAGTTATTTCTCGGTAATAATGTCAATAAGGATGTTAGTTGCTCACTACATAGACGAACCATCTTTCACCAACATCCTTTTTGAGACAGATATGTGTGTTCGCTACTGCCAGAGATTGTGCTCGATCTTTCTTCTAAGGCTGCATCAAGTTTTGACTATTTGAGGCCTTTACAGTGAGCCTCCATTTGTGTTCCAATACGAATTTAATGACACACAGGAACATTTTACAGTTTACTTTGTAGAAGGATAAGGGATTTACTTAAATAGCTTATTTGCTTTGTCACGGTGATGCAACTTCTAGGGGATCCCCATTAAAATGGTCGCAGCTGGAGCTGAACATACTGCTGCAGTTACAGAAGCTGGAGAGCTTTATGGATGGGGTTGGGGCCGCTATGGCAACTTGGGCCTAGGTGACAGAACTGATCGCTTAGTTCCTGAGAGAGTTTCTGCTATTCATGTAAGTTAAGATTTTGGTGATGTGGACTTTTTCTAGTTAAAATAATTTTCAGTCATCCCATGCGGTTTATCCTACGATGCAAAGTTGTCCTTTAGGAGATCTGTACGTGAAGAGTTACACAAATACTTGGGAGTTTTTCTCTGCTCACCGATCAGAATTTGATGTGAGAAAACGACCAGACAGCTTGACTTCTTTTAAGAGTCATCATCACTGATGTGCTCATAAAGTATAAGTTAGATACTGCTTAACAGGCTACAGTATGTTCAATGTGAAGGCAAGCCACTGTTAGGCTATATAATTAATACTTCTGGTAGTCGAAGTGTAGAGAACCTTGTTTTTTTTTATTAAAAAAGGAAGAAGAATAAACAGACATAGGATGCAGTTTATATGATCACCTTATAAATTACCTTGAGAGAAATGGTTTTGATTCTGCAGCTCTGAGTCTCTGACACACCTCTTCTTTGTATATTATTTAGTTTCATCTTGGTTATCGTACCAGCTTTCTTGTGTCTTTCAAATTTCATGTGTGCTAGCTTGTTCTGGAACTGATGGTTTTTCAACAGCAACTAGATTTGTCTGGATGACTTAGGTGACATATTGATTTGTGGGGCACTGTTTTTGTAGATTGGGTGATTATGTCTCTTAGAAAAGAAATTGTTGCCAAACAAAGAAGTATTTTGTTAACCCAATATAAATTATAGGGTATTAGTTACTTCAACTTTATGTAGTTCCGTGCTATGTGGCATGGCATACGGACCACAATTGTTTCCTGACTTAAAGAGAACATTTTATCTTGCTAGTCTGTTGCTTGCTTCTGGTGTGCATAAAAAACAATGCCGTATTTGACTTTCGAAGGAAAGACTTTATTATTTGTTATAGTAAACATATCATCTTGTTTTTATAACTGTTGGTTGTATTAGTTCATTGTATGGTATCGAGGACTATTGTTCTAACATTCTTACGAATTCGATCAGTTGAATGGAGAAAAGATGGTTATGGTTGCCTGCGGATGGCGACATTCAATATCAGTATCTGCTTCTGGTGCCTTATACACCTTTGGATGGAGCAAGTATGGTCAACTTGGCCATGGAAATTTTGAAGATCACCTTGTTCCTCACAAGCTGGAGGCTTTGCATGGAAGTTTCGTTTCTCAGGTGACACATCCTTCAATTGCAGCTGTCATTCTGTCTTTCTTCCAATGCCTATTGGCCTACTAAAGATTATTGGTGAAAGGTCCTTAGAGAAGAAATGGAACGACTGACTTTTAAAAAGCACTTGTGAATGGATCCATGGGAGTGATTTTCTGAACTTAGCTTCGCTGGTTTCCTGATTTTGATTTGGACAATGTATGAATAAAATAATACTCAACTTTCTCTTGTTACCTATAGTTCACGGCTGATGAAGATGCGTGCTTATGTAGGTCTAATCGGCATCACTTTATCACCTTTTCTGCATTCTTTCTTCCTCTATTTTAGGCTTTTTATTCGTGCTAGTACTTTTGATACCTTGTTTGCTAAATGTTAAGTTGAGATAGGCTTTACTGAATGTATCTGGTTAGCCGAACATGTTATCTCTGTTCAAATAACCCAAATTCTATTTTCCAGATATCTGGTGGCTGGAGACACACTATGGCGCTCACTTCTGATGGAAAATTGTATGGCTGGGGTTGGAACAAGGTTGGTTTTTGGCTTCCTTTGCACCATCACTTGGTTAGACTCCTCCTTGCTAATCAGTTCCATCAGCAATTGCCCAGTATTGTTTGCGTGGGACGTTAGGAAGCCGTTCGGTTCCACTGAGCTCCTTCTCTCTCCATATATGGATATAATCTCTTTATTTAATGAACATTTGCTGAATGCTTGGGCGTTCTTTTTTCGGCATGTGCAGTCTGCATCTGCCATTCCCTATGGTATTGGTTTTGTTAGAGTGGGATTTGATGTTCTTTTGGATAAATTTCTCTCGAGTGTTTTTTATGTTCAAAAAATTTCTCTAAGTTGACCGTCAGGTTTTGGCAAAATTGGAGGGAGACCCCATGTGTTTTACAGAATCACATTGATACCCTCTATCACAGTTTATTGGATTCATCAAATAAATGAAACATGATTACGTGACTTCAATATCCACTTTGTTTATGAGATAATATTAAAATAGTTGAGTTGATGAATAATGCTTTTATAATATAATTTTAGTGTGGATGGATGCCTTCCAAGTTAATTGTTTTTAGTTTATCTAGATTAGAGAGATATACAAATAAAATCACTGCATTGTATGATTTTAATAGTGGATGTACTGGTGTTAGAGGTATTTTTGAATGCAGAGTACTCGTCCTGCAACTTTGCCTAAACCTGAGGGATGTTGGAGTAATTTGTCTTTATTATTACTTTTTTGGGGATTCATATCTGAATTTCTCCTCTATATTTCTACATCTTTTGTGTAATTATTTTCTAAAGCTAATGCTTTAGTTGTGATACTGCAAATTAACTGATACTCTATCCTCTTTTATATGCAGTTTGGACAGGTTGGAGTGGGTGACAACGTTGATCATTGTGCTCCTGTGCAAGTCAAATTCCCTAATGAGCAGGCACATCCTTACTTCCATTTATTGGGATAACTGATAAGATAGCTCATGGCATTTATTTTCAGTTCCGTGGGTTTTCCTTTCTCGCACGCATGAGATTGCAACTTTTCATCCTTAATTGTCTTTTCCTACTTCTGGTGCTTATACGTTCTTTGTTCTTTTCCTTTGAGACAGAAAGTGGCTCAGGTTTCATGTGGATGGAGGCACGCACTAGCTGTTACTGAAGAAGGCAATGTTTTCTCCTGGGGTAGAGGAACTAATGGACAGCTTGGGCATGGGGAATCTGTTGATAGGTAAAAGTGTCTACATGCATTTTTTGGGTATTGCTGCTTGTGCTTGTGGCATCATTTAAGAGCAATGAACTCTGTAATCTGTAGTTTGCTGCACACAGTCACCATATGCTTTGACGTAATTTCATTGCTTCTTTCCTGAGAGAACTCTCTGTTTTTTTACAAAGTATGGGAAAATTGAGGCGAGCATATACCTTCCTTATTGCATCCATCAAGGAACTGAACTGATATTTGAATATGAAGAAGAAACTTTAATCTGGGCTTAGGCAAGGATCGTAAGATAGTATATTGTCACCCTTACGCTTTTTTTCAATGAATTGATTGAATCAAGTCCTGAGTTCTCTTACCATGACTAAGAAGTGAAAATAACGAGTACTAGATGGATGTGGTGACCCTCGAGTGTGCCATCTGTTTATGTGGGGTTTTTCTTCTGGCCAAATGTATACTTGGGGTTTGCTTGGGTGGAGTAAATGGCCGATACTACTGGAAGGATTTCTCATAGGATAATAGGTCTTCTATTTAGTATTCCTATGATCGGTTTAATAGGTATTTTCTTTTATGGTTCATACTATGAGTTGGACTCATCTCTGTAATAATCTAATAGTCAAATGCATTAAATTGGAGACATGAAATCTTAAGAAAAAATTAATAACTTTCCTCTATTTTGAAAAAAAAAAAAAGAAACTTCATTTTAGTCTTTGTCAGCTAATGTATTTAAAAACTTCATTAATTGATCTACAACATAGGCACTGTTCTGGAGAATAAGTAATGTTGGTAATAGTGAAGATACGTGGTTGACTTTGGGAGCTGATGATTATCTGAAAGAACGGAGGAAATGATGGAACTTTTAACTGGTGATAATGAGCATGGTCTACATTACTTCATGTATATAGAATTAACGAAGTTGTTGCCGAATCATTGATGTTTATAACTTGGAAAATGTGTAGGAACATGCCAAAGATAATAGATGCTTTGAGTGCTGATGGATCTAGTGGGCAGCAAATTCAGTCCTCAAACCAAGATCTCTCATCAGGTGCTTAATGATCTCGATTTTCCCTGCCTTTTACCATATGTTTACTCACTATTCACCCAATATGTTGCATCTTTTTATATGCATGGAAAACTTTACACAGGAAAAACGTGGGTCTCCCCATTAGAGAGATATGCCCTTGTTCCTGATGAAACTGTAAGTCACTGGCTCTTAAAACTCTAAACTACAATTGTTCCTGATGTGAAACTTGTGGAGCCACAGATCTAGTGATGTTCCTGACCATGACATCTCCACTGTTGTGTCTGAAAATACAGAGACTAATTCTACTTGTTTTCTTAGATTGCAATCAGTTGACTTGACCAATAAAAGAAAGAATATGCAGTTAAGACTTGATAATGTAATTTTCAAAGCTATTACATTCAGCGCAACAAGGCTCGTATCTACCTTGTAATGAGATAGATTAGATCATTGATTTGCTTTTCCTATTTCTAGGTTCAGTGGCAGGATAACAGAAACGACGTGAGTGTTCCCGAGACTGATGTCAAGCGGATGCGAATGTGATCACTCGAAAGATGCTTCATTACAGCCAATCCTTTCGGCACTCTAATACTGGCTGACAAGGTTGTGCCATCTGCGAAGTTTGGTTTCAACTTCTCCATTTCCTAGGTTTTTTGTAAATGATCTATCCTTGCAGGGACTTGTGCCGTTGGTCTTTATTCTTCTATCTTGATAGTTGAACCCTTATATTAGAACTTAACGCCAATGTGAATAGTTTAGATGGGGCTCCACTTTTGTGGCTTAATAGGCTTTGTAAGGCTTGAGGGAAGCTTATATCTTATTGCTGAACTGCTTCCCATAATTGCTTCTGTTTAAATAACTGGAAAGGAGCATTTAACATCCCTGGATGGGTTGTGATCCCGCGATGACTAGATATGGAATGAAAGCATTACGTTTCCGGTGTTGGCACAAATATGCAGCATCTCTGGTGGTTAGGGTTTATATGTCTGCTCATGTCGATGGTCGGATGGTGAGTACGGGGGCTTCACACCGGCCTTTCTCCAAAAGGCCCCGAAGCAACTCAACTTACATTCCGGCATCAGTCTTTTGCTCGAAGGGGAAAACTGTTTAAGCTGCGAGAGAGAGAGAGAGAGAGAGAGAGAGGTCAAACATGGTATCGACGATTGGTAGACTTTCACACAGCCTCTCATTGAAGATGGACATTGCATTGACCATTGGTTGTGGTAAAACACTGACCCCAAAGTTTTGTCTCATAAATGTCCAGCAGATAGTAATGCACGAAGGTTCTCATGTTATGACTTAGGAACGGTGTTCTCTTCTTGAGTGGTTCGCCTTACTAAATCGCGGTAACCATGGTTCTAATTTTTTTTGATAATTCAATATGAAATGTGTCCCTAAAAAATGCGAAATATGGTAAATTACTTTGCGATAACATCATTATCGTGTTTCTCTAAACGGGTCAAGTACAGCTCAGCAACATGACAAAAAAAAAAGTGTTCCTCGGCAAAAAAAAAAAAGGATAGTACATCTCGGCAAAATCCATCGCGGGTGGCGCTTTCTTAAATGTAGAATGACAATTTTTGAACCAATGAAGTAAACAATTGATTTTGGTTTTGGAATAAAAGTACAATGTACATTGATGACATCATTTCGATAAAAAAAAGAAAAGGAAGATTAATGTGAAAGTTAAGTTTTAACTTTAAGGGCCAAGTTGATGATAAAGAAATCAGATTTTCCCATTTGTTTGATCTTGAAGTCTATCCTTTCTCATTCTGCCACTTTGGCATCTTCTTTAACACGCACGAGTCACAAAATTCAATATATATATATATATATATATATATATATATAAGAAAGCAATTTCGTAAAAAAAGAATTAAGTGGTTAGATGGATAAGAGATAAAATCAATAAAATTAATTGATAAAAGGAAAAATAGAAATTATTTGGCTAATATAGATAATCCATAGCGAGTGAACTGAAAAGTGCCATCATGTTAGAATACCAATATTGGCTATGGCCTATCATTTATCAATTTCTTTATACCTCTAAACATAAATTGCAAGCTTCAAGACTTTCATTCTCGTTTTGCCACTTGGCATGTTTTTTTTTTTTTTTTTAACTTGCACGTGTAACAATTGGCTTGTGAAAGTGAGAAAAGATCTACACAAAAACATCATAATTTTGAATGTGCACGAAAGAAAGTATTGGGAAGCTGCATAGTAGAATTAAAATCACATAAATCGAATGGCAAAAGAAAATTAAAAGTAGTCTCGCCAATAGAATTTTATAACCTCTTACTCGACAAATTAAGATTCAAAATGAATTAATCATAAATTACTATCTTTGGCTATAATTTATCCACTTCTATCTTATCCTCAATTGGACCGAGGCCGAGGCATGTATCTAAGCGCATTGATTGTCCATAGTATCATTAGAAGAAAATATAATCCGTACCTTAGATGCATTGGTGAGTTGGTTCTTTTCAATCGATACGATAAATTCTTATGGAAAATATTGAATATGACTCACTTGCTTAAGATTTATTAATCAATTATACTACCCAACAATGCCAAAACTAGGGGTGTGCACAGAAACCCAACCTATTTAGGACTGGACAAGACCAAATCAGCCCGTTTTGGGTGATTACAGAGAGAACTAGTCCGGTTCCCGATTCTAAATTTTTGGAACTAGGAATAATCAGTCCGGTTCTCTATTCCAGGTCCGAAACCGAACTGCTCGGATCGGACTAAATCGATATGTATTTTTTTTTTGTTTGAATTTCCCTTTCTTTTGAAGAGTAAAAAGAAAAAGAAATCGTCAAAACCCTAAACCGGAGCACAACCAGCCGGTTCAGGTCGATTCTCGGCCCTACCAGTCTAGTTCCCGATTCCAAGAACCCATGAATCGGCCTTTACCTGTTCAGTTCCCGGTTCTAAGGTGGAATCGGTCCCGACTCGGGAACCGGTCACCCTTAGCCAAACACACGCAAATAGTAGCAAAGAGAGGCAATTAAGGACAAGAGGAGCAGAAGGTGAATGAGAGAGACAGACAAAGAGAGGACAAATGCACCAAAAACTCCCAAGGGAGAAGAAGAAAGAAAGAAGAAGAGGAGGAGGAAATAGAGGTCAGATCAGATCCCCGCCCCTCCCACGCGCACAGAAACACCAAGCTCCCTTTTCCCCATTTTCTTGACATTTTCAACTTTTGACCCCCCACCTTCGTTCCCAGAGAAGGAAGGAGCAGCCCAACCTCCTCCTCCTCCTCCTCCTACTCCTACTCCTCCTCTCTCCCTCCCTCCCTCCTTCGTCGTCGTCGTCGTCATCATCATCATCATCATCTTCATCATTGTCGTCGTCGTCATCATCATCATCAGATCTCAGTTTTTCGCTCGAAACCTCTTCCCCACTCCGCAGATCACCCGACGAGCCCTCCTCCGTTCCTGTCGATCCCACCCTCTCTATCTCCTCCCCGTCGTCGGGAGATCCTCCCCTCGATCGATCGACCCGACCCGACCCACCCATCAATCCAAGACCCGCCGCCCCACGGACCCACCCGGCCAGCAATGAACGACTTCGACGGCCTCCTGACCGCCGATTTCGGCTTCAAGCCCCAGGGCAAATCGGCCCCTATGAAACCCTCCTCCGCCTCCGCCGCCGCCTCCTCCTTCGACTTCGATCTCGGATCCCGATCCGGCCGCGCCCCCAATTCCGATCACGCCTTCGGCTTCGAGCCGAAGGCGAGGTCGCAAACCCTAGACGACTTCGGGGACATCTTCGGCGACAATGCGAGGGGCGCGGGCAAATCGGAGAGCCGCGGCGGTGGCGGGTCGGGTTTCGATTTCGACTCGATGTACAATTCGAGCGCCAAATCGCCGGGTTCGCCGGTCTATGATAAGCCGCCCGTCTACGACGACGATATATTTGAAGGTGTTCCGGGCTTGAAGAGCTCTTCCGGGGTTAAATTTGAGGATGTCTTCAAGTCCATTTCCGATTCTCCGCCGCGGGGGAAAGGGAATGAAAGTAGTGCGTTTGACGATCTTTTGGGCGGATTTGGAAAGAAGGAAGGTGAGTCAAAGAGTAAGGGGTATGACAGAAGTGTTCCAGCTTTTGATGATGATTTAATTCCTGGGTTTGGAGGAAGCGGTCCTTCTGCTAAGAACAGGTATGTGCTAAGTGCCTTGGTCTCTGTTTCCTGATTACATTGTGGACTTTAAGTGTTTTTTCGTGCTGTAGAGATTTAGTATTTGTCAGCATTGTTCCTGATTGAGCGTATTTTGATTGCACCTGCTAGAGCTAGCTTTGGTTGATCAAAATAGTGTTGATCATTGTTTGATTTAACTAGTTTATCTGTTTTCTAATCTCTAGCAGCATTGTCTGCTGTTTGCACTGTGTACATACTTTCTCTTTTACTAGGTCTTCATTTATGATCTCAGTGGATTTGTTATTGATCTTAGGGTATGCATTGAACTGACTTGGCCAAATAGGATTTGGTATTTATGTGGCAAAGCCCTGTGGATTCCGTGTGTGAATATGAAGAAAGTTGTTGTGCCCTCCTTACCCTGTAGCTATCAGGGTTTTGGGACGATCTATTGGTACTATGTTACTTTTGAAAGTTGGGTTCCCACCTTTGTGCCCTGCTTGACATGAAAAGAAGTGGGAGGAAAGAGCATCGAAAAGAAAGGGAAGTTAGGGCATTGAAAATGGGGATTGAGAATTTACTTTCTTTTGCTTGTTTGGTCAGGAGGAATGATAGAGAAGAAATAGTAGACTGATTACTTTCATAACTTTCATTATTAGATATGTACCATCCCCAGCAGGTCACCGCATACACATCTCTTACCTTCCTATAATTTCTTTTTTGAAATTTGAGAGATTTGATATATGGGCCTATCACATACGTTTTCTCTTTTATTTCCAAATAGTGGAAAATGACTTCCAAATCTTGTAATCCTCCCACAAATATCTCCATGCACAGTCCACCTTCCCAAACACAGCATTTTGAGGAAGTTGCCACTTGTTTTTCCAAGAGATCGTTATATGACTATTTTAGCTGATCCATTGAGAAGGAAAATATGTATATAAGAAGAATGAATGACTTTTCATTTAATCAGACTGTTCTTGTGGTATGCACGGTTAATGTTTTGAAAATTGAATTTTTGCCTCATTAAACATGTTTAACAAGTGCCCCCAATGACACTTGTTAACAAGCCCAAATAACTATTGTTTAATGTCTGCTTTAACTTCAACTATCTACTCTGATTTGTCTTTCCTCTCTCGCTGCCAAAATCTGCTCATCTGATCACATATTCTTTCCTTTTCTCTTTCAAACTCACAATCAGTATTTCTTTGTTTCAAAGTGTGATTACCAGTAGGAACGCGGCATTTTCATGGCAACGATCAGGCATCTTTAATCGATGTGCTCGATTGGATTTGGCACTTAATGGTCTATCCAGTCTTCTTACTGGAAATAGAAAGTTCGATCTCTATGTGGAAAAGTGCAGTGTTGAACATAGAATCTACCTTTTCTTTTCTTGTTTTATTCTTAGAGCGATATTCTTGTGGAGAAATTGGGATTTGTGAAGGGGAAAACTTATTTTCTTCTCATTTTTGATAAAAGATGTTGGGAGACTGTGATTGCTACTTTCATAACTTTATTTGACTAAGTGGGGTCGGCTATTTGAATGCTTTTATACCATTGTTCTCTATTTGGTATGAAAGTTTTTTGTAGTTTTAGGTACTCCCCATATTTTTTGTTTGTCTCCTTTCGTGTCTTTTAGGCTTTCTTCTACTCTTTGTTAGTTGTTTCTTGATCCTATAATTGCATCTTCTCACTAGAGCAACCGGATGTCATTTCATGTGTCCATTCAATTGCAAACAAGCTCTTCTAATCTTACACCTATTTCTTGGAAGGGAAAATGACACAAGTAGTCCTTGAACTTTGGTTCAATGTGCAATTTGGTTCTTAAATTTTTAATTTGTTTAATATAGTCCCTGCACTTTAACCCAATGTGCAGTGTGGTTCCTGAACTTTTAATTTGTTCAATGTCATCCTTGAACTTTTGGTGCTTGTTCAATTCAATCCCTGAGCTATATAAAAATGTTCAATGCAGTCCTTTCCATTAATTCAACTTCATGGACTAAATTGAACATGTACTAAAAGTTTAGGGATGACATTGAACAAATTAAAAGTTCAGGGATCACATTGAATATTAGCCTAAAATTTAGGGATTACATTGAACAAATTAAAAGTTCAGGGACCAAATTGCACATTGAGCCAAAGTTCATGAACTGTTTTTGTCATTATTCCTTTCTCGGAATACATTCATTTCTGGACTTCTTCCATCACACAGTAAATTAAAGAATGAAGCAAGTGGTCTTATGGTTGAGGTAAACCTTGGTGTCAGTTATAGTTACTCAATTGTGATGTGGAGTTCCCAAGTTCTTTAGATGGAATCAGATTCATTGGATTGCAAGAATAATTTAGCTCCATTAATAACCCTCTTCATCAACTTTGGGCAGCAGTATGCCTTTTGAATGCCACTAGTTTATGATCTCAATTATCAAGAAGAATGCTGTTTTGCTTATGAAACTGCCCTGTGCATGCTGTAGTTCTTTAGATGTTATGAATATGGATATGGATATTCATTCTATAACATGGAGATGCCTACTGAAAAATGTGAAGGTATAGTTGTCTTGGTGTAGGTCCTTGTACTTGTGCCAAGAAAATTGCATTTAACTCCATAAACTATACAGCATGAAGTGTTATTAGAGCAAGTATTTCCTTAGCTGTTCCACTTTCTGTTAGGTCTAACAGTTTTGCCGTAACAGTTGACCCCATCAGATATCAAATTTTGGAACAAACCAACTTTATATATTTCATCTTTTTGTAGCTTTGGACGATGTGGAGTCTTGACAAGCTATTTGAGTCAAGTTTTGTCAGATTTCTCAAATACGAACCATCTAGTGATGGTTACAAACTTACAGACTTCATCAGATTGGATTCAATCCCATGAGATGTAGTATGCAATGGTGAAATTTTGGAGGATCAAAGATTCTCAATCTTTGCGTTTTGTTCAAGAAAAATGTATATAATTGAATAAAAAATGTAATTAATAATATGAACATGGAAATTCTATGACTAAACAGTAGCTAGCAGTAAAACATACAGTTAATGTTGCCAAAGGTTTGCCATAGATTTGCATACCGCATGCCTTGTTATTGGAACAACTAGTAGACAACATATGCTACTCTTATGGTGATTTGCTTCTTATTGGCTTTGTCAGCCATTTATGATAAACTCCTTGATATGTTGACATTAGAAAATTTGATCAGTTTAACGAAGTAATTGAATCACCCTGGAAGACAGTATTAGTTCTAGGAGAACTGGTAGTATAGTTTATCACATTTGAAGGGATTTTGACTCTGATTCAGTTGCCTAATTATGACTGCAGCCAATGGATTACATGAAATGTTCTTATATTCTAACTATGTAGACCTACAGACAAAAATTGCAAAGAGGACCTAGCCTTGGGAAGGAGGAAAAGAAAGGGGAATTGCCCCGGGGGGGTTTGGCCTTTCTACTTTGGAGCAAATGGGCTATTTCTTTATTTTTCTCAGATTGTAAGTAAGATTTGAATATGTGACATGATAAGATCAATAAGTATATCGAAAATTAACATGGCAGTGACTGAGATGATTTTAAAATCTAAACATTATAAAATTTAAGGGTCATTTCAAGAGCAACAGCCAAATCATGAAGTTTATGGTTATCTGGTAGCTGTTTATGAGGTTATTTGGTGTACTTAATCTTTTGAAAGGGCATTGGCCAATTTCTATTTTGCCTTGTTTTTCCACAATTGAGGTTGAGATGGAATGACTGGGTCTTGTGATATAGAAGGAATTGTGCTTATCCGTAGTCACTATGATGCAAGATGATTTATTTATTTATTTTCATGTAAGGTTTGTTTAAATGACTCAAGAGTTGCATAGCCATAGCCATCCTACAACTTAATTTACAACAAAACTAATCAAGTCAACTCTCCACTCTCTAGCGGACCCCCAACCACCAACACCCCACCGCATCCCCCCCCCCCCACAGGCTCGCTGCCCCCTAAAAGAATGTTATCTGGGATCACTATCACTATCTTGTTAATTGTAATCATACTGGTAATTTACTTTTCCTCATTTTCCGTTTCACAAATGTATAAGATATTCCTCAGTACATGCACCAACTTCTCTTTTTCCTGCAGGCCAATGCCAGAGCCTACTTGGTCTTCTGAGCCAACACATCACACGAGTAAAATGACAGAAGATCCATTTGCGTCATTAGGATCAACCTCACCCCATATGACGTCATCTTCAGGCCTTTCCACTGACCCATTGGAAGAATTTAGTAAGCTTGGTAAATCCGAGAGCATGAAAACTGATGCTCCATCTGTATCCAGTGGGGGAGTATACGATGACATGGATCCATTTTATAGCTTGGGAAAATCTGTGCCGTCATTTTCATCTGAAAGAACCAATAGCAGCAAGGATAGAAGTCCTCTGAGGAGAGAGCGCAGCTCTAAGAGGAGTCCAGATAACTATGAGGAAGAGTCTTTACCTGTTGATAATGATCTTAAATCTGATCAAACTTTTTTCGATATTCCTCCTGCTTCTCGAGGTACTAACATGTCTGCTGGTCAAACTGCTTCTGGTCCTTCCTATGCGCAGGCCAATCCCAATGATGCCAGTAGTCCAGTAGACATGTCCCCAAGATATGAGGAAAATGTCTCATCCTCAGATGAGTTATGGCTCACAGTGTCAGAAATTCCTCTTTTTACACAACCTACAAGTGTGCCCCCGCCGTCTAGACCTCCTCCTCCAAGACCAGCTCGAGTCTCAAGAGCAGGAAGTAGCTCTTTTGGATCTGCAAATGCAAAGAAAATTGTTAATGAGTTTTCTTCATTCCCAAATTCCACTCAAAATTTTGAGGATCCTAAGTCATTCCCTCCTGTTTATGGGAGTTCAGTTTCATCTCCAATCGATGATTTAGAAGGTTTTGCAATGGGCGGGAGTAGAAATAATGTTGATGATCATTCTAATGGCTTTTATAGTGAGGAAATGGGTATAAACTCTGATGCTGCTGCATCTGCAGCAGCCATGAAAGAAGCCATGGAGAGGGCAGAGGCCAAGTTTAGGCATGCAAAGGAGGTAAGGGAAAGAGTGAGTAGTAAGACTGCTAGAAGTAGAGACACCGTGCATCTTGAGAAGGACGAGGATTTTCTGGATGCTCATGAGAGAGCTCTCCGGGAAAAGCAAGAGAAGTTAGATCGTGAGAGGCTGCAGAGGGAGAAGGAAGAGGAAGAGAGAGAGCGAAGGAGACTTGAGAAAGAGAGAGAAAGAGAAGAAAAAGAGAGGGAACAAAGGAGACTTGAAAAGGAAAGGGAGAGAAGGGAGATTGAGAGGGAAAGGGCCAGACAAGCCGTGGAAAGGGCTACGAGGGAGGCGCGTGAGAGAGCAGCTGTTGATGCACGTGACAGAGCAGCTGTGGAGGCTCGCCTGAAAGCTGAAAGGGCTGCTGTTGAGAAAGCGAATGCTGAAGCTCGAGAGCGTGCGGAAAGGGCAGCAGTGCTGAGAGCACAAGCGGAAGCCCGTGAAAGAGCAGCTGCAGATGCGAGGGAAAGAGCTGAGAAGGCTGCTGCAGAAGCAAGGGATAGGGAAGCACGGGGAAGGGCTACTGAAGCACGGATGAAAGCAGAACGAGCTGCTGTGGAGAGAGCTGCTGCAGAGGCTCGAGAAAGGGCTGCTGCAGAGGCTCGAGAGAGGGCTGCTGCGGAGGCTCGAGAAAAGGCAGCTAAAGCCAGCCAACAAAAGAATGATAATGATCTTGAATCCTTTTTCAGCATGGGTCGAGCAAGCAGTGCTCCGCGGTCCAGGGCCAATTCTGCAGTGAGTATTTGAGCTTAGAGCTGAGTTACTGGACTTTTGACCTTACGATGGCCGTAAAAAATGATTTCTAATCCTAACTTGATGACCCAGGACCCTTTCTTTGAAACACAGTCACAAAGCAGAAAGGGGCCTGATGTGGCCAAGACATCTGAATCTACTTCATCAAGCATGAGAAAAGCCTCATCAACTACAAATATTGTCGACGATCTTTCTTCAATTTTTGGAGGTAGCATGCATGAACTTCACAGAGAGATAAAGCTTTATTAACTCTAAATATTGATTGTTTACTGAACTTTTACTCCCTCTGTTAACTAAAAGGAGGAGTAGCATCATCTGGGGAGTTCCAGGAAGTTGAAGGAGAAACTGAAGAAAGACGTAGAGCTCGGTTGGAGCGCCAACAGAGGGCACAAGAACGAGCGGTATATGCTTGCTAAGGGGACATTTTGTTAATCTCTTGTGAATGATGGATGCTGAAATTTAGCATCATTTGAACTGGTTCGATTATTATGGATCTCTCTCTTAGATTTATGTCTTGCCTGTCCTATTTAGGCAAAAGCTCTGGCTGAGAAGAACCAGCGGGATCTTCAAGTTCAAAGGGAGCAGGCTGAGAGACATGTAAGAAGCTGTTGTGATTTCATTATGTTTAAGTTTCTTTTTATGTGTCTGTGCTACTTTTGAGTATTGAGCTCGTGGCTTTGGTGCAGAAAGACATATATTCAAGTCTTGATTGCTTTACTTTTATTGCTAAAGTTTGTTGCTGTCACCTAACTTATCATAATTCTGCAAGTGTAATGACTATTGGGTATGGCTTGTCATAAAGCTTGGCTAATCCTTGAATTTCTATGTTGCAGTCTTAAATTGATTTTGAATGTTAGGTCCGGGCTTTAAACTCCCATAAGAAGGGGTGAAAACGACTGCCTGTTAAGAAGGGCTTTAAACTGCCTGTGAATCTTTCACCAATCTGGAACTTTCTCCATCATCAATCTCTTACTTTTACCACTCTTTGAGACTGATCAATCATAGATATGACAATTGAAAACAAAAACATTTTCTCCATTGCGATTGATGTTTAATCCCTCGTATGCAAAATTCGGGAAATGATTCTACTGATTTAGACTCATTCTGAATCTATGATTGAGCATCTCATTCTGAACTGCGCTGCACAGCAGCTGGTGGTACACCGATTTAGACTCCTTAGGAGGAGATCATAACATAGGTTATCAATTTGTGTGCCTTTTGGATTTTGTTGTTTGAAGTCGAACTTGGCGTTTCTATCTAGGTTTTGCTTTGTTAATTTCTTCTTTTTTACATTTTCAAAGGATTCACTGCAATTGGACTAGGAATATTTCTCCTTGAATTCCAGAATCTCTTTTTTCTTCTTGGGGAAAATTAAACAACAAATGGCTTCTTATGAATCGTCTTTAATCTGATGAATAACAAAGGCTGAGTGTGTACTTTCCATGGCTTGAAGAATGCACTTACTGTCAAGGTCTTTGCCCCCTGCTAAACTGGGGAAAAGTGAGAATGCTTTTATCCAATGCTGTGTCCCACATGGTTTAGAAGACGAAGGGCATGAAATAGTAAATTTGAATGCAGATGCCATAATAAGTCTGAAGCTTGTTTTGATTTTTTGATCTGATAGTTTTTGTTGATTGTCACTGTATACGGGTTGCATATTTCCTCTATTTATTCATGTTCGTCCCACATTAGTTCTTTAATTACAATGATACTTGGTCAAAATTACAAATTAGTGAATTTCTCTCTTTAATATTATTTTGGATGATTTTCAGAGAATTGCTGAAACATTGGATGTGGAGATTAAGCGTTGGGCTGCTGGCAAAGAGGGGAACCTACGGGCTCTGCTGTCAACTTTGCAATATGTATGTCTTAAATACTTGTTTCCCTTTCTTAACTTATGATGGTTATTGCCATTTACTGAATGGTTTGAAAATATTAGTCAGTGACTGATATTATTTGCTTTCGGTAATGGATTTTTGGTCATTGATTTGTATTTTGCAGTGACTGATTTTTCTTTTTGTGATTTGTGGTAGGTGCTCTGGCCTGAATGTGGTTGGCAGCCTGTGTCTTTGACAGATTTGATAACTGGTGCAGCAGTGAAGAAGGTATACAGGAAAGCAACCTTATGCATTCATCCCGATAAAGTGCAGCAGAAAGGTGCCAATCTTCAGCAGAAATATGTTGCTGAAAAAGTGTTTGACCTCCTTAAGGTATTTGGCATATCAAATTTTTCTAATTGGTCATTTCTCTGTTGGTCTTTCGCATTTTACCATGTAAATTTTCAGGACATATTTGTAAATGTGGATCGTCTTAGTGCCACTATGTAGCAAGTAATTTGTTGAAAGGTGGAGGAACCAGTCACAAGTCAAATGAAGAATTCTTGATTGAGGGTAACTTGTTACTGATATCGTTGTTTTAATAATGCTACAGGAAGCCTGGAACAAATTCAATTCTGAGGAACTCTTTTGAATTCCTGGAGTCATGTTGCCTCTTCAATGCTGCCTTGTCGGCAATCATGTCATATTTTTGGTGGAATGCTAGTCTGCTCCTCACAGAAGAAGGATAGCACGTCTTCTCAATGAAATGTACTGTGCACATGTGCAGACAAAGCATAGATACACACAATCCAGTTGATTTCTCCCAAGAGTTGCAGAACATCATCGCTCGCCACAATTGAGTCTCTCTCGAGGTAAAAGAAGTTGAAGGCTATTGTGTTATCGGTTGGAATGTTGTGCCTTTGTAGAATAGCATATGTTGATTCCATTTATGGAAAACTCTTACTAGATCCGCTACTCGTTGAGAATGAGAAGACTGTCTTCTTTTTGGTGATTTTTTCCCTCTTGGGTTGTGATATAGCTCCATTTATTGAGTGTATAACCTCATCTGTATTGACCTGTATGATTGCTCAGCACATTTCTATATAGAAGAAATGTCTTTATTTAGCGGACAGTTCTAGTTCGATGATGAACATAACACCTCCAGCAGTGTATTTATAGGCGTCATTGTGGTATCATATCAAAATGACGGTGATTGGTTTTTTGGGTGTTGTATGTAAGCTAACAGTCTATTTCTTCGTATATAAGGTCACTTATTTCGTCATCGCTCCAGATCTAAGGTTTCCCTTCCAATCCAAAAAATAAAGTTAGTGGAGATGCTGCCGAGCCTTATTTAAACGGTCATGATCATTCTATTTAAATAAGCAACTCGCCTTTGGCTGATGGTTTAGTAATTTTACTTGGGATTTGGATAGTTTTCCTTTAAATTAACAAATATGCGAATTTCTATATTAACAAGGACATCTGTCTATAAATGCACTAGATCACGTCATCTGGGTAGTGGTAGATCTTGCCTTCTGCTTCCATGATTTTCACCTTTCGATCTTCACTTTGGACAATTTCAATTAAGAGCAGAAAGAAGATGATGAAAAGAACTTATGGAACAGCTGCTTATGCTGTGCGGTTTAAGTCTGTCCACTTTACCCTGTTGTCTACACTAAATAATTCAGACGAAGTACCTATAAGGATTCTATTTTTTGTATGTTAGGAGGAACCGTGTCCAAGTGGACCAGATGCTCATGATATCTCGACAACTATATGATTTTTAACGTTACTGGCCTCAGGTCATGATGAATAAAGGAATAAACATGAAGCAGCACCTTTGGTGGTTCTGATGGAGTATCCAAAATTCCCATCATTTGAATGTGTACTCTCCCTAAAAATCATTTCTACTTATAGTCCCGGTTGAGTGTTATCTTCCACGTTAGCTGCTTCCTGATTAAAGCACAGAAACAGTGCTAAGCATTTTCTTTGCCTCTGACATTTCCTAGTTTAACCCATTCAAATTTTTCCTGTGCTTTTGAGTGACCGTTCATTTTTCAAGGGAAAATTCCATTTTGGTACCCCAAGTGGTAACGTTTTCTCAATTTGGTATCCAAAGTAGACACGATGTCAAATAAGGGCTTGAAGTATCCAATTAGTCTCAAATAAAGACCCGAAGTGCCCAAAAAGTCTCAAATAAGGGCCTAAGTCGCCGGGCAGCCAAAATTTTTTGCCGGCCGGCAAGAATGTTATTGTTCCGGCACCAGAATAGTAACTTTTTTACTATTTTTCCTTTCCGTTTTTTTTCCTTTTCCTTTTCCTTTTTTTTTTCTTCTCTTCCTCCGTCGGCCATATCTGGGGCCGGCAGAGGTCGCCTGCCTCAGGTGAAGGCGGCCCTTGTCGGCATTGGGCGAGGGCTGCCCTCACCTGGGCTGGGTGAGGTCAGCTTTGCCAAATCTGGCGAGGGCTCGGCCTCATCGGCCGCTGGTGAGGTTGGCCCCACCTAGCAACGACAAGGTCAAGCCTCGCCAGATCTGGCGAGGGCTCGACCTCGCTGGCCTCGCTTGACCCCTGGTGAGGGCTCGACCCCGCCGGCATCGGGCGAGGGCGGCCCTTGCCCAACGTCGGCGAGGGCCACCTCTGCCTAAGGCGGGCAACCTCCGCGGGCGCCTGCTATGGCCAGCGGAGGAAGAGAAGCAAAAAAAAAAGAAAAGGAAAAGGAAAAAAAAACAGAAAGGAAAAATAATTAAAAAGTTATTGTTCTGGTGCTGGAACAGTAACATTCTCGCCAGTCAGTAGACAATTTTGGCCGATCGGTGACCTAGGCCCTTATTTGAGATTTTTTAGGTATTTTGGATTTTTATTTAAGATTAATTAAGTATTTCATGCTCTTATTTAACATCATATCTATTTTGGGTATCAAATTAAGAAAACGCTTCCACTTAGCTGCCAAAATGGAATTTTCCCCATTTTCAATTATTGGGACCCCCTTTTGATTCTGACTTTTAGCTGTCAGCTTTTTGTATTCTCCAGCTCAAATGAAACCTTCGTGGACTCAGGACTGAGGTTCACATCTTCATGCATGACAAATCATATTTTTATTTTGTGTGGGTTCTCATGAAAATTGTTGAGTAATGTTGGGAAAACTCAATCCCTGATTGACATATTCAAAACATATTCAAAATGAATTTAATTAATGCGGAAAATGTGCTCGAGTACCATCAACTTGTATCATCGATCGTATAGGCATATCACACAACGAACATACCTGGTATTGTCACAAATTAAGTGTCACTTTGTGCTTGAGAGTTCTTCGATCGTCTTTCGTATTCGTTTGCGTTCTAAAAGAAAAACAGAGAAAACATCATGTTCGAAGGAGTGTGTTCTTTTGAATATGAAAAAAATATGTTAGTTTTTTCAAAAGATGCATACTATTTATAGTGATAGGTAAATAACTATCTTGTAGACTCTTGTGGTTCACAGACCAAGTTTGGCTGATTTTTAGCAGTCTATTGACTATGTCTTTCAAGTAATAATAAGCAGAGCATCTTTTGAGGACATGATGTCCTTTCCAACAAGTGAAATTCGCTGTCTCTCTGGCAGGGAAAGATATAGCTGGGAATAAGGAGGGTGCGTTAGGGACCTGGACGGTCAATTCTATGCCGTATTGCACGTTGGAGAGAGGACGCGTAGAAAAAGTTGCATGAAGGTTTAAATGTGGTCATGAAAGGTGGTGGCCCTACTTTGATAGGATTGAAGTTACCCAGATATGAATGTAGGTTAACACAGACTGATCATGCCTGCTTTCCGCCAGATCTTGTTTTTCTCCCGTTTCTTTGATTTTTTTTTCAGTTCGGATTTTCTTATTTTCCTCGTTAGGTGACTGTTTATGTCAAGCACCTACCCCCGAACGGATGAGAATACCTAAGGTCGGAGCCATACCGGGAAGTTTCCATCTAAGCAGAGCTATCCATTCGACATGTATGCCGCATAATAATTAGAAATGTAATAAAACCTAGAAAAATTGTAACGAGTGAAAGTGAAAATGTAATGCCAAATCATTTGTCAGGGCAAATGTCAAAAGGGAAAGCAGGATTATGCATACAATTGGAAGCCGGAGGAGGATCGATCAGACAGAAGAGTAGGAAGACATCGATGTGTTGCAATGTTCCAAAGCTTGTTTAACTAATTAGGAAATTTCTAATGCAGCAAACATGAACATCCCCACTTTTAGCAGCCCATTTTCGGTATTTTTGTTGTTGTAAACAAATGCTTATCTTTGGAGATCAAAATCACACAAACGAATGTAAGTTTCAATTCACATGCTATATTGCTTCGTTGTTTACTAGAAACTCGTGAGGAGGTTGGTTTGGCTAATCATAGATATCATGAGTATCGTCGACTATCGGATAGGACTTGTTATCACAAAGTGGTATTGATGAGTGTTTTCTCACCCTCGTCATAGCAAGATTTTTACACTAACAAGCAAATTGAGAAGAAAAGAGATTTATGTTGAGGATTCCACACTTTTTGCATACAAGTTCCTTCCTTCTTTTCCAAACAGGAACTTTTCAAGAAAACAAACTAGACCAAGACAACGATGCAAACCACACCAGCACCACCCACTTAAGGAATTGTGGACAATGAAACTCGAAACTTCAATGATGTTAGTTTTTTCTTCTTAATGGCCGATCAACTAAATGTCCGTGCATTTTTTTAGTAGCTTGTCTTGAATGGCCGATAACTCTTAAGGTCCGGCATAACTCCTGCGATCGAACCCGCAGCTGCCATCATTGATATCACAAGACAGGCCATGCTCAGCATTTGGAGGCATACCCATCTGGTGCTCCATGTGGGAATTTGTTTCTGTTTAATATACATCTCGACGGGAAAATAGACCGTTAGAGGCCAAAATCCCAAGGCACCAAGGATCCCCACGACATCGTTGAAGAAAGGGAGTAGCATCGATATCACGGTGGTCAAGATCACGAAAATCGTCCTCCAAACAAGCCTAAAGAGGTTCATGTTGTATTGGCCCAACCCTGGTACCGGGATCTTTATCTCTTTGGCGATGAACTCATTATCAGGCCATCTCTGGGCGGCCTGTTTCTCGACGAAGGCAAAAATCGGCTGGCAGAACACTTGGCATGCTCCAACAAGATGGATCACAATAGCAGCATTGGCAATATCAAGAAGCCAGAATGGGTTGTAGAAACCGAAGTCGGTCAGAAGATTTCCTGGAGGCACGTCACCGAAAGCAGCATAGCCCATGCAGCCACAGAGCATGTAGAAAGTCGTTGTCACTGCCGTGCTCAGAAAAGTAGCCTTCTTCATGGTCTTTGCTTCTGATGGTGGGGATCTGATGGTGTCCTGCCAAAGATGCAATTTTCTTGAGCTTGCGGCATTCATGACTTAACTTTCCGGCTTAGCCGTCACAAATTTTTGCTTGAATTTTTTAGTTAACAGGAAAAAGAAAGGTACTTCCATTGTGTTTTATTACTCTTAAGCATTTCCTTAGTTCTTGAACGGATGGAATTACGTTTAAGTACCTGAATTTCAATAAGGATGATAGAAAATGAGTACGCAAAGGCACTATCTCCAAGAGCTTGGAAACTCCTCCATATCTTTTGGGTTTCGGTCACAGCTCCAATGCTTATTCCTGTAAGACTACCCTTGAAACTTCCACTAGCTGCTCATCAAGAAAAGAAATTGCTGGAATCAACTTCTTATTTAAGATATTGATAAACTTATCTCTTGAAATTTCTTGGCCATCTGTCTGGAGAAAAGAAGAAATCTGTACCTGCAACTTGGGCAATTCCCAGGCCGAGACCAATCGAAGAGTAAGTGAAAGACATGACAGCAGCCACAATAGAAAGCCACCATATTTGATCAAAATCTGGAATCTGGGACAGCAGAATCTCTGTGATGCCGAACATGATCATGTACAGAGTGCTCGACATATGGCACGGGTTCTCCCTGTTACTCTCGCGGAAGCAATTTGAACGTTTTATCGCCCTTTCATCGGAAAGAGGGAACAAATATAAAGTTGAATCAGCCAGGTTATATAGGTAACAGTAGAATTGTAAGTTCATTGTGATCTGAGTTTGGGAACAATGAGTTGTACTCACATCGTGCTGATAGATGCTGCAATGGTATAGCCGATGGTGATTCCGAATAGGTTGAAATATTGAATAAAACCACATGCTTTTACCTTTGCTCCACCTAAGAATAATACCTTGAACATGTTAATAATCTAAGAATGTAGAGTTACTATTATCACCTAATTAAAAGTCAGGCTACTCATTTTGCTATACATTTGGAGACATAAGGTAATGGGAAATTTAAGCAAAATGCAGGAGTCAAATAATGAGGAGCGACAATATATTAATTCACACCGAGAATCGAGCGAACAGAGTCCATGTAAGTGTAGTTACGCTTGCCGGAGACAGGGTCGCCGGCACAGTAACAATCAGAGAGGAGGCAAGAGGTGTAGAAGCTCACAAAGGAGAACAGGAACATCACAGCAGGGCCAGCAATCCAACCCAGCTGAGCAATGGCCCAAGCTAGCGAAAGCACTCCCGATCCTATCACAGCTGTTATTATGTGCGCACTCGCTGTCCATAAGGTCCCTGTTCAGTCAACCGAAAAAATCCGATCAACTCTTTACATTTGGAAAGTTTTCATTGTCTCTCAAGTTTTTCCAGTGATTTGTGAGGAATAACAATTGGATAAAGCATATTAAACTGTTATTCCTAGTACAGATCGCATGGCTGATGTATCAAACCTGTAGTGAACAAGTAGAAAGGAATCGGACAATATATAGAAAGAAGGTAAGGTTGATTACCGGTGCGTTTGAGGCGGCCGTCGTCGTCAAAGGAGTCGAAGCATTTGGAGACAGTCTGAGGAAGCATGTCCATGGAGAAGTCACAAACTCGGTGGTGGTGGTTTTTGTTGTTCTTGGTGGCAGCGCTCTCACCCATCTTTAATGTTCCAAAAAAAGAAGGAAATAGCAAGTGTCAGTAAGTTGTGTGCGTGGAAACTAAATTCTGTCTTGCCAAATAATAACGACTTCAAATTTATTCATCAATCAGAGGCCATGTTGTTTCATTCTGGGTGGTATCTAGTTCTACTGGAAAGTTTAATTAACACTAACCGAATCAAAATCAGTGGAGAGAGTGTGCTTCTTTGAAACTGAGTTTGCTTGGTGTTTTGTGCACCTACCGAAAAACCGAAGGGCTCAAAACACACACTCTGTGACGGAGAGAGGGAGATGGGGGTGGCAAGAAAGTGAATAATGGAAGAATAGTTGGGAGAGAGAGGTTAGAACTCACATGGTGGGAGAGGAGGGATTGAAGTGTGTGTATTTATAATGTGGGGAGTTGGCTACATGGAAGATACTGGAGTAGTGTCAAACCAAAGTTCATGACATTATGGTTTGTACATTTTCCAAAAAGTTACTAGATGCTTTGCATATATGAGATTAATATAGTACCACTTGATTGTGTGATTTTATTGCAAACGTGATATTTATGAAATCCATTTGATCCAAGATATTTGAATATTGAACTCACATGAACCCGGTGCATATAATAGTTTCTATTATATTGATGGTTGAATTTGTCTGTTAAAGAAATTATTTTCATAATATTTTTTCCTCACCGACCACGGAAAAAAGGACGTTAAATAGCTATTTTACTGCTAGTTTGTAAGTATATTGCCATTGAATTAGATTTTACACAAATATACGAGTGAGTGGATATTCATCCGCAAGGTCGGCCGCTCATTGAATAATAATGGGAAATAAAATTTGCTAGAATTTCTTAATCTCTGCATTCTGTTTATAAAATTTAAGAGGAGGACCATGAGTTGCATTTTTATCATAAAAAAGAACTTTGAAAAACAAATGAAAAGACAGCAAATGAAAAAAAAAAAAAAAAAAACCCCACGTGACACCCAACGAGTACGGCAACGATCCACCCAAATCACAGGCCTTCCCAAACGGGCCCATCCACCTCTTCAATCCCACTCTTCCTATTTCAGTCAACTCTCTCTCTCTCTCTCTCTCTCTCTCTCTCTCTCTCTCTCTCTCTAACTCATAACAAGAAAATTTTTGCATTTACTCTAACTAGAGCTTATTTACTAAGTCATTTTCATTATATTATGATATCTTGTAAAAAAAGAAAGAAAGATATCCATGCATAAAAATGAGGAACCGATTAAATATTATCGAACAACATATTGCGCTTTTACACTCGTTTTAGATGTGATGGATAGAAAGGGAAAGAAGTGATTTAAATGATTATGAAGACAAAAAAGAGAAGGAATCTGAGGTAATTGAGTTATAATATTTATTTGGATGCTAGCAAGGGAAAAGAAAAGGGAAAGAATGCATTACGACGTAAATATGCTTCTATGTACTTCCAAATAGATGTAAAATAGGAGAACAAGTGAGCAAGAAGAATAAATTTGTTTGTTTATATGAAAATCCGTGCGAATCCCTCCAAGAATTAAAATGTACAGAAAAAACTTACTCGATCAATTCTTCCTAATCTTTCGTAGTCTTTCCATCAGCCTGTTTCTCTCCATCCAAACATGATTGTATTTTATAGAACTATTTCTCTTCCCTCCTAATTCGTCCTAACAAATGTAGCGTTTAAGGCATAGGTACAAAGTTGTAGAAAAGTTTCACTTGTTCCTGCCTTTCTTGCTTCACTTAGCAAGATGCTTAGAGCTTATTTGAGCATTTATTTACCTTTGGTGTTGGGCCTATCTATGTTCAATAATGGATATGTGAAGCTGGGTCTTCAGTATTGTTAAGTCTCTGAAACTCCATTCGGTCCATGCATTTGCCTGCTCTGCATACTTTTGCTAGGTATCGCATTACCTAACATCAATGTAAACCGACCATTGTCCTTCTCTTTGTAAATAATCATCACTTACAAAAGAAAAATAAAAATAAACCAAGACAAACCAATTGATATACAGTAAATAAAATCTAAAAATAGAGCACATTAGAATGGATATCAAATGCGCACATGCTTTGTAGTTGTAGTGACAGTGATGCATGTAAAGCAGCATTTAATCTATTAGAAACAAAGCACACTTCCCAAATCTCCAGTGGTGGAATGAAAGAAAGTGAAAGAAAGCAAAAACACAACAAAAGAGTTCTTTCCATTGCTCAACATAATATATGCACAATGCAATCAAGGACAAAAAGGAACATGATCATCACTATCATGCAATAAGAACAAATCAGCAAGAGTTAGCACTAATCATATGTGCCACTTACCTTAATTATTTTGCAACCTTTCCCTCAATCAAAGGCAATCAAAGAGGAAGAAAAGGAAATTATATACAAAGAGGGATTTACTACAAACGGAAGAAAAACCAAAGATGGGTCGAGAAAACCAATCGCTGCACTCTCCATGGCAGGAACTTCGAGCTTATATGTAGGAGAAGAGAGTCAGCAACTAGGGTGGCTAAAATCATAGTTTAATTAGTGATAAAGCTCACTTTCGTATTGCAATCCCGCGTGTAAGAATCTCCTCCATTGTTGTTGAAAGGAACCGATGCTCGCCTCTGGTCCGTACCTTTGGCTAGTGTTTCTTATTGCTTTTGATTGGATGTTTAAAGCAATTGCAGACTATGATAGACTTGCCGACCTTAGCTTTGTTTTCTCTTTCCTTATTATTATTGTTTATGCCCTTGGCTGTTTATTTTTAAAATTTTGACCAATCCTTTCGTGGAACACTTTGGTCCCCTCTCCGAAGGCAGGTGGAAAGAGCGTAAAGAGGGAAAGAGCGTAAAGAGGGCTTCTCAGCCTTCCAAACATTTGTCGTGTGCCTGTGACGTAATGTGGAACTTAAGAAATTGTCATATTAGTTAAGACTCAATATTAAACCGATACAACATCCTCCATTCAAAATTTGGTAGAGATGCTAATAGAAACTCATATGATTAGTTGGGTGACGAGAACCCCGTGCCTCAAGAAATGTAATGTCTCAAGTTTATCCCTAAGTTAGCATTACTTACTTCATAATAAGGTAAAAGGCCTTGATAATAGCGCGAATCTTGAATTGTACTCGAAAATCTATAATACTTCGTTACACACTAATAAGAGTTTTAAAAGGAACGATAATGTCAATACAGAGAATTTTCAAAACACCCTCAAAACATTAAAGAAAAATTATCCTTTCGTGCTCGATGGTCATCCAGAATAATCATATTGGCATAATTTTCTGACTAAATACTATTCATCTTTGTCTCCATAGAATGTGGCGTTTTATTATTTTGGCCCTATGTGTAGTTTTCAATAGTTCCAAAACATCACTTTCCTCGGAATTTCGAATCCTTTGTGTCCTTCAATCCTTGTAAAGCAAAGCGAGTAGGGGGAGAATGACTTCACTTAGGCCACCTAATTAACAATATAATGTTAGGTACATTTCATATTGAGGGGCCCTAATAAATTGCCAGCCCCACGGAGCAAAGTGCCAATGACACTTTGATTCCGAAGACCGGGGATTGATAGGACATTGGAGAATTAAAGTGCTCTTATATACCTAATTTAGAGCGTCTATATGTTCCTACTTTATTACTAGAATTAATCACAACATTAATATAATGCATGTGGCCGTCAAGTGGTCGACCCAATAAGGAGTCCACTAGCCTCTCGACGTCCACCACTGAGCCGCCAAGGGGGAGAGCTCCTACTTTGTACATGGTTAAATCTTCTAAATTCAAGGACCCTCTTTCAATTTAACCCTCCAAGTCATTTGATTTGTGCAATGCGATTTTTCTAACGTTACCCTCGTAACTTTCTCAAAAAAAAATGTAGCGTGCACTACCAAATAGTGTATTGAAAGATATCCCTTGCTATAGAATTGTTCACTTTTTTTCCGGCACATATGCTTATCATAATTTAACAAAATTTCATTTAGCAATATGAGAATATGGGCCCGTATTCCGGATAAGCATTGTAATGGCTTGGCCGACATGGCGAGGTACTGCACAGCTGATTGGAACAGCTCATATGTGCCCAAATAGGTGGCCAGTCCGCGAGCCCACCTCCTAAAATTGAAGTCCTTTAACCAAAATCATTAGTAGTTCAGAAAGCCTGTATTTGCCAATGATATAAATTGAATCATTCATTCAAACATTCTCGTGCTTTTTTAGGTTCGCTTAGTTTTATATTAGTGTGCTGTGCCTGTTCTCTATTATGGTACAATTTTTTTTCCTTCTGATTATGAGTCTAAAAGAGTTTTTATCGATAACCATGCCTTACAACTTGGATCTATGTAAGGAAAAAGAAGGTAGCGAATGAACAAGTAGTCTCAACCCATGAATGAGTTGGGCAAGTGGGCCGACAACCATTTTCCTTGACTCTTGAATCTAAGTCCTGTGTAAGAATCTGGCCTTGTATGCCTGAGCTATAACTGTGCGTCCTCACTGAACTTGCCTAAAACCCTTGGTCTTACATTGCCAGAAAATATGTTTTGGGCTTTAGAATTTACAAAGAGCCTAAAGATGAGGAAAAAGACTTATCATTTATAATGTCTGTCTGCATGCATGCAACCATATATTGAGATTTAAGTTCAAACACATGAAGGAGAGTCCATGAATGGTTGAGGCTGTCAACCTGTAACAGTTTGACAAAACGCCTACGCCAAATCAAGTACCTTTTTTAACTGCTAGCATTCATTGGACTGCCCTTTCAAGTTCAAGTCCCAAGTCCTAGTCTATCTAATTTGACGTTTGGGGTCTGCTGGCAACGGCATGGTGAGTTGAAGTTCACGTTTCAAAACCTCAATTAGGGCGAGGAATGAATCATCAGTCACTGGTGGATACCCCCCGAAATTTAAGCATTCGGGTACGTAAACAATCTTTTATGCTAAACTATGTCTAACTTGTTTCCAATATCTTTATATGTTCTACATTTACGAATGAGAGTTTGCTGCCTGTAAGAGGATTCCATGCACTAGAAATTAGTTCGATGGTCTATTGTTCTTCCATCACGTAATGCTGTTGAGTGTATAGTAAGTAAAGCATCTCGCGAGGTCTTTTACCAGCAAAACGTGTAGAGATGGCTGACGTGTGCTTTCCTTTACATTGTTAGCCGAGGATTTTCAGCCATAACACTCCGATAAACGAATGGTCTAAGTCACTAGAGAGAAGTATTGAACCCGATGTATACCTAGTTCACATGTGAGGTGGGTCCTCGTACGACCCATATGATTTAACGGTGCATGTGAGTTGGACAAGCTTATATGGAGTGTAAGCCATACCTACTCTTCATGTAATGTATATGCCATTATGCGATAGATAAAGTGTATATTGGGAACCTTTCGAAAGTCGTAATAAATAAAAACATTTGATGGAATGCGTGACACAGATGCTAGTTGTTCACGTGATACAATTATTACATGAAACACTACACTTAACTGAGTTGCATAATCATGCACAAATCAGCAATGGAATGCTCGTAAGGTCATGAAGCATTTTTGAGTACCTAGAGAGAATTGAAGCAAAATGATTGGTTAAATGAAGTGGCGTACCAATCAATTTTGGTTTTTAGGGGAAAACATGTACATGATAGAGCTGTTTGACTGAGGCCGGGGGACAACATTTGATAAAGGGAGTTTGGTCGAGGATGTCGAAGAGGTATGGGACAAGCCAATCAATCTTATAGTAAATTCACTTTTTCTTTAAACGTTATTATCCATACATCTTTTTTCTTTTTCCTCTTCCCAAAACGAATATACATACTCTTTCAAATTATGAGTTTTTGCTTATTTACCGATGCATATATGATAATAGTATGTGGCCCTCTTTGTTCAAGTTAACCTTGGAAGGCCGACATGCCTGTCATCGTATGATTGAAGCCTAACCCAATTTACGTGGATGTGGCGATTTGAATAACCAAAATTTTCGGATTTTTTTCTCTTACAACAATGGGACAATGTATGACCATCACTTGCATAAAAAGCAAGTTTTCATAAGCAATCGATAGAACATACAGAGTTCGTAATTCCATACCAATCAACCAAAGGTCCATGCACTTTTTTAGTAGATCATCCCGAATGGCTGATTAGTCTTAAGGTGGTCCTTAAGATCTGGGATCAAACCCGCAGTTGCCATGATCGATATCACAAGACAGGCCATGCTCAGCATTTGCAGGTATACCCATTTAGTGCTCCATTTGGGAATTTGTTTCTGTCTAATATACATCTCGACGGGAAAATAGACCATTAGAGGCCAAAATCCCAAGCTGATGATAGCCACGACATCGTTGAAGACGAACGGGAATACCATCGATATCACGGTGGTCAAGATCACGAAAGCCGTCCTCCAAACAAGTCTAAAGAGCTTTATGTTGAATTGGCCCAAACCCGGTACCGGGATCTTTATCTCTTTAGCGATGAGCTCACTACGAGGCCATCTCTGATCGGCCTGTTTCTCGATGAAGGCAAATATCGGCTGACTGTTTACTTGGTATGCTCCAACAAGAAGGATCACACTAGCAGCATTGGCAATATCAAGAAGCCAGAATGGCTTGTGGAAACCAAAGGCGATCAGAAGATCTTCTGGAATGTCGTCACCGAAAGCAGCATAGCCCACGCAGCCACCTAGCATGTAGATAGTCGTCATCACCACGGTGCTCAGAGAAATGGCCTTCTTCATGGTCTTTGCTTCTGATGGGGGGGATCCGATGGTGTCCTGCCAAAGAAAAATGGATAAAAAAAAGTTATTTCATTCTGTTCTATCCATTCTTAATCATTCCCTTAGTTTTTGAACGGATGGAATCATGTTTTAGTACCTGAGTTTCAATAAGGATCACAGAAAATGAGTATGCTGAGGCGATATTTCCAAGAGCTTGGAAACATCTCAATATCTTTTGGGTTTCAGTCGCATCTCCAACGCTTATTACTGTGAGACTGCCCTTGAAACTTCCACTAGCTGCTCATCAAGAAAAAAAGTTGATGGAAACAACTTCTTATTTATGATATTGGTAATGTAATCTCTTAAAATTTCTTGGCCATCTGTTTTGAGAAAAGAAGAAGCCTGTACCTGCAACTTGGGCAATTCCTAGGCCAATACCAATCAAAGAGTAAGTGACCAACATGACAGTAGCCACAATAGAAAGCCACCATATCTGATCATAATCTGGAATCTGGGACAGCAGAACCTCTGTAATGCCGAACATGATCATGTACGGAGTACTCAAAATCTGGCACGAGTACTCCCGATTAGTCTCGTGGATGCAATTCACGTATTTTATCGCCCTTTTATTGGAAAGAGGGAACGTGCATAAAATTGAATCAGTCAGGTTATATAAGAAACAGTAGAGCTGAAAGTTCATTGTGATCTGCTAAATAAATTTGTCAAGAGTTTGGGAAAGTAGATTTGTACTCACATCATGCTGAGAGATGCTTGAACGCTACAGCCAATGGCGTATCCGAATAGGGTTATATGTTGAAGAAAACCACATGCTTTTACCTTTGCTCCACCTGAGAATAAAACCTTGAAAATGTTAATATTCTAAGAATGTAGAGATACTGTTATCACCTAATTAAAGTTACGGGACTCATTTTGCTATGCATTTGGAGACATATGGTAATGGGAAATTTGATCAAAGTGCGGGAGTCAAATAATGAGAAGCAACAACATGGTGATAGAATTCCATACTAAGGATTGAGTGAACACAGTCCATATAAGTGGAGTTACGCTCGCCGGTGTTGGGGTCGCCGGTGCGGTAACAATCGGAGAGGAGGCGAGAGGTGTAGTAGCCCACCAAGGAGAACAAGAGTATCACAGCAGGGCCTGCAATCCAACCGAGCTGAGCAACATCCCATGCCCGCGAAAACACTCCTGTTCCTACCATCACTGTAATTATGTTCGCACTCGCCGTCCATAAGGTTCCTGGTCAGTTAGCCGATAAAATCCAATCAACCCTGGTCTCTTAAGTTAGTTTTTAAGTAATTTATGAAGGAATTACACTTGCATAAAGCCTATTAAATTGTTACTCCTAGTATGAAAAATGTAAATTTTGCATGGTTGATGTATCAAACTTGTAGTAAACAAGTATTAATGAACTAGACCATACAATATAAGAAGATATGGTTGTTTACCGGTTCTTTTGGGGGGGTCTTCGTCAACGGAGCGTCTGGAGACACTCTGAGGAAGCTTGTCAATGGACATGTCACCAACTTGGAGGTGGTGGTTTCGGTTGTTCTTGGTGGCAGCGTTCTCACCGATGCTTAATGTCCTCCCAAAAGAAAGACAAAGAAGGAAATGGCAATTGTTAGTGAGCTGTATGTGTGGAAATTAAATTCTATCTTGCCAATCTGGGCGGTATCTAGTTCTACTTGAAAGTTTAATTAACACCAATAGAACCAAAATCAGTGGAAAGTGTGTGTTTCTTTGACTCTGAGGTTGCTTTGTGTTTCGTGCATCCGCCTGAAAAACAAAGGCCTTAGACCACACTCAGAGAGAGAGACAGAGAGAGATGACTGAAATAGGAAGAGAGGGAAGGTCTATGATGTGGGTGGATGATTCGTGGACATACTCGGTGGGTCTGCCGTCACATGAGTTCTTTCCTTTTATATTCGCTTTTTTGAGAAAGATATGACTGAAATAGGAAGAGTGGGTTGGTCTATGATTTGGGTGGATCGGTCGTGGACATACTCGTGTCGATCAAAGGCAATCAAAGAGGAAGAAGAAGAGTAATATACAGAAAGCGATTTATCACTAATGGAGGAAAACAAAGATAGGTTGAGAAAAGCAATTGCAATACATGGTATGAACCTTCAAGCTTATATAGGAGAAAAAGAGCGTGTATCTTCTCGTTTACATATTAACTGCCGCGTGTATGAATCTTCTCCGTTGTTGCAGGAGGAGTAGACGCTGGTCTTCGTCCGTGTCTGTTGTTGCGTTTGATAGCATGTTCAAAGCAGGTGCATACTCGCGGACCCTACCTTTGTTTCCTATTATCATTATCTTTCCTTTGTTTTTTTAATTTTTGAAACTTTGACCGTTTGTTGAGAAAGATGTAATGTGCAACTTATGAAATTGTTATAGTAGTTAAAGACTCGATGTTAAAAACCGCGTCTCTAAGTCAAGACACAATCTCGACCGAAAAAAAAAAAAAGTCAAGACACAACATCATCCATTGCTTATATTGCTAGAGATGCTAATATAAAATCCTACGAGGTTAGTAAGGTAATGAGAACTCTGTGCCTCAAAGAAACCTAAGGTCTCAAATTTTTACGGTCCTCATAAAGTAAATCTTCGTGGTGCGAATTTTCTGCCTATAATTGATGTTGGATGCAGATTTAGATTTGTATGCAAAAATCTACAATACTTCATTACCACAATCAGAATTTCAAAAGGATTGATAATATTTGTACCAATGGTTTTCAAAACACCCTTAAAAAAAGATTGATTTGGTCAAGATTGATAAAGCAACGAAAAAGAAAAAAAGAGAGTGGCGTAATATTTGACATGGGCTCTGGTTAGTTGTTAATGATGCTTTATGTCTTGTTTGATATTGTAAATTCATGTCTTGAAAATGATGGGAATGTGATATGTTATGAATTATGAAAAAAGCTCTAACACAAAAAAAAAAAAAAAGAATCAAGAAATAAGGATCACATGGTTTGATATTTGAAATGAAAAATGTCTAGAGTATATTTCTTGCAAAAAGCCGGATTGGACATTTACATTTTGGTTATTTGTGAATAATTTGATAAATGTTTTATGAAAAATATTGTGTAAGGCTATACATACTACTTTATGAACTTGATTTATGAATATTATGAAAAGTTATATGTTTTGGTTAGTAAACTTGGGCATAAGAACATTAGAAGTGCTAAAAGTTTCATACGACGTTCATTTTAGTACAAAAAGTTTTTTTCAGATACTTAAATGTCACTTTTAAAAAAAAATGATCACTTGAGTACCAACTCCAATATAGATTGCCGAAAATCCGACGTGATCATATTTTGTAAATTTCTCCGACCAACGTGGCTCACTGGCGTACCTGCACAGGTATTTAGTAAAATATAATGTCGATAAAAAAGTAAATACTTAGTGAAAGACAATCAATCTCCAGTAAGAACAACAAACGATCAATCTCTAGTAAGAACAACAAAATGACCGCGACCTCTCTCTCTCTCTCTCTCTCTCGCCATCTTCTCTGACCTCGCGATAACCGAGCGATCTCCCACCTCGATTCGCCATGCTCTGGCAAGCCACGAAGAAGCTACTCCACTGGCCCATCCTGACTTCCGCCTTTCGAGGGCCCCGTTCTACCCCTTCTCTGCAGATATCATGGCGCCGCAGAAGGCCGTCGCGGCATTCGTGGATCATTTCTGTTTGGAAGCCTTGCTGCTTGCTCCTTTTTTTTTTATGATGATTGGGGATTGGCCACGTACGGATGGTCGCGGCAGTCAAGTCCGCGGAATTGCAGAAATCGGCCTCCAAGAACCACTAATCCGGTGAGTTATGGCTCCCCAGGAACAAAATTCGAGATCGGAAGTTCGTTTTGGCGAGAAGAGGAACGCGAGGAAAGGGGAGGCCAATTCTGGACGAGTGGCTTTTGGAGACTGAGATGGGCGAGATCCAAGACAAGCCACTCGTGAGAGACGCTGACGCTCGTCCATGATCGTCGTAAGCGTCGTTCGGCCAAATCTAGTCGGCTTGGTCAGTGTCGGCGTCGGCGACAACGATGGGGGAGGGGCGGAGGTTGAACTCGGAGGGACAGGATGACCAGACGGGCTTTTCAAGCAAGAGGGACCAAAGGCATTCAGGTAAGGGAGACGGCCGAAGGGAGAAGGTGAGAGAAGAGCGAGAAGAAGATGAGAAGGAGCTTAGAGAGAGGATAATGGAGGAGAGAGATAGAAGAAAAATGAAACGTGGGATCCACTTGGACTCAAGGAAGTCTGCATGGACTTGTTTTTAATATAAAAATGTCACGTCAAATTTAACTTTTTATTATTAAAGTCACTTAATAATTTTGGTTAAAATTTCTTGTTGGAGGCACTAAGTGAGCATTTTTTTTTTAAATTTAAATGAGGCGGCGAAAATTTTTGACATTAAAGCGAGTATCATATGAAACTTTTAGCACTTCCGGTCTTTATGCCGTTAACCTGATTTGTATGTTGGGGACCTAACAAGCTTTATGCAACTGCTTTTTAGAGGGATTTCACCAAGGTTTTCTACGGTCAATTTTTCTAGTCCAAGCAAAGGTGAAAGGTGACTTAGGGTGACTCTACGGTGATAAAGTATGCTGGCCACTCCAATCAGTTAAGTAGACTAGCAAAAAATTTTATGGCCAATGAGAAAAACAAGGCTGAACATTCTGACAGTGGCCTTCGACCAAAGATCCGCTCTAAACTTTCATCTCATGTGCTGATAACGTACAAAGATGTCTTGGAGCGGGCAATAAAGGTAGAAAAAGGCATCTGCGCTCCTGGGATTGTGATATATAGAGCACTCATCAGCAGAAGAGACCCAAGCCTACTGATTTCCAAGACAATGGTGCGAGTGTCAGCAGCAAGTGGAGAGGTAACAATCGGCCGGGTTATTTTAGAAATCAGGGCCCTTGTAATACTTGTCGGAAACATCACGGCGGCCAATGACGCCGGAAAAAAAGGGTCATGTTTTCTATGTGGAAAAAATGGGATCCATGACACGTGACTGTCCTATGTAGAAGATAGCCCTAGCTCACAGTAGATCATGTTTCCAATACAGGCAACCTGAACATTTAGCACGTAATTGTTCCAAGCAGAGAAATTCCCCTTCAGTTGGTAGCCCGTGGAGAACCAGCCTCATTTATTTGAAAATTGAGATAAATTCAAATTTTTAGAATGAAATTTTCTTTAAAGGGGTAGAATGTAATAATTGAAGTTTAGAAAAAAAGAGAGCAGGAAAAAAAAAACAAGACCAATAAGTTAGCTTAGTACATGGATATGCATGGAATAGGACACATATCCTATTTACACGCTAAAATCAAAAAATAAATTAAATAATGGGCTATTGGACACATGGTACATGACTAAGGGTGCACATGGCAATCTAGTCATGGCCACGGACCAGTTTCGGCCCGGAACCGACCCGATCAGACCCGGGCCCAGCCCGTTGACCGGGCCCGCGGTTTGGAACCGGCCCGAAACCGTCGGTTCCGGGCCCGGTTCCAAAAAAAAAACCTGCAGCAAGGCCTGCACATCTGTACGCCCTGCTGCTGCGGCAGTGCGGCCCGTTGCCAGGGAAGCCCCTGGCAACAGGCAAAATTTTAAAAAAAAAAAAAAAAAAACCCCTGCAGCAGGGCTTGCACGTCTGCAGGCCCTGCTGCGAGCAACGGCCAACGCCTAAACGGGCAAAAAATTATATATAAAAGAAAAGATAACCGTTGCAAAATTGTAATGGTTATCTTTTCTTTTTTTTTAATCCTAAATTTTCTTCTCATTTTTTTTTATAAATTCTCTCAAATTCTCTCAAATTCTCTCAATACTTACAATTCAATTCTCTCAAATTCTCTTCTCTCAAGTCTCAAATTTTCTCAATACTCTAAATTCTCTCAAATTCTCTTAAATTCTCTCAATTTTCTCAATCCACGCAATTCTTTCTTAATTCTCCCAATTAATCCGCTCAATTCTCTTAATCCACTCGAAAAATGGCAAGTGCAAGTCGAGTGCCAACTAGCAAATGTAAGAATATCACGACGGAATTCCATCATTCTTTTGATTCTCATGAATATGCAAATTTTCAAGATGATGAAATCAACATTTTTCCCAATGTGGAGAGCATCTCAACGCAAGAAAGTTTTCATCCTCCTACCGAAATATCTACAACAAAGAAAGCAGAACGGGAATTTACATCTGACATTTGGAATCACTTCACGAAAATGGAAAGGTTTGATATTGGTCAAAAAAGGTATGATATAATTTGTAAATATTGTGGGAAAATATATAAATATACAGGTGGACAATGATATGGAACATTCAAACGATATCTTAGGAGCAAACATCCAACCGAAACGGGAATCGATATCAGGCAACAACAAATTTCCAAGTACATCAATCCTAACACTTCCCCTTTATTTCATTTTAATGAAAAAACTTATAAAAAAGAATTAGGCAAATTTATTTCCGTTGAGTATTTAACATTTAATTTTGGAGAAAGATTTGGTTTTAATGAATTTGTACAAAAAGCATGTGCTCCACAAGCAAAACGTGTTCCTAGAAATTCAACTAAACGAGTAATTAAAGATCTTTACAAAAATGAAAAAAAAGATTTACAAAACTTTTTTATGTAATTTAATGGATGCGTCCATAGAGGTAGTGATATTTGGGGTGATCATTGGCAAAATTATTCTTACATTGGCATAACATGTCATTAGATAGATGACGAGTGGAGTATTCAAAAAAGAGTTATTGCATTTAGAGTTTTCGATGATAAGCATACGACAAATAATATTTATAGAATAATTAGGCAAATTTTAGAAGAATATTATTTGCTTAACAAAATTTTTTCAATTGGTTTTGATAATGCCGCGGCAAATACCGCTTCAATTGCCGATTTAGAAAATATTTGTAAACCCGCTTTTGGCGGAAAATTTTGTCACGTTAGATGTGCTTGTCATATTTTAAATTTATGTGTACAAGATGGTCTGAAAACTCTTGATATTTTTCTTCAACTAATAAAAACGGCGATTCAATTTTTATGGAAACATCCCCAAAAAATGAAAGAATGAGGTAGATTTTGTAGAGAAAATGGCAAAAAGCCAAAAAGATTTCTAAGAGATGTTCCAACTCGTTGGAATTCTATTTTCCACTTGCTTAGTGAATCTTTAGCATATAAAGATTTATTATGTACATTCATTTCTAATAATATACCTCATATTGATTTATACCCACAAGAGTGGGATATTTGTAAAAAAATTTTAGATGTTTTAAATGTTTTTAATGATGGAACTTATACTTTACCCGGTGTTTATTATCCTACTACACATTTATTTTTAGTAGAATATATTAATATTGTCGGAATTTTTGATGAATATGAAAATGATGTTGAATTACAACATACTATATTTGCGATGAAAATGAAGTGGCTACATTATTATAGCTAAATTCCCATTATTTATTTAGTTGCTCGTGTTTTTTATCCGCGTTGTAAATTGGATGGCTTAAGTGATTTTTTGCATACGTATTATCAATGTTTACATTATAATGCGATAAATGTTACAACCATAGTACGTGAAGTTAAAAACGTAATAATAGAATTAGATAATGAATTTTATACTAAATATAATTTAGGTGATATTGGATATTCTCAATCTACGAAGATACAAATGACAGTACAGGTAAAATTAGTATAGGGTACCAACTTTTATTACATAGACCAAAAAAACAAAATGGAGTAATAGGAAATATTTCTAAATTAGAGATTTATCTAACCGTTTCATTTGAGTTTACTGAATCCGAAGGTAGTACGGATTTTTTAATTTTGGATTGGTGAAAGAGGCACGCAAGCCAATACCCAATCTTTTCTCTTATTGCAAAACAGATTTTTTCAACCCCTTGTTCCACAGTTGCGATCGAACAAGCATTCAGTGCCGGAAGTAATATTTTGGATAGACATCGTTCAAGATTAACTCCAGAATCAGTGGAGATGCAAGCTTGTGTTGCTGATTGGACGAAGGCTCAATACCGGCAACAAGAGATAGATCGGAATAATGAATCCGAATTCTTTAACGACAGAGATACTACCGCTACCGGTACCGATATTGAAACGGGTAGTGACGATTGAAGGTAAAAGAACTATTGAAGTTGACAAATATTTCGGGAACCCTTGTTTCTCATATCGGATATACCCACATGAGCTTAGGGAAACCGAAGTATAATCCGACAACATGTGACCTCTGGTCTCCTGCGCACGGAATGTTTAGATTTTAGGGTCATTTTAGGGCATATATATTGTGTTCCTTTTTTTTATAAATCGTTGTAACGAATTGTAATGTACTTAATGATAATTTATTAAGTTCACGCCCTCTCTTTCTCTCTTTTCTTTTTATCTCCAAATTTGATTACAATTTACATGTTAATTATAATTTATATTGAATAATGTTCCGTCATCGGAACAGTAACTTTTTAATTTTTTTATTATTTTCTTTTATGTTTTCTTTTCTTTTCTTTTTCCTTTTCTTTTTTTTTTCTTTTCTTCCTCTGCCGGCCATGGCCGGGGCCGGCGGAGGTCGCCGGCCTTAGGCGAGGCCGCCCTCGTCGGCGTTGGGCGAGGGCCACTCTCGCCTGGGCTAGGCGAGGCCGGCCTCGCCAGATCAAGCGAGGGCTCAACCTCGCCGGCATCGAGCAAGGGCTCGACCTCGCCGGCGTCGAGCGAGACCGGTCTCGCCAGTTGTAGGCGAGGTCGGCTTCACCCAACGCCGACGAGGTCGAGCCCTTGCCCGATCTGGCAAGGGTTCGACTTCGCCGGCCTCAAGCGAGGCCGGCCTCTCTAGTTGCCAGCGAGGTCGAGCCTCGCCAAATCTGGCGAGGGTTCCACCTTGCCGGCCTCGCCCAACGCCCAGGCAAGGGCGGCCCTTGCCTAATGCCGGCGACCTCCGCCGGCCCCGGCTATGGCAGGCGAAGGAAGAAAAGAAAAGGAAAAGGAAAAAAAACGGAAAAGAAAAATTATGAACTAGCCCAGAACCGGTTCTGAATTTGAACCGGAATCGGAACTGTCCGGTTCTGGTTCATACTTGGCCACGAACCGGAACCGGCCGGTTCCGAACCGTGGCCATGACTATGGCAATTATTATGTGTCAGGGAATAAATTCTAATCAGAAACGATTCTTTTTTATTCTATACCTGAGAATAATTTCTAAATATTTAAAGGCATTTGGTAATTGCCCAAAATTTCTATTCTTAGAATAGAAAAGGAACAGAAATGCATTTGGTAATTACACAAAATTTCTTTTTATTAATAATATTTTAATATTTTTTCCTTTTTTTTTCTTTATTTTCCTTGGCCATGGCCAGTCGCCGGCATTAGGCCAGGGTCAGCGAGGGCATCGTGACCCTCGTCGCCGACCTTGCCGGTCGCAATGGCAAGGTTGGCCTCGCCATAGTCGAGCAAGGTTCGACCTCACGCAGATCTGGCGAGGCCGACCTCACCGTCGCCGCACCACCCCCTGCAACGACAAGGTCGACATCGCTAGATCTGGGCAAAACTAACCTTGCCGTCGCTGGGGGCAACGAGGGCCAACCTCATGTCGCTGGTGGTCACCAGTGGACGATCGCCAGTGATAGGTCGCCGGCAGTGGGCCGGGAAGAAGATGAAGAATAAATAAAAAAGAAAGAATAATCAGTTTCGGAAAAATTGTTCCAAATTCAAGAAGTTAATTTTTTTTTGCTTCTTAATTCTGTTTCAAAACTGATTTTGAGATCAATTTTTTGCAAAGTTGTGCTCAAGCACAAAAATTTTAACAAACAAATTTCTATTCCCAAACTGATTCTGAAAACAAAAAAATAGAAATTTTCACTGTTTGACATGTTGTCAAATGGGTCATAAATTTACTTTGGCCTACTCAGAGACATTGCTTTAAAATGCTTCTTTCGGCAAACAGAGGAGAAGTGGTGCAGAGAAAGAATTGAAAAGGTTGACTTGATCGAGATTTACAAAACAAGAAAAAGGAAAGAAATCGAGAGAGAGTGAAAGGGATTTCGGCTCACATATGTTTCGAAAGTCTTGACAAGTCCGATTAACACCATCTTGAAGCATTCAGATTTTGAAGCTTTCCGAGTTACATAACATTCAACTTGGCTTTTAATCAGCTATGAGTGGTACTTATCTCTTCTTGGACTTTGTAAACTCATGTCTTGAAAATAATAGGAATTGGACATATTGTGAGTAATGAAAGAAGGCATTAGATGGTATGATAATGAAAAGGTGATGTCTAGAGAGTATTTCTTGCATAAAGACGGATAGGGTGTTTATTACTTTTTGCTTTTTTTTTAAAATGTTTTTAAAAATGTTGTATAAAATGTATGGTGAAAAGTTATATGTACTGCTTTATGAATCTGATTTATACAATGTATTATGCTTAATAAATTAGATTGTGAAACGTTATATGTTTTGGTTAGTGAACTTAAATTATTATATGGACTCTGGATTTGATTTGTGTTTATTGGAGGATGATGTAAGTAGTTTGATACTCAATATCACTATGTTTTGAACCAAGGAGGGGTTTTTTAGTATGCATACTGCTTTTAGGATATTCTTGAGATGTGAGCTACCAATAATATAGGTAGAGACCTAATTGAGGGAGGAATCTCAATTGCCTTTATCACAGGTGTTAAGCATAATCATATATGGATGGTAAGCACTAGATTGATCAATTGGATAGTGAGCACTAGATTTGATTTAATGGAATTAGTATTACTGATATATAAAGTTCTATTATCATTTTTGACATTGTACTTATATTATATATTGGATTTGGGATATAGGAGTCATAGGTTTTTTGATAAATATGCATAGTCGATACTCAATATGCTTAGAAGAGATTCGCTTGACTTAGTGAGCTGTGGTTGTTCATATCGTTCATCTTATATCTTTTTCAAGTTCTTTAGCTAGAGACAAGTGGGACGAGGTGGGAAGGTGGGAAATTTTAATAGTGGGATTTTGGGTATTAGCTATATATATATGATATATATATATATATATATATATATATGAGACGATAATTTGTTGGGTTTAGCTGGGTGGTGAGACGCATATATTGTTTTTGTAGATATGAGTACTATGATTTTATAACTAGATTATCGTTTTATCATATATATATAGATGAAGACATATATCTTGATAACAAGCTGTTAATATTGGTTTTATTCGAGATTGCGTTCCTTGGATAGGATAACGTTCTTGTTATTTCCCCTGTACTTTGCATAAGTCGGGGTGTGATACTTGGAGTACTAGAGTGCTCTTATATACTTAGTTTGGAGCATCTAGACTAGAAGTTCGTACTTTATAATTAGAAGCCCACTAATCTTTCCACGTCCAAAACGGAGCCGTCAAGGGAGAGAGCTGCTACTTTGTATACGGTTAAATCTTCTAATTTTTGGGGCCCTCTTTCAATTTCCGCCTTTTAGCTATTTTCTATGCAATTTAATCCTCTAACTCATGTGATTTGTGCAATGTGATCTCTATCAAAAACTGTAAAGTCAATTTTTAAAGTGTATTAAAAAGAAACACCTTGCTAATTTTACATTTTTTCCCGTCATCCATGCTTATCATAGTTTAATAAAATTTCGTTCAGCGATACAAGAATAAGGGCCCATATCCAGATTTAACATTGTGATGGCTTGGCTGAACGGCACGGTACTATACCACCAGTTAGAATAGCTCATATGTGCCTGCACGATCGGGCAGTCCACGAGCCCACTTCCTAAATTTAAAGACCTTAAACGAACGCCATTAGTAGCTCACAAAGCCTATATTGACGATAAAAATATTGCGTCTACAAACTTATTCATTTATTCAAAAATTCTCGTGCTCTCTTAGTTCTCTTAGTTTCATATCATTGTGCTATGCCTGTGCTCTCTTACGGTCTAAGGTGCATCCTATGTTGGAAATTAATGTTTGTCTTCTGATTGTGAGTTCAAAAGTGTTTTTACCTATCACGACAACGAAGTCTTTGATCTATGGAAGGAAAAAGCATGGAGCGAATGAATAAGTGGCCTCGACCCATGAATGAGCTGGGCATGTGGGCCGACAATCATGTTCCTGGACTCTTGAATCTGAGTCCTGTATAAGAATCCGGCCTTGAATGCATAAGCCAGAACTGTGTGTCCAAAGACTAAACTTGCCCAAAACCCTCGGTCTTACATTGCTAGAAAACATGTTGTGGGCTTCAGAATCTACAAAGAACCTAAAGATGGGGGAAAGATTTGTCATTTATGATGTTAGTTAGCATCCGTGCAACCGTATATTGAGATTTAGTTCAAATACTTGAAGGAGACTCCAAGAATGGTTGGGGCTGTCAACCCGTTTACCTGTTTGACGAAACGCCTACACCAAATCAGGTACCCTTTTTCTAATTGCTAGCATTCATTGGACGACTTTTTCAAGTTCATGTCACAAGTCCTAGTTTTGGATGTGCTATCTGGACTGACGTTTGGGGTCCGCTGGCAATGGCATGGTGAGTTCAAGTTCACATTCCAAAACCTCTTTTTAGGCCAGGAATAAGCCATCAGGCACTGGTGGATACCCATGGAGAAGATGCATTCAGGTACTAAACTCAAGGAAGGTAATTTTTTATGCTAAACTATGTCTAACTTGTTTCCAGTATCTTTAAATGTTCTGCATTTACGAATTAAGAGTTTGCTGCCTGTAACAGAACTCCATGCACAAGAAATTAATTCTGGTCTATTGTTCTTACATCACGTAATGCTATCGAGGGTAAAGTATCAGTAAAGTATCTCACGAGGTCCTTTACCAGGAAAACATGGAAAAGATCCAACGTGGCTTACACAAAATGGTCATAATTTTGGGGTAAAATAAGCTTTTAAATATATCGAGTGTGCATTTCTTGCAAGTCCTTGCCAGTTCATTCATCTGTTTGTAATGTCATATCTGTTCCAATTCTAGACCATCTTGAAGTGTTTTTAGATTTTTTTTTTGGTCGATTTTAGATATTTGTTTGATGGTATAATTATGCAGGGATGCTGAATTTTGCCATATAGGGTTCCTCTGAAACTTTAAAAATGAGTTTATCAATATATGTACAAACTAGCCCATTCTCCAGATGAAAGGTTGCCCATAATGCACAAAAATGACTTAAACAGGAAAAATCATTATGCGGCACAGAATTCGTGCAGAGAGTACCTCGCAGGTGCTCATGAAAAATCAACTTTTAATCAGTCAATGAAATTATCAACAATGGGAAGAATAAGCACGATCAAGGTTGGTACAACAATGTCTCCATAGATGCTATTGTGCTCAAATTACTTCTCAGTACTTTCTGTTACTTCCTTTGGTTGTCTAACAAATTCAACAGTTTAATGTTCCTCCTCATAACGTATGGGATATATCTCTTCATATTGAGTCGGCTGATGATGCATTTTTTTCCTGGAAAGAACCCTTTCATAATAATGAAAAGCTTTTCAGTATACCAAGAATTATTTACATACATTTGTATTCAATCTCTTCCTCTCATGAAGGATGATGGAAGTGTGAAGAGGTGTCGTTTAACGTAGAGACTGATAAGGCGCATAAGGATACATGAAGGGGGTCACCACCGACTTCTTCTAGCAGAACTAGTAGGTTACCTGAGGCTTTCAGAAAGGATTGAGGCACATGATACCTGAAAACAGAGAAAAAAATTAAAACGAAATCAATGCTTGAGAGGGACATATAATTCGAATTTATATAAACAGGAGAGAGTATGCAACTTTGTGATGCCTAGCTACTTGCTGATCAAAAACTTTTGCGTTGACTTGTCTCTGATGGACTTTGAATAGTCTTGCATTGTGTTCTGCTTGACAGAGATGATGAGAAAGTTGCATATAGATATTATCAGGTTCCGGACAAGGGCTTTTAATCCTCACTATGCATGTATACTATCATATTATTTTTGCGATCAAAGGTTTCTGGTGTTCCTATTTCCTCAATACTCATCCATTTAGTTAATAGACTAGCTTTGACTATTAGAATTTGTTCGGTATAATAGTGACTGAATGATAGTTGTGTTGTGTTATGCTTTTGTTGTGATTTGAAGTGCTTTAACTTGTGTTTATGCTACTAAATATTATACATTAGCTTTCTAAAAGCAATTGTAAGTTTTTGCAGCTATGAGGATGTTGCAGTTGTGAAGTGTTTGCTTGACACTCCAGAAAAGCTGCAACGTCTCTTTTCACGGTTGTAGCTGTTGGCGAGAAGCTGTACGTGTCGAGACGTGCAATAGACTGAGGTGTATTTTGTTTTCCCATTCAGTTTATTAGTGAACAAGGGGCCTCAAGCATGGACAAATTTGAAGGGATGTCTCTTGTTTCCAAGGTGTCTGATGTTCAGCCTACTGTTTCACTATTGTTCTATGCTTCCACTGGGTAAAATCCTTTCAGTTAATCTCCATCTATCCTCTGCCGGAAAGAAAAGAATATTGCACAAATAGAAAGTAATGTAACTTCATGATTAAGTGGATAACTTTAACATACAAAGTTTGTGATGGATTTCCCGTTGCTGTACGAAATGAAACCCAGTATCGACCAATGCTTTGTCCATTCACCCAAGCTTCTCCTTTAGACATTGTTGTAAGATTTAATGCAAGCGGTTCGCTGCCCTCTGGTGCATCAAAATAAGTCTGCAAAGCAGTATGATAAGAGCTTATAATGATGAACGAACAACTTCATCTGTTCTAAGCACTTTCTGCTGTCACTTGTTTATTGGTTAGACCTCAGTTTTCATGCAAACTGCAGATTCTTGTTACAAAAACTAAAAGAATTAATAATCGAAGTTTGAATTAGTTTTCTCCATCATCAATGATAGGAACTCATTTTCTTTTTTGGTGAAAGAAAAATAATCAAGTTGCGGGAGATAATAACAGTGCAAGTTAATCCCTGCCCCATATTTTTGTGATAACCTGCAAGTTATTATCCCATTTATTGGTATTACTTTGACATTCATTTAAGAAGGGAAAACGTAATTTACCTTGTACCAAGTAAGTGGCTGGTTCACAGCTGTTATGTTGCTCCACTCAACATTCCCCAGATTTTGTTCGTTGTATATTTCTAATCCTTGACCATGTAGTCCCACCTTACATAAGCGATAATAACATTATTAGCTATCACTTGTTACCTTTTCCGTTCTAAGGAGAGATATATTATTGTCCACTTTTACTTTGCTGTTGTATACTTGTCCAGATAAGAGCTTACCTGGTATCCCCATGAATAGTTTCTGAAATTATATGACTGGTCTTGAGTGCACCAGATCTCCACCTCGGCCAATCCAGCATATCTTCTCTCTAGAAATGCTCCTGAGTCCTAGGTGATAGATCATGTCAATTGCCACGTAATTTTGCAAACTTACTGGATATGAAAAGTTTAAGCAAATACTTACTGGCAGTCCAACCATAACGCTGAGTATGGAAATATTATTCATCTGATTGTCCAACACAATTTTGGTCTCCATGGTGAAGTTTTTGACATCATGGTTTCCATGGGCCGCTCCTAAATCAGCAATAGCAAGCTTAGATGTTTCTTTATGTGAATCTGGACTGCAGAATTATCTTTCCTAACTATTCAAACTCTGTATGAAATTTTTCATCCATATCTTCTTGCAAATTTTGGACCTACATAAATCTGTCATTGGTCTCAGTATGACTTTGTATTTTGGTTGAATGGTATCAGTATGTCTTCAGCTGTTTATTGCTATTTGAATGTATGTCATAAGACAGGCTGTGAATGAGTCATTACTCTGTAAGATCACCCTCCAATAATTTATTCAGCGGTTCTTGGAACTTACCCATGTACTCATTGTTGACAAAAGCATGTGTAACGTGTCCGAGAGACACAAGGTGAAGTACTGGTTCAGCACACGTTGAGTTTGGCTGAAAACTGACATTTTAAGAAGTATGAATGGATCAGCTAAAACATATTATATACAAGATACATGTTGCAATTACTTTTAGCAAGATGATTCCACCTGAATGTATACCAAAGGTAGTCGGATTCATCTTTTGTTGTATTCATGTGTTCTAGCAATGTGTCTGCTCTTAACGATGTATCTAAGTAGCTTGGAGTTACATCAAGGAATTCTTCCCACTCATCTGCACATTCAAATGTCTGGCTGGATGTTATGATTCTTGTATTGCTCTCACTTGTTACCTGTGAATAAAAGGTGAGAGAAAAATGACTGTCTTCCTGAAGGATGGAATAACATGTTCATTGTCGCTACTTGTACATCTAATGTGGATCAATTTACTGGAGATTGTGTTTGTTCTTTAGTGACTTTTCTGTTGGTCAAAACAGGTGTATATTTGATGACTAAACCTTCTTGTCGTCTCTCATTTAACAGAATTCCTATGACAACCATAAATTTATCACAATATTGATTGCCTTTCCATCTTGAGAATTCTCGGACAAAAGAAACAAAGGATTATCAAAAAATTTGATCATAGAGAAATAAGAATGAAAGGTTGACGACATATATTAGTACACTTTTTAGATTCTGTAGCGTCTTGATTTCGGTAAAAATGGCAAATAAGTACTGCATCCTATGTGATAACAAATGTTTGAAGCTTAATTTGATTTTGCAATTGGTTGTGACTTGTGACCATGCATTAGGACGATCTAAATTTGTGTGCGACTTACCTTTGCTGTGTTGAAAATTGCATTTTCACAATCTTGAAGAATGCTAATGGACTTCGGCAGCAATTCAAATGATTTATTACCAAACTGTACAGTAACGTTATTTTTTGAATCATTGTTTACAAGGAAAGCAACACATCCTCCCGTTTCTTCCTGGAAAACATAAGCCTACATCAAGAGAAAAAACAGACCATAAGTCTATAACCATAATTGTGCTACTAGTTGCTCTTAATAAATTGAATGCTGATGAAGAATAGTGACCAAAAAGAATAGTGACCACCTGTTGGTACTGGCCTAAAGAAAAATTAGATTTGACTCCCTCCAGCAAAGTACAAGAGGAATTCTTAATTGCCCCATGCAACTCCTTAAGATGACCCCATTTTGGCTGTCTGAGGAGACCTGGATCAGTAAATTCATTAGAATGGTTTGCGTATCCATGAAGTACGTTGAATCAGATCATCTGCTGCTCACCATATTCATCGAGTGGAGCTTGATCATAGTAACTTGTTATGAAATATGCGGCGGCTGTTCTGCCAAAATTCGTTCCACCATGGTACTGCATCATAAAAGCAATACACTTATCATCTTTAGTTTAGCACAGCGCCGGACATACATGCTGTAGGAACTTGACTGCACACACACAGACATGCGGTGTCAAAACAAAATCAGATGATAGAATACTTTAGTAGAATAGGTGTACCATATAGTAATTGATATAACTTCCATTCAGTTTTGCAATGAAGAGTGCGGCATGGAATGCAATGTCTTCAGGTGACCTTAAGTATGGTTCGCCACCATAGACTTGATAGCTTCACAAAAAATAAAATAAACAAAAGCTGGTCAAAAATATAAAATCAACTTTACTTTTCTCTTCGGCTTTGTAATATTTCTGAGACTTTTTGTCATTCTGTTGTTTCTCTTTGCTAAATCTGCTCGATAATTCTTCCGAAAATAATGTAGACTGCTGAGGGGAAGACGTACAAGGATGTCCAGTCCTCTGTCCAAATAGCAGGTTTGTTCGGTGAGTTGGGCCCTGGAAAAGTTTCTCCGCATCTCATGCCATTGCAAGTATTTATCTGCGGGTCCAAGCAATAATTAGAGGCTGCATGAAAACAGATTCTTCCTCACTTATAGTAGGAGAGACCAAGAAAGGACTGATTACGTCCATGGACATATAGAATGATAGTTGATGATCGATGGTTCTTCACTGAAAGTGCACAATTTTCGGTTTAAACCTAATAAGGTTCACTTACCACTGGATCCGGTGCATCATTCTGCTTACACATCACCCAGGGCACTCCTGTCTCAAGTGCAACGGCCATATTTGCTGCCCATTGGACATACAAGGGTCCTTGCTCGCCAAAAGCCGCTTCGATGTTCTGATACTCATTTTCTATCTGCATAACATGGTCTTTTGAGTTTTATACATTGGATTGTTGCTAGTTTTTCAATAATTTAAGCAAAACTGCCTTTCGCGTTTTCTTCTACCTGGGACAGTATAATTGGGCCTCCTTGGGAAGCATATAGACCCTCTGATTTCATCAAGTTGACGACCTTTGTTGTGAAGTTTTGCATGTAGAACTACAACTCAAGATTCGAGACAGGAAAAATGTCAATGACAGCTTAGTTTTTCTTATCTGGAAAGTAACAGATTCAAGATTAATACTCGAATTACTCAACTCTCTCTCTCTCTCTCTCTCTCTCTCTCTCTCACACACACACACACACACACACACACTAAAAAGCAGAGGTGTTTTTAGTGTGAGCGATGAATGCTTGGATAGCTAGTCATTGACTAATCAATTGTTGTCTTCCAACGTGTGGTCTCCCTCCTTGGTCGGAGTCACATGCACCAAAATGAAAGAAGGTACTGTCATGAACAGCTCACACCTAAAATCTAGAAAATTGGAAGACAACCAACGGATATTTTCACCTAGAATCAGAAAAAAACCAAAATTTCATGGTGTTATATTGACTTTACACCAAAATCATACAAATTTAAAGTGGTGCACCAAGGACGTGGCATGTATAGAGAGATTCGAAAATTAAAAGTTTGCTGAACATTCCATACAGAAATGAACAAAATGAATTTGAAATAGAGAAGACCAGTGTCCGATGAGTTAAATTTGAAGGGCATAGCCTCTCATTCCTAATTTCGATTCTTTCTGTTGCGGAATACCCTGTAATTTAGACAAATATAATAGACTTCACGACACATTTTTCTTTCTTATTATGACTATCTTTGTGCCAAAGTAGAGGTTAGAGAGCTAGAGAATTATAAGCCAAAGAGGTTCTTTCAATGTCTTTGTTCCAGAGTTTATATATAATTGTTTTCCACAATTTTTGGGGGTCAAAGAGTTAAGAAAAATAACATACCTTGAAAGGTTCATTATTTGTTCGAAATGTGATTCCCGGAACATCATGTAACCAAAATGGGAAACCTCTGCAACACAGATAACACTAGTGATTTCATTGATTATTGATAAATTTCTGCTGGAGATGATTGTTTTTTTGGTAAAAAATAGCTTTTGTCTGATTAAGCTTTGTAAATGGCCGGAAATATGAATTGACACATTACCAAACATACCCGTAAGTCCACTCGCTCTCAATGAAGGGTCCAATTCTGAGGCAAGCATAAAGCCCCTGCGCTTGGATTTCCTTGATGAATCTCACCAGATCATACCTTCCACTGAAGTCATACTGTGCAAAACACAAAAAAAAAAAAAAAAATCAGTTTAGAATAAATGAATTGTGCATTTCAACAAATTACAACTTGCATTGTACCCTATCGGTGTGGTGTTAATGTGCTTTTAGTACCTGGCCTGGTTGGGGTTCATGCAAGTTCCAGAACACATAGGTTTGGATCACATCAACTCCTCCTTCTTTGGCTTTAGATATGAGGTCGGGCCACATCTGCACCATGTGTGAATGCATTGTAAAGCTCACAGAACGACGTGAACTCGTAGTATGCGTTAAATTGTGATTGAGCGAGCCTATCATATTAGACAACGACATTAGTCTGTCCAGTATAGTGCTAAAGAGTCGTTCATCTGACGCGTCTTCCACTATCGACGTGAAAGGGAAACAACGATGCTATGCACGAGTTTCTTTCTTTACTCTTTCACGACAACCTGGGATTAAGTACTTCTTCAAGCGTTACTTTTTCTGTCTATCACTTGGTTCACATGCTTTTTGTTCTGTCTCTGCAGTAGGTAGATTACGAGTTCTCCGTGCTTTCATTTTCTTCCTGAACAAGACGAGAATACTGGCAAGAGAGACCAAAAGGGGCATCAAATGCCTACCAATCTTTGAAATTTAGGCTCTCTCAGAGGGACACGTGTCAAGCTTTAATAGCAAAGCTGAGCTGCAATATATGTCACCCGTGATTCATTCATTCACAACTAATTCCAGCTACTTTAAAAGACGTTCTCTTTTTTCGTTCTTTCACTCAGAGAAAGAATATATATTTTGTTCTCAGCTCATTACAGATCACATCCCGATGAGTAAATACTATGTTAGATTGAAAGATGATGGATACTTCATAAGGGGAGAGAAAAAAAATCACTTACATTGGCTGCATTATCTATTGGAAGTTCTCAAACTCAAAAGAGAAGGGAATTAAATAAGATAGCCGGGTGTGACAGTACCACTAATCAGTAATTATTTGCTACTGCAAAAACAATTGTAATACAAATTTAACCGGATTTAAAGGAAATAAATGTGCAAACTGATTAAGAGCTAGTTGATGCTACTCTCTTGATAAAGACCATGGCAAGTCGAGTACGAATAAAGAGTCATATCACCAACAATAAGACAAACAAAATGGACCAATTTCTTTCAAGTGTGGTTCGTCGTGAGCAGTGGCAGAACTAAGGGCCGATGGTGGCCCGTGTCTCCTACGTCCAACATCCTTCAAAACAGCTGTAACACAAAGTTAACCAGTTTAAAGGAAACAAATGTGCAAACTGGTCAAGAGCTGGTTGATGCTATTCTCTTGATAAAGGCCATGGCAGGTCGAGTACGAATAAAGAGTCACATCACCAACAATAAGACAAACAAAATGGACCAATTTCTTTCGAGTGTGGTTCGTCGTGAGCAGTGGCGGAACTAAGGGCCGATGGTGGCCCGTGTCTCCTACGTCCAACATCCTTCATTACTATACAAGAACTCTTTAGGGGATCCATACAAGAACTCTTTAGGGGATCCAACCTCAACTTAAAATCACTGAGAGGACTTGATACGAAAAACTAGATGAGAGTAACAAGACATGTGGCGCCTAGGGGAAAAGGAATGCAAGACTACACAAGAATTTGTTGATGTATAGTGGATTGTTTCAGCAACATTCATGATGAGTATGGAGTTGGAGAGAGAGAGTGGATTGTTTCAGCAACATTCATGATGAGTATGGAGTTGGAGAGAGAGAGAGAGAGAGAGAGAGAGAGAGAGAGAGAGAGAGAGAGAGAGAGAGAGAGAGAGAGACCTGAGGAGTGCTTCTAGGATAGTGGATAGAACCAGAGAAAAGGATCTGCCTCTGCCCATCAATAAGGAGTGATCTTCCATCATATGTCACCTCTCCTCCTCTCACCCCTTCCCTCCACAAGCCGGTCACCAACACCACCATTAGTGCAACCAAATGCACCTTCCACCCCACCATCCTCTCTCTCTCTCTCTCTCTCTCTCTCTCTCTCTCTCTCTCTGCATGTGTGTGGGTCTGACGCTGGGTTGGGACAGAGGCCACTCCTTTCAGGTCTTATGGTCTTTTATATAGGAAGTAGCTCTCTGTCTTGGTTGTCTTGTGTGCTTCACATGTGTTGAAGAGGATGCTCAAGTCATACAAAGAAACAAAGTAATTGATAATTATAGGTGGCAAATCCAGAAAATCCTAACAAGAACTTCTCAAATGACATATTTAGGATAAAGCTGACCCAAAGCAGCTCCCATCTTAGACTTTCACATGGAGTTTCCGATCAAAGCCCTTGTCACTATAATAAGATTATTCATGACAATATAGGACTAAACGATGAATAAAATAGTAGTCTAAAACTCAGTCTACATTACTCTCCGTACCACCCCTTAAATCTCTCATAAATTATAGATTAACAATAAATAAACTTTGTCTGATTATAATTCCAATTCTTTTCCAAAAATAAGACCTACTACACAAAAAATTTCCTACTTTATATCCATGTATAAATTTTCTCTGTATTGGAAATGTAAGTATGAAACTATTGCCTAGATGAGGATGAATACAAAAAAAACTCTAAACCTATTGTACAAATACCAATTCAGATGTAAACCTTTTTATTTTTTCAATTGAGTCTTAAACCTTGTCAATGTAGTCCTTCAAGACAATTTATAAAAAAAGAAGAGAAAGAAAGAAAAATCAAAAAAATAAAAAAATCACGTAAGCGCCGGCTATGCCACTTTGGACGGCCAAAGTCCACATCAGCAGTTGCCAGCCAAAATTGATCAAAAAGACTATATTGAAAAATTGTTAAAAGGTTTAGAACTAAATTTGCCAAATTAAAATGATTAGAATTGAATTGGCATCTGTACAATATGTTTATGAATTTCTGGTAATTCTCCCACCTAGATGCATGTAGACAAATGCTTGATGTTAGGTGATCTTGAGCCTCTCTTACCCCAAAAAGCTATATCAAAATATGAGGATTTCCCATACACTTATAGACTGACCCACTTGTCCCTTCATTACCCCAATAATCCCCCATTCACACATCGAGTCCTAAGTCGGAGTGGCAACAGCCTATATCTCTCCTGTGATTGTTGAGTCTAGACTTGTTGATAACCTCTTTGATACCAATGTTAAGTGGTTTTGGGCATTTCTCACCCTTAAAAAGCTAATTTAAAGGGTGAGACTTTCCCTCACATTTATAAACTAACAACTTGTCTCCTCCATAATCGATATGAGATAACCCCAACATATGATTACCAAACAAACGTAGAACGCTTATGACTATCCTATCAAGGTTCGGTGGTCTGCTCCATGCATAATATCACAAAATTTTCTTAGGATTATCTTGCACGGCTTGGTGGCTTGCCTGGAGTTCTAAGCTATGTAATGCTCATGCGTGACAAAATTACCAATATCTTTACAGTCGAACATGTCACATTGCGACGTTCTATTTTCCTTTTTTTCACGTAGACGTTAAGTCAAGCCCCCCACTTCGTTCACTTGTCTCTCGGGTCGGGCCTTAGGAAATCTCTCGATCCACCAATGTTAACCCGATTCATTCGATTCGTGGGCCTTGTGAATACGAAGATGGTGATGCTCACGTTCTTTACACATGAGTTTGGGGAATTAGTTGAGTTGGGAAGATACGAGATTTTGTGTTTCGAGAAGCGTACAGTCTCAAATTTTGTGCAACCGGCTCTTTGATCAGACTTAAAAGGGTGGAGTTAGTTATCGATTTTTTGGCTAATAAAAATGGTGGATTTTGTTGACATACTTCTAACCCGTCATACCATCCATCATAAAAAAGTTTATAACTAAATTAGCTAAATTGAAAGGTTTATGGCTGAATTGACACCATATAATAAGTTTATGATTTTTTGAACCATTCTCCCTGTGATAAATGAAGAGGCACATAGGTAGCTTGTGTTACAATTGATGTATGAAGTGATAATACTACAGACATCCGATATCTTATCTAATTTTAGAATATAATGAAGAAATAACATTTTACATCTATACTTTGAGTTCTGGCTAGGTTTCACCCACGTCTTGACTATTTAATTAGTGTGACACTAATTTAATTACTGTAGGGACGGCTAAAAAATCATGGCGATGGCATCGACACATCCCAAATCCATTTACTTAAACGAACATTATTTGAAGATATACATATACTAATGTATACATGCAGCAAAGAAAACTAAAAAAAAAAGGACCTACAGGAAATAGAAAAATTAAAAATTTGTTAGAGGGATTAGATATGAAATCACGGGTATCAAATGCGTGATGTAGGTGTCAACTGAGACAATCTCTACTTCTTTTGGGGTAATTTTTCTTGCATCTTCCCGTCCGGAGCTCGGGCATCGTATACGCCTCCAAAATGAAGGGGCCTTAAATACTTGAAGAAAAGCATCTGCACCTAAAAAGATTAAGTGAGTACCCACAATTGTGGTCGTATTATTTCTATACTTTCATACATAACCAAAGAATCAAAAGATTCTTTGAGAGTCGGAGGGCCCAAAGGTGCATGATAAGTACCGCCAAAGCCTAACACTGTAGAGAAAATCAAGTGAAGTGTTGCAATACAAAATATGCAAAGGTATCTATAACTTCCCTCACCCGGACCAACCCCCAACCTTAGAGTAGCTAGGTGAGAAAGTACAATTAACCCTCGTTCATAAATGTTCTTTTTTGGTACAAAATGAGCTACTTCGAATAGGTTCATCGCACCGGCAAAGAATACAATTAACCGGCATGAGCTACATGTGCCGCCGCCACCCCACAGATTTTCGGTCCGCCAACCCACCAAGCGAAACTGGGGGGTTTCTTGATCAGGACTAGATAAAGCTAAAGTTCCATCAGACACCGTTTCCTTGGGGTAGAACCTCCTCAACAAATATAAGGTTTTCAGTAGGATGATCTTGATCCGCCAAATTGCCCAAGGCATATGCTCTTTTGAGTCCAATCGAAGATTTTAAGACATCGATATCCTTTTTATCTTTTCTTTTAGCCTTTGTCTGGCAAGCTGTTGGAAGTTTTCGATGAGATTTTTAATGCCATACTTTTATTCAATATTAAAAAATTCTAACAGATGGATAAGACTTTATCGCGTGAACCCTTTGATTCGAACAATTCTTAGATAACTACGAGAAATCTGACTCAGATTTGTTGCTTTCCTTATTTATGGAAAGGCCCTTTTGATGTCATCTCAATGTATGAAAGATAATTTTTCCGAAAATATGAATGATGAAAGGTCCAATTGGTTGTAAAGGCCCAACCAAGTTTGGACCTATTCGTGGACATTGGCCCCACCAATTCCTTCACCTTCGGTGGTCAACGTCGGCACCGTGAAGAACCTTCGTGGAAGGTGTGCGTTTGCAAATGGCACGAAAGAGGGGCCGAAATGGTTCATGTCACTAGGACTGTGACTTGGACCCTCTTGTCTAGAAACTCATTCATGACCCAATGTGTAGATTTGATGCGTTTGATTACATTCTTTATGGTTTCCTTTCGCTAGCTAGGACTAACTTATTCTTATCTTCCATCAAGATCAGCTAGTTTTTGAATTTGTTCACGCCCTTTTGCCTTGTGTAGATTCATGTGTTTGATTAGAGCTTTTATCTCATGCTTGTGGCATCTTGCGTGACGGCCACGGAAGCCGTAATTAGCTTAGTTCCTACTGTTGATTTATAGGATGAAGATGAAGATTATTTTTAGTTAATAATATGGAATAAATGAAACGATGATTAATGATGCTACGCATGTGTATAGTGTGTTGTGAGGCATGAGCTGCAGAAAGCCAAAATTACTCAGAATAAGCTACGGTATAGTTGGAATTTGAAGTAAGATTCAAGTGCGTAAAGCTAGAGCTAAAATCAAAAGCTAAAGTCGATATTGTTTGAAATTAAAATAACTTGCATAAATTTGGTTTGCACCCAAAAAAAAAACCTACTTGATCAAGACTAAGCTGGATTTTGCACAAGAATTGTATTCGACATGCGTCTATTCTTCTATTATTAGAGCTAGAATGAGGTGGTGTCACTTGGGAAACAGTTGTCATCAATAGGCAGGTTCTAGAGGCGAATACTAAAGACATTTAAAACCGTGGCCACTCGTGGCATCAATATAGGTTCTCTCGTGGCCATAGTTTCTTGGAATTTACGAAACCTTACTGATAAAATCGTGAAGCTAAGCTAAAAATGACAAGGCAGATTGTCTTTTCATCTGGGTGAAAGCAATAGCGCTAGGCAGCTTTGAAAAAATGCTTAAATAGACGATTCACGACGACAAGCTTCGAGAACAAGATAGTCGTACTGCCACGTCGGTGTTGATACAACATGATTACGTGAATCCAAGTTGCCAACATTTTTTCATGGCCATTACCTTCGTGGCCACAAACAAAAAGGCTCTTCCCAGCGAGAGAAAGCTCCCAGTAGCTTCCAGTTCCTCGTCCAACATGTACGTGCGTTTTTAAGTCATGCTGCACGTCACACTTCTCTACCTTAACATGTCTTCAGTGCGAGAGCTGCCCATTAGAATACTGACATGGTTCCTGTCGTTTTTGGCCGGGGCATTGGCAAAATCTTTCTTAATTGGCGTCAAACGACAACCCGTTTTTTCTACAACTTGCTGGCTGATTCGACCATATTAAAGATTTGAGGGTAAGTGGGGTCTGATTGAAGTGGACACTTTCGTTCTCTCTGGCCATCGGATCGAAGCAACACTTTGACAAATACCAAAGGGGAATGAAACGACCAGAAGTGACGCCCAAGGAGTGTTTCCACGTTTTTCTTGCTACGCCGTTCTACTAGCTAGGGTTTGAAAAGGTTTTGGGCTCTTAAATTTTCAATAATGATGACTTACTTAACTACGAGGGTTGAATTCTAATCCCAAAGTTCCATGAATATGATTTGACTACGTTCACATTAATCATTTTCATCGTAGAATTTTGTAATTCAGGCTTCGTTCGTTTCAGGAAAAATATTTTTCCGAAAAGTATTTTCCTTGCTTTTCGGTGTTCGGGGGCAGAAAATATTTTCCATAGGAAAACATTTTCCTTCCCCACCCCTAAATCCTTCATTGTTTTGAGGAAAATGATTTCCGTTTCTGAAAAACGGAAATCATTTTCCATCAAATTCCTCATTCCCTCCTCCAGTTGCCGTCCGCTGGCCATCGGTCGCCGCCCACCGGTCGCCGGCCGCCGCCCACCGCTCGTCGGTCGCCGCCCGCCGCTCGTCGGTCGCCGCTGCCGGTCGCTGCCACCGCCGGCAAAAAATATTTTCCGAAATTTTTTCATATTGATTGTCGAGCACTGAAAAATATTTTTCAAAAACACAACATTTTCCGTGAAACGAACGGAGTATCAATGTATCATGTTGAATTTCTCATAGTGCACAATGGGAGTTCATCGATAAATTCGCTACGAATGATTTATTACTTCCTATATATGCAAAGGTCGGCATTTTAATTGACGTGAAAGCTTTAAAGAAAGAGGCTAAATTCAATTGTCAAATGAAATGAGGTGATCGTACATAAACTTTCAAAGAAAATCCTTTGGAAAAAGGTAAGGACATGACTCGTGAATATTTAGTGGCTTGTGTGTGTGTGTGTCTGTATATATATATATGACAATTTGAGAGTAAACCATCGAAGTTAAGTTAATTGATTGGACTAAAGTGAGGGTCAGGTCAAAATTTAGGAATAAAAAATTAGTAGAACCTTTTCTGTGGTTATAGTAATGTAAATGGTGGGAGTTGGCAGTTTCCAGTCCTTGTCTGAGCAGACAAGAGCCGTATAGAAAAACTCATTTATTCCCTTTTAATTAAGCTAGTCATGATTTCTGTGTTGAGTGATGGTAGTGACATTATAATGACTTGGACGGTCCAAATGCGTCGGATTCGACCGCGCATGCGCATTGATCAATCAAATAACACAGAAAACTCTCGAAAGGAAAAGGCCAATATGGTCTATTCTTTCTTGAGGCCATTCGGTCTTAACATCATCCCATCTTTTCAATTTTCAGAACTAATGTATGTCTTATATAGATAAATACATATGATTTGTTTACCAACACCATGCATTGTGATTGAATATTATACTTTTCAATGTATTCATTTATGCGCATTTGATTTTGGACGTGAAGAAAAGGAAAGAAGGAAAAATGGGTTTGTCAAACGTAGACAATTAATTCATTTGGTCGTGATGTCACTATCACATGAAATGGTGCAATGAACAATTCTATTCCAAAAAGTACGATGTTTAAAACATTTTGTTCCGAAAGGTGCGGTGCACGGAAATTGTACTGCTTGTGACCTGTCGGGGAGACGCGACCTTTGAAGTCATATTTGAAGAGCTACCAAATAGGCCAAAGGAAGGCTTAAAAAAAAGAAGAATACCAATTCAACTTGTGACTTTTTTCTTCTTCTCCTCCATCCTACTATCATTATTGTATTGAATTTGAGTTTGAGTTCATGATTGAAGAACGCTTTGAAGTTCATCAGTGTGTTCTTATGAGAAGCTACATTTTGGAATAAGTATTCCGTCGAAATCTCCTACATCATAAAAGGAAAATAACTATCTTGAAAAAGAGTTTCCTAGAAGTGCTTGTCACAAAGCATCTCGATCTTCCATCCAATCAATCAAAGAGTTTCAAGTGTTTATCAATATAGTTTTCCGGAAGAAAATAAGGAAGCTCATAACATATGACAAAAATACTCTCAATTAAATAATTTTCTAGAGGAATGTTTTTGTTTTCATCTTTGATCACATATTTTTGTCGGGCGGGTTTCAAGTTAGGTATGTTGTCTATATTTTTCGAGTTAGTTAGTTGTCCATAATGATTCCCAAAATTGCCAAATGCAGTTTAAATAGTCCTCATCAGAGAGATTGAACCTATAAATCCATTACAATTTGAGTAGCCTAAGGGAAGTTGTTGCGTCCATACAGTTTCAGGAATGCTTCCAGTGCATCTTCATCGTCTTATCATAAAACAAAGCCACTCATAATGGATATTTGAGTCAACCGATTCAGCATCGATGTTAAAGCATCTCAATTTCTTACAAGATTGAACTTTTAAATCCATGCTCTATTCCTAATGTGCTCTCACCTTGGTATTACTATTTGCATGCTTCCAGAAATAATGCCTGAAATGCATCTCAACGTGGACAGTATCTAAGCCAACGCCATGCTTCGGGCCCTTGGCGTCATCTAATGGCAATGTCAGTTAGACTTTGACGGGATTTCGTGCCGGGGACCTAATCAAATATTTTGTATAAGTAGAATGATTTGATTAAGATTGAAGTACAAGAACTTGATTAGAAAAGTAGAAGCGAAAGTACAGAGATGGAAAGCAGAAATTTCCCTATTACTTTCCTCTCACCTCCTCCCAACTAAAACATAGTGCAAAGCACCAATGGCATTTTTTATGTTTGGGTTAAGTAAAGATTGAGCACTCTGAGTTTTAGCATCCGTGCAATTCGGCCCTTTAACTTTTAATTTTGTGAGTAAGTTGGAATTGCAATTGAAGAAGTCACTTAACAAATATATAATGGTACATTGGTCGTGTGGACATTTTTTCCCGGTTGAATATTGAATTTGCCAAGCTTGATTTCATGATTGTTCATTATTTGTCCAAGCAGAATTAGGAAGTTGATATAATAATCCGCCAATGTCATGTACTTTTCGGTTTGTAAAATCAGTAAGCATGTGCACTCCAAGTTTATTAACATAAAACAACAAATTCTGTGACTTCTCCTTGTCCCATCCCCAAGCATCATACCGTCACTTCCTGATTCTTTAGTTAACCTTTCCAACTTGGTGCAGCATTCACAAGCAGCTGTAAGCCAAAATTTTAGTATTTTGGCAACACAATCTCAAGGACCTTAGATGCGAAGTTAGAGCATTAAAAATGCTCAAATCTCGAGACAAGTATGGGCTTTAGTATTTTCGGAATACTGCTTCAAAGTTCAATGAATTTCTTTTCTTTCAATTTTGCCCTCACTAGCATGTTAGTATTGCCATTTTAGTTTACCGATTAGAGACGTACAAAGTAGACCGTGGCTGGGAATTAAACTCTACGGAGGAGGTTGAGGGACGGGGACACGAGCAAAGCTTCGCTAAAGGTCACTGGCACGATGCCCACAATCTTCGTTGAGGGTCACTCAACATCGGCAGGCATGCCCAAGCTAGATCTGTCTCATCTTGGGTCAAGCAACCTCAGTGCCGCCTTGGTTGGGGTCACGCCACCTCAACAAGCCTTGCTGAGGATTCGCAGCCTATGGTTGATGCTCGCCAATCTCCAGCTTGTCGAGGGTCGCTCAACACTGGCTAGCTTTGCCCTGTCAAGATCTATCTCATCTTGGGTCAAGCAACCTCAGCAATGCCTTTGTTGGAGTCGCCGGGCTCTAGCTTTCCCACATAGAACATTTTGTCAACATAAAACATTTTTTCAACTTCATTAATTGGCACATCAGGCGGGGCAGGCCGAGCCCCCCACTAGGACGATTAAGCAATTCTAAGTGACATCAAATGAAGTTAAACGCAAGTGGGAACATGCTCCGTTTTCTCAATTCAATAACGCCATCTTGAAAGATATGGCGGACCTTCGTCATATGAAAATAAGAACCATTTTACTTCATTCATTGGTTAAGTATGAATAAATTTTAAATGTATAATGTGAGAATTGTCGTGTAACTAGCTCCCTAGGTCGCAAAGCATATCTATGCATCGATAGTCACGAGAACTTTCATTGAGATCATGTGGACGGGCACTTGTTAAGCATTATTAAATAGTAATACTTTGGAAATGTAAATCTCTCCATTTTCGAAGTAACTTATTTTCAAAGTCTCTAGTGAAATCTCGATTAATTTAGGGTTAATTCCACAAAAAATCCAAAACCAGTATTCTTGTAATAAATTTACTTCAAACTAGTTTTTTGACCACTTCAAAATCTCAAACTAGTACAACTGTAACAAATTTACCCTTTATTAGTTTCCGTTAAATTTTACCATAAAATTCCTAAATTAGATGACATGTAGCAGTTGACGGTTGTGTCAATTTAAGGTTTTACCCCTCTATTTGTCATAGATTTACTAGTTTGTGATTTTCCATAATATTAATCTAATTTAATGGAGGATAAATTTGTCGCAAATGTCCCAGTTTGAGATTTTTTATAGTCAAAAAATTAATTCAAAATAAATTTGTCACGGATATACCAGTTTATGGTCTTTTGTGATATTAACCCTTTAATTTGACCAATGTCTTGGATGTATTTGTTAACGTTACGAGTAGAGCTAATAAGGCCGAGCAACAATCTCCTGTAACTGAAAATGCCAAGAAATCACGGGCACGCGTGATTTACAACTCGTCAACATGCATGAATTTCTAGGAAAATTATGTCTTTTGGTCCTCCCCGAAATTGCACATATCACTAATGGAATGCACGAGAGTCACGAGGCATTTTTGGGGGTAAACTAGAGAGAATTGAGACGAGACGAATGGTAAAATGAGGTGGCGTACCAATCGATTTTTTTGGGGAAAACATGTAGGTAATAAATAGGAGCTCGTTTGACCAAATTTGAGAAATAAAGAAAGGAGTTTGGTCAACGATTTCGAAGAGTCATTGTACTTAGCCAATCGATGTAATTGGGCGGGCGTGTAATTCAATGCAAGCCAACCCAACGATGGTGATGTTTCCGCATTCGCGTGTCAATCGTTTGACAGGAAAAAGTTTCACAATTCACACATGGGTTTACATCCTTATCTTCCATCCATGTTCTCATGGAGTTTCCGTTCTGAGCGACGAAAAAATATTCACATTCTCAAGAGACATTAGTATCCATACATCTCTCCTCTTGAAAAGTATGCAACCCTTTCGTTCTACGAAATTTCGTTTTTGATTTGCCGAAAATAGTATGAGACCTCTAGTTTTTAAATCACAATTTCTCCCACTCGTATTAACCTTGGTGGGTCGGTACCCTATATGGAATTTGTAATGGATAGAATATGCAAAGCTTTTCTTATTATGTACACAAATGATTCTCTTGTATTGCATTTGAATAAACTCTTGTGCGTCTAAAGGTCCCTTGCCGCCTCTCAATTAAAAAGTTATTCCCTCACCAATATATTGGTCAAGCATCCACTTGTTGTTATCATGATATTGTAAATTAAGATTCCGTTTGATTCGCAAAAAATAAATGATTCAGAAAATATTTTCTTAAAAGTAATTATTTGAAATAATTGATCAATGGAAAGTGTTTTCATTATCGATAGTAATTTATATTTGAATATTTTTATAAATAATGAACATATTTTTATTCATTCACTTTTATAAGCGATCATTTATTTATTTTTGTAAGCGATCAACATCGACGTTCTTAATTTATCGAAATATATTTACAAAATTAAGAAGAGCGGATGCACGTGGTATTCGGCGGCCGTCACAGTGGCCCATGAAGATTCGACGCAGACAATTTTTAATGAAAGCTACAACGCGACGCTGTGTTGAATTCTGTGTGTTTGGGGGTTGCGATATTTTCTATGTTCCCATCTTGGTGGCCCCACGCGCAAGTGGGACAAGACAATCAGGTGGCATCCCACTTTTGCTTTTTCCGGAGATTTAAAATCTTTAATTTTTGTCCCACCAAACACGACCACAAATAATTAATTAATTGATTAAACATCAATAATGAAAAATCTATACATTAAGAGTGATCGGTTTTCAATCCTATCCAGTTTCAAGATAAAATTGAAAATCGAGCTAGAAGGCTTGGTTCCAAAAATTAAGAACTGAGGACCGAATCGGTTGATCTTAGGTTCCTCTGGTTCGGTTCCCAAAATAGAGAACTGGGGACCGAATCGATTGGTCCGAGGTTCTTTTATGGTTTAGTTTACATTTTGCTAATTTTTTTTCAATAAAGTTCATTTAGGATTTAGTTTACGTTTTAATAAATTTTTATCAATGAAGTTCATTTAGGGTTTAGTTCACATTTTATTAATTTTTTTTAAAGAAATTAAAAAAATTAAAAAAAGAGTATATACAGTCAGTTCAATTTGGTCCGGTTTCCTCTTGAAACCAGGAACTATATCTCCTGGACACCGGTTCCACTTTTAGGAATCGAGAACCGAACCGATACTCCTGAGAACTCGACTCAATCGGTCGGTCCGGGCAATCCTTAATTTGAGCGGTTCGTTTTCCACGTCCTTACTATTCACAGTCGAGTTTTAAGATAATTTTGAATAAAGTGCCCGCTTCTGAAGTCTCTCGGCGAAGAAAGAAAAAATCATTAAATGGTGTATTTTTGTTGGGTTGAAATTGATTTAATTGTTATAATTTAAATATGGTCTTGATGGGACCTTTATGGCGGACCATGTCTGGACATGATGATTATAAAGAAAGAAATAATTTTACGACCAAGATCTGATTGTCATTGAAACACGCGGCGCCGGGTGGGGGGGGCCCCACCCAAATGTTGAATTTGTCCTTGATACGATGATTCATGAATTTAATTTTGAAGGGCTGGGGGCAAAGGAACTCTCTAAGTAGCTTCCTCGGTCTCGACCTTGTCCATGCACGTGCAACACGTCACGCCAACCAATGGGAACAAAGCCCCCCTTTTTTTTTCTTTTTATTTTATCGGTCCTAAAAAACAAATGTCATGGACATATAATAAGATTAATGCCACAAAAAAATCTCAAATTATATCCACTGTAACACAAATATTCCGAACTATGACACAAATACCTCATAATTTTTTTAACTTATATCAATGTAATAAATATACCCTTGATAGAATCGAAATAGATGGCACGTGTATAAATTTTAGGTTTTTTCGTGGCACAAAAAAATTAGGGGTATTTGTGTTATAGTGAGCAAATTTATGATTTTTTATAACACAACAAAAATTTAAGGTATTTGTGTCACAGTTGACGTAATTTGATTTTTTTTTTATATTTGCCTTATACAATATCTCATTCGCAAAAAGAAAAAATATACGAGTAGAGTTTTCCACAATGGTCTTTTGCGTGTCTTATTTTTGTGTGGTCAAATGCGTCGGATCGTTCTCACCTCCACAGCCGGGAGGCAACAGTGACAATTCATTAACCATTGACACGAAAAAGGAAAACTGCCAAATCTTCAATTTAAATAAAATAAAATGAGTATGGCCCGAGGAACACTTGGGGTTTTTTCTTTTTAATTTTTTTTTATGAAATTTTCCTGAAGACCAGTTGCTGGAAGACTCTACCTAAGTAGACCAGAGGCACAACCTAATTGAATTAACTAATAATAATCACATGAAAAAGTAGAGCTAATTGCATTCTGAGCAAAGGAAAAGTCCAAATCCGTTGAATACAAGCTAATGGAAAATTCGACCAAAAAACAAAGAAAAGCTAATGGGAAAAACGCGTGTTGTTTATAACAATCAAAGTGGTCATGAGAAGTTTTGAGCTTCTTTGAGAAGCCTGTTCTTGCAGCCTCCGTATCTTTGTTTAGCTTTTTCTTTCTTCTTTTTTCAACAACAAAAGCATATTTTAGATAGGTGAAATTCGAACCTGTAAAAACACTAGTGCTAAACATTAGGGGTGAGCATGACCCTGAAATCAAAAAGATGGACTAATGGGAACCTATCCAGTTCCAAGTTTCAAAGCTTACATGATAGGTTTTAGGCTCCAAAAATTGAGAAATTTATTTCGACGGATAAGTTTTAGTTTTTACGCAAGTGGAATCTGGAACAAGTTTTTGTGTTTTTCTTTGTCCATATTATTGAATGATCATGCGATATTCTATGGTCTCCAATGATAAGTGTATAATTTAGAACCTTCAGTCTGAGCTTCCATTTTGTAATTCATACCTTTACTCTGTTAATGTTTTAGGTTCTTTGTCTATCTAAATATAAGTTGTGGTCAGTGAATTGTAACAACAAGTGCTGATCATTGAAGGTGACGATTCACTATAATTGTTCAATTCATAATACAAATAAAATATGGGTAGACTTTGAAATTGACCTTAGAATATATGACAAAATAGGTTCTATGTTTCAAAAATTGGGTGGGTTCTAGGTTCCAAATGGAATTTACAAGGAATCTGAAACTGCTCATTCCTATTAAATATGAAACTATTTCTACTTGATGGTGTAGAGATTTGAGAATCAAACATGCGGCGATTTCTGACCACATTCTCCATAGGGCTTTCCATCCTGCATCTACGCCGAGATATTGATGGTGGTTCCGTCCATCCTTGAGATTTTTGCTGAACAACATTTCTATTCCTTTTAGTTATTTTGCGCAATGACACTGAAGACAGAAAAGACTGATAGTGGAAAAGACGATACGGCCACAACTAGCTAGTTTAATCGAGTATATGTTATCCTCAAATAGAGCTTCCCACCGGATATCATTCTCCCATGTTCATTTCTATATCCATCCTAAGATAGTCTAAGAAAACATTCTTGAAATATTTTAAGCTTCTTTTCTCGTGGTGCTTCCCCAAATGCTTGTATCTGGTGGAGGTGTAAACATCATAAATGTTTCGAATTGGACACTTACATATTGCATTCAACGTATGATGTTGATTTAACCATCATTTTAGTTAAAGGAGACAACTAGATAACTTTGTCGCTTCAATTATGAGTAGAGTCAATTTCAAAGTTGGACAGCGCAAATCATGTTCCAGTAGTTCAAGATTGCATCGTCTCGAATAAGATTTTTGTAGACCAATCCACGAGCTCGATGGATTTATATACGTTCTGAGCTTCGAGACGTATACAACTCTTGTTTGAAAATTCTAACCAAAAGTAGGAATTTGTAAATGTTATACTGAGAAAGGGTAATAAAAAGGAGAAAAAAAAAAAAGAAGAAAAAAGAGGAGGGAACATGGAGGAGGCAAATGGTCAATGTCGGATCCACATTGTCAATGTAGAGAGAGAGAGAGAGAGAGAGAGAGAGAGAGAGAGAGAGAGATTGCTTGGAGAGGAAAACGGTGGATCAGGACAATTGTCAAACCCAAAAGCATATAGCGCGAGATGACGTTCGTGTGTTTTGCCTGCGTATGCAAATATCGCTGACGCGTGCTTTTCCAAACATCGGTAGCCACGGGATTTTAAGCCATGACGCTCCTCTATATGATTGGTCCACGTCACCCACCGGTGCAAGCCTAGGTCTTGAGATGATCGGCTTCAAGGTAGGCCAGTTCTCACTCGAAATCGGAAATCGGATCAAAAGGGTCAGTTCCCAACTTGTGGAACCGGCCCACCTGGTCCTAGATCGGACCGACCCGTCTAGATCAATTCTTATTTTTTTCCTTATTCCCTGGCAGAGAATGGAACAATGGAGTCGAACAAGGCAATGGAAAGAATGTTGTTTTTGAGTTTTTGCAGGGAATGGAACACTTTTGCATAGTGCGAGTGTGTCTTTCAAATTTTAGGAACTGGAAATCACCCGAAACTAGGCGACCTTACCCAAACCCTTGCTCGGACCCTTACCTAGATCATATCACATGGGACTCACGTGATCTAATGATAGCATGTGAGTTGGACCATCGTACACTGAGTGTAGGCAATGATATCTTCATTTAATATTTATACAATCTTGCCTTATAGACTTTGGAAAATCATAACAAATAAAAAAATTTGATTGAATACACGACACCAATGCTAATTATTCTTGCCTGACAATTATTACACAAAACACTTTAGTGAGCGGCATCATCATGCACAAAAGTTATATAGCAGATAAAAATTCTTTTACCTTCAAGCCGAATTTAAGCTTCGATAAAGATCGACCAAAGATTGCAATTTGCAACCAGATAATGAATGAAGATACTTTGGTAATATGTGAAGTTCTTTCCTTGGTAAGCATTATCACCTTCCGCATTAAGCAACTTCATAATCGAATTGATGAGAAATAGTTCGCCAGATAATTAGAAGGATACATAACTTCTCATGGAGACACTTTTTGCGTTTAAATAGGGTCGACACCAGACCTTTTCCCAAATTTGATTGTGAAAAAAAAAATCCAAATGAAAATGTTTAACCCATTTTCTCTCTTGAAGATAAGCTTTTGGCGCAAGCCAGTTTAAGCTCCATTTGTTTGGTGAAAAACATTTTCTAAAAATATATTTTCCTCATTTTCTAACATTTGGATCGTTTAAAAAAATGAGTTAACAAAAAATGTTTTTCTAATCACTAAAAAATCAATGCTAAAATTCAAGAAAATGATTTCCTATTTAAAAAATGAAAATAATTTTCCAAATTATGACTAGATATTGACGCTTAGACCAGAAACTCTGCTCTTAGGCATGAGAACTTAAAACTCATTCCTAAGGCCACGGCATCCAGGACTGGGTGCCCAAGCTTGGTTCCATGATCCCAATGCTCATGCCTGGGTCCTCGTGCCCAGGATCGAGTCCCTGGCGATTTGTGCTCGCCTATGCCTGGGTCCATTGAGGTCAAGCTCGAGACCCTGGTGCCTATGCTCGAGCCTAAGACTATTGAGGCTAGACCCAAACCCCGGCAGTAGAGCTGGGTCCATCGAGGCTATGCCCGAATCCTTCTAGGCCGAGCCCTAGTACATTAGGTCTGGCGTAGGACCTTTGTGCCTGGGCCCGGGTCCACGACGCCTATGCCTTGGTCCATTAAATTCAGGCCTGAGACCTCACGAGCTCATGACTGGGTCCATTGAAGCTGGGTGCTAGTCCATCGAGGTTAGGCTCGTGACCCCAATGCTTGTATTTGGGTTCCCAACACCTAGCCCGGGTTCATCAAGGCTGGGCTCAGAGGCCTGAATCCATCAAGGCAATGCTTGGGACCTCGGGATCCATGCTTGGATCCCCGACACTAGCGTTGGGGTCTCGACCCTGCCTAAACGGACCCGAGTTTAGGCGCTAGGGACCTAGTCCCAAGCATAGGGGTTTAGGGCTCGGCGTTGATGGTTAGGACATCAGGGCCTTGAGCCTAGCTTCTGTGGACTCAAGACCGGTGCTTGTGCTCAGGAGTTGAGGATTCGAGTCCAAGATACCAATGTCCGTGCTCGATTCCCCAACTCTCCACGTGCAAATTATTAGCACCTAAATAGTTATATGTCTACTCATAAAAGTCAAATAAGATTTTCCTTATCAAACTACAAATATATATATATATATATATATATATATATATATATATATATTCAGGTTTCAGCTATATATCAAAAAATATCAACATGAAAAATGACTTTTTAAAAAATATTTTTTAAAAATATTATATTTTTTGTGAAACAAACTGAACTTTATTCATTTGTCGATTACGGCGCATCTACGTACTTGAGGAGTTTCGTGGATTATAATTTACCAGTGCATGCTAATCGAAATCATTCCGACACTTGGTCGATGCTCTTGAGAAGAACAGTGTGTTGTACTGTCGGTAGAATATGTTTTCAGGACCACGTGTACTCCACAACACGTACCAGGGTTTCGTCGGAAGAGCACGGAGACAGAGAAGAAAAGGTGAAGAAGAGGCGTGGCCACGTCATCGCAACCAGTCAATGATGTCCAAGGGCCAAGTTGTGCCAACTTCGACAACCTGGCCAGTTTAGCTGATGTAAGCGCTGACATAACCGTCCTCCCAGGACACCGCACTCGCACGTGCTGGGTTGCGCGCGCCACTCAACCTCCGACACGTGTCGCCCGTCAAAGGCTGCGCCCGGTTTCTCTCTCCTTAGATACAGCCTCCAGAGCGCCCTCCTTCGCAATCGAGCACGCCCGGTTCTCAGTATATAAGACCACCCTCGCCCCCCTCTCCTTCGCTTCATTCATTCGTTCCAAGGTTCCGAGGCTTTCGAGGTTTCTGGCTTCTGGGTGTGTGTTCACTCTTAGCCGCTCGAGCCCCACGAGAAGGAGAGGTCGGAGAGAGAGAAAGAGAGGGAGAGAAGGTGAATGAAGGCCGAGTTGAACTTACCAGCTGGGTTCAGGTTCCACCCCACGGACGACGAGCTGGTGAACCACTACTTGATCCCGAAATGCGCTTCTCAGGCCATCGGCGTCCCAATCATTGCCGAGGTTGATCTCTACAAGTTCGATCCATGGCAGCTTCCAGGTGCGCTTTAAAGTTCCGGGCTTTTTCTTGTTCGACAGTTGTGAGTTTTTTTGTATGCACGTTCGTTAAGAGTTTGATTGTTTGGACGGTTCGTTTCTTTCTGTGGGTCAGTGATTCTTGATGTTGGGTCGGTGTTGTTGTTTTATGCATATCTAAGCATCTTCTCCGTTATCTTTCCTCTGCTTTGCTTGGGCTTTTTCTTTTGTGCTGAGCAGTCACAGGATGTGAGATTCTGGTCCTTTCTTTGGATCTGTTTGGTTGCTGTTCGCTCGGATTGTGGTTAATTGGCAAAATGTAAAAAAGAAGAACGGATTTTCTTTTCCACAGATTTGATTTTGTGAGATCTAGGCAAATAAAAAAAATGAAAAAAAGAAAGAGAATATGAATTCTTACTCAACTAAACTCCTCTGAACCGCTCATTCCCATGCTTATACGATATAATTTACATGATGAATGGTTGATATGATTTAAATAAACACGTGGGTCATAAGAAAAATGTGATTTTTCAACAAGTTTGGTTTGGTTGAAATCTGGACGATTTTTCCCCAGTCACTTGCCTAATTCCACTGCTGATATGTTTTCGACCTTTTCTTTTTGTGTGTAGACATGGCTTTGTATGGTGAAAAGGAGTGGTACTTCTTCTCTCCCAGGGATCGGAAATATCCCAACGGTTCACGGCCGAACAGGGCTGCTGGTACCGGGTACTGGAAAGCTACCGGAGCCGACAAGCCAATTGGACGGCCCAAGCCGCTCGGCATCAAAAAGGCATTGGTGTTTTATGCTGGAAAAGCTCCTAAGGGAGTGAAAACCAATTGGATCATGCATGAGTACCGATTGGCAAATGTTGACCGATCAGCCAGCAAGAAGAACAAGAACTTGAGGGTAATTGTTTCTTCCCCAGTGTTATTGCTAAGTTTTTGGTTGTAGTCTGAAGGGAAAATTAATTTTTCCTGTGTGACGGTTAGCCAATTTTGGAGGACAGAAAAGATTTTGCTGTGGATTGTGTTTATGACCATTAAATAGATGACAGAAATTAATCCTGAAAATCTCAGCTAATAAGAGCTTTCATATGCTATTTTCACAGCTTGACGATTGGGTCTTATGTCGAATATACAACAAGAAAGGTCAGGTAGAGAAGCATTACCTGTCGGACCAAAAACCTGTCCTGTTCGCGGAATCGGAAGATAAGAAGCCGGAGCCGTGGATGCTCAACCAGAGTTCATACTCACCGCCGCTGTCACAACTCGTGCAGTCATCAATGACCAACGATCTTCTACACATGGACACCTCGGATTCGGTTCCAAGGTTGCACACAGAGTCGAGCTGCTCAGAGCATGCAGTATCACCTGATTTCACGTGCGAGAAGGAGGTCCAGAGCGATCCTAAATGGAATGAGCCCGAGTGGACATCCGAGTTCATCGATAGCTGCTTCTTAGACGATCCCTTTGCAACTCAAGTGCAGTATCAGCCAGTACAGGTCTCGCCATGGCAGGACTTTTACATGAAACCATTCTGATCCCACAAAAAAAGGGGAAAAAGGAAGGCCAGAAACATTAGATTCTTGGATGCATCTCACCCCATTCTTGTTAGGTTAGTATTAGATTCTTGTTAGGTTAGCAGTAGAAACTTATTATAAAATTGCAGTCTTCAAATTGAATGGGTTGGGTTGGCTATGATGGGTGTGCTGGACTTTGACAAAAGATGGTAACTATTCAAGAGGTGCGGATGGGTTTTGTTGCAGTGGCCTTGATTCGTTGAACTTTGCTCAGTCCTGTGGCGGATGTTCCGTCGGGTTTTTGGCTCGTCATAGGGGCCTAGGATCATGTTTAATCGTGTTCATGTAGAGAACATTCTTCTATATGTCCTAGGATTGTATTAAATTCTTTCATATATCTCCTACTTTGGACTTAGTTCCAGTTCATTATAGCTGTCAGAATCAGAATGGTATAAAGACTGTTCATTTGTTAAGGGACAGGGCTGGAATTTGGCTTTGGTTTGGTGCAATTAATGTTCATGGGTTGGACAAAAATGATTATATGTATATACAGATTATTCAACGGTTTATCCCTTATCAAGTTTTGACCATTCATTTTGAGTTTGAAAGCTCATCAGGTGAAGGATAGAGATCAACGTTTTTCCCCATGTGATTTTGGGTGGGTTGAAAGTGAAAAGTATTGACATCCGGTGGAATAAGACAGGCTGTGACTTGAAATTTTCTCGGTGGGTTGGCGTGGAATTTCTCACATGGGCTGCAGGATCACCATTATATACTTACGCCATTAGAAGAAAACTATAAGAAGAATGTGATATGACCTTTTTTTAATGTGATATAACTTAAACAAGAAAAGGTTGCAGCAAGAAATGCAGATTTTTCAATTTAATACATCTATGCTCTGTTCATTTGATTTCTTTAAAGTGAAGATCCTCAAGTAACAAGGCCGTAATATTGCAACAGCAAGCCCAACAACAGAATTTTAATTTGATCAGTGTGAAATAGATGCTGAGGAAGATGAGAGCAATCTTAACTCCTATTTCTACCATAGAACGAACGATTCGTCGCCTTGTGGCGGAATATGCCTCTAGGCTTGAGCTTCACTCAACTGAAGGTAGATAAAATCTGGAACATTGGGCTGAACAAGAAGTTGGGAGTATGGATAAGCATCAGATTCTACTTATCCTCAACATGGCAATACTTATTAAGCGTGGCTGTATTTGAGTTCGCTTGGGGTATACTCGTAAACAATTTTGCTGTACACATAACATCCAGTATAACACATAACATCCGGTACAGAAAGAAATAGGAAAACGTTAGTCATGGCTTATTGACAAGTATCTTTGGCAATGATAAGCTTCTTAGGTGAAGGCTTGGTTTGAAGAAAGGGGGCTTCCATTATTCTGATCTGGATGTACAGAGATACGATCAGGAGCTTCTTGTTGATTAGGCTGCGGTTGCTCTGGACTTTGGAGGTCGACTGCAATCTGCACAAGCCCATCCCATCCGTTGCCTCTGGTTGTCGTAGATTACCATCTTGTCCTGCATCGATATGTCTGCAAAACCGACAAACAAGGGTAGATTCAAATTAAATGAAATAAATCTGCTTTGCCGCAATAGTGCAGTACATCTGAATGGATATGATCTTTGAGGACATTTTATCGTTGTCTTATCATATCTTCAATGATTTACTTCCTTTCAAATTATCTATGACAATGTCTCAGGTGCAAAACTAATTACGTGATACAAAAGCCACCATATGGACAACTCTTACCTCCAATCACATTATTTTGGAGCCCTACCTCAGTTCCATTTAAAACTCCCATGCAAACGTTTCCCTTGGGCTGCCAAAACCGTTGCAATTCATGAAAGACATGCATATCTAACTCGCCAGAGTTTTAATAGATAAAGGCATTCACTCACCGATATAATCAAATATGATTCAGGGGGAACTTCATACTGGTTTTTCGTTCTAACACCACTGTTAAAGCTGAGTGCAAAGGGTTTGAAGTACTTCTGGACATCGCAGAGGTTTTTGAAAGGCTTCCAGCCCCTCCAGCAGAGTGGGAGTGTCGGGTCGTCCAATGCTTCGGTGAAGGGCTTTCCCTTTAGTTCTTCCTTCACCTGAAAGAAGAGCGAAGTCAATTAATGGGCATTCGTTACGGTGTTATCTCTCAAATTTTTTTTTTTGGTAAAAGGGATTATTTCTCAAATTTAATAGGCGTTAGTACCCCAGAAAACTGGAGAACAGTTAAAATCTCCAAAAGATGGTGATACGTTCGGATGTGAACAGTGACATGCTAAGTATGATGTTGTTATTGTGTCCCGATGTTCACATACTAGTTCACGATTGTGTCTTACTCACCGAAAAAGCTAAGCTTTGATATGCCTGAGAACTGAAGTACGTATAAGAGGCCCCGCTATCAAATACTATCAACAGATTTTTCAATCCAGTGGCTTTCCCTGCAAAAATGAGCTCTGCGGTCCCAGGAGAATAGTGATAACTGAGATGCATACAAGAAAGTTCGATTTCAGTAAATGAAAGATAAGAGAAATCGAGATGGTGAAGAAGTGGGAGGAAGTGGAATATACGAGTAATCACGAGACATAGGTGTCCACGTGATGTCGGAGGAGTCATAAAGATCGTCGCCGAAGAAGAGAAATCCACCACCACGCAGACTCAAGCAGTGGCCTAGTACGTTCTGCACCAAACCTTGACTACTTAGCTGCGACACGATGCTGGACTTTCCCTTACCAAGGCCGAGCACTCCGTCTAAGAAAGGATTGGACGGACTGGGTATCTGATCATATCCGCATCTGTAGAGGAACCGCATGAGAGATAGTTACACAGGCAAAATTGATTTGAGCAGGCTCTGACTGACATAAATGAAGAAATTCCGGTCTGGCCAGAAGAAAGTATGGCATGCTAATATGCTGAGCTGGTATTCTCAGTAAGCCTGGCCAAACATATCTGGGGGAGAATGCAAAGTCACCTACCCGAGGGCCACACGAGGACTAAGAACCCGGCCACCAGAGGACTTGAAGGAAAAGACATCCTTCACGAGAAAACCACGAGAAGAACCACCGTCTGCATAGCCCACCTCATAGTCACATCGCTCCAGGTGGTCACATTTGTAACCCAGCGGATGCAGGGATGCGCAAATTGGGTCCGTGCGGATTACTAGGTCGCCACTGGGTCGATAAAGCGGATGTGGCGTCTGCAATGAGAAAATGATGGAAGTCATTGGGATTTTTCACCCTGCAGGGCATCTTGAGACCATTTGAAACAAACATCCGAACAAAGTTTTAGGATTATTGATCAGAATTTGTAGGTTCGACAAATAAATTGACATAACACCTCCAGACTATTAAAATTTACCGGAGTGCATTGTTTACAAGGGGCATCACATTGGAGCCATGTGACGTCACTACCAGTGTCGGGATCAACAAAGTAAGGCTTTGGTGGCTGCCCGACAAAAATAGTTGTGTTATATGACCTGCAATAGGCAGTTCACTTAATCTTCAGTCTTGGCAAATCCACAAGCTGTCATAATTTTCAAATCTGATTATTGCATGAAGATTGAACAGACATTAGCAAAATGTGACAGAGAAGGGACAGAATTGAATGATAGGTAATTGAGAAACACCTGGCGAGTCGAGGTGCCAAATCTCTCACCTAATAAGAAAGTTAAGAAAACGACTGCATCTCTATGACATATAAAACGGAAATATATGGAAACTGAATAAACGGAACTTTCCCCTGTGAAGAAAGATATGGTTTAATGTGACCATATAGAATCTTTCAAGAAATTTTCCTTCGACATGAAAGATTCAGTTTTGATGATCAACATGTTGAAACTTCAGGAATTCCTAAATCAGGGTGATAATAGTCTCTCCGATTAACACTTGATGAGACAAAAGTCACCGTGACATTGGACTGGATGAATCTTCAGGTCATCTTACCAACGAAACAGCAATATAACGCAGTAACTAGCCAAACTGTCGGAACTTTTTTAGCTTTTGGCGGAAAAAAGACATTTCCATATCACCAAAGACGGTTATATAGTGAAAGATGACCCCTGCTTTCTAAACATCAACAACGCAAACACAGAGTCACACAGATATTCAAGAACTCATCGAAGGAGCCCTAGTGCAGGTACATCACCTCTCTCTCTCTCTCTCTCTCTCTCTCTCTATTCAACTGACAAACACTGAAGTGAAGTGAAGACAGGTTAACAAGTGTACCCAGTTGGGAAAACGTTGCCGTGAAGTGGAAAGACAGCGGATGACCCGACGCGATTGAGAGCTAGCGACGATGACGGCGACCCGAAAGTCGAAGCTATATTGCCTCTGCTCAGATCACCTCCGAGAGAAGAAGAAACGCACCAGCTCGACAGAAACATCACCAACGCCACCAAACCCACTTTCTCTTTCCCCATTCTCTCTGTCTGTTTCTCTGTATTATAACTGATGAATGAGCAAGAATTATCTGTTCTTGGTCAAACTCAAACCTGTCACTTGTAATTGTCTGATTATTTAGACCCAATAGCCAATAGACCAAGGTCAAGGGCGACTAAAGGGCGGGTTTCTTGCATGACGAAGCGAATGATTGGCAAGGATTTATGCTGATGTCTTGCTTAGGAGCTAAGACTTTGAAATTGGAATAGCTTGTGAGATGGGGTTGCGTAGATCCGAGAGAAAATTACTCAAAAAGTCATTGCCAATTCACTGTTAAACTTTAATCCAAAAAAAAAAATTTGATGCTAAATGTTTTTTTTATTGATTGAGTACTAAACCTGTTGCATTTTTTCTAATTCAGTCCATCTGGCCAATTTGGCGTAAAATCACTGACATATACACCGGCCGTCTTACATGGCGCGATCGATACTACGTGGATAATTTTTAATGATATTTTAATATTATTTTGATTTATTGATTCCTTTTTTCATTTTCTTTCTCTTTCTTTTTTTTCTCCTCTCGTTGGCCACTGGCGAGGGCAAGCCTCATCACCCTTGACCTAAGGCTCACCCTCACCCATGATGGCAAGGTCAATCCTTGCCCAACGACAGCAAGGCCAGCCTCACCCAAAGCCTTGCTAGGGGTAGGCAAGGCTTGCTCTCGTCAGCTCTTGTTCGGCGATCGGCCAGAGGAAGAAGAGAAGAAAAACAAAAAGAGAAAAAAAAAAAGTAAAAAAAAAAGTAAGATATTTGAAAAATATTAAAAATTATCCATATCACCGCTCGTGCCATGTAAGACACTTGACATCCATATTAGCGATTTTCAGTTAAAATTGGCCAAATGGACTAAATTAGTACAAATTGAAAAAATTTACGACTTAGTTGGCCAAAAAAAAAATTATGACTGAATTAACATAATTGCAATAGATTTAGGACTTTTTTGATAATTTTCTAGTAGATATAGGGTAGTTTAATGACGTTTCTTGTTTTCTGTTGTTTGATAATTCGAAGGAGTTAGAAATGGTCTTCCTTCTAATGGCTGGAAATCTTCGAGAGGTTCTTTACTTTAATTGCAGATTTATGCTTATTCCTTGCGTTAGCAAATTGCTGTAGGTAATTTCATTATCTACCCCAGAAAGGATTTCAAATTGCAATTGAGTTGATTTACTATGCACCTAAGATGGATTTTCAATTGAGAAAAAGCGGTTAATGATAGGCGACGAGCCACCGTGACCTCGCCGGACCTAGTCCTCGAAGGCAGTATCGTTGCACACTAATTATAACTTTCTTAACTTGAATAATCTAAGGACTTCATATAGACAACCGATGGGTTGTCGATTTAAGCTATATCCGGTGGGCTACTACGTGGTACGTTGGAGAAAAGGATAATGATGGGAATTCAAAACCACTTAAAAATTTACCCGATTCAAGTTATATATTATCGCTAGAAAAAGGAAGAACTACTAAATAGAGTCCGCACCCAAATTTTTGCATGCTGGATAAAATATACAGATAATGACATAAATGTTTCCTGAACTTAGCTCAATGTGCAATATCGTTTCTGAACTTTTAATTTTTTCAATATAGTTCATATATTATTGATACATGTTCAAGTTAGTTTCTAAATTATATGAAAATGTTCATTGTTATCATTTCATTAATTCAAGTTTAGGGACAACATTGATCATTTCTCTATAAACCAAAAATTAAATTAAACATGTATTAGAAAATATAGGGACCGCATTAAATAAATTAAAAGTTTAGGAACAACATTGCACATTGGGCTAAGGTGCAGAAACCACATTGAACAGATGAAAAGTTTTTGGACCATATGACATATTATGCCAAAATTTAAGAACCATTCGTATCATTTTATCAAAAATATACTTCCTCCTTTCACATCAATGTGATTCCGACATTAGTGGATTCACATCATATGAGAAATGAAGAAATTGACCGCACCTAATAATTTCTCACGGCGCATTTTATGCACGATCACTTGAATGTGTCATGTCAAATGTGAAGATATGTCTTCTTCATTACCATTTTCCCCTAGATAGCCAGTGACCATGCGTGAGTCTATAAGCGCGATTCGACTCTAAGATCATGGAAATAAAGATATGGTCAGAAAGCTGAAGTGTTTTTAATCTGTCTGCTCAGAGATTTTTTGGTGTATCGAGGACGATGAAGTAAAGGAAAGCATATCGTAGTATAATCGATTCAGCTGAGCAATCTAGGAAAACAATTTTGCTGTACACATAACATCCAGTACAGTAAGAAAAAGGAAAACGTTAGTCATGGCTTATTTACAAGTAAATTTGGCAATGGTAAGCTTCATAGGCGAAGGCTTGGGTTGAAGCACGGCACTTCCATAATTCTGATCTGGAAGCACAGAGATATGATGAGGAGCTTCTCTTCGATTAGAATGCAGTTGCTCTGGACTTTGGAGGTCGGCTGCAATCTGCAGAAGCCCATCCCATCAGTTGCTTCTCGTTGTCGTAGATTACCATCTTGTCCAGCATCGATATGTCTGCAAAACCGACAAACAAGGGTAGATGCAAAATTAAATGCAGTGAATCTGCTTCGCCGCAATAGTGCAGTTCATCTGGATGGATATGAGCATCAAGGACATTTTATCGTTGTCTACTCGTATAGTCAATGATTTTGCTTCCTTTTCAAATTTTCTATGACAATGTCCCAGGTGCAAAACTAATTCCGGGGTAAAATATCCGACATGTGGAAGACTCTTACCTCCAATCACATTCATATTTTGGAGCCCTGCTGCAGTTCCATTTAAAACTCCCATGCAAACATTTCCCTTGGACTGTCAAAACCTTTGCAGTTAACAAAAAGCGTACATATCTAACTTGCCGGAGTTTTGTTTTGAGTGATGAAGGCATTCACTCACCGATATGATCAAATATGATTCGGGGGGTACTTCAAATTGCTTTTTGGTTCCTCCACCGCTATTAAAGCTAAGTGCAAAGGGTTTGAAGTACTTCCTGACATCGCGGATGTTTTTGAAAGGCTTCCTGCCTCTCCAGCAGAGTGGGAGCGTAGGGTCATCTAAGGCTTCGGTGAAGGGCTTTCCGCTTAGTTCTTTCTTCACCTGAAACAAGAGAGAAGTTCTTTACTGTGTTATCTCTAAAATTGTTTTTTTGGGTGAAAGGTGTTACTTCTCAAACTTAATAGGCATTAGTACTCCAGAAATCTTGAGCACAACTGAAAATCCTGGAAAGATGGTGACATGTTCGGACATAAATAGTTACATGATAAGTGTGATGTTGCATTATGTCCCTGACTCACATACTAGTTCGCAATTGCCTCTAACTCACCGCAAATGCTAAGGCTTGGTATGCCTGAGAACTGAAGTAAGTATAAGAGCTCCCGCTATCGACTACTAGCAACAGATTTTTCTGTCCAGTAGCTTTCCCTGCAAAAAGGAGCTCCGCGGTCCCAGGAGAATAGTGCTTTCTGAGATACATATGAGAAAGTTCAATGTTAGTAAATGAAAGATGAGAGATATTGACATGGTGAAAAGGTGGAAGAACAGAGAATATACGAGTAATCATCAGACATAGGTGTCCACATGATGCGGGAGGAGTCATAAAGATCATTGCCGAAGAACAGAAATCCACCACCACGCGCACTCAAGCAGTGGCCTAGTACGTTTGGCACCAAACGTTGACTACTTAGCTGTGATACGATGCTGGACTTTCCCTTACCAAGCCCGAGCACTCCGTCTAAGAAAGGATTGGACGGACCGGGTATCTGATCATATCCGCATCTGTAGAGGAAGTATCACCACATAAGAAATGGTTACAGAGGCAAAATTGATCTGAGCTTGCTCTGACTGACATAAATGAGAAATTCCAGTGTGGCCAAAAAAAAGTATGGTATGATACAATACTGAGTTGTATACTCGGTAAGCCTGGCCAAACATAATTGGGAGAGCATGTGAAGTCACCTACCCCAGGGCGACACGAGGACTAAGAACCCTGCCGCCATAGGAAAAGACATCATTTACAAGTACACCAAGAGAAGAGCCACCATCGGCATACTCAACCTCGTAGTCACATTGCTCTGGGTTGTCACAATTGTAGTCGCCGGAATGAAGGGACGCGCAAATTGGGTCCCTACAGATTACTAGGTCGTTGTTGGGTCGATAAAGCGGATGTGGCGTCTACAATAAGAAAATGATGGAAAGTTATCAGGACTTATCACCCTGCATAACATCATGAGAACATTTGAAACAAATATCTGAGCAAGTTTTAGGATTATTAATCCGAATTCATAGGTTTGAGAAACAAGTCAATACGGCACCTGAAAACTATTAAAACTTACCTGGGTGCATCGTACACAAGGGGCATCACATTGGAGCCATGTGAGGTCACTACCAGTGTCAGGATCCAGAAAGTAAGGCTTTGGTGGCTGCCCGACATAAACGGTTGTATTATAGGACCTGATATAGGCAGTTCATTTAATCATCAGTCTTAGCAAATACACAAGCTTCAAATCTGATTATCGAATGAAGAGAGCAGCATTACGCTTCAAAAGATTGAACAGCTAATTAGCACAGTGTGACAGAAAAGGGACAGAAATGAATGACAGGAAAAGTGAGAATAAAGTTAATAATTGAGAAACACTAGGGGATGAAGAAAGTTAAAGAAAAGCACCGCATCTCTATGACATATAGGAGGGACATGTATGGAAACTGAAGAAACACAACTTTCCTCGCAAAAGATACGATTTAATGTGATGATAACCACACAGAATCTTCCAAGCAATTTTCCCTTGGCATGAAAGATTTAGTTGGATGATCAACATATTGAAACGTCATGAATTCCTAATTGGCATGATAATAGTTTCTATTGTTACCACTGAGGAGACATAAGTCACCATGACAGTGGATTGGATGAATCTTGAGGTCATCATTCCAATGAAACAGCAATCCAACGCAGTAAATTGCCAAACTGTTGGAACTTTTTTAACTTTTGGAGGAAAAAAGACATTTCCAGATCACCAAAAAAAGTTAAATAGTGAGAGATGACCCATGCTTTCTAAACATCAATAACACCACACCGAGTCACACAGCTATTAGAGAATTCATCGAAGGAGCAAAAATGCAGGTACAGCACCTCTCTCTCTCTCTCTCTCGCTCTCTCTCTGTGACTGATAAATGAAACGCCGAACTGAAGTGAAGACAGGTCAAGAAGTGTACCCAGTTGGGAAAACATTGCCGTGAAGTGGAAAGACAACGGATGACCCAACCCGATCGAGAGCTAGCGACGACGCCGGCGACCCGAAAGTCAAAGGCGCTTTACCTCTGCTCAGATCACCTCTAAATGAGGAAGAAGAAGAAGAGGAAACACACCAGGTCGATACAATTATCACCAACGCCACCAAACCCACTTTCTCTTTCCTCATTCTCTCTGTCTCCCTCTCTATTACAACAGACGAATGAGCAAGAATTATATGTTCTTGGCGACACTCAAACCTGTCACTGTTCGTCTGATTATTCAGACCCAACAGCCAAAAAGACCTGGTAGAGGACAATTAAAGGGCGGGCTTCTTGCATGATGAAGCGAATGATTGGCAAGGATTTATGCTTGATGTCTAGCTTGGGAGCCAAAGATTTCGAATTGGAATAGCTTGTGAGATGGGGGTGTATAGATTGGGGGGAAGTTTAACGACGTTTCTTGTTTCCTGCTGTTTGGCAAATTGAAGGAGTTAGAAATGGTATTCCTTCTAATGGGTGGAAATCTTCATGAGGTTCTTTCCTTTAATTTCTGGTTTATGCTTATTCCTTGCGTTGGCAAATTCCGGTCGTTAATCTCGTTATCTACCCCAGAAAGGATTCTGTCTTCTATGATCAGAAGAAGATCCATCTGTTCTTTTCTTTTCTTGTGTTTTGTTTATTTGGATATAAATGTGGAAGATTTGCTCATGTGGACGGCAGACATCTTAAGTGGGACCGAGCACCTTGAGTCATCAATGGAGTCAATTGGGAACTTCTAGGTAGGAACTTTCTTCAAAAGGGACAACCATCATTTCGGGTTGGAAAGAGGGAAAAAAGTTAAAACTTATGGAGAAACAAAGGTTCGTTTTTTATGAGCCTGTTAAAGTTTAACTTAGTGTACTCAGTAGCTTGTACATGGGCATGTCAAATCAAAATAATGAGAAAATTGCGGTAAAATCTGGACAATCACAGGACAAAGGGAAAATTTTAAAAAAGTATCCAAAAGGAGGTCATTTTCTAAAAAAAAATTTCAAAGTTGACATAATATCGAAAAAGGATTTGAAGTGCTCAATCAATTTCAAATAGGAGTCTGAAATGTCTAACTAATCTCAAATCAGAATCTAGGTTCGCTAGCTAGTCAAATGTTCACCGGGTGGCAAGCATGTCACTACTCCAGCAATCGTAACAAGAACAATTTTCGTCTTTTACCTTTTTTTTGTTTTTTTCCTTTTTCTATTTTTTTTCTTCTCTTTTCTCCGCCGATTGTAGCTGGGGCTGGCAGAGGTTGCCGCCCTCAAGCAAAGGCCGCCCTTGCCTAGGTTGTCGACCTTCGCCAGATCCGGCGAGAGCAAGGGTCGCCGTTGTCCCCCTAGCTCAGGCGAGGGTAGTCCTCACTCGATGCTAGTGAGGGTTGGGAGAGGGAAACCCAGGGTTGGCCCTTACCGGCGTTGGGCAAGGATAGCCCTCAACTGGGCTGGGTGAGCGAGGGTGACCCTTGCCAAGCCAAATTCGACGAGGGCAACCCTCGCCTGCCAGATCGAGCGAGGGCGATGACCCTTGCCAGATCCGGCAATGGCCACCTTCACCCTCCCTCGATGCTAGCAAGGGCGGCCCTTGGTTAATGTCGGCGAGGGTCGCCTTCTCCTAAGGCGTCGGCCTTGGTTGTGGCCAGCGGAGGGAAGAGAGGAAAAAAAAAAAAGACAAGGGAAAAAAAAGAAAAAAACAAGAAAAGGAAAAAAAAAGAAAGAAAAAAATTTAAAAGAAGACGAAAATGCCTTTATTCCGGTCATCGGAATAGTAACGTGCTTGCCAGCCGGTAAACATTTGACCGGTCGGTGAACTCAGGCCCTTACTTGATACTAATTAGACACTTCGAATCCTTATTTAAGACTGATTGTACGCTTTAGACCCTTATTTGATATTATATCCACTTTGAACCCTTTTTTGAGAAAAAAAACCCTACTTGGGATCCTTAATTGGAATTTTTCCAGATATAAATACAAAATTCTGAAATCTAGTGTGCGCAAGTACTAATTTTGAATAACGGTTTTCATCATTCTTAAAGTGCAGAAGATGTGTCGCAGCCACCTCTAAGATGTACCGAATCTTCAAAACAGTGGGCACCTCGTTATTTAGGCAGAGTAGGAACAACAAGAAATGCAAAACCAACCGTTTGTAAAAACAAGTAGTGTTTCGTGCGTGAAGATATTGAGTTGCACAAAATTAGACATATTAAAGAATGAATAGAGTGATCGGTCGGTATTTATAAAAGAATGAGTAAATATAGACAATGACCAATCCATTAATAAGCAACCGCCGGTAAAAAGCGAATAATGTTCAAATATCATATATGTATCTCATTTCCTATAACTTATATGGGACCCTTCTCTTGTTTTTGACAAGTAACGGTGTCCTTTCCACCATTTCGATTCAACTCGAAAACTCTTCGACTCTATCCCCACCATTGAGTGCATAGATTGACTTTTTTTCGGTTCCGATGTATCCGGGCTGGGGCAAGAATTCCACTGCAAGATGTTCCTCGAGGCAATCAATTTGCTCGAATATCCCATCAATATGGAGAAGAAGAAAAGTGGCAAAAGTAAAAGGTGATGAGACACACAACACGAACAACTTAGGACTGAGGGGGCATCCAATGAATTGGACAGTAGATACACTGCCACTACCAACAGGAGAAGTACCCAAGTTCCCCCCAATCGACCAGCACCCTGAGAAGAAAACAAGATAAAAAGAGAGAGAAGCACAAGAAAAGAAAACTCCCCACTGAGACAAAAAGGACCTACACTCCACGTAAGAAAAAGAATCTTGAAATTAGATAAAGTTGAGACAGTAATGAAAATATTACGCAATCAAGACAAAATCATGAGTTGGAAAGTGAAATCTGGTGCGAGAGAGTATTTTCCTTCTTTTTTTTTTTACCCAAAAATATTTGCCACACTTCTAATTATTGTAATGCTTGTTGTGCTGATTAGGGCAGTGCAACCGGACCTGATCTACTCGAAAACCAAACTTCCTATCGCATTTAGAAACTTATAAGTCGACATGTTCATCTTATGAATTATTGCTTTTGGCGAATAAGGAATTTCTATTGTTCATCTTTTACTTTGAATTGTTTTATTGCTCGTATTATTTTAGTGTAAAAAATGAAACCAAAATAAAAAAACAGGCTATCAATAAATTTGGGAATCATATTAGAAAAAATAAGGTGGTGGGTTTTATATTTCAAGAATCAGAAATCAGTTATAAAAGGATAGGTTCAAGATTTCAAATCTAGAACTTACCCATCGTGGAACCGATTACCCGTCATAATATTCTCGAAAAGGAAAATAAACGAGGACAAAAATGAAACGAAGGCAAAAAATCACAAAAAGAAGAAGAAGAAAGAAAAAGATGACTTCACATTGACTCTGTGCTGTGAATGCTGTGAGGTAGAAAAAGCAGAGGAGTGAAAGATAGGGGATTCTGGGGGTGTGTCCTGTGCTCTTCTACTGTGCAAATTCCACCCTTCCCCTCCTTAAAAATGAGCTCCTGATCGATCCCATCATCCCCTACCCAATACCCACCGCAGCGCTCCAGAGAAGGTTACGTTTCTGGCACAGACCCATGAACTCCATTTGGGTGCCATTTCTTTCGTTGTGTTTTGCCAGTCTCTTTTTGACTGTGGGGTGTTCCGAATTTTGCTGGAATCGCTCCTTCACTTCGTTTATATCCATGTTGATGCTCGGTCTGTGCGATGCGAGTTCACCCCCACCTGGATTCTGGGTTTGATGTTTACGAGGAGTGGGTTGCTTTTTGTTTGTTTGATCGAATCCTCGTGCCGTATCCGGGCAGCATGGGGAATTGTCGGTGGAAATCCTTGTTTTGTATGTAATTGGGCATAGTTGTCTAGTAAAGGAAGCTGATTTCGTCCTCTGCTGCATCAGCTTCTCCTGTTATCGAGATTCCGTCTGTTTGTTATTGTCCGCTTCTCCTTCTTTTTTCTTTTTTCTTTTTTTTTTTTTCTCATTTTGGTCTCCTTGCCAGTTTCGCCCAACTCATTTAACCATTGCTTGATCCTTCTGTTTTACTAAGATCCTCTGGTTCATGTAGTAATATGTTTTGTGACTCTAGATCTACGTTCTGTTTGCGCAAAAGGGAACTGTTTTGAATTGGGAATCAAACTTTGGTGCATAAAAAACTAGTTTTTTCTTGGTAGGAACTAGGAATAGCAAATATTTTGTGGATGGGATGCGATGGGAGTGGGAGAGATGTAAGCTGGCCCTAAATTTATCGTGCAATCCAAATGGAAGCCTTAAAAATATACTAAGGACTTGCAATATAAGGGGGCATGCCATTCAGGGTGGCAATAGATGTAAACTATCCAGCATTTACAGTTTGCAATTCTTGCGACCCATTCATCCAGAAAATATATTCGAATGCTGTTACTTCTGCTGACTTCTTTTTCTTATTTCTCATTTGTGTAGGCAATTGTCTTTCGGAATGGAATTTAGAGTGGGATCAAAAATTTATTTTTCTTAATCTGAATACGCAGCTCCTAGCTTGTAGCATTAATAAAAGCCTTGGATTGTGCTGAAAGCTTTGAGCTCTTGCAGTTAGTGCTCCGGCATTTCTGACCTGCCTATCTCTCACTGGATTGGTAGTTCCATTTTCTTTGTTGGCTTGCATACGGGGGAAGTTTTCATTGCACACCTCAATGCACTACGAGATTCAACTCCAGTCATCATATTAGTTGCAAGCATGGTCTAAAACATCAGAAGGAACTGACTTACCTTATACCATGGGTAAAGAAGATCTTCCTCCGACCACCCACAGCATTGAAGTAAGGAGTGACCACTGCTCATCTAATGACACTGATGATTCAGAAACTCCCTCCCATCATAGTTGGGAGAGGGAAGGGGGCTTGCCAATTTGTCGTGTGTGCCAATGTGTTGAATCTGACCGAAGGGGAGATACAGCATTAGGGTTTTTGGGTATTGCTCCGCCTTTACCTGAAAAAAGTGATGGTGACACAAACACTCTCAATGTCCAGAGTGATCTTTCTCATGCAAAAAATGCCGGAAGAGATTCTAAATTTATCGAGGTTATTAGTCCTGAAGGGGAGCTTTTTGTTTGTTCTACTGATTTGGAAATGGGCCACCATCATGACTCGTTGCTAGAGCTCGGGTGTTCTTGCAAAAACGATCTTGCGCTAGTACATTATGCTTGTGCACTGAAATGGTTTGTTAACCATGGATCTACTGTTTGCGAAATCTGCGGACAGGTTGCCAAAAACATAAGGATTGCTGACTTCAAAAAGGTTGTCGGCTCTTTGAAGGACTACGAAATGTTAAGGGAAAGAACAGCTAGCGGGGAGCCATACCCTGTACAATTGAATATGGGTATGACTGTTGATCCTGATGCTCTTGCTGCTATCCGTAGGCAACGTCTCAGCGAGATTTCACTGTGGTTTAGCCCACACCACAATAGCTTAATCAACAACAACCAGAGTAACATTGCTTTGCAAGTTGTTTCTGAGCAGCCTTCAACTGTTGTCAATCAAGACAATGGCAATGGCCCTTCTGAAAATCCTGCAACAAAATGGGCTGTTGAAGGTACTGGAATTTTGCTTGCTACAGGATTGCTGACTGTTACTCTTGCATGGCTTATAGCTCCGCGAGTTGGAAAGGTAGGCTACTTGTCATGCTAGCTTTGAGCATCTTTTTGCCTGCTTACTTTTCGCTTAAACTGCCTTTGTATCACATGGTCCTGGTTAATGCATTATCTAGTGCTCGGTGATTTCGAAACATATGCCTCTAGACTGTTGGAACCTAGCATGTTTGGAAGGAAGTCAGCTCCAATAATTAACCCAGCTGTGATCTTCATGTAGGAAAAGAAGAAAAGAAAAAAATTAGTAAGTCTGGTTTGATGCCACAGTAATCTGGGAGTAATAGATGTGATTGCTAAAAGACAAGAACAAATCTGAAAAAGTTATCATGCTGTGATAGATTACTCTAGCACTGGTTTCCATGACATTTCATATTGCAATTCTTTAACAATGTTTAATTCACTGAGAATCAGATAAAAGCATTGCAAAATTGGAGAGAGTGACCTGCTTATCGTTCTATCTTATTATGCAAGACTTTGCTTTGTATTTGTGCAGCTATTCTTTCAGGCTTTGAGCCAATGTTTGAGCAGCTAATTCCTTTACGTAAATAACGTAATGCAATTCTTTTAGCTCCATTCAGTTTTGCTCCATAAATCCTCTTTTGTGAGCTAACAGAACAGAGTCAATTCTTATTTGCAGAAAACTGCTAGAAGTGGGCTTCATATACTTCTGGGTGGCGTTTGCGCCTTGACAGTCGTGGTCTTCTTCCGCTTTGTAAGTGGATTAGATACTGTTGTTCTTTGCATATTTGTGCACATTGATTGTGTTTGTATTTGTGAAGACAGAAGTACAGGTTCATTACTATTTTAATAGGGTTAGAACTGTATAGAAAACTTCTTTAGGTTTCCTGAAGATAACAAACTCAAGATTCATATTTGTTTGGCTCTTGTAGTTCGTGAGTCTTGATTTAATGACTAGTAGTTATATATTAATGTATCCGTAGAAAACAGTCATTAACGAGGGTCTGTGGATTCACTTGGTTAGAAATATCCTCTGCTTTCGTAGTCTCCCTCTGTTCAATTATCTGCGCCAGTTGCAAAAGAGCTGCCTCATTCTCTGTCCATCTGTTCCACTGATGATTCTTTGTTTTTCTTTTCCTCTTGGTGGTTTAAATGGGCTGCCGTCTGATTCAAACTTTAATAAAGAGTGCCAGTTCCCTGTGTTCGCTGAATGCTCAATAGCTATCGAGTTATTTGACTATCTTTAGTTAGTTTCTGGAACCTGGATCTATCATTGCACTAGTAATGGTTTATATGTTTTTGTCCAATGAAACGTGATCAAGTCTGGGCAATGACCATGGTCCATGGGTCATTTCCATGGTCAATGCATATTCATATTGCTTTTGATAAAAAATTTCCAATGGTCAATGCCCACTTGTAAATTTTTAACACTTATTCAAATCTGATTAGTACAGTTCTCTATGGGTGAGCCTTAACTGGCAACTGCTAAAGTTTGTCCGAAGAAGTGCATCTATCATTGGCAGAACCCTTCAAAGCTTTAACATCCTTAACCTTGTTATTGATTTATTGACTTCAACACCTTGCTTAATCCAGAAACTGTCTGCTGATTCTAGGTTTTCTGCCTTCTCTTTTGAATGAATTCTGCAGTTTGTACTAACCAGAATCAAGTACGGACCGGCACGATATTGGGCAATCCTCTTTGTTTTCTGGTTTCTGGTATTTGGGATCTGGGCATCGAGGACTCATGGAACACATACAACGTGAAGTCAAATCAGAAGATAATGTAGCTGCCTGGCAAATGTAGGTTTGCGGAACCATGTAATTAGATATCGGAGCTCAAGATTATCTGTTGTCTTCATTCTTGATCTGGAATTGATCAGTTGTGTGAACATATCATCTTGGAGTCCAATATGAGTTATTTCTTGTGGTAGATCATTAGGCTGGGTGCGAGTATTCTGATTAGTCTTCCTGTATTTGGATGGATGATACAGAGGGGGAATGATTCATGGTCAGGAGCATCAGCAACTGCTGATCCTTCGACCAAGATATTTTTAAGGTACAAGTGGTCACCCGAAACTTGTCATGTGACCAACTTTGTGGCTCTTCCTGCGTTGCTTGCAGTAGGCGACATTAGCTTATGGTGTCTTTTGTGTTGTGGAGTTAGGAGTTTAGAAAGATGGAGGTGAATTATCAACATGACAAGCCATTTCCTTTTCGAGATCAATAATATAGGAATTCACTATTCTTTTATAACATTATTGGGCAAGAAGAGCAATGATTTTTCAAGGTCGCTTTGAGGTTCAGCCCTGTCTAGGCCCACCCATTAATTATGTCTACTCAACTTTGATAGCTTAACGGGTCATGTTTGCTGACTACTGGTGTTATGATTAAAACGATTTCGGATGCGATGCTTTGTTTGAGTGAAAAAATCTTTGGCGATTTAGGTTGTGTATGACAACTATTCTATGCTAGGAAACAGATTCTGGTCAGAAATGATTCTTTTTAATTCTGTGTTTGGGAATAATTTCTAAGCATTTGAAAGCTTTTGGTAACTGCTCAAAATTTCTATTCTTAGAATAGAAAAAGAACAGAAATGTCTTTAGTAACTACACAAATTTTCTTTTTATTAATAATATTTTAATAATATTTTGAATTTTTTTAATATTTATTTCTTTTTTTCTTTTTTTTTTTCTCTTTGGCTATGGTCGGTCGCCGGTGCCGGCGACTAGCAATAGGCTAGGGCCGGTGAGGGCATTGCAGCCCTCGCCGGTCATGATGGCAAGGCTAGCCTCACCATGATCGAGCGAGGTTCGACCTTGCCTAGATCTAGTGAGGTTAACCTCGTCGTTGCATAGCTATCGCCGAGGGTGGCGAGGGTCAACCTCGTCAACCCTAGCCAGTTGCCGGTGGTCGGTCGTTGATGGATGGTCGTTGATGGCTAGTCGTCGGCGGTGGGTCGACAGTGGGCCGGGAAGAAGATGAATAACAAATAAAAAAGATAGAAGAAAATCAAGAATAATTAGTTTTGGAAAATCGTTCCAAAATCAAGAAGCATATTCTGTTCCAAAACTGATTTTGAAACCAATTTTTTGCAAAATTGTGCCTGAACACAAAATTTTAACAAATGGATTTTTGTTCTCAAACTGATTCTAAAAACAAAAGAACAAAAATTTTTACTATTTGACACGTTGCCAATTTCACGAAAGTTAACTTTCAGGAAAACATTTGCCAAATTTTTCATTGTTTGTTTCATTGAAAATAAGCTAGTCATAAAAAATGTTTTCCTCTTTTTGATTTTCCTCCTCCTCTTTTCATCATTCACTATAATTATTTTTATTTTTATTTTTAAAATTCTAATTTTTTTTATTATTTTTAATTGTCTTTACTTTTTTCCTTTTTCTTTTCTCCTTGTTCTTTCTCGTCCAGCGACCGACAACAGACAAGCTTGAGCCTCGCCACAAGCCAACGAGGCTCGAGCTTGCCAGATTTCGAGGAGGTCGAGTCTCATCAGCTAGTGGCGAGCCTCCGCCTCGCCTGATTCGGCGAACTCAAGCCTTGCCAGATTCGACAAGCTGGGCGAGGCTCAAGCCTTGCCCGAGGTCGCTAGAGCCTCTCCAATGTCTCACGACCTCGAGCTAAGCCTAGCCTAGCTCGTCGAATCTGGCAAGGCTCGACCTTACCAGAATCTAGTGAGCTCGAACATCGCCAACGACCAGCCAATGAAGAAGAAGAAAAGAAAATTAAAAATATTTTTAAAAAATAAAAAAATATTTAAAGTATTGCGAGGAAAACATTTTCCATATCGAACAACGAAAAATATTTTCCAAGACTATTTCAATCGAGCACCAAAAAATTATGTTATTTTCTTGAAAAATGGCATTCCTTAAAAATACTTTCCAAAAACATAATATTTTTCGCAAAATGAACGAACCTTAAAAGTGAAATGAGAGTCATCATTCGTACTATTAACAAGAAGAGACGTGTAACAATAAATACTATTTCAATCAAAAGAAATGGTAATAATGTTGTATCTAATATATCAAATTCTGTCTATGGTTTTTGCCATTTAACATTACCAGAATATTCAAATTTAGAGATCAATATGGTTTTATACGTGCATAAAAACATTTCCTCCAATAACTGTTTTGGTATTAATGATGAACAAATATCGTGAAGAGAAAGAAGCCTCTCAGGTTTTTATTGAGTGTGTAGTTCAATCACAAAGATAACCCGTCCTTACAAACTTAAGATGCTTCCAACCACCAAACCTAAACAAGAAAAAACCAACATGTCCGCCTTCCAATAATTCTCTTGTAGATGTACAGATTAAAGGTACAAGACATCCAAGGAAGGAATGTAACAGCACTAGCTCTCAAGCCCCACGAAGATAAAAGCTCTCAGGCGGCCACTGCGGAACATGCGCTTGGATGTATCACCCACAGATGGAGCTGAATATATATATATAAAACTAGAAGACCTGCAGATATATATTTCTACCCCTTAACAAGACTACTCTCGAGTTAAGCAAATTATTGAGCTTACAGAAATGCAAGTAAACAGGTCTCAGACATCCAAGGAAGGAAAGGTAGCAGCATAAGCTCTCAAGCCTGGGAAGGCGAAAGCTCTTAGGTAGCCACTGCGAATGTTTTGAGAAGCAAGCCTTCGAGTTTGTCATCATCGATGAAATACTCATCAGTAACATAACAATCACATAACACATTATCCTCAAAAACCTCAACCCATCATTACAAAGGATAACCACGCAACAAAAAAAAATGTAAAAGGCAAGTGCCGCAAAACTAAGCAAATCCAAGAACCTATTCCAACTGTCAAAAAAGTGCAATTAAATGTCTGCGATAATAGTCTCAGACATCCAAGGAGGGAAATGTAGCAGCATTAACTCTCAAGCCTGGCGAAGGCAAAAGCTCTTAGGCAGCCACTGCGAATGTTTTGAGAAACAAGCCTTCAAGTTTGTCATCATTGATGAATTAATCACGCTAACATGACATTCACATAACAAATTACTCTAAAAAAACCCCAACCCCATCATTACAAAGCATGACCATGAAACAACATGAAATGAGAAAGGCAACTGCTGCAAAACTAAGCAAATTCAAGAACCTATTCCACCTGTCAAAAAAATGCAATTAAATGTCCGTTATAATAGTCTCAGACATCCAAGGAAGGAAAGGTAGCAGCATTAGCTCTCAAGCCTGGCGAAGGCGAAAGCTCTTAGGCGGCCACTGCGAATGTTTTGAGAAACAAGCCTTCAAGTTTGTCATCATCGATAATATAATCACTGCAGCATGACATTCACATAACACAATACTCACAAAAACCCCCCACCCCATCATTAAAAATCACACCTACACAAGAATATGAAATGAGAAGCGCCACCTGCTACAAAACTAACCAAATACAAAATCCTATCCAACTGTCAGACAATGGAAACTAAAGCTCCGCAGTAATAGTCTCAGACATCCAAGGAAGGAAAGGTAGCAGCATTAGCTCTCAAGCCTGGCGAAGGCGAAAGCTCTTAGGCGGCCACTGCGAATGTTTTGAGAAACAAGCCTTCAAGTTTGTCATCATCGATAATATAATCACTGCAGCATGACATTCACATAACACAATACTCACAAAAACCCCCCACCCCATCATTAAAAATCACACCTACACAAGAATATGAAATGAGAAGCGCCACCTGCTACAAAACTAACCAAATACAAAATCCTATCCAACTGTCAGACAATTGAAACTAATGCTCCGCAGTAATAGTCTCAGACATCCAAGGAAGGAAAGGTAGCAACATTAGCTCTCAAGCCTGGCGAAGGCGAAAGCTCTTAGGCGGCCACTGCGAATGTTCTTTGAGAAACAAGCCTTTGATGTATCAAACGCAAGAGACACGTGCAATTTCATGCTGACCAAAACATTAACCCTCAAGCTAATCCACACACACACACAAACAAATCAATCGCATACGTTCTGCCGCAAGGAACAGTATTAGCGCTAGACAAAACATGAGAAAAAAATGGAACTCAAGGTGAGATTTTCCATCCTAAAATGATCAGCAACTGACTAAAAAGAACACAACTTGCTGACAAAGTGAATCAGATGGACAAAAATCAATGTGAGGGACTAAGTTCATCCCTAAAGCAATCGAAAAACTTTCCCTGCTAGAGGGGCAGACGTACAGTCCCAAGACGGAAGTGCCCACCAACAAATTCCTTCGGAACAACCACTATGGACCTCACAAATCCCACGATATTTCCAAACTCGAAAACCATAAAAAGCACGCGGCTTGCTCGAAATCCCTGCTTCAGGCAACGAAAAGCCACAACAACAAGCACGACAGGACACTACGCTAAGCCAAAGCCCGACATCCGAACGAGCAAGCACATGAAAGACTGACATAAACCCAATTCCCCACTACCCACGAACGCTAACATTCGAACCATATCCGACGCGGCAGACGGCGCTCGGGAGTTTGCAGATTCCGACAAACATCGCCACCGCCGGAAGAAAGAGAGGGAGGGGGGAAGCTCGAAAGACCCAAATCTGCACACGGGATCAGGAAGGGCTCAGGTGGGTCGCCGAGTCGCAGAGAAGGGCGACGGAGGAGAGGAGGCTTTATAGAAGGCGGAAGCTGGCTAGGGTTTCTTGGAGGGGAGGAGGGTCGACGCGGAGACGAAGAAGAAAATGCTAAAAAGGAGAAGAAGTGCGTAGATGAATCTTGGACCTTCTTTTGGGCTGAGTTCTGCTCAGTTGTGGGCCTCAACTCCTAGAGCCTAATATTTCTTGAAATTAGGAAGAAATTGTTTTAATTATTTCTCTACTGTATCCAACCTCGTTCTTACACTTTATGGGAGATTTTTTACACGTTTCACTTACATATTTGAAAGAGATAATGACACAAAACAGTCTCTGAACTTTGACTTAATGCGCAATTTGATCTCTAAACTTTTAATTTGTTCAATACAGTCCTTGAAATTTAGTCTAATGTAAAATTTGGTCCATAATCTTTTAATCTGTTTAACGTGGTCCATGAATTTTTAGTACATGTTCAATTTAGTCCCTAAACTATATGAAAATGTTCAATATAGTCCTTTCATTAATTCAAGTTCAGGAGCTACATTGAATATTTTCATGTAGTTTAGGGACTAAATTGAATATATACCAAAAGTTCATGGACCACATTGAACAGATTTAAAGTTCATAGACCAAATTGAACATTAGACTAAAGTTCAAAGAACTACATTTAACAAATTAAAAGTTCATGAATCAAATTACACATCAGGCCAAAATTCATGAGCTATTTGCGTCATTTTCCCTATTTGAAGACATGCACAAGCCTTTTTAGTAATTTCTCCTAAGGCGACTCATTTATAGATAATTCTCTTCCTAACAAAGTGATTGCGCATTCAAATATATTGCAAGTTGCAAACTTTCCGATTTTCGTCGCTGAACAAGAGGTGCCCTTTATCTAATTCGGGTCTCTCGGATGGAAAACCGATGGCGAGAGGTGACGACAGGCCGAGAGATAACAAGCCCGTTCTTCCTAATCTTGCCGTCAAATCGGGAAAAAATAACAAGTCTCTCGAAATATGGTAAGATGTACCCGATCCATAAATTACGTAGAGATTTGTTACTGCAGATCTCAATTTTGGGATCACGAAAAGAATAAGCCGACCGCCGAGCTACTAAGGTAGGCCGAGAGACCAGGCCATAAAGCGCGAATCAGAGCAACATAATTTCCACAGCAGCACAGGTAAGGACTGTCTTTAGTAAAAGGTCGTCCTTCGTTCGTTTGCGAGGAACGTGGTTGGGCGGTCAAAGTACACTGCCCCCCCCCACGAATCATTCAATTTCCCTTGTCCAAAGCAAAAGCGAAGAAGAAGTGACCCCCAATGTCCGAAGAGACATTCCTCCCATGAACAACAGCAAACGCATCTCACGGACAGAGACGCGGACGACAGAGACAGGGACAGAGGGACAAAGCTTCCATTCCCCATTTTGACAAAGCAGACAAGGCCGAAAGATGCTCCCTTTGAAGCTCGTCCGGTCTCTCGTCCTCGGCGAAGCCATCGGCCTGTCCCGATCCCAGAGCCGCCGCCGCGAGAGCTCCCTCTCCGGAGGCAGCGACGAGGATGGGGGAAGCGACGGTGAGGTTCAAGAAAGACCCGGATCAAGATCGAGGAGGAGGAGGAGGAGGAGACCAAGAACAAGAGCCGTCGCCAAATCAAGAACCCCGCTCCTCCTCTTCCTCCCCACCAGAGAGCTCATCACCGACACCTACATGCTCGCCCACATTGCCCGCGACATGGGCATGGACCTGCACCCCACCCCGTCGCTCTCCCACCTCGTCTTCACCTTCCCGTCGCCGTCCCCGTCGCCGTCGCCGTCGCCGTCTTCCTCTTCCACCTCCCCACTGTCCTCGTTCCCGTCCTCGTGGTCGTCCACGTCCCTCACGCCCTCTGCATTCTTGTTCCCCAACGATGCCGTCACTCTCCCCTTCCCTTGTCTCTCCTCCGCCTCGCTCGCCACCCTCCGCTCCTTCGTCTCCCTCTCCAAGGGCCTCTTCAAGCTCGTGTTCGTGCGGTTGGCCCGCGCGGACGGCGAATCGGCGCACGACGGCGCGGTGAACTGGGATTGCTGCTCGGTCTCCCTGTTCTCGCGGGTCGGCGGCGAGAGGATCGAGTCGATGGATGGGTTCTCGAGGGCTTTGGCTGGCCATGGGTGGACCATTTTCAAGACCCGGAAGAACCCGGATCCGGCCGGGACCGATGGCAACTGCAATGGCAACAGTTCTGTGTATTTGTTCAGGAAGGTGGATTTGAACCGGGTCCGGATGCAGCGGGCGGGTCGGGGCCCGGGCGATAGGAACGTTCGTGGGGATTGTAGAGTCAGAGAGTTGAGATTGCCACCTCTGAATTTTGGGAATGCTCCGCTCAGGATCCTGCAGTATGTGCTTCTCATGACTGATGATATCTTCTATCTCGCGTAGAACAGGCAAGTTTTCTTCTTTATTGACTTCTTCCGTTTTAATGATGCTCAAACGTGTTTTTTTGGTTACTTGGTCGTAGAGGCCATGTTGATTAGTGGGAGTTAATCTTAGGATGTTGTTTTCTTCTGCTACTTTGTTATGATCTTGTAAGGTCAGTGCAAAAATGTGAGATACAACGTTAGGAGCAAGCCCCGTGTTTTGTTATCTACTATAGGTAATTTGTGTGATGGCTCTTAAGGAAAGCTAAACTATTGCGTTTAATTCGAGGATTGGCAGCTGCATTGGCCCTCATGCGCTTCTGGCAGTTGTTAGACTGAAACTGATTCGCTATGAGAAACGGATTATTGTCCCGCTTTTTGGGTAGTGTATTTGTTCGATCCGGTAACCTCTTGGACAGTTGTGACCACACCAATTGCATCTATAGAATTTGCCTTGTCCTTATTAAGTTTGGGATCAAATATTCTGGACTTGTTTCCCAGTCATGATCTTAGGTAAAATTACAAAATGTTAGCCTTATGAGATTGATTAGTGGAGGTCAGATGAAAGTTCAAGGGTCATTATCCCATTTTGACGTTTTTAATGTAGTTGTTGCATTGGGTGTGAAGCCATTGTTCCATGGGAATCATACAAAACCATGTAGAAGAATCAAGGATGTCTTGTTTCAGAAGTCAGTCTTTTTTACCACTAATTGTTGGATTGTACTGATAGATATGTTAACATTTTATACACATTGAAAGTTATTAGTCTGGTGTGTTAGATGGAGAAAAATTTATAGAGATAATAAATTATAGTGATAGATGCAGGACTTCTTGGTGAACCTCCGCGATGTATTTGGCTCTCTGGGCAAATCAGGCAGCTGTTGTTGTTCCACGGCATAATGCTGGGCACTCATTTAAGTTTAGCATCATAGTCTTGTGGTAATTTAATTTGCATGAAAAGTATAAAGTCATTACATAAATATTCTTTGGTTAAACTTCTAGTTCTATAGTTATCTACCCTGCTTGGTTCACCGGTTGCTTTAGTTAAAAGAAAGAGCTACTTTGCAGGTCCATTTCCATCCTCCAAATTCCTGTGTTTGGTAAACAAATTCTCCAGCAGAAGTCGGCCACACGTAACACAGGAGAAAGTGAACGGCGTGCATGGCCTGTGGTGCTGGCTTATTTTGCCGGCCATCTTTTACATAGTTGAGGTGCTGTCTGTCGTAACATGAAGATGCCTTCCTTCAGCCTCTCCTCTCCTCTCCTCTCTTCCTCATACAAAATCCCGTCAATATCTATGCCCTACAACATCTGCAAGAATGCATCAGAGTTTCGTGCGAGCATATTTACTCGGTGATGGCTACAGCAGCGCAAGGCTTTTGCTCATGCGTACTTTTGATGATCCAAGAAGCACCAAGCCTTTCTCTTTTGGATGCTAACCTCAATGGCAAGACGATCAGCAATTTTCATAATATCTTGCCAAGGAGAGAGGATAGAGCCATTCCAAAAATTACACGAACCTAATGCTACTTCCAGGCGATGTTGGACTTTGCTAACGTATGCCCCTAGTTGTAAATACTGACGTTTCGTAGCTTTTCTTTGTGCAATGCCACCACGCTGATAACCTGTTCTTGTGCTGAAGTGACAAAAAATGTACACATTCTCTCTCTCTCTCTCTCTTTCTCTCTCTCTCTCTCTCTGGGGTGTAATTTTTTTTTTTGGCCTTTAATTCAATGTAAATTTTATTATACACGTTTACCAAGAATTTGTTTCCCTTTTTGCTGCTAAGATGTTGATCATGATTAGTCATGCGCATGTGAAATGTCGTACCCGTTATGCTTAGTGAATGCTCGAACTACAAGGTGTGTATTATGATCAATATAATCTATGAATATGGCCAGTGATGCACAGTATCATACAGACACCTGCAATTATGTGGGTCGATCGTTTCAAAAGCGATTTAATCTAAGATAGTTCAAATCTTGACCCCATCTTGCTGAAAAACTTAGGTTGAAAGCAAAGCCTCGTAAACTTCATCTCAAAAAGATGCAAATGCCGCGAGCCAGTTTACCAAATAATGAAGTTTAGCTGGGAGATGTTCCTATCCTTACAGAAGGATATTGCTCTTGACCATTCGGTGAATACTTCGCTGGGTTCCAAACTACGACCTCGAACGTTGACACGAGTCGGGCAATCACCACCAACCCATCGAGCAATCACCATCATCCCAGTTCACGGTCCCACCTAAGAAAGGCAGTTTGGTACGTTGCAAGAGTCTTTTGGATAGCATTATTACCCTCACCTTTTCAAGGGCCAGGAATGAATGAATGCTTCAGTCTTTATGGAGTCTCTCTTTCGGTTCCCGAAAGGAAAAACAGAAAGTGAAAAAAATGAGAGAGAGAGAGAGAGAGAGAGAGAGAGAGAGAGAGAGAGAGAGAGAGTCTATTTTGTATTCAACTCCAGATGATATTCAAGTAGCTTAGACTATTGAGCATGCAATTTGGGAGAAGATGATGGCCATGATGAAAAGCGTTTCCTCCATCAATCTCTCCCAAGATTTCAGGTAAACACTCTTGCTTTCTTTTCTTTTTCAGGCATAATCACTCTCACTCGATTGCTTCAAGCTTTTAAATGGGTCATGAATATACAACTTCCTCTCTCTCCCTCCCCTCTGTCTCTGTCTCTCTCTTCACACACTTGGAATTGGTATGGTTTTCCTGCATCCAACGAATTTCGGTGGGACGAACGAACAGGGCAGCGGCTGAGTTTCTGGGCCGTCGTTTGATTCCACCAGCATGAAACGAGTGTACGGGCTCTTCTTGAGTCTTGACATTTGAGTGGACAGAATCGATCCCAATATGTATAAAGTCTTGAAGGGTGCAGTTTGTTATGTCCTTCCATGATGAAATGAACCTACTTTCTTGTTCGGTGGAGTGGTGAGATCACCACACCACCTTCTTAGATTGCTTTCTTGAACGCCACCTAGTCCTAGTCATCACTCGCTGAGAGTTCGAAGACGGTTGGAAGAAGAGAATACGAACTATCAAGCAACAAACCTTCAAGCGATAACCTACGACTGCATGTTGGCACTTGCGGTTTAGACTGAAGCCCGGTTCTTGATGACTCGATCGACCGAAGGCCGCCTCAGCAAGTGATTCTAAAACATTAAAAGTTGCTTATAGTAATAGCCCTTTTTCTTTTTCACTTTGGTTATTAAATTATACCTGTCATAAAGTTAATAAACTGCATGTATTAAAATTCGTGCATATAATATTTCTTGTCATATCATTCATATGAAGTGGGAATGTATATTTCATCAATAAAATAACCTGATAAAGATTTTTTTTTCTAGTGCTAAGGATGCCAAAACCAAAATGGGTTCACTACTAAACACATGCAAGTGTGACTCAACTCAACTTCTAGAGTTAGGTCGCACATCAATACACAAATACGAAAGAATTCTGGTGTCCCTTCCTTTTGTGTTGTGTTGCTCGAAAACTAGGCCAGACTTCTTTCATGTCTAGGTGCTCATGTTTTCATGTTTCACTATCATCACATTTTTTTCGGGACAATAGTCCAGATAGTCCTAAACTTATTGCACTTTTGCCAATTCAATCATAAACCTTTCAACTTTGCCAATTGAGTCTTAAACCTTTTCATTTCTTATCAATTGAGTTCTAAACCTTTTCATTTTTTGCCAATTGAGTCTATTCTACTAATTTTGGCCGAAAATCGTTGACGTGGACATCGGACGGCCACGTGGCACTGACATGGATATTTTAAAATAATATTTTAATAATTTTATGATTTTTTATGCTTTTTTCTTCTTCCTTTTTTTTTTTCCTCTTGCTCTGTTTTTTTCTTGATTTCGACTTAGGGCCGGCAAGGGTGGCCGGCCGACCCTTGCAGGCCATGGGCGAGGGCCGGTGACCCTCACCAGCTCTGGGGGAGGGCGTCGCGGTCCTTGCTAGCCAAAGCGAGGGCGCGCAAGCCCTCACCTAGATCTGGCGAGGGTTGCGACGCCCTCGCCAAATTTGGCTAGACGAGGGCTTGGCGGCCCTCGCCGGCCTCAGGGGAGGCACACGATGGCCTTGAGTGCCTCGCTTGGCCAGATCTAGCGAGGGCGTTGCGACCCTCGCCGGATCTGGGTGAGGGCTCGCGCGCCCTCGCTTTGGCCGGCGAGGGCATTGTAGCCCTCGCCCAAAGCCGGCGAGGGTCGTCGGCCCTAAGTCAAAACCCAGAAAAAAAAAAAAAAAAAAAACAAAGCAAAAGGAAAAAAAAAAAGGAGAAAAAAGCATAAAAAAATCATAAAATTATTTAAAATTTATTTTAAAATGTTCACATCAGTGCCATGTGGCTGTCCGATGTCCACGTCAGCGATTTCCAGCCAAAATTGGTCGGATAGATTCAATTGGCAAGAAATGCAAAGGTTTAGAACTCAACTGGTAATAAATGAAAAGGTTTAGGACTCAATTGGCAAAGTTGAAAAATTTAGGACTGAATTGGTAAAAGTATAATAAATTTAAGACTATTTGGACAATTTTTTTCCATTTTTTTCATTTTCATTTTTGAACTTACCGAGACTGATCGACAAAATTAATTTACTAAGTGACTTTACATGGGCGATCCATATTCACTGGTCAATTAAAATCCGTCACTTCATTTAACTATATCGATTTTGTAAACTAATCGTACTGTATCTGGCATTATTCTATGTGCTTTTCAACAGAGAAGTCTTTCGTGCAAAGAGAAAAAGCCAAATGATCCGTCTAACCATTTGTCTCGTCTGTGTTTGTGATTCCTATGAAACAGTGCAGTTGGTGGAAGCTGCCAAACAATCCGAACCTTCGCTTACTGTCCTAAGAGTCGCGCCAACCCATCACAGATCTCCTTCACTCACGCTTCTCTCAGAATCTCCCGGTTCTCACAATTCTCTCTCTCTCTCTCTCTCTCTCTCTCTCTCTCTCTCTCTCGTATTCTCTGTTTCTTGGCATTGTAATCAGTGTGTCTCTTCCTTCGGAAGCTGTTCAGCGAGTGCCGTGTCGGTGACGATGGAGGAAGAGAAGGAGCAAGCGTTTGACGCTGGAAAAGCCGCGTTGCTGGTCAAGGAGCTGAGGAAGAGCTTCAACTCGGGCAAGACGAAGAGCTACGAATGGCGGGCTGCTCAGTTGCAGAGCATAAGCAAGATGATTGATGAGAGGGAGAAAGAGATCCTCCAAGCTCTTCAGCTCGACCTCTGCAAGCCCGAGCTGGAAGCGTTCGTGTCCGAGGTATTCTTCATATGTCAAAATAGCATCATTTACTCTTTCTTTGCTTTGCGCTCTCTTATCTCTATATATGCATATATTTTTTTTGTGGTTTCTACATTTACAATTCAACCACTCTGTTTCATTCTCTTGTCTTTCTTTGTGGTTTCTTCCTACTTTGCTTTTACTATAAAGGATTTCGTTGTTCAAATCGCTAGTAGTCCAGCAGAAATATTCCAACGTGATCAGTCAAATCAATAGTTTCGTTCTTTTGTCCCTTCCAATTGAAAAACGGATGTATGAAACCTTCGTGATACGTCCAAGTCGATGATGATACGAAGTTTATGCGAAGCATTTACTGAATTTTCGATTACTTTCACACATTGCTGTTCTTAGATTATTATGCTATATCCATAACTCTGATTAAGGGATATTTTGGTTCTTTTTGTGTCAAATATCAACAGATTTTAAAGAACTTTTCGTGTAAACGATCTGCTATATAGTGCTTCACTCTTCTCACATACTAACTACGTCCTGCCAAATACGAGATACAATGCAGATCTCTATGACAAAATCATCGTGTCAGAAGGCCCTCAAGGATTTGAAGCATTGGATGGCACCAGAAAAGGTGATCAACTAGCAAGTGCAATTATCTTAAGCAACAAGAAACTCTGTCCATCGTTGAATTGTTGAACTTATAGATAGTTAACTTTCAGGTCAACACTTCGATAACAACCTACCCATCATCGGCAGAAATAGTATCGGAACCATTTGGGGTCGTGTTGATCATATCCACATGGAACTATCCTTTCCGTAAGTAAGATGGAAAAAAAGATTAATCAGCCTTCGGATAACTTAGTACTCTAGCATCTTTTATACTTAGAGCCATTCTTTTTATTCCACTATTTTGTTGAGAGATTTATATCGCACTTCATGAGCATGTTTTTCCTTTTTTTCTCAGCTCGGCCCATTTTCTTAGTTATGAATCCTATGATGTCAGATAAAGTATCAGCCTGTATCATTTACACTCTCATGCATGGCTGTTCATGTCTTGGGTTTCATGACCATGATATGGTACTTGTTTTTTGCTTTGAATGACCTAAGCTCTCTTTTGTCCAGTGCTTTCTCTTGATCCAGTAATTGGCGCCATAGCAGCTGGTAATGCCATCGTCCTGAAGCCATCGGAGATTGCTCCTGCAACGTCTTCACTGCTTGCTAGATTACTTAGTGAGTATGTGGATAGAAGCCAAATAAGCGTAGTTGAAGGAGCGGTTCCCGAAACATCTGCTCTGTTGGACCAGAAGTGGGACAAGATATTCTACACAGGTAATATATCTTGCAATTGCGGTTTTCAGTCTGGCATACTTATGTTATTTAGGTGTTGTGGTTCGGCAATCACTAAATACCAATTACATCTTTAGAAAACTTCATCATATGTTTTTGCAAAATCTGAGGCAAGAGGTTTATTCATGAAACCTAATTCAATTTTTTTCGAATGGTTTATCCAGGTAGCACGAGAGTAGGGTATATTGTCATGGCTGCCGCAGCAAAGCACCTTACTCCTGTAGTTCTGGAACTTGGAGGAAAATGTCCTGCTATTGTCGATTCAAATGTTGATTTAAAGGTTAAAAAAGGAATAGCATATTGCCTACTTTGCCGCTTGAACCGATCTTCCAAGGACGTGATTTCTGAGCTCTCTTATGATGAAGGTTGCTGCAAGAAGAATGCTAGCAGGGAAGTGGGTTTGCAACAACGGGCAAGCTTGCATAGCTATCGATTATATTGTGACAACAAAGTCATTTGCTCCGAAATTGGTAAGCTTGTCCTTTTCAACCGAAGTAGCAAATCTCTATATGTGCATAAAGGGCTTTTTGTTTTGATAAATGTGTGTCAACAGGTGGATGCTCTACAACTTGCGCTAGAGGAATTTTTTGGGAAGAACCCTTTGGAGTCACAAGACATGTCCCGTATAGTCAACTTATATCACTTCAAACGTTTGGCTAAACTCCTCGACGAGGATGGAACCTCCGATAAGATTGTCCTGGGAGGGCAAAGAGATGAGAACAACTTGTGAGACCAGTATATATGCTCTCTGTTTCACGCTTTAGCTGGTCCAAGGCCACAGGATGAACCAATCACATCGCAATTACTTCCTTCTTTTTGCAGAAGAATAGCTCCAACTATCTTGCTTGATGTTCCTGAGGACTCTCTGATCATGCGAGAGGAAATATTTGGACCGCTACTGCCCATTCGCACTGTGCGTATTTCTGTACTCCCTTTACTTGGTTGTCATGGTACTGTGTGTGTGTATGTGCAAGTACGCACACCTAAATACACACGTGCAATTTTAAGCTTTCATAATCATCTAGGTACCATCCGCAGGCATTCTTTCAAAAGATGTAACTGAGATTCATATTGCTGAAAAGGTTTTGTTTTTTTCTTTTTCATTTCTTCATTATCTAAAGGTCGACGACATAGAAGACAGTTTTCATATGATCAACTCAAAGCCAAAGCCTCTGGCGGCATATCTCTTCTCCGACGATGATGGTTTGCAGAAGCAATTTGTCCAGGACATATCTGCCGGAGGAATGCTCATTAATGACACCGTCCTGCATGTAATCTTTCTCTGCCTTTGTCATCGACGGCATGAATGATCTCCTAAGTGGCATGTATTCATGCGTTACTGCATTTAACAAGTAACTACAATTCGCCACACCAATTTTGTATTTTGATGGCTTTCAAGTAATTTATTGGTGGCCACATCAAGATCATGTCTTGTCCATTCTGCTCAATTAGTGAGATTAATTCCCTAAGAAAACGAAATCATCTTTTAAGGGAAGTTTGACACTCGCATTTGGCGGTGGCGTATCTTTTAAAGGGCCAATTTAGTGTAGTGATAGCCCAGACTAAATTGGAATTTGGTGGAGGCGTCTAGTGTATGGTGTATTTAACTAGTCATTTCTTTTATACCCTGTTGCAGCTCACAGTTCCCACTCTACCTTTTGGCGGGGTCGGAGAGAGCGGGATGGGTGCGTACCATGGGAAATTTTCTTTCGACGCTTTCAGCCACAAGAAGGGAGTACTGTACAGAAGTTTCAAAGGAGACGCCACCACAAGGTATCCGCCATACACGCCAGAGAAGCAAAGGTTATTGAAGGCATTGTTAAGTGGCAACATCATCGGCATCGTCCTTGCGTTACTTGGCTGGTCCAAGGAATGAAGTGCCTCAAACATTTGCGGCAATGGATAGCTAGCACATTATCAAGATTCGAAGTGAAGGAAACGACACAGAAAACATACGAAGTTGAAATAATAATGTGGAATGACTAGGGGCAAGTAATTTTCAGACCCTGTTTCAGTGTACCCTTGTTGAATCTTGGTCATTATATAGCTTCACCTCAGAAATCAGAGTTGCTGGTAGCAACCCACGAAGAGAGACAAGTCAATCAAAGACGAGAATTTTGTATACTTTCAAATCCAAAGTTGATTGATATCCACATCACTCACGGGCTAAACAGCCACTGTTTCTCTTTCATTCATCCACAAGCAAGAGGAGAGAAGTTCAACATCATTAGAAACGATCATCGTGTAATCAGAGTATTACACAACTTTCGCCCCCAAAAAGAAAGTCAGAAACTGCTACTTGTCATAGGACACTGCTTCTTGCAAGTAAAATCCAACCTAACACATCCTAATTCCTAGCGACACTTGATTAGTTTAAAAAGAAACCTAGCCATTCGTGAAATCATCTAAGACTACTATCTGCTATGCAAGATAAACCTGTAGTGGAACAAGTGTTATTGGGCTGGTGCATTAGCTTCATGATGATGAGCTCAGCTTGAGCTTGAGCTTCGTCCTTCTTCTTCCCCCACTCATGAATCCTCGGGTGCAACTCTGCAGCTGCAATCAGGAAATGCACGGCTTGCATTGGGCACAAGATGTTGAGAATCTCCTTGAGCGTGCTCAGTCTCAGATCGTCCGCCATCTGCAGAATCTCCTGCAGCCCATTCTCCTTTGCCACCAGCGCGCTCTCCACCTCCTCCTCCATCACGGCTTCGTTCTCTGCCACGGCCTTCCCACCGGCGGCGCAGTTCATCTCTGTGACAGTGTGCGAGAGCTCCACCATGGACGCGTCGGCTACCGTTTCCTGGTGCTTGCTAAACTTCTCGGTGATGGCCTTCTCCTCACGGATCGTGCTCCTCTGGAGGCCGTCAATGAGGGCGAGCTGACTGGGGCAGAGTTCAGCAAGGTCGCCAGTGGTGAGGCCCTGGAGGAGCTCGGCAAGGTGGGCCTCGAGCTGGAGGCCGGACATGGAGTAGAGGAGGTGGAAGGCCATGCTGGGGCGCCACCCGCCGATCCAAAGGAAGGCGTCCTCGAGCGAGCTCCTCCATGCCGGCGAGAACATGGGGAGCACGTTCTGCTTGGCGCACTGCGATTGGGCTTTGTAGTAATGGTCGTAGTGGCGGAGGACGCGGTCGATGACATGGTGGAGGGCTTGGTCATTGGCGTCCCGGGAGGGGGAGGAGGCGGAGATGAGGTCGTGGAGGTACTGGTTCTGCTCGACGAGCCAGCGCTCGAAGAACTTGTGGAAGCTCTCGAGCTCGGGAGGGAAGCTGCCATTCCTCCGGGTGGGGTTAGTGGTGGAGGTTGTTGCAGCCGCCATTTGGAGAGGGATTGCAAGTGTCGGGGCAGAGGGAGACGTCCTATAAATGAGAGAGTTTGACAGATGTAATGGTCGACAATACCGGAGAGATGGGGTAATCCGTTCAACGTACCTAAAACTGGTCGTATCTCGGAAAAGCAGCTCGGCTGAGGCTCCCATGACTGCAGCTGACGGCTATTCAAGAACAGTCCAACTGGAACCAAGGCTGTCCGGATGAATCCCAAGCAAACTTCCGTAAAAGCTTGTTTCGGTTCTAACATCGTTTTATGTCGCGAGCAGACTTAGTTGCGAAGGATTTGTATTTGTAAGTATGTTCGTCCGCTTCTGCATGTGCAGCTGCATGACCGTATTCCTTGGGGATAACGCCCGACGAAAGAACAAGGCGGCAAGAATGGTTGGATAAGCTCTAGAGAGAGTAAACAATAGAAGAGAAAATGCTATCTAGGATATTTTATTCGATGCATATCATTACCTTTATATAGGCGGAGAGCTCAAACTGTGCACTTACACGTTCTTCACTTCCACCATTAATATTAACTACACCACGTTCTCCACTTCCACCACTAATATTAAGCAATAAACCCATTAACCCCTAATTCCTAAAAACTAGGATCAGCGTAACAGACGCTAAGGACTTGATAACAGAATAACAAATAAACAACAATATATTAACCATACGTAATATTTGGTCACAAGGCAACCCACGTGCTAATGTTGATTTATTCAATACTCCCCCTCAAAACCAGCTTCTACTCTTTTCACCATACCGAGCTAATGACAGAAACTTTTGAACTTGTTGCCACTCAAGCCTTTTATAAACAAATCTGTAGCTTGATTTTCTGTTCTGACATGCTTCAACTCAATTTCTTCTTGTAAGACTTTCTCTCTGATAAAATGATACTGCACCTCCACATGCTTAGTTCTTGCATGAAAAACTGGATTCTCTGCCAAACATATTGCCAACAAGTTGTCGCAATACAAAGAGATACCATACTCTTTTTGCTGATGCATGTCTTTCAATAATTGCATAAGCCAAGTGCTTTCTTGAGTTGCCATCGCTGCTGCTCGATACTCTGCTTCCGTGGTTGACAAAGACACTGTTGGTTGTCTTTTGCTACACCAAGAAATTGCTCCGGACCCAAGCATGAAAGCATACCCCGTAGTTGAATGCCAAGTATCATGGTCACCTGCATAGTCAGCATCACAATAGCCAACTAGTCTACAATCTCCACCTTTCTTGTACATAATACCGTAGCCAAGCGTACTCTTCACATATCTCAGGATTCGACGAACTGATTCCAAATGAGTCTTCTTTGGACTTTGCATGTAGCGACTCATCACACCAACCGCAAAAGAAATATCTGTTCTTGTTAAAGTTAAGTAGATACGACTACCCACCAACTGTCGGTACATGGTAGCATCTTCTAAATCTTTCCCTTCATGAGCACACATTTTGGCGTTTGGCTCCATCGGTGTTGAGATTGGCTTGCATTTAAGCATTACAAATTTATTCAACAAATCTTTGGAATACTTTTGTTGATGGAGAAATATTCTTTCTTGAGTACAATCAACCTCTAAACCAAGAAAATGCTTGAACTGTCCAAGTTCTTTCATCTGAAAGCGAACTGGCAAATTCTCCTTCGTTTAGAGAATTTCTTCTTCACAATCTCTTGTGATGATTAAATCATGAACACACACCAGCAAAATAGCTAGCTTCCCTCCTTTAGCTCTGACAAACAAGCTAGAATCCGCAGATGTCACTGAATAACCACTATGAGTAAAAAATCCGACAATCTTACTATACCAAGCCCTTGGTGCTTGTTTCAACCTATAGAGAGCCTTCCGGAGCTTACACACATACTCAGGATGATCTTGACTTTGAAAGCCCATCAGTTGGCTCATGTAGATCTCCCGATCTAGCTCCCCATGCAAAAATGCATTCTTCACGTCCACTTGCCGCAAGTTCCAACTTTTGCTAGCTGCAAGTGTGAGTAGGACTCGTACAGTTGTAAACTTTGCAACTGGACTAAACGTTTCATCATAGTCTTGTCCATATTGTTGAGAGAACCCTCGGGCTACCAAACGAGCCTTGTGCCTCTCTATTGATCCATCTGTACGATGTTTTATCTTGTAGACCCATTTGCAAGAAATAGGCTTCACATCTCTTAGCTTTGGTACAAGCTCCCAAATCTGATTTCGCTCTAATGCAGCAATTTCCTCTTCCATAGCTTTAATCCACTCCGAACTCTGAGACGCTTCCTCAAATGTCTCTGGTTCTTTTGCATCTGCTTCTTCTACTATGGTGGCATTGGCATACTTGGGATTTAGCTTTCTGGCTCTTGTTGATCTTCTAAGTGCAATTGGTGTACCTGCTCCACTTGGCCCATCTTCTTCACTTGGCCTTTGGTATACACTTGTTTGCCAAGGATTTTGAGCTATGCCTTTTTCAACATCTCCACCATCGTCTGCAACCTTTGTTTCACCTGAACTCAACTGAAATTAAGAACTTTCTAACACTTCCTTAAAAACATTTGAGTCCGGTAGTACTTCCTTGTTTGAGGACCACCATGAGGAAGCTTCATCAAACTCCACATTCCAAGATGTGTAGCACTTCCCGGTTGTTGGATCACAACATCACCACCCTTTCCTTTGACTGTCGTATCCTACAAAGATACACCTAACAACCCTTTTCTCCATCTTGCTACGTAAGTGGTCAGGTACAAATACATAGCATACACATCCAAAAACTCAAAAATGACCAACAGCAGGCTTCATGTTCCATATTTTTTAAAAGGTGAAAGAAAGCATAACCTCTGTTGAGGAAGCCTATTGGTCATGAAGGCCACAGTCTTCATTGCTTTTGCCCAAAATTGTCCCGGAACATTCTTTGCATGAAGTATACTTCGACATACTTCTCCCAAATGCCTATTCTTCCTTTCTGCTACCCCATTTTGCTACATAATGTTAGCACATGTGAACTAATGGCGTATCCTGCACTCTCGAAGGAAATCCGAGAACTCATCTAAGGTGTACTCTCCCCCGTTGTCGATGCGTAGACAACGGACTCTTTTACCAACCTCCACTTCCGCTACCTTCTTGAATTCTTTGAACTTTGAAAGAGTTTCAAATTTTTCCTTCATAAAGAAAACCCACGCGTACCTCAAGAAGTCGTCAATGAAGGTCACCATGTACTCCATCCCACCAATGGAGGCTTGCTTAATTGGTCCTAACACATCAAAGTGAATAAACTCTAATAGTTCCTTCGCTTTAAATTTGGATTCTTCATCCGGCAATTGGTGCGCTTTTCCATACTGACAGGCTGCGCATACACTGTCTGTTCTCACTTCAAATTGTGGAAGTCCCTTCAGCATCGACTTCTTCATCATCACATCTAACTTGGAATAGCTAACGTGACTTAGCCGCATGTGCCACAAGTCTGCCGTCTCGTTCCTTCTTGTATTGTCTACATATGCGGTTTCTGCAGACATCACGTAGACTGACTCCAATCTTCGTCCCTTCATTACCAGCTCTTCTGTAATCTCAAGGTCCCGATATATCTTCATATCTTGTGGACCAAACAAGACAAAATGACCGGAAGATGTTAATTGTGCTACCGAGAGAAGATTTTTCTTCATATCTGGAACATAATAGACATTTTGGAGTGGCACCTTGGTATCACTACATTGGGAAGAGACTACCGTATTACTAATGTGAGCTTTCGGTAACTTTGAGTTATTTGCCGTCACCACCACCAGACTTCCCTTGTACTCTGACAAGTTTTGCAGCTTTTCTTTATCACCGGTCATATGGTTTGAGCAGCCTGAGTCAATGATCCAATCATTCTCATAATCGATTTGATTGAATGTTGTTGCTGTAAGGGCTAGCTCCTTAGCAAAGAAAGCCTCAACATCCCATTCGTCTTCACTTTTGGAAGTAACAGCGTTACTCTCGATGACCTTCTTCTTTGACCATCAATCTTTAGCCATATGACCATTTTTCTTGCAATTGTAGCGCTTCCCTTCAAACTTTTGGCCATTGCCAAGGTTCTTAGAACCTCTCCCTGCATGAACGCTCCCTTCGCCTTGATGACTTCTCGCCTTGTCATTATTCTTTTTGGACCCACCGTCGGCATGCTGCTTGGAATTCCACCTGCCTTTGTTGGCATAGAGTGCCTCTTCTTCATTCTTTACCAAGACTCCTCCCATTTGCTTAGCTAAGGCTTCTTGACCAGCTAGCAAATTTTCGAATTCTACAAGCGATGGCTGAGTTTGCCATCGTTGTATGGCAGCAACGAAACTCCTGAATTCTGGCTTCAAACCATGGATGATGATTCGTATCATCCTGGTATCGCCAATAGGTGCCTCCCGATCCAACTCGGTAATCTCTCAGCATAGCATCTTCGCTTTGTGGAAGTACTGTGCGATTGTTATGTCGCGTTGTGCCACCGACAACAACTCACTTTCTAAGAATTGGAGTTTCGTATCGTTCTTCTTAGAGAACAGCTTGGCGAACGTATCGCAAGCTTCTTTGGGAGTTTCCGCATCCCGGATATGCTCCAACACATCTTCTTCAACTGTCGTCTTCAAAACAAACATGGCTTTGCTTGCTTTAATCGTCCACTTCCGCAATGTCCCATTCGCATCTTCAACCTCCGGTTGTCTCACATCATTTCCATTTACAACCTCCCACAAATCCTGGCCCTGCATGTAAGACATCATGCAAGTAGACCAAGAATTGTAGTTCTGGTTGTTGAGCTTCTTGATTCCGCCAACGACTTGAAGATCACCCATCTTGGCAATAGAGGTACTCACCAAAATGCCCAGAACTTGGCTCTGATACCAGATTGATGAAAGAACAAGCGGCGATAATGGTTGAATAACCTCTAGAGAGAGTAAACAATAGAAAGGAAAATGTTGTCTAGGATATTTTATTCGATGCATATCATTGCGTTTATATAGGCTGATAGCTCAAACTGTGCACTTACACGTTCTCCACTTCCACCACTTCCACCACTAATATTAAGCAATAAACCCACTAACCCATAATTCCTAAAAACTAGGATCAGCGTAATAGACGCTAAGGACTCGATAACAGAATAACAAATAAACAACAATATATTAACGATACGCAATACTTGGTCACAAGGCAACCCACGTGCTGGTGTTGTTTTATTCAATAATGCCAACTGCAACATAAAATATGATGAGGTTTGAATTCGAGCGTGTGCACGCCCTTCGTTCCAAGCATGTTGCCACTCGTCTTCTGTTTTTTTGGAGGAGGGTTCAAAGTTAAAACCTTTGTCTCCATGACCTTTTGTGACTTCATTTTGCAATACAAGCTTCAAGGTTGCTGCTATATCTGAATTTGTACTTGTACCCATTGAACATGATCTTGATCTTTCGCCGAGTGCTGCGACTTCAGAATCCATCGAAATTTCAATTATTCGACGAGATTATACACTAACAAGTTTTCCAGACAAAATCATGATGCTAATAGAACTGACTTTTTATTGTGATGTGTATGGCACTTTGTTGTGGCCACTTTTGGACATGGCTAATGGATGAGGTCAGCAATCATCAAATGGCACGTCTTATTTTAAGTTTTTATGGCTCCTGCCCAACTCACGTCCTTGGAATGGATCTTTCTTCTCTTCTTGTTTTCATTATGACCAAGAAAATAAAACGTTCTTCTTTTTTCCTCCTTCCCTTCTTGTGGGTGCCGTAACATACTTTTTTTTTTCCTTTTGTCTGGGTAATAGAAGCGCTGAATCTTATGAATTGTGGGCGGGTTTCTGTATGTGGTTTCGATATGAATACTAACAAATGTGGTCACATTTTTTTCTTTTTCCAGTAAAATAGGTGTGTTATACATTAAACAAGTAGAGTAGTGGTGGCAAGCAGCAACCTCTTCCTCGGAGGACCGGAGTGGATTGCAGCGATGGCGGCCCTTGGATGTATCTCTCGATTTCTGTTTGATAGTCCACGAGTTGAGATAGGGTCCTGCCCTATGCTTTGTTGGTCCCTGCAAGTCCACTCGTATACCGAAGAAAACACAACAAGCATATGCTGCCCAGTCGTCGACAAATGAAAGATTATCTTTCTGCAGTCGCAAAAAAAATTAGACCAAAAGCTTTTGAAATTATTAATTTTCTACGAAGCGATGATATCTTAGAAAAGCGGTGGCTAGCCCCTTTGATCCCCGACCGCGTGATATGATTTCTAAGAGCCCGCTAACCTAAAAGAGAAAAATAGTGTTCCACTGGATGAGATCATGCTTTTTCGATTTCCGTTGAACGCGTTTACACTAAGAAATCTAGCGAAAGAAAGAGTTGCCGGATACCATTTTCATGGGAATAGTTGGAGAGGGTTCGCTCTTCTGGTTTCGACAGTCTTATCTCATGGCGATTCGGCTAGCAATGGTTGGAATAGAGAGAAGAGTAGGCAAGTGCGGCAAGATGGGAGAATCAGGAAAGGAAGTGAGCTCGGTCAATAGATCTTGTCATCAGCCTTGTTGACCGGCTCATCAAGTTTGGCGACTCTTCCTAGGATTTAAGTAGGAGATGAGTGCTACGTGCCGGTCGACCGTTTTGTTCCTAGATAGAACGGAAGAGTTATTAATAGCAATTCCTACTCCTGAAGTCAAATTTTATTATCTAAACGAGAGAGGAAAAAAAGAGGGAGAGGCAGAATTATTGTACATTAGTGAGACATGTTCGTGAATCAAAAATCGAAGACATTTTTGGAAGAGCAAGTTATTACTTCAGCAAAAAATTGGCGCAGATCCCTAAAGATTGCCAGTGCTATGACGCCGGAATCCATTTCTCCATTAAAAATCTATCACTGTGAATCTGCAGCAACTTCCAATGCATTTAGCAGAACGACCATTGATTATTCCCTTCTGCCGATGTCAAAGAGCCAATGCCGATGAAGCCTCTCAAGTCCCCAGAGGAAGAGCCCATTAATGAAGTCGATAGTTCCCTTTCCTTCCTGGAGATGCAATCCATTTCCTCACATCGTACCACCAAAAGCAGGCATGATGCTATAGCCAGTATCACTAGAGTAAACATAATTTTGGAAAGATCTCGAAACTTCTTGCAGTAAATTAGATCCCTAGTTCAATGAAAAAAGTGAGTGACTAAAAACTTTTAGAAAAGGGAGCAAAGAGCAAGTAAAAATCGAATAACCCTAGCAGAACAAAGTTAAACAAAAGTGATGTCCTTTGCATGATTTGCAGTGCAAGCTAAAGAAAGAGTGCATCTCTCTCTCTCTCTCTCTCTCTCTCTCTCTCTCTCTCTCTCTCTCTCACCATTCAAGCAACAAGAGGACAACTGTGGTTCACGAAAGTGCCAAAAATAATCCCCGGTATGAAGTCCAATCTTTCATATGAAAGCAAGAATACTATCTAGCATTTAGGAAAGAATGCACAAAAATGGACCAACCTTAGAAGCGCCTTTGTTTCTGTTGCGGAGGGTATCCAGCCATTCCCATTCCTGGGTCCTTCCTTCGAGACTGCTTTGAAAAGTAACCGCATGAATCAGATAAAACTTAACATGCAACTCCAAATAACTATCTAAGATCAAATCAAGAAAATGAACCTGTTGTTGTTGGGCCTGGTTCGCAACTCCCCGCTGCATCGGGATGCCACTAGGATTCATTCCACCGCCCATGCCACTAGGATTCAGATTGTAACCAGCCATTCCTGGAGCTTGCATCCTTTGCATACCGACCATAGGCATAGGACGAGGCATGGACCTATTTGTCACAACATGAGCACCAGACATATTTCCAGCAACAGCATTTCCAGATGATGCCTAATGGAAAATCAGAGAATGAGGTCACTTGCGCAGTTCCATATCAGTTGAACTGACGTACACACATATACATACAGCTCATTTGAAAATTATGAGAATTTTTTATCTTGCTTCTCCTTACCATGAACGAGAACATTTGACACTGCCGCTAATGGTTAAAACTCAAATACATGTGGAACGATATTTACTTTGACTGAACAGCAAAGTATCTCCCAAAGTGCCAAAATCAAGTTTGCCATCAACTAGGGAAAAAGACTCGCATAGTCACAAAGAAATGCAAGACACTAACTCCACAACAAGTCTGCCAAGAGGTATGAATAAGTGATGAACACCCATGAACATCGGTGCCTGAAGGTCACTGGATGCAGAAAAGACCAGCACTTTGTTCGAAATCCATTGTAATCGTAGTCAAACTATTACACCCTAAGAGAGAAACAGATCATATTAATCTCAGAAACAAACTATTACATCCTTGATATTTTGTTTTTCTTCTTAAAAGGATGATAGCACTAATCACTCCAATATTACAACAATGAATTTGTGGTATTCTCAACTCTTTAATAATGCCTGACCACAAACGAGTACAGAAAAATTCTATTAAATTTACTCAGTTCAAAGAATAGTAACACAGAAAGAAAAATTGTGTCGATCATAACAAAAAGAGAAGGAATTAAGAATTGCATGATCAGCAATAACTACTTAAGACTGAATAACTGGCAATAATTGATAACTGTAGTACTGCAAAAGTAAGATGCTAAAAGAGCTCAATGAAGATGACAAAGAGAACTATTATGACAAAATAGTATCCATATAGACAGTTCAAGAGAAGAAATCAAGAGAATTATCCAGAATTCTAGGTCAACTAGTAAAATTTAGATTATCATAGCCATACCGATTGTGAGGGTTGAAGACTAGTTGTCCCCTCAATATCTGTACTCATATCTACAGGACGAGCAGGATAATTCACTTTATCTCCAGGTGTGCTGGGTACGAGTGCACTGCGGAAGGACAAAAGCACAAGGTGCCTCGGTGAGGAAGTATTAAGCATAATCATATTTCGTCAGTTAATAAGATGAAGGCATTAAAAGTAAAGGAAGATCAAGGACCAGATATATGATGGCAAGGAAGAAAGTCTTACTTACGCCCAGGAAGAGGGTCCATACGAAAATACCTGCAAGACAAACCATGTTGATCTTAGAAACTGATGAAGGAATATAAATTGCTGACGACAACGCACTTTACATAGAGATCTTTGTTTTCCTTTGTTTTGGCCATAATAGAGATCTTAGCTTTGTTCCTCATAGGCAGGGATTGAACAGAATGAATGAGGTACTACCACCACATGACCATTCATGTCCTTAACAGACATCTTTGTTTTTCTTTTTTTGGCTATAACAGAGATCTTAGTTGAGAACATGTTTGTGGAAGCTAAAGAATAGCTTTGGTTAAAGCATCAATAATAACCATATCAACTCCCTTTGATTCTTGCGCTGCACCGCCTATAAAAAGCGAGAAGAGATAATATGTTAAGAAAAGTCATACTCATGTTCCAAGGCTTGAGCTGCTGTTATACGCTTTTGAGGATCATACCTGCACATAGAGAAAAGCTAATTAGCAATAGGCAATATGCAAACAAGAGTTATCCACTTAAACAATATTAAGTCAACGTACTACATTGAGACAACAGCAAATTAGTTAACTGCAGGCGGTGAATCATAAAAGACCAATATTAGATTGCAAACCAAGCCAAGTTACAGGTAAATGGTGCTTTAAGCTCCATGATACCCAACAAGTCAAGTGATTGCACAAATAAAAATCATAAGAGCGTCTACCTGATTGCCTGAGAGACCAGATGATACTTGAGCACTTCACACACGCAGGCAGGCAAGCACGTGCACAATGTCTTGCTCATACATATGCATACACACAAACATGCAGGCATGCTCATGCAGACACAGCATTGTGGGCGCATATATACACAGAAGCATAAAAAATCTCAACACAGACGAGGTTGCAAATATTAAAGGCAACTCCTAGGGGTAGGACAGCCATTATTCAAACTTTGAGGTTGTCTCAACTTTTTTCAGTGATTGATATAGTATTATAGTGCTATTGCAAATAAAGTAAAATTTCTTGTGAATCTACAACTTACAGATATGCAACCAGAGAACCAGCTTCCAATCAAATTTGAAAGATGACATCAAACGACCAAGATGTAACGTCAAAAACTATATACCAATTCAATAAGTACAAAGAGACATCATAAAATAGTAAAAGAATACCAAATTGCACGATTTCAAAAGTTCTGAATGGTAGCACATACTCTAGCATCTTTGATAGGAGGTCATATGCAGGGTTTTTGCTAGAGAGACGTACAACACTACCAAGTGCATTGTCATCACTGTCAGTAGCACAATATATTACATGTCACTTCTTTGAAAAACAGAAATAACTTGATTTTGGATGCAGAAACAAATGGAAAAGGTACTGACTACTTGCGTCTCTGAATATGTTGCATATCTTGTTGCCAATGTGGCAGATTCACGAGCATAGGCCATTTCTCTTGCGTCGGATGACCTGGGACAATAACATTACCCATTTATAGCATATGAACAGAATGAAGATGGCAGAAAAGAGAATACGCTGGCACATTACCCAAGACCTTGAAAATCTTGTCCAGTTGATCAAGCTGCAAAATAGAGAGTCAGAGTTAGAGTCGAGCAACTGCACTCACAATCTATTTGCCTCAAGAAAGAAAAGTCAGCTAAAGTGTTGCACACATCGACAACTTACTTGGAAAGGATTAGGATTGGCTTTCACTTCTTGACCTTGAAACAACGGCTTCAATGTCAAAAGCTCAGCAAAAATGCATCCGACAGCCCACATATCTGGTGGCAGCATTAAGGAGGGGGGAAACATTTCCAGTCACATTAGGTAACTGAAACAATCGCACGGTCTACAACTATTGATTTTAGATGTAGGATATGAATCAAATAAAGTATAACTGGCTGAAATTACACAAATTATTATAAAGACAGGGCAGATATCATTATTTATCTAAGGCTAGTCTTAAGAACTAATATAGTGTCGGCAGCGGTGCAATTTTTCTGAAAGCACTTCATTTCTGAACCTAGAAGGAATGCCGCTTCCTTTGCAATTTCAAGTTTATCGCTGCATCAATCAGTATAAAAAATGTGCAAGCCCAGGCTTAAGTATAGTTTGACCAAAAAAAAAAAAGGCTTAAGTATAGTTTATCAAAGTAAGGCATTGACCAGAATGGAATCTGATAGTTAATTGCTACCTGGACTGAATCATGTAAGTTTAAGAAAAGCACAAACATCCCAATCCTTAGGCTCACTAAGAGAGCCTGACCTCCTATTGCAACAAGTATTTTTTCAGGTTATTGCATCGTCGCTACACCAACTCCAACTTCACTGCCACATTATTTATTCTCCATAAAATTCTTACTGGTTCTGCTGCAGTTAATTAGGCCAGCAAAATAACTCATTACATGGAACAATTACGTGAAATAACCAATTTGGGATGCAGGAAACCAAGTTTTTTTTCTGGTTATTGATGCAGAATTTAAGTAGAAGGTGCTCTTTCAAACTCTACGAATTGCATCGTCGCCACACCAACTCCAACTTCACTGCCACATTATTTATTCTCCATAAAATTCTTACTTGTTCTGCTGCAGTTAATTAGCCCAGCAAAATAAGTCATCACACGGAACAAATACATGAAATATGCTATTTGGGATGCAGGAAACCAAGCTTTTTTGTCAGTTTCAAAGGATACCAACAGCACTTGTATAGTGCTTTGCACCAAGCAGCAATTCTGGTGCCCGATACCAGATAGTTACCACAACCTGAAAGGAACAAGGAGCTTATCTAAACTCAAGAAAGCATAACCTCATGAGAGAATAGACCAGTGAGACAATAAAGTACCCACAAGAATGCAAGGTTATTCAATGAGAAAAGGGGAAAATGTCTTTAAATTTAGGTATGAAAAGACAAGAAATTCAATGAAATGATGAGAAGTCAGAAGAACAACCCAGGACACAAAGAAAGTACCAAACAGAATTGCAAAGAAATCAACAATAAACCAATCCCCTGTAAAATGCATGACCAGACAATATGTATAACT